>OZ005659.1:39088871-39833871 GCA_963930645.1 Salticus scenicus
AAGATTTTCCTTTCAAAGGCATTAAATAAATAATAAATAAGTTTTTATTAAACTTAAATTTTAATAAGACTAATCCTTTATGCGATATTAACATTTTCCCGATAAAAACATTTAATTATATTTTCCTTTTGAAATGAATTAATTAAATAAATAAATAGTTGTGTAACAGCCGTTGCTAATGTAAACAACGTAGAACAATATAATTCAAATAAATTTAAGAAAATTAAATGGAAAATTAAATGGATAAAATTGAAATATATATATATATATATATATATATATATATATATATAAATTACTTAAAAAAATATAAAAAGTAAACTTTTTTTTTTTTTTTTTAAATAAAATAAAATAATAAATAATAAATAAATAATGCAATTTGAAAATAACATTTTTTTTTCGTTGCAAAAACATGAAGTAAATATTAAATACATAATTAATGACTGCTCTATAAAATAATCATATATAATTTATAAAATAACATAATTAAAACATTCTGATTAAAAAAAAAATAATAAAATAAATAATCAGTAAAATATATTTTTATGTTCTATGAAATTTTAATGAATATTTTAATTATAATTAAATCTTTAAGCATACATTATGAAAAAAGAAATATTCTCACATACAAGCATCTAAAAAATTAGAGAAATGTAAAAAAATACTACTAATATATTAAAGCAATGCTAAAATTCTATTATGAAGACGTTTATAATTTTCAAAATATGAATACAGAACAAATCTAGATCGTTTAGCTTTAGCTACTCTTATATTTATGCGCTAATAAAATCGAGGTTTCTACTCAAAAATGAGAATATGGAAAGAGCATCTATTTTCGGAACATTATCCGATTGCTCTTTTACAAATCCAAAATCGACAATATACAAATAAAAATAGAAATATATATATATAAGATATAGTATAGTTATGGAAGGTTTAAGTTATTTCTTACAGAAGGTAAAAATTTTAAGAATAAACTATAAAATACAGATTAGAATAGAGCGAACAAAAAGAAAAGCAAGCGGTAAAAGAGTGTAAACATTCACACTTCGTGTACTGTGACGTCAACCCCCTCACGGAGCGTTTTCGGATCACGTGGTTTTGTTTTCGTTTTTAGCGATTTTAAAACGTTAATTAAAAGTTAATTTGAAATAATTTTACGATTTTAATTGGATTTTTCGGATTCCCAAGATTGATTTTATCGATTACAATTAAAAGAAATTGTTTTTCCTTCAGTGTGCAACTTCCCCATTTGAGTCCCAAAAGATTGAGAGAAAATTTCAAAAACTGAATGAGTTATAAATTTTTTTATTTTAGCCATTGAAGCATTCATTTGAATAAGACGACCTTCATTGCATCAGATCGTAAAATGTGTTCGTTGACGTTTCCACGGCAACCATTTCATGGAAAAGAACGATGTCTGATGGAAAGCAAAAAAAAAAAAAAAAAAACATTGAACGGAAAGAGAAACATGAGCTGGTATTTAATGAGGTCACGTGTTTTGGAACTGCGATTAAAAATTGCAATTTTTAAAAGGCTTCAGTTTTTGAATGCCGCACACTAAACTTCGTATACAGACCTAACATCACAAGACAGCCTTGCAGTTCAAATTTCATCGACTTTGCAAAAAATTTACGTTTTAATTGGAAATTAAATTTTATTCTAATACGCGTATTTCATTTTCTAATTACGATTAATTTATTTTTAATACATCATTCGAAAGATATTTTAAATTTCTTTTAAATTATCGAAAATTTTCACCAGATTTATACGTTTTGAGGTGTCCTGAATCAATTTTCTTTTATGGCGCTGTAATATTTTCAAATTTCAATATTTCAATTTCTAATTATGATTAAAAAATTTTTAATACATCATTCGAAAGATATTTTAAAGTTCTTTTATATTATTCAACGTTTTCAACAGATTTACACGTTTTGAGGTTTCCTGAATTCGATTTCTTTTGTATCTCAGCTACTAATTAAAATAATTTCATAAGTAATACATCATTGGAAAGCTTTTTTGAATTGGAATCGAACAGTGGAATACAGAAATTTGTACCGCCAGATGGCGCTGTAATATTTTCAAATTTCAATATTTCAATTTCTAATTATGATTAAATTATTTTTAATACATCATTTGAAAGATATTTTAAAGTTCTTTTAAATTATCGAAAGTTTTCACCAGATTTACACGTTTTGAGGTGTCCTTATTACGTTTTCTTTCGCATTTCAGCCAAATGAGTTAGATCGTTCAAAATTGGTATACGTAGGTTAATTAAGAAGGCCTGAAAGGGTGGAGAAGAAATAGGCGTGCACCGCGCGAGTATCCCTTAACTTGTGCGTGCGCAGAGCGCACGGGACTGCGCTACCGGTTCGATCCCAGGTCGCGCTCATCGCCCTAACCGTTCGGAGTTTTCCGTGGTTTCTTCCAAAACTCACGTAAATACGTGCTGGGTTTTTTTTTTCTTTCTAAAATATCAGATTTAAATAAAAGTTTCGATTTTATCAGAATAAGAACCGTTCGGAGTTTTCCGTGGTTTCTTACAAAACTCACGTAAATACGGGCTTTTTTTTTTTTTTTTTTTTTTTTTTTTCTAAAATATCAGATTTAAATAAAAGTTTCGATTTTATCAGAATAAGATTGATCAATCGCTCAAAAGGTGGCGCTGTGATCGGATTTTTTCTAAATTTTTAATATGGCAGTCGCTTAATTACAATTTTTAAGCTCAACCCAGTACGCAAATAAGTCATTGGTTTAAAAAAAAAAATGTAAACATATATAAGTAAAAATAACTAACAGGGAAAAGTAATCTTTTTTTCAGCTATTAAAACTCATCACATCTTTTTTAGTGCTAGAGGCCTATTTCAGTCGGTACAGCGTTGTTGAATTTTTATACGTCACTCTTAATAGTGCTAAGGGCCTATTTCAGTCGGTTTATTGAATGGGGATTTATTGAATGAAGATTTTGTAGATAATTTGATTACTCATAACGAAGGTTACAAGTTTTTAAAAAATATAAAAAATTCTCCCAAGGTACAACTTTGACATGAGTTCCCCCAAGGCACAACTTTGACATGAGTCCTCCCCCAAGGCACAACTTTGACATGAGTCCCCCCCAGGCCCAACTTTGACATGAGTCCCCTTCCCCAGGCCCAACTTTGACATGAGTCCCCCCAAGGCCCAACTTTGACATGAGTCCCCCCCCCAGCCCCAACTTTGACATGAGTCCCCCCAAGGCCCAACTTTGACATGAGTCCCCCCCAAGGTACAACTTTGACATGAGTCCCCCCCCAAGGCACACCTTTGACATAAGTCCCCCCTAAGGCACACCTCCCCCTCATTGAGAAAAAGAGAAAAAACGTTGTTTTGCGGCTATAAGACAGTTTGGACTTCCAACGTTATTTGTTACAGTATCTGCAGCTGAAACACATTGGTTTGATTTAATGAAAACTTTATCATGGAATTTAGATCGTCAAGAATTAACTAAAGAAGAATTTGTCGATATTAACAAGTTTAGCAGTAGGCCTCTGGCACTAAATTAAAATCTGTCAATGTCAGATTTTCATGTTTTAAATAATGAAATAATGTCGTGTCTGTATATATATTTTTTATTAATTAAATTGAGTTTTAAATTTTTATTTGGCTAACAAGAAAAACTATTTTTGCAGTAGATAACAACAGACTGATGTCTAATCTTCTCTAATCCAATAGTGGGAGGTTCCGGGTTCGATCCCAGGTCGCGCTCATCTGCCCAACCTTTCGGAGTTTTCCGTGGTTTCTTCCGAGACACACGTAAATACGGGCTAGGACTCTCATCGCCCTAACCGTTCGGAGTTTTCCGTGGTTTCTTCCGAAACTCACCAATTTCTAATTATGATTAAATTACTTTTTAATACATCATTCGAAAGATATTTTAATACGTCATTCGAATCACATTTTAAAGTACTGTTACATTATCGAAAGTGGAATTATATTATCGAAAGTTTTCACCAGATTTACACGTTTTGAGGTTTCCTGAATCAGATTTCTTTCGTGTCTCAGCTACTAATTAAAATAATTTCATAAGTAATACATAATTAGAAAGTTTTGTTGATTTCGAATCGAACAGTAGATTGCAGAAATTTCTACCGCCGGATGGCGCTGTAATTTTTAAAATTTCAATATTTCAATTTCTAATTATGATTAAATTATTTTTAATACATAATTCGAAAGATATTTTAAAGTACTTTTATATTATCGAAAATTTTCACCAGATTTACACGTTTTGAGGTTTCTGATTACGTTTTCTTTTGCATCTCAGCCAATTGAGTTAGATCGTTCAAAATTGGTATACGTAGGTTAATTAAGAGGGCATGAAAGGGTGGGGGAAGAAATAGGCCTGCACCGCGCGCGTATCCCCTAACTTGTGCGCGCGCAGAACGCACGGGACTGCACTGCGCTGCCGAAGGCAGTGGGGACCCGGTCCGAATTTGTACCCGATGAGAAATGATTTTTTAAATTTTCTTAAGAATAAAATTTTCACTTGAGAAGGAATATGTGCGCGCAGCGCACGTATACCTTCACACGTGCGCGCGCAGCGCGCATGGGTCTGCGCTGCTCGAGGCAGTGGGGACCCAGTGGGAGTTCTTACCCGATCAGAATTTTTTTTTCAGGCACGAAGGGTCAGGGAAGGAATACGCGCGCGCAGCGCGTGTATCCTTTAAATTGTGCGCACGCAGCGCGCACGGGACTGCGCTGCCGAAGGCAGTGGGGACCCGGTCCGAATTTTTACCCGTTGAAAAAAGATTTTTTTAAATTTTCTTACGAATAAAATTTTGATTTGAGAAGGAATATGTGCGCGAAGCGCATGTATACCTCCACACGTGCGCGCGCATGTGTCTGCGCTGCCGGAGGCAGTGGGGACCCGATGGGAGTTTTACCCGATCACATTTTTTTTTTTTTTTTTTTTTTAGGAGCCACGAAGGGTGAGGGAAGGGATACGCGCGCAGCGCGCGTATCCCTTAAATTGTGCGCGCGCAGCGCGCATGGGATTGCGCTGCCGAAGGCAGTGGGGACCTGGGCCGACTTTTTACCCAATCATAAATGATTTTTTTTTTTTTTTTCAATTTCTTTTCTTAAGACTAAAAGTTACTGTTAGTGATTCATTTGAAAATACTGAAGCTCGGGCGAAGCTCGCTAGTTGTTATTATTATTATTTGATGATGACGTCAATTTTTGTGAGATATATAATTTAACTTTTACAATTTTTTAACGCTCATGTTTAATTAAATGTATTTATTTTTATGTCGAAAGAAAATGAACTCGTATTTTTTTTTTTTTTTTGGCAACAATTAAATTATAGCTAATCCGCGTTTGTAATGATCGATAGATGGCGCTCTCTGAACTGCAGTTGTTAGTAAATATAATAGCCACGTGGATTAATAATTGTTCTTTCTCCGCCATTACATCATGGAAAATCGATTGCATAATATGATGATATGCAGTGGTGCGATAATTTCACCTTAGCCCACTGGAGGGCGAGCATTTCATTACAATCGCGGATATTTTAATGGCTATATGGCTATTTGTAAGGCATTAGGAAGTTATTATTTTCCTATTTTAATTAATTATAAAAAAATAAAAAAAAAAACTTCGAAAATCGGACTTCGAAGTATTGTGTTGCCACCGGGTTCTGAGCTACTGTGAAAGTTTCAAATGTCTAGCTAGTAGGGAAGTTAGTTAAATTTCGATTGCAAGATTTGTACCGGACAAACAAACACACAAACAAGAATAAAAGCATGGTAAAAAATTAGTGATGAAACAAAAATAATTATAAGATAAAAAAAAAAAACTTTTTATATACCATGTTTTAAAAATTCTAATGAATCATAGAGCTCTTATCAATGTGCATAAAATTTTTAAAGTTCGATAATGACGCCAATTTTTATGAGATGCATAATTTAACTTTTTATAGTTTTTTAACGTTCACGTTTAATTAAATGTATTTATTTTTATGTCGAAAGAAAATGAACTCGTAATTTTTTTTTTTTTTTTTTTTTTTTTTTGCAACAATTAAATTATAGCCAATATTTTAATGGCTATTGTAACGCTATTGTACCGGACAAACAAACAAGAATAGAAGTTAATAAAAACATGGTGAAATATATACATGAAAAGTTTGGATGTGTGCTTCAATAATTTTGCTGCTGACTTTAATTGAATTGGAGTTTTCTACGATCAGAATTGTCGTGAATCGCAAACTGATCGCTAAAGGCGGCTGGTACAGAAATAATATTCTTAAACGAGTTTTTCTTATAAATTTATATCGAATATAGAATAAACAAAAATCAACTTATGAGTAATGAGTCATATAAATGGAACATTAAGATACTATGCACTATAGGAATCCTCATATAGGGATCCCATTACTCTAGAAATCTCACTTTGCACTATTAAGTAATAAAAGAAAGACTCACTCAGGCACTCTTTTACATTGTTTGTATACTTTTGAAATGCATCCTGAAGGTCTTTACGGTACGAAGTATTTTTGGTAAACGTGGGCTGAGCCTAAATAACAAACATTTATCAGTAAAAATTATAAATAAGCAATTATTAATTTTGAAAAACTTTAGTATAACCCCACAACGATATTTGGCGATTTTTTCTGTTGGCGATTATGGCTAAATCATAAATCTAAAAATCATAAATGATAAAATCATAATCTAAATCATAAATCATAAACATAAAATCATAAATACAGAATAAACAACATATAGGCTGCCATATTATATCGCAAACAGTCCAGAACGACATCGTTATCGTTCAAAACGGCGCCAAAGAAAAATCGCCAAATTCAGCTGTGGGGTTATACTGAAGTTATACCTTAATTTTTACATAAATGAACATTGACAATGGCTTTTTTCCAATAACATGTGTATTTTATATCATAACATTCATGTTTTATCTATCTTTCTTTTCTGTAATTAGAGTTATATAAGTTGATTTAAGTTAAACAGCAATTGTATGCATAAACTACTGGCTGAATAACAGGAATAATTTGACACATAGATTCGATATATCTGTGCCATTCTGATTTTTGAAAGAAAAAAGAACAGTACACACGAACTATTATTTTTGTTTCAAAGACAGGGTGGAAAATTAGCTGATGTGCTAGTAATTTGCATAAAACTGGTCACTTTTTTTTTTTTTTTCCTATAAAAAATAGTGTAAAGAAATTTCTCATTGATCATTGAAAGTGATCTCAACATTCACTTCAGCAGATCGAGAGTTAGTAGTCCAATTCTTTACAAAGAGGAATAACAATGCTTAAAATAATCTGGTGTGTCACTCACACGACTTTCTCTTACCCTTATAAATACAGGTTGGAGATTAAGAGGTAATATAACGAGTACTGTTATGTAAACCTATGTTAAACAATTCAAATTAGGCTTCGGAAGAGTTTTATATGATAATTAGTTCTGTGTGAGGGGGGCTTTCGCCCCCCGTTTCATTAATGCATCTACATTTATATATAATTTAATTCGGTTATTAAAAAATAATTCTGTTTTTAAAAAATAATTTATTAAAATTATTATTTTTAAAAATTATCTTTTATGATAATACAGACGATTTCCATATTAGAGAAGTAGTATAACACTAAATATCCAAAAGAAAGTTGAATTTATTCCCAATATTACAGTAAAAAAAAAAAAAAAAAAAAAAATTGTTAAAAAGGAAAAAAATCGATAACTTTATTTTAAATTATCGCAGATCGATGGTTCAACCATTCGTTTTAAAGGTATTGGCGAGCTCTTTTGAAAGATACCCATCATGAAAATTTACTCCGCTCGAGGGGGGATTTCCCCCCAGGGGGACGGCGAGGCTCCTACATACACAAAAAAATTTTCCCAGTTGACTATCTCTATTACAAAAAATATATATTCGTTTCATTTGGTTTAGTGCAGTCTATAGATGTTAAACTCTACTTACCTGCAATTTCCCCCATAGACGTAATGTACTTGAATACTTTTGAATGTCCCTGTACACGAACGATTGGCTTCATCTCAACGAAAAGCTTACTGTAGCATCCCTATATGATACACATTTAGAATACCGAGTTTGGAATTTCTGCTACTATTTGTTTTTGAGATATGCTGATAACAGACACACAGAAGATTCGCTAAAAACATGATTTTCGTATTCAAGGGACCTCAGAACATGTAAATATAACAAAAACTCACGTTCGAAAATTTGACCTTAAAACAATACTTTCTCGACCCTATGGGTAAGAGAAAGTAAAAATATATATACCTGTAAAATATCCTGATAGCAAAAATGTCCACCGTGATAGATCGATTCTGCTCTTGAACGGGAATTCCAGGTTCAATCCCAGGTCACGCTCATCGACCTAGCCGTTCCGAATCTTCTGTTGTTTTCTCTGAAACTCGGGTAAATACGTTCTAAGACCCGTTAAATGACCACACATGGACAGTCGATTGACTTTAACCCCTACATCAACATCAACATCAACACCGACACCTAAAGCAAAAAATTGCAAAAACGTTTAGTTTTGTGCAAAGCAATAGCACCGCGGTGCATTTACTTTCCTGTTATTGTAACTGATCTCTAAGGCACTAACTGTCGTATTCGCCAATAACTTCAACTCCCAATTCAACGCAAAAATTTGTAAAGCCTCTAAAGTCAGGGTGCAGCTTTCCAATAAAATTTGACATTCTGCTTGTGCCATTTAGCGACGAAGATTTTATATAATCTTTGATTGGTTATTTTCTGCTAAAATATCTGAAAATAATAATGCCTCTAGATAACAGAAGCAAGGCGTCAAATTTTCCAAAAAAGTCGCACGCTTTTCAAGTTTTTGCATTCATCCGGGAAGTTATCGGTGAATACAGCCGTTAAAAAATGTTCTGAATCGCAGCATCTAGGAGATTTCTGCAGATATAAAAATATTTATTGTACACACGACGTTACTATGGCTCGTTGGAGATCCAAAACGATCATCACTCATCAAACGCTTTACCGCCTTAAACTATCGTTCTCTCCGCTCTGTAGATTCTGTTACGATCTTGAGACGCCGGAACATATTCTGCTACATTGTCCTCGTCTGAACATTCCTCGGCGCAATCTCCTATCTGCTCTAAATGTCAATACCCATCCCTCTTATGACAACATCATGACTGCTGCTTTTAGTTCTCCCCATGGTATTCATCACCTTATACAGTTCTCCAAACATGCACTCTCTTCCCGTAATTAATCTTGGTCCAGGATCTGGCCTTCCTCTTCTGTTTGTGTCTTTCGAGCTTAAGCTGCCTATTTTGGCATAGCACAAAGCTCAGTTCCAACCTACCTACCTACCACGGAGTAATATTAATAGGAGTTGAAGGTCCAATGGGAGAAAGCTACGAAACTGTGATCTAAATTTTTGGTAAATATTGAGGGCGCCACTTGTCATTCCTCCCTACTTCGGCGCGGATATACTGTTGTTTTCAATAGAATTTTGCTGAAGTACATTTAAATTTTTTTATTTTAAGCAATTTAATTTCTTTGTAAGTTCTTAAAACTGCATAATTCAGATGTTTCAAATAAATGCTTCGTTCCTAGTTGTAAAACAGGCTATGATAGTGATAAGAAAAAAAAAAAGCCCTAGGAGAAAAATAAAGTCCGAGTTCGTGTTTTCTGCACCTAAAGTAAGTGTATTTTTTTTCTTTACAAAATTTCATCCATTCTCCTTCCTCCCAATTGTCTGTTTTAGCTAGCTTCGGTTCATAAGAATCGTCATTTTTTAAAAGCTTTCTTTCAAAGTAAAATTAGTATAAAATGGCTCTTAAAAAAAACATGTTGGTTAGAATACTCTATTTAATGAAATTTGCTTTCAATCGAAATTTTTTCAGCTTGATATTATTTTTAAAAAAATAATTAAAACGAGACATTTCCCCATTGAATAACATTGCGGAAGCTGGAGAGAAGGAAGGATTGCACGCTGGCGCCATCTGTAAACATTAGAAAACAACATCACAAAATTTCAGCGTTACCTTCTTCTCCTGTCTTTTTACTCCGTGCTACCTACACACGACCTATTTACAAGTGGCTCATCTAAAAGACTGCCGCAGATATTTAATTTGCTAGTACGGGTGTGCTAGTGCCGCCATCTATTGATCAAAATAAAATACATATCAACTTTTCTTCTTAATGAAATTTCAAAACGTGAAAAATGTTCTTACACAAAAATGAATTCAAAACAGTCTTGAAAATACAAAAGGTCAGGAAATATTTCTTCCTTCTTAAAGAAAATTCAATTTGTGTAAAATGTTCTTACATAAAAATAAGTTCAAAAATAGTCTTATAAAACACAAATGTTTTGAATAATTACCATCACATCACAACTGCAGCCGTGAAGGTTTTCTCCTAAGACATTCTTAGCATCTAACTGGAGTTTCTGGTTTTACTAATGGTGGGGACAACACAGGGGACTTTTGCTGGATAACTGCTTTTTTTATCAGGTATACTTTTCTGCGAGGAGAGTACTGGAGGCTCTACCATATTTACAGTTTTATCAAATGGTAATTATATAAGTTCTGTCTGTGGAGCAGCATGTGCCAAAAAATCTGGTGGTGACGGAATATCTTTCGATTCTCTTTTATGCCAATGATACAATTGATTTTGGTGACTATGCAGGTGCCCCAAAGTGACTTGATTTAGCACATGACATTTCCCATTGGTCGCATGACACTACCAGGTATTCATGGCGGGCCCTGACCAAACGAACGCATCCAAACTGCTGTATCTTCTTTAAATTTATGGAAAATAAAGGAAAACTTTCCATTCTTAAATGTTTCAATGTTTCGAATCAGATCTAAACGCGTATAGAAGGGACATCCAAATATGACAACAGCTGGTGAAATCCTTTTGCTGCACTGGAGTAACACAAAAGGTACGGGACAACTGTTCTAAGATAGTCTCTCATGGGACTTCTTCTTAACACTATTATTTTAGCACAAGATGAAGTACAGTCGGTAACAAAAGTGTCCGAATACCAGCAAAAATTCCTGTATAAATAAAGTACACTTCATACGGTTTTGTTAAATCCCTATCGACTCATGTTCTTGCACTGACTAAGAACAGGATTCGACAAGGATTATTTAACAAAACCGTATTAACTCTACTTTTTTTACATAGGAATTTTCGCTAGTGTTCGGACACTTTTGTTACCGACTGTAGTAAGAACTGTTATGAATGTTATGATCTCTAACCATTTTGTCTTAAAAGGAGAGGTCACAACAGGGAAAATTCAGATCGGGACAAAATAGCGCAAAATTATAGTGTACTATGAAAGAATGAAAGTAACAACATATTAAAGAAGTAGCGCGCACTATAGCCACACAATTTCGAGAAAAAAGGCCTTTAAAATTTCAGTAATCTTTAAATATAAGTTATTTGGCAAACGTGTCAGCGCTTCAGTGGCGTACTCGGTAGAGTAAAGAGCTGTCTCGCAGATGACCTCGGTTAGATGCTACCTGCAGGATTTTTTTTTTTTTTTTTAATTATTATTATTTAATCTAAACTTTTAATTTATTGTTATTTCATTTAATAATTCAATTCAAAGTTTGAAAATTTTTATAAAAAAATATTTAATTTTCTTGAACAAAAAATAAACAATTTTTTCTATTTGTAATATTTATAACTTAAAAATACAATAAATTTCTGTAACTTAAAAAATAAGTTTTAGCTTTGTTTTAACTATAAAATAAGGTAAAAATAAAGAAACTTTTAAAAAAAAATTATTTATCTAAATATTTTATTTTAGGTATATTTAAAATGATACTAAATTTTGGTTTTAAATTACAAAAAAAAAAAAAAAATCTCTCTATATATACATATATATATATTACAGAGAAATTATTTTAATTTTATATATAATTACTATCCAAACAAATTAAATAATTACTTTTCCAATCAGTACAGCTTCTTGAAAAATTATAGTACAGGATTCCGATGTTATTAAATTATTACGGGCAAAGAAATGTTTCAAATATATGATTCCTTTAAATGTAGATTTTAAACATTAATCAGCATACATTCTTCTTCGACAACGACTTGTTTTTTATCCTTCTCTGCACGAAATAAAATTTCGGCTGCTCTCTAATATTAACAAGCTAAAAGAAATTACGCAATTTATACGTATTAAAACAAACTCAGGAAGCTCAAACAAAGGCATAAGTACACCTGCTAACTATTTTGCACTTCGGTTTGTTTTTTAATTTGTTTTTGCTGTATTTTTATTTATGTTATCAGGGTTTTGTTTGTATATTTATTTATTTATTTTTATTTGATTATTTTATTTATGCACTTCTTTTTCTATTAAAGTTGCAGTTGAAAGATTGTAAGGATGGATGGTTGTAAAATTTAATCTGTTGAATAATTAAACCCACAATTTCAAAAATTTAATAAACAATAATTATTGAATTTTTGTAATTAAAAAATATATATATGTAGGTTATATAGTTATATTTTTCTATTTGAAATATTTATAATTTTCTATAACACAAACACACACACATATATATATATATATATATATATATATATATATATATATATATATATACGTGTGTGTGTGTGTAAAATAGTTTTGTTTTAATTATAAAATAAAATAAAATAAAAAAAATTTTAAAAAAAAGTTTCCCTTTATTTTTACTTTATTTTATAGTTAAAACAAGGCTAAAATTTATTTTTTGAGCTATAGAAAATTGTAAAAATAGAAAAATTCTAAACCTAATATATTCTTTAATTCAATAAAATTAAATAATTATTATTTATTTACATTTTCAAATTTTGAATTGAATTACAAAAGAAAATAAATAAATAAAAAGTTTAGATTAAATAAAAAAAAAAAAAAAAAAAAAAAAAGAGCAGGTAGCTTCGAGGTAGCTCAGTTCAAAGTAGGTAGCTTTGAACCGAGGTCGACTGAATGGCAGCCGCTTACTCTATCAAGGACACCAATAGAATGCTGACGGGTTCGCGAAATAACTTGTACTTAAAGATTACTGAAACTTTAAAAGCTTATTTCTCGAAATTCTGTGGCTAGTGCGCACTACTGCTTTAATACGTTGTTACCTTCATAGTACACTACAATTCTGCGCAATTTCGCCCCCATCTGAATTTTCCATGTCGTGACCCCTCCTTGTTAGTATTAATAATTATTAAAAGCATATGTCCTTCAAAGGGACTTGCATGGTCGATATGAATTCGGACAAATGGTTGTTCAGGTACAGGCGAAGAAACTTGTTCCATTGTAGGTAACGAAGAATTTTGCTGACAAGTAACACGCTGCTCTTTCACTTTTGCTTCAAGATCTGCATCCATTACAGGTCCCACGTAAGCACGGGCTGAATAAAGATCATTAATTACAAATTTTCAAAAATTTGAAGGAATAAAAATACATTTTTCTCTAAAGTTAATACCTTCTTCTAATGACAACTCGTTCTTTACTTTCAAAAGTAAATTTTGTAATATTCTCTTTGGAAGACTATTTAAAATGTAGTACTTCAACATGGTTAATCCCGAACATTTTTTAATTTCAGAGGCAATCATATGCCTTATTTTCGGACTGTCATCAAATTGCTGTAACAACAGCACCTATTCTTCTGGCAAAAGTGGGTATTGTTCAATTACTCAAGAAAGATTCCCATGAAGCAATACAATAAGAATCGACCGCTTATTATTGTTGTATCATTCTCTATAGAACAAAGTATGTTTTGTGATTTTCAAAAATTTTTGCAGGTAAGTTTTCAAACATTTAAAACCCTTTAGCCGTGTCGAGTTTTTTAGCATATCTGTTTAATAACTCATAAAATCAATACTAAGTGAAGTAGGAATAAACGTTGTTAGTTTTTGAAATCTATGGATATTCAGTAATCGTATGGCCTAGGAAAAAATATCATATTTTTCAAAAATTTGTCACATTTGCCTCTTTTTTCAACTATTAAGTGACGGAAAAAGCCGTTTGCAACGGTTAAAGGGTTAATCTTACTAGTACACATGTGATTTGAACATGTATGCTCAAAAAATTGTATTTTTTGTATAGTACTTTAGTCGTTTTTTAGCTGAAAACATTTTGTCCATCAATTTAAAAGTTCATTTTCAAAGATGGAGTGTCGGGTATTATGGAATACTAGGTATTTCATAGTGTCATCTGAAATTGACTTCATGTATTCAATTAAAGAACCAAAAAATAAAGACGCCGAATGCATCTTATGTCACGGAAAATTCTCCGAAAATAAACGAGGAGAAATTTGGATTAAGTGTTTCAGCTGTTCTCTGTGGGCTCACCTTGACTGTACCGGAGGACTTTTGTAAATAGACTCGAAGCAGAAATGGCTTTGACATAATCTTAAAAATATGGTTTTTATAGTTAAAGATAACTATATTTTATGAAGTCAAATTAATTTTTCTATGGTTTAAACCACCTATTCCATATTACCCGACTATTTCATACTAACCTCCATTTGCAACTTTTTTTTTTTTTTTTAAGTAAACTTTTTATAACAATCAATTTTTTTTTTTTTTTTCATTGACAATTCCTTACAAATAATTACACTATGTACTCATCATGATTGTGAGGATTTTTATTAAAAACAAGTTAAGTTATTTTAATAAATGTAAATGGTATTCCATAACACTCTCCTCTCATCTAATTGTTGCCAATGTTGTTTTTAAATTCACTGCAACTCTTTCGATGCCAGCATAGCACCATAACTGATATTTTAAAGCTGATTTGGCGTCTTTACAGTACAATTCCTTTTAATGTACGTTTAAGTGAAAATTTGCTCTGTTCTCTCATGTTAGAAAAATCGTAATTTCGAATAACTTATGAAGTTTTTAAAATTTGAATGTTTCAAACAGTGTTGCCAGATGTAGGGATTTCTCCCTACAGTAGGGATTTTCAACTCTGCTTTCGACATAGACATTATATAGATAGACCACGCATCCCCCCTCATTATCTGTCCGCGACATGAGCTAGCTTCCCCGGCTAAATTATCACGTGATGCGGACCTGGAGAGAGACGAGAATGAATAAATTATGTTATTTTTCCATAGAAAAGAAAGCAGTTTTGGGTTTTTTAATTTCTGTATTGTACACATACTTTTTATTTAAGCCTTTAGATTTACGCATCGTTGGAAAGCTAAAATGTCATAGATTAATTAAAAAAAAGTTTCTTTTGTGAGAAACCATTTTGAAGGAGAGAATTTTTTTGTTTGAATTCTTCCAAAAATAAGTGATTTCTTGTGGAAGAATCTCCCTCAAGTCCGTGTCATGTGACATACGGCGCTGACCGCAAAGGATGATGGTATCATATTACACCCTCATGTTGAAGACATTCACTATAATGATAAGTCCTATTGGTGGCGTAGTCTATCTATATAAGGTCTATGGCTTTTGACGTGTGTGTGGGGGGGGGGGGGTATTTATTTTTTTATTTTGTTTTGTAGGGATTTTTCTATTATCTAATGAAAATTATAAAATTATTTTTAAAAACGCAAAAAGTTTTAAACTTATCGGTAAAAAAGTTGCTTACAATGTTTCTGATACATTATTTTATTACGGATTGATGCGAAGTGAAACATTTAATAACTCAGAGTTGCCAACATCTATAATTTATTCCAGTGTGTTCTTAGTATCGCCCTCTACTTCTAGTACTTCTACTACTTTTTTTTTTTTTTTTAATAAGAGTTGCTTTCTTCATATTTAATCTTAGTTACATACTGGGGAAAATTACTCAAGAAAATTAGTAAGGGAGAACAAAGGGCATTACTATGATTACGCCGGCATAAATTATAATAGTTGGAAAATTTGCATATTTTTAATATGTCCTCCCTTTTGTTATTATTACTATTATTATTCAGAAATGGTAAATTTATTATATAATTTTAATAACAAATATAACATGATTTATTTAATATTTTGATATAATTAACATCAAAGTTTTAAAATAAATTGGACAATAAGTCATGTACATGTTAAAATTAAATTTCCTGGAAATGCCAATTGTTTTCATCAGCAATTGTCAAGTTATTTGTAATTTGTATACATCCACCCCTCAAATAAAATACATTGTGCAGTACAAAATCTTAATCGTAAATATATTATACTGATCTAAAAGTATATTTTATTTTGTTTTACGTCAGAATGCGTTGTCTTTCGTTTTCCTTTCTGTAAATTAGTCTTTTTATTTCTCTTTGTTGTGCTCACACCACCCATTTCGTGTAGCCACACCCCCTAAGGAGTCAGAGTAAGGTACTTATCAAGTCGATATTAATTGCTGGTTTAACATTGATTATTCATTACCAAATTAAATTTATAAAGGTAAGTTTGATGCAAAAACATGTCAAAGGAGATTAGCTGTTTGATTTAATAATTTAATAGAATAAAGAGATAACTGTATTAAATTTAAACAAATTACAGAAGCATACTCCATTTTATTTACTGCGTTTTTACGAATATACATATATTAGGTACTTGTTTTTATTTGTCCGTTTGTTTCAACAATCAACGTATGTGTATATTAATAAGAATGGATAGGTATTTTTTTTTTTTTTTTTTTTTTTGCTTTAATGCTAGAAAATATTAAAATAATAATAAAAATAATATGATTTTAAATAATTTCTATTAATAGTTTTGAATCGTAGGGTATTTTGTAGGGTAAAAATATTTTAACGTAGGGAATGTAGGGATTTTTCTCCATTAAGTAGGGATAATTTAAATTTTCATCTGGCAACACTGGTTTCAAATCATTAGGGTTCTTAAAAGTGTTCTGTTATAAACAGGGTTCTCTCAAATTTGGAAACTTGGGAACCCTTATTTTTATGCAGTAATTTTAGATGTGACTAATTGCTGACATCCGTTGATATCATCATCTATTTTAAAAAATACTATTTATAAATTCTGGTATACAAATTTCCCTTTGTAAGAACCCTGACTGTAAGTGATATTTTAAAACTGGTCTACATTTTTTAGACTGGTTGTTCTTGAGATATCGTGTACACAGACTAACAAACTGACACCCTTCAAACGGACATCACACCGATTTAGCGATTTCCGTATTCCCCACATCTCAAAACGAGTAAAAATGTCGAAAATTTGCACGAATACTTAAGTTCCCCATATCTACAATATGATGGGAACTATTACTAATATTAATATAGAATAACTAAGGCTAACAAAGGGAAATTTTGATACCAGAATTTTGATATCATATATATATATATGTATACTTTTAGATAGATATCTACGGATATCAATACCTATGATTAATCAAGTCTAAAATTATTATATAAAAATAGTGGTATCCAAATTTCCCTTGAGAAACATTGATAGTAAGTTAAATCAGTTTAATAATGATAATTGTTCTTACTTTTCGACTACAGCTCTTTCCTACAACGCTCCTTATCATAAAAATAACTAAAATTCCAAGTGCTGGTTTCATCTTTTATCAACTGGAGCTTACAGCCTTAAAAGTAATAAGTAAGGTCTATAATTAAAGATGAATAGTTATAGTAAGAGGTAAAATGAATACAATTTTATTTTACTAAGAAGTAAGAATAATTACGTAAGAATAATTTATTTACGAAAATTTTAGAACTATCACAATTACATACGGCCAACTTGTACAGTTTTTTTTATAATGTATGGTAACTGTTTCTTTGAAAAAAAAAAAAAAAAAAAAAAAAAAATCATCATATTTAATCACGGAAAAATGCTAAAAAAACTTATCAAAAATTTCTAGTAGCAATAAAACGTACAAGTTGGCAACGATGCAATTATATTAATGAAATTCGCCAACTTTAAAAAATTACACCAAAACCTATGGTTGCCTTACTTCCGGATGCGATTCCGAATAAACCAACGTTTATAATTTATTCCGGAACATCCTTAGAACTCGTCCTTTTTTCATACCAGTACATTTGAAAAATAATTTAATTGTTGTCACATATTGGAGAAAATTATTTTATAAAAATTGTGGTACGAAAAAAAAACGAGTACTAACAATGTTATGAAATAAATTTTTAAAAAGTTGGCAACTTTGCTGACCTGGTTAAGGGTCACTTACCATCACTTACCATCGCCGAAAGCCCAAGCCAATGTTATTGTATGGGAAATTTTCTTTACTTATAACTCATTAACTAATACATGTTGTTAAATTCTCTTTTCCCATTCCGAAAATTCCCAACTGTTAAAAACACGGACCTTTTTTAAAAATATATTTTTTTTTTTTTTTTTTTATCCTAAAATATTATATTTTGAAGCTGTAAAATACGAATTTTCAGTATGTGAAATTTTTCATTTTACATTTTCAAAATAAAAAATAAAACATTAAAAAAGGTCCGTCAGTTTAACAGTTGTGAATTTTCTGAATGTGAAAACAGAATTAAAAAATATGTCTTAGTTAATATATAAAAAATATGTATTAGCTAGCAAAAATTCCTATGTAAAAAAAGTACACTTAATACTGTTTTGTTAAATAAATCCTTGTCGAATCATGTTCTTAGTCAATCTAAGAACGTGATTCGACGAGGATTTATTTAACAAAACAGTATTAAATGCACTTTTTTACATAGGAATTATTGCTAGAGCTAGAATGATTTTGCTGCGGACTGTATTTACACAGTGAAATATTTTTTTTTTACATTTCATATTAACAAAACAGTATTAAGTGTGTTTTTTATATAGGAATCATTACTAGCGCTCGAATAATTTTGCTGCCGACTGTAGTAGCTGTGTGACGCCAGCTAGAAGACCGAAGAGGGGCATAGGCCCGCCCATTGGGGAGTCCATTCCCCCCCCCCCCCCCCCGCCTCCACCAGGGCATGTTCCTGAAATCTGTCGGAGAAAAAATAACGATGCTTTCAATTTTTTTTTTCTTTAGCAGCATTTTTTTTCCTTTTACGAATTATGAATCATTCTTTTTTTTTTTTTTTTTTTTTTTAGAGAATAACTTTAATTTTTTATACGAAGTTAAGGATATGTTGTAATCCTGATTTAAGAAATGTATGTTATATCTTGTATAACTTAAAAACTACTGGCCATAGAATGTTTTGATTGTATATTCGAGACTTCTCTAACATGTTATTATTCACTGCCATTTTTTTCTACTTGAGGAGAGAACCTCTACCTTGAAGATTTCTGGGTTTTTGTCGTAATGTATATATATGCATGAATATCTTACATCAGTTAGAAACAATTAGTTGCAGAACTATAAAACTTAAGTTTCTTGGACTGTTATAACATTTACTACAGTATGTAAAATTAAAATCATAGAAAACAAAATCAGAATTTAAACAAACTAAAATTTATGATTATTCGAAAGCTGTATTGATAAATACAGCCGAACCTCGTTAACGTGAATCTCAAGGGGGATAAAAAATTTGTTCATGCTATCAGTAAATAATCTTCATCACTAAACTAATCGCCGTTTCGACGGGGATTGTGGAAACAGTTCATGTTAACAGTAATTCACGTTAACAGTGTTCACGTTAACGAGGTTCGAATATGAATTAGAACTATTAAAACCATTTAATTTATTTGACTAAATTAGATTTTTTTTAGTTACTTCTGTTAAAAGGCAACCTCTCAGAAGGCCGATTTTCTATAGCACGATGGCTGATCTTCTTAGTGAAGTTGCATTGTATACATCTGTGATCAACGAAAACTAAGAAAATAAAATTTCTCTTAAGAATTTTCCTTCATGCACTCTATACATATTTAATTCTATAGAAAAATAATAGTACCGTACGGTCGATATCATAATGATCTTCAAAACCGCAAGAAATACTAACAAGTGAAATGGTGCAAATATTAATAATAATATTACTAGTAAAATTAATGCAAATGTATGTTTGGCAGTGCGGACACAGAAATGGCATGACGCGACAACGTGTTAAAGAATCGTATAAAAAACTCTCTACATACAGTGCCCCCCTGTCGGCAGGCCCTGGCTAACGCCAGGGCATGCGGGCAAGCTGCCCTCTCTCTTTCTGGAAGGGCCAGAAATTCTGCAACCTAAAGATCTCTTATGCCACTGCAAGGGGCCCCCCAGAATAGGCTTGTCCCGGGGCTCCTGGTAGTTTAAGTCGGGCCCTGCTTGTCGGGGAAATGGCGTCCCCTCGTTGGGGAATTTCTGGTGCCACTATTATTTAGTAGCAGTATTTCAGTAACAATAAGAGGACAGAAACAATGGAAAAAGAAATATAGACGGAAAAAACTATAGAGTAGCCATAGAATAATTTTCTCTGTTTTGGGACGTCTACAGCTAAAATTAATGGAGTTTTTGACACCATATTTTACTACAGACTGTGGAAGACATGAAGCGATGATTTCTGTAAAGAAAAAGAAAATAATAAAGTTGCCTAAAAGTCGCCGATATAGGAGAGTTTGATGCTGATGTCACATTAACACTATGAAATTTTCACAATCGAAGAAATTTTATATACAGACTGCGGAAGACATGAAGCGATGAATTCTGTAAAGAAAAAGAAAATAATAAAGTCGCCTAAAAGTGGCCGATATAGGAGAGTTTGGTGCTGATGTCACATTAACACTATGAAATTTGTACAATCGAAGTAGATTATGCATCTGTTTTAGAGAGCATCCGTGATTTGAAGTCTGTTACAAAAGAAACAGGGGAAATAGATAAAGTCAAGTACAACTGCATTCCAAAAAAAGTAAACTTGTGGCGCGAATTTGCGGCCGATTTCATAATAGGACCACACTTTTCGAACATTAATAAAACTTTACATGATTCATTTTCCTTGCATTCGTTTACCAACAACTCCAAAATCATGAATGCACTAACAGAGTTACATGATGTACACAAAATGCTCTTCTATCCAAAATTAAGTGCTTGTATTCTTTTCTGTTTGCAATTGTAGGAGAAGTGCATTACTAAATTTGACCAAATTCACAATCACAAAACTTCTTAGTAATAAAAATTACTTTCACGTAACCATGCGGTTGTCAAAATATTGGCCGTACTCCAATTTTTAACTTAAAAAATAAATGTAATTACGCGTTTGGGGTCCCCTGAATACGAAAACCAAATTTTCAACAGTGGATTGGATATGTGTGTGTGTCTTTTATCAGCATAACTTAAAAACAAATAATTGCAGGAACTGGTAATTTAGGAGTGGTTTGTATGGAGCTTGTCTGAATAGTTTATAATAGACATTTAAATTTAATAGCCTTCATTTTTTTTATGAATGTGGATGCTAAGTATTCAAATGGAAGAGGGGGGGGGGGATGTACAGTCGGCAGCAAAAGTATCCGAGCACTAGCCAATAATTCTTATATCAAAAAAGTACACTTAATACTATTTTGTTAAATAAATCCTTGTCGAATCATGTTCTTAGACTGACTAGGAACATGGCTCGACAAGGATTTATTTAACAAAGCAGTATTATGTGTACTTTTTTCAGACAGGGTTATTGCTAGTGTTCGGATACTTTTGCTGCCAACTGTAGGAGGTCGTAGCCCTCCTTACAAGTAAATATATGTCAAATAAAACTGTTTATAAAACAATTTTGATTTTTGAACTCTTTTTAAGCTTGATTCACACTTGCGCGCGGCAACAGTTGGCAAGTCAGTTCTATTCAAATTCCCTTTGATGGGGGTCTTTTAGCTGCCGCGTTCGACGAAGGGGGACTTTTGCTTCTGACTATCTACTGCAGTGATAACTGGCCTAGAAAATTTGAATTTCTTTTGTATAATTCTTCAAGGAGTAACA
This sequence comes from Salticus scenicus, assembly GCA_963930645.1. Taxonomy (NCBI): domain Eukaryota; kingdom Metazoa; phylum Arthropoda; class Arachnida; order Araneae; family Salticidae; genus Salticus; species Salticus scenicus. Next base: position 39,110,644 of record OZ005659.1, read on the forward strand.
AAAATAATGTCTTTTATTGTAAACATGTCTAAAAATTGAAGTGTCACTTTCCGATATCGAATATTTCGCGACCATTTGCCGCGCATAAGTGTGAACCGAGTTTTAAAGTTACCTCTTAATCTGTCTTTATAGCATTCAGCTGCAGAATAAGAGAAAGCTGTGTGAATGCCACATCAGGTTGTTTAATTTAATGACAGTCTTAAACGATTCCTAAATGCAGATACTCATTTTTTTTTTTTTTTTTTTTTTTTTTTTTTTTGAGGGGAAAGGGAGGGAAGAGTTTTTGCCCTTCTAAAAAATAAATGTATGCCAAACAAAACTATTTCTAAGGCTATTTTGTACTGTTGTTTATAGTACATTAGAACTGTTCGGTGCAGTACCCCTATCTTAAAAAAAAAAGGGGGGGGGGGTAGTGGTCGCAAATCTGCGTAGATTTAAAAAAAAAAAAAAAAAAAATGCGTATTCGACGCTGTACCAAAATTTCAAAGCAATTGGTAAAGAACTTTCAGAGATATAAGATTTTGAACAAATAATCACGTTTGGAAATATGTATTTTGCCCCCTTGACGCTCGAAAAGGACGAAGGGAGTGAATTTCGCAAAACCGCGTACAGTCGGTAACAAAAGTATCCGAACACTAGCAAAAATGTCTATGTAAAAAAAGTACACTTCATACGGTTTTGTTAAATAAATTCTTGTCGAATCATGTTCTTAGTCAGTGTAAGAACATGATTCGACAAGGATTTATTTAATAAAACCGTATGAAGTGTACCTTTTTAACACGCATTTATTAGCTTCACCTGTATGTATGTTTGTATGTATAATGTATGTTTGTAACCGCTCTGGGAGCAAACAAAAAATCTATATTGTAAAAAAAGACTTTCCCTACGTGAACGCTGTGGCTGTGAGGTAAAGCTCCGGGCCACGAACCTAAAGGTCTAGCGTACGAGCCCAAACAGGGGAGATTTTTTAAAAATGGTTTTTGTTTAAGTCTAAATTATTTTAATTAAAGATTTAAATGTATGTAAATATTATAGTGTGTCACTCACACGATTTTCTCTTACCCTGCATTTTAATACTAAGATAGATATTTTGTGCTTTTTTAGTTCACATTTCTATAAAAGCGTGTTCTTTAATTTTTTAAAACTATAATATTATTTCCATAGGAATTTTTGCTAGTGTTCGGACACTTTTGTTACCGACTGTATATATGAACATGTGGTTATTGGAATGCAACGTTGTGAATGAGGCGGCGCGAGATTATTATTTTGTATATTAAATACATTAATTCAACACAAAAGATATAGATATAAAATTTATGTAACTTACCTGTAGTCGACTTATTTTATGACAGTCCTTTACATGCTGACAGAAAATTGATTTAAGCTCTTTCTTCGGTATTTTAAAGTAATGTCGTAACCAGGTGTAATCCATTTCCTATTAAACAATATATTGAAGAATTAGATTACGTATTACAAGAACTTGCTTTTTTTAACAAGAGTTTTTTACATCCAATCTATGCAATACGAGTAAAAGGGGTGATTTAGTATCCTTGTGAAGTATTTTGAAATAATTTCACAGCTACATATTACCTGTTTTGAGTTATACTTTGTGGATGAATTGAATTATATTATTTATGACGGTAAAAATTTATTTCTAGTAAAATTTTTTGCTACAAATGTACAGATGATGTTTCATTTCTCTTACGCAATGTTTTCAATGTGTTTTGTAACGATATGCAACGCATTTCATGTTATGTTTTATTATGAAATCATTTTAGTTTATAATAATTATTATTGTTATCCTATTATTATTATTGAAAATAATCAATTTCAAATGTATGCAATCAGCAAAATTTTATTTTTTACTTTCCGAACACTATAGTGAGGAAAGTGTTGTAATCATGTCCGAAATCCGAATTTGAGATTTTGATGTTTCTATACGTTTTGAGGTCCCCTGAGTCCGTTTCCACTATGTTTATGATGATGTATGCATGTGTGTATGTATGTGTGTGTGTGTATGTGTGTATGTATGTATGTGTGTGTATGTCTGTGAGTGAACACGCTAGCGTCTAAACGCTTTGCTCGAATGAGCTGTAAGTTAAAAGGCATGTTGCAAGTCACCGTAGCACGAACCCTACTGATTTTGATGAATCTAGCACTTACAGTTTTTTTACAGGGACACAAAGAAAAATTCTTTATCATTATGGCCTATGGGACCAAAATCTTAAAAGTTTTTTAGCATCTAAACGCCTTATTCAATTGAGCAAAAAAAATTATACACATATTATAGGTCACAGATACTCAATCTGTATAGATTTTGGAGAATCTAGCACTTATAATTTTTTTTAAAGCATTTTTTTGGATAGTGTGATGCAAAAGATAAATCAGTTTATTGGAATAAATAATTTTAATTTATAATGCAATCTCAGTGAAAGCATAATTATTTGACAGTATATTTGAAAATTAAAAGCACTGTTTCAATGTGTAAATATACTTTATTAGACAAAACAAAGGTAATTTTAATGGAATCTAAAAACAAATCTTTTAAAGTGACACCGAGGCGTCACTGGAATTTTGTTGATATCATTCCTTTTAAAACTTATTTTGAAATTGAAATGCAAATGAAAAAGCATCAGTGAGTATATTTTATATATTTGTCTTATCTTGAAGTTAAAAATATTATGTTTGCATTGTAAATATAAATAAAAGCAAATGATCAAATAAGAAAATCTATCCATATTTTAATTAATAGCAAAGCGTCACTTAAAATTTGATATCATCATTTTTAAGACCCATATCTAAAATTCTTATAGCGATAAAGTAGCTGCGTCACAAACTTTAACCCGTTAAGGGGTTTTGTAGTGATAATAAATACATAAAGTAATTTATAGCTTTTTTCTGTCTTGTATTTTCTATTAAATTTCAAGAAAGAAAAAAGAATCTGCGACGTGACAGATGCTAATTAATCATGATTATATACTAAATTGACCAATAAGTACTAGAATTTACTAATACTTCGAAACACAACCTCCAAGCCAAGAAAGAAATATAACTCTGCGACGAGACGTATAGTAATGAGACTCTTGATTACATACTTATTTAACCAATAAGTACTAGAATTTACTAGTACTTGTAATGAGATATTGAGAGAGAGAGATTAAATCCCCCCAAAGAGAGAGATGCATGTGGAAGCTACCAGTATTTAACTTACAAACATTCTTGCTTCATGTAACTGGTGTCAGTTGTTTATTATAATAAATACATAAAGTAATTTATAACTTTTTCATGTCTTGTATTTTATATTAAATTCCAAGGAAAAAAAAAAAAATCTGCGACGTAATAGATGGTAATGATTTATGATTATATACTTAATTAACCAATAAGTACTAGAATTTATTAATACTTGTAATGAGATATTGAGAGAGATAAAATAAATTCCCCCAAAGAGAGAGATGCATATGGATGCTACCAGTATTTGATTTACAAACATTCTTACTTCATGTAACTGGTGTTAGGCAATTTCAGAATTTTTTCAGTTTTATTTTTTTCCCCACTTTTTTCTTAAAAAAAAAAAAAAAAATTACAGAGAATTTATTTACGAAGAAAAGAAAAGTGAAAATAGTAATGTGTTAATAAATCAGATAACGGTAACAAAAAGCACAAGATAATTATAATTTCTCGAGAAAATATGAAAGATAGAAATATTATAAAGAAGAAAATGCAAAATTTTAATTTTAAATTCTTAATAAAGATAGCCATATCATTTGCTAAATTTCTTTCAAATATGACAGGTAATCTTAAATATAACATGCACGACAGAAAAATGATATAATACAATACCATATTTCATTTTTTAAATTATCATTGTACTAATAAAATTTCATAGTTCAAATTTTCATAGATACTATTGGTCTTTAATTGGAAGATTTCAACTCCGACTTTAGTTACATGCAAAAAAATAAATTGAAGTTTAAAATCTTTACCGCTTTTATTTATTTATTTATTTTATCATTTCAGATATATTGATTTAAGAAAGAAAAAATTTGGTCTGTTTGAATGAAAAATTCGAGATTTTTAATTTGCTTTATCACTAAAATCCATTCAATTAATGCAACAAATCCAGTTATTTAAATGAAACATGCACAAGGAAATTTACCAGTTTTACGAGTTATTCTCATACTTAGTCTCACTATTGAAAATCTATCTTAAATATATTAAATTTAGAAATTACTAATAGAGGTTTTATATTGAATTTCCTCCATTAAACTTATCGGTAAATGTAGAAACTTTTCTTTTTAATTTTCAGAATCAGTTGTTATACTATAGTATAGTGAACTAAACATGATCTCAACGATAAAAACTTTATCTTTTAACCAAGAAACCATCCGAATAGTGTAATAATAAAAATCAATTAAATTAAGTTCATTCGAGAGGCATAATCTAACGTGATTTTCCACGAGTAAACTGTTTGCCCTCGTGAGGCCTTTCTCGAGAAAGCTACATTTAAGTTAGAGTAAAAATGTAGTAACGAGAAATGACTGGGAGGAGTCTCGATAAAACTTGTCAGAACCATGACTTTTATCAATTTTTAGATTGTACATTAACGAATTTTCAGGCATTATATCTCGATAGATGTATCTCAAAGCTGAAATGAGCAACTGATTTATATATCAAACAACCCGTTTGTCTATGCTCTTTCCGTTTTCTGCTTGTTTTGGATTACATTCATTATCAGTAAGGCGTGGTTTTAACGATTCAGGCGCGGTTACACTGATCATTAGCGAACTTTCAGATTTTAAAACTGGAAAATGAGCTGATGAGGGAAATTGTTTTATGCAACAAGAGACATGTTTATATATGTATAATAAAAAAGCACCACAAAACTGGCGTTGTAAAAAATATTACTTACAAACTTTGAATAAACACCATAAAATGCAATAAACTCGCAGCAATTGTTTCGGGTCGAAAAACACACGACCCTTCATCAGGCGAATAAAGTAAGCACGAGTGCTGCAGTCAAAGCGGTGCAGCACTCGTGCTTACTTTATTCGCCTGATGAAAGGTCGTGTGTTTTTCGACCCGAAACAATTGTTGCGAGTTTATTGCATTTTATGGTGTTTATTCAAAGTTTGTAAGTAATATGTTTATATATGCTCTTTCGATTAATGTTTGTTTGGATCTTTTTTATTATTACAGCACGAGGGGGTTTCCTGGTAAGTATTTTCTTTTCTAGATTACACTGTCTAACAAATTTGAATTTCTTTTCCTGCCCTTTACATCAGGGGTCGTACTCTCCGCCCTTTTTTCAGGACACTCTCAGAGATAAGAAATGTCCATCTTTTCTGCCACCACTAATTTCATGCAGAATTACTTTTGGTATATTTATACTAATGTGTTATGATCATAGAGGATAAAGATTATTTTATAAAAGTAGTGGTAGCAAAAAATTTGAAAGTTTCTCATTCATAAGAGTGTCTTGAAAAAACAGCGGAGAGTATGACCCCTGTTTGCTACATGAAACTATGTGATTCTGTATGAACAAAAGGTGCTTGATTCACATATCGAAACTAAAATGGTCCATCACGTGCTGGTTTTATTAGAGACACATTTCTTATATGATTACTATATGCATACAAATTGGTTACTGAGAAATGTAACAGAAGTTTGATTATAACAGAGTCGTCAACTTTTATAATTTATTCCAGAGCTCTTTTAGCCCCGCCTTTCTTTCGCACCAATATTTTTGTAGAATATTTCTCTCCAACATGTGACAACGATTAAACAAGAAGGAAATCATTTTTCAAAATTAGTACTGAAAATTAGCGGGGCGGGGGCTGACAATGCTCCTGAATAAATTATAGAAGTTGGCAACTATGTAGAAAACAGAAACACTAAATATTTTTTTCTCCTTTTCCTCTTGTAGGCATCTATTGATGTGTTCGTGATACAGATTAGCAATATTCAGCTATCATACTTCATTTTCATCGTCCACTGAAACGCTTTTCAAACGTAGAAAAATCCTGGTGAAGACTCTCCCCATGCTTATCTCTAATTGTGACAAAGTTTTGAGGAAAAAAGTAAATCTAAAAAATGTAGTTTTAATGACATATTGCAACCTATAATACGAAAGCCTTGCACCATGTCACCAACAAGATCTTCTAAAATGTATATTGTTCGGAAAATGGTGCGTAGTAAACAAAAAATAATTGCATTACAGATTCGTTTTTTCAGCCAAAAATCTAAATCCAAATTTTCATCTAAAGGACAGTTTTCAAAATGTACAGTGTTATTTGTAATTCCAGTTTTGTATACTTTTTGATCTGTATTTTGTATAATTTAATGATGTTGGATAAAAAAATAAATAAATGCAATTTACTACTATTATATTTCATTTTATTGTCAATAATTGTTTTTCTTTTTCTTTCTTTATTATTATTATTCTTTATTATTATTATTTTTTTCTTCAAAAAATGAAGTTTTTAGTTTGACTAACTTTAAGAACTGGTCCAAAAGTTGATTTAACTCATTCACACAAAATAGATGCATACATGCCAACATTCTAATTAATGTTCCGTAAAACTACTATTATACCCGCTCTTTTTGATTCAACCAGTTTTCTTCTTCTTCTTCTTTTTTTTTTTTTTTTTTTTTACTATTTTTATTCTTCATTAATCGCGATTACATTTAGAGGAATGTACTCAAAAAAATAAAATGGCATGAAAAAAGGGGCGGGTACTAACAATTTTTAGGAATGTTAATTAGAATGTTGGCAGCTTTCTAGCCGTTAGAAGTCTGTTTTAAGAATTTCAAGTGTAATATTAATTATGATATTCTCTTCGCACTCTTCACACATTCGGAGCATCAAAAAGCATTTTTGCTCAAACAAGTGTTTTGACATGTGGTATTTAAGTTAATCCATCAAAAGTTTGCAAAAAATGTTTTGACACTGACACATAGCTGCCAACTTGTATGTTTTTTTTTTTTTTTTTTTTTTGGCTACCGGAAAATTTTAATGTTTTTCTTTTAGTTTTATGCGAAAACTTGATAATTTTTTTCATAAAGAAATACTGGTGTTAAAAATCCGTACAAGTTGGCATTTGTGCTGATACATTTTTGACACAAAAAGAACTGTAAAGATTTTTAGCATTATTAAAAAGATCAGAATTCTTAAAGAACAATAATATTTTACAGTCATTGCTGTTAGTATAATCTCTAACCTACTATCAGAATGAAAATTTTTCGAAAAGGCTTCTTTTCAAATGGTAGTTCCAAGAGTACTTTAGAAGAAATGGCCAGTGGGTGGAGCTTAAGTTTGATTCTTCAACAAAGAAGGGGCTTGGCTTAGAAAATGATCGCTCAACGATCTACTCTGACAAGGGAAGTATGATTTAGTAAAATGCCTATTGAAACCAAATTAAGATGAAATTAAAGAGCACGGTCAAAAACATAGGGGTGAGTGCAAATTTGATGAGGGTGACATACGTTCCTGAAAGTTTTAGCTGTTTCTATCAAAATCAACGAAAGTGAAACTGATTCCGTTAGCAAGACAGCGTGTCGCAGTAATAGAAGTGTTCATTTTGAGTGAGGAAGGTCGTTCATCAAATTCCGATGTATACTGAAACTTTTTTTTTCTTTTTAAATATAAATGAAATTAAACAAAATATTAAAATAAATTAATAATTTAAGGGGATGTGTATTAAATTTAATTAAAAATATATATAACGATTCATCTTTCATTATTAAAATATTTTATTTCAACTAAAAAAAAAAAAAAATAATAATAATAATAATAATAATAATTTTTCTTTATAATTTAAAGGAAAATATTTTTCTTCATTGTACGTTTTTCTCTTTCCTAAAGTTTATTACTTTCCGAACACAATAGTGAGGAAAGTATTGTAATCATGTCAAAAATCCGAATTCGAGATTTTGATGTTTCTATACGTTTTGAGGTCCTCTGAGTCCGTTTTCACTATTTTTACGATAATGTATGTATGTGTGTGTGTATGTGTGTATGTCTGTGAGTGAACACGCTAGCGTCTAAACGCTTTGTTCAATTAACCTGAAAGTTGGTACGCATATTGTAAGTCACCATAGTACGAACCCTATAGATTTTGGTGAATCTAGCACTTATAGTTTTTTTACAGGGACACAAAGAAAAATTCTTTATCATTATGGCCTATGGGAGCAAAATCTTAAAAGTGCGATAGCATCTAAACGCCTTATTCAATTGAGCAAAAAATTTATACACATATTATAGGTCACAAATACTCAATCTGTATAGATTTTGGAGAATCTAGCACTTATAGTTTTTTTACAGGGACACAAAGAAAAATTCTTTATCATATTATGCCTATGGGGACAAATTTTTAAAAGTGTGATAGCGCCTAAACGCCTTATTAATCTGAGCAAAAAATTTGTACACATGTTATAGATCACAGTTGAACTAACTGTATAGACTTTGGTGAATCTAGCACTTACAGTTTTTTTACAGGGACACAAAGAAAAATTCTTTATCATTAGGGCCTATGGGACCAAATTTTTAAAAGTGCGATAGCATCTAAACGCCTTATTCAATTGAGCTGAAAATTTATAATATTATAAATCACTGTTACACTAACTATAAGCATTTTGGTGAATTTAGCATTTATAGGTTTTTACAGGGACACAACGAAAAATTCTTTATCATTATGATCTATGGGCTCAAAGTTCAGTAGCGTTAAATAAAACATCGTGTAATAGATGGAGAAAAATACTCAAACACTCTATTATGGTTTTCTCTCTTTTGTTTGTTTAACAACTCCTCTTTCTTTACTTTATCTACAAAACTGTTAATTACTCAATGTTCGGAAAGTCGAGTGGAGTCACTCCAGATTTTTTTTTTTTAATTACTATTTTATGCTAAAGCCGCTAGTAGCAAATGCAGATCATCTGCTTTTTATACATGAAAATAAGTATTCTATTAAATTATTTTTCAAATTAATAATACAAAGGAAAATAATATTTATATTGCTTTTTTTTATGCTTCCTATAAATTTTAATTAACATTTTATGCCAGCGTCACTCATACGTTGATCGTCGTCTGGTTTTATTTGTGCTATTATTCACATGTAAAAGAAAAGATATTTTACTTTTTGTTATTGTTTGGCTGGCCCATGTATGTGTGTATATCTCCAAAATTTAAAAATTTAGTTTTTTACGCATTTTACAGAGCGAGAGCTGGTTATCTCGAAGAAAAAACCAATAATCTCCAACATGTTTGTGACGTATGTTTGAACGTTAAACAGGATTGTAATGAAACTAATTGTGATAAATTTTCTTTTATACGTTGTGCTCATTGTGAAAAGTGCTTATGCTTTGATCAGTTTCTTACTTCTAATCATTTTCTGAAAATAAATTCGCAAATTTAATCGTGATTTTTTATTTATAAAGCGATAATTTTTATTTTACCCTATATATTTCTTTTGAATATACTCATTATATATATATATATATATATATATATTATTAAATTTAATACATATCCTAATAAATTATTAATTTATTTTAATATTTTCTTTTCTTTTCTTTATAATAATAATAATAATAATAAAAGTAGAAGAAGAAAAAAAAACTGTAAGCACTCATCGGGATTCGATCTTACGACCTTCCTTACACAAACTGAACACTCTGAACGCTGCGTCACGCTGTCTTGCTAGTTGGTTCTGTTTCGTTGGTTTTGATACAAACAGCTAAACTTTTAGCATCGTATCTGCTCCCATGTGTGTGTGTGGGGGGGGGGTTGCAGCAAATTTGCACTCTACCCTATGTTTTCGATCATGCTCTTTAGCTTGGTATGGTTTCAATAGGAATTTTACTAACGAATACACGCCAGAATTCTGGATGTTTAACCCTCCAGAATTCCGCTCCAAATAAGTTGGCATATTACCCTAGATCACCGTTAGCATACAACTAGTCGGCTGAATGCAAACTATTATCAAACGTGCGACACGGAGAGTTCTCACAAAGAAAAATTTCAGAACCAGAATTTTTATATAGTAATTTTTTTAAAACAGATATCAGCCGATATCAATGATTAATCAAGTCTAAAATTACTATTTAAAAATAGCGAAATTTAAATATACAAATTTGTGAAAACCCTGGACATGGTATCCGCGTTTGTAATGATCGATAGATGGCGCTTTTCCAACTTTTGTTGTTAGTAAATATAATAGCCACGTGTATTTATTATTGTTATATTTGTGTTGCTACTTAATATTCGTGCTATAATTTCTCCGCCATTACATCATTGAAAAACGATTGCCTTTGGAAAAAATATTTCAGTTTATTCAAAGTTCGATCGGAAGTAGATGTTTAACTGAAGCTGAACAAATATTAGTTTCAAATATTCTTTACTTCCATTAGCCGAAGCAACTGAAATTTTAAATTTGTCATTTGGAAATAAATGTAAGCTTAATTCCGGATTTCTTGATCCTTTGGAGTTACACTGTGGCACACAGCAGTATGTGTTATCTTTTTTACCGGATTTATTAATTTTTATTAAATAAATATATGTGAAACTAAACATCGAATATACATCAAGTAATGGCGTCTCGACAAAAGCTATCCGTGGTATTGTTAATTTCCCCTTAGCCCACCAGAGGGCGAGCATTTCATTGCAATCGCGGATAATATGACAAGGGGTCGTACTCTCCACCTTTTTTTCAAGACACTTTCAGGAAAGAAAAATTTTTACCTTTCTTGCCACCACTGATTTTATGCAGAAATAGTTATAGAATTTTTATAGTAATATGTCCTAATTAAGTAGGGCAGATAACATTGTATAAAAATAGTAGTAGCAATAATGGCGGAAATCTTTTATCTAGAAGTGTATCCGAATAAAAGGGCGGAGAGTACGACCTCTGTGCTTGTTGTTATTCAAAAGTACAGTTGTCAGACAAGACAATGGATGAGTACAATTCCATTTCCAACAATTCTTGTGAAATGAAAGCCACATATTGCAGAGCTGTCAACATTTTTAAATTTTAAATCAGAATTAATACCAGTATTTTTAAATGGAATAAGTTACAAATATTTTCAACGATTAATATTACCGAAAGCACCTCTAAAAATTTTCCGGTTTGAAGTCTCCCTTGAAAAATGGGAGACTTGGCACCTATGATATTGGCGTGTGACATTTTTCAATGTAGGCAAAAATGACAGTTTGTCTCGGTACACTTTTGGATTTAAAATTTCTCATAACCAAAGACTCCACCAGTAGCCGAGCGGTTCTGCACTCAAAGCTGGTAGATAGGAAGTGCCGGGTTCAGGGTTGGCTTGATTCTGCCCGACCCTAAAAAACCCAAGTGGGTTTTTTCAAAATCCTTATTTAAAATTACACTTTTATCTAACTTACAATAAACATATAAATATAAAACAAATATTATATACATTATTAGAACATAAAAAATGGGTTTTCTGAAATATTGGAAGTGCTCAAAACTGCTTTATTTAAAAAAAAAAAAATAATAATAATAATAATAATAATAATAATAAATAAATAAAATAAAATAAAATAAATTTTATCTTATTAAAATACAATAAGAAATTATACATAAAAAATATAAGAACAAGAAAAAAGAGTTATTTGTCAATATAAAGAAAATTATTGGACTTGAGGAATGCAAAATATAAATAAATAAAAATCATATTTTAAAAAAATTCTGAAAACTTTAACAGTGCAACACTGTTAAGTAATGTAGAAGGAACAATAATTAAAACTATTCTATGGAAATCTATTCAGTACAAAAAAAATTGATGAAGCAACACTAAATAATTATTAAAATCCAGTTTTTGTTGTAAAGGGCAGATAAACAGAATTTTAGATAATTGAAGTACAATTGTTTAATTAAAAAAAAAAAATTCTTTAACTTAATCATAAAAAGACTAGAAATTTTAAAATTAAATTTTTAAAATTTTGATTTTAATGAATAATTAAAAAAATTTTTTTTTTAATTGTCCTATTATGAATGATATATTAATGTTTGAAAACGGCAAGAAAGAAAATATTCTTGAAAACTCTGATAAAACCCGAAAATACTCTGAAAAACCCCTGATAAAACCCAAAAAACCCTGATTAAACCCGATAAAATCCAAAAAACCCTGATGAAACCCGAAAAAACCCATTGAGCTGGGGGGGGTTTTCTGAAAAAACCCCGGGTTTTTTTCAACCCTGGCCAGGTTCCATACCAAGTCGCGCTTTTCGAATAACTCGGAGTTTTCCGTGGTTTTCTCCGAAATTCGCTTTAGTACGAGCTAAAACCCCTTAGGACGACCCTCCACGGAAAGCATTCCACCTATTGGCCGATCTGGTATTGAAACATTTGTTCTTTGTTCGTTCGTGAATTAATTATTTTTAAAGCTTGTCTTAATTTCTGGATCACCTAGTATATCACAATGGTTGCTTATCATATGCACCCTTAATCACTCGCGATAAGCACAAAAACATTCATAATAATAATAACGACAATAACTTTTGCAATCTTGATTTGAAGAATTATTAAATTGGACCACAAAAAGTATTCATGTATAGTCAGAAAAGGCATTGGAAACGCCCTTTTCCATGTTTTTTCTTCACTGATTGACGCAGAAAGAAAGATGTGATTGGTGAGGAAGGTTTTAAGAATTATGGCTACGTTTAAAATATATATATAGCTGCCAATATTTTAATTTATTCTGGAGTACTTTTAACCCCGCCTCTATTTCGCACCACTTTATTTATAGAAAAATTTTCTTCAATATGTAACTTCGATAAAATAAGAAAAAATTACTTTTAAAAAATAAGTGGTACGAAATAGAGGCGGAGCTAAAATTACTCCGGAATAAATTAAAATATTGGCAGCTAAGTAATATAGCAAGTTTTTGAATTAGAGATCATCTGCATAATAAAAATTGCACCAATTTTTATTTTCAAATTGAAACACTCATTTTTGACACTATATTTGAATTTCTCAAATCATGATAGTCCGCAAAAATTGTACTCGTAATTGTAAACATGTGGTGTAAAGTCTCATTTTAATTGAAAATACAAAAATAAAAGGAAATTTCTTTCCTACATTTAGATTTAGCATTACTGTGATCTTTAAATAAGATAAATTTTTATATATACAGTCCGTAACAAAAGTGTCCGAACACTAGCAAAAATTCCTATGTAAAAAAAGTACATTTCATACGGTTTTGTTAGATAAATCCTTATCGAATCATGTTCTTACACTGATTAAGAACAGGATTCGACAAGAATTTATTTAACAAAACCGTATGAAGTTTACTTTTTTTACATAGGAATTTTTGCTAGTGTTCGGACACTTTTGTTACCGACTGTACTCTTTTGAGGAAAAAAAAAAAAAAAAAAACTGAAGAAAATGACTCTTTTTATTGAAATTAAATATGTATACAGCTCATTTACAGATAATGAAATGATTACAACTTGAAAGTCATAGGACCCATAAACGGCTAATAATTGCCCACTGAATGTTTAAATCTGTAATTCGTAAAATCGACCCTCGCAGTGATGCATGATTCTATATGTCTAGGTAAGAAGTGATGAAGATTCCTAATGTCATCCTGAGACACATTGTGCCAGGCATTTATCAATTTTTGTTCCAGATCTGCGACATTTTGGGGTGTCCGAATCTGGCGGTCTACCATGCCCCAGACATTATCGATGGATGAAAGATCTGATGAACGTACTGGCCAAGGAAAAAGAGCATTAACTGCATGGAGGCAGTGCACACTGTTAAAAATGTCTGTAAATTTAATGCAAATATTTATCCAGTGTCTCTGTAAATTTAAGGTAATTCTTAGTTAAAAGTGAATAATCGAGATTCTCAATCTTTATTCTGTAGTTTTAGATAATTTTATTATTTAATTTTTTTAATTAAAATTTAAAATGACTGTTTCTACTTTAGAAAAAGCATTCTAAGTCCGAAATATATTCTCAACAATAATTAATTAAATTAATATTACACTGTAAAAAAAAAAAAAAAAAAAAAAATCCCTTAAGGTTACGGGGAAAGCCCAGAAGCAGAGATTCCAGACAAAGCCCGTAAAAAGAAACGCTTAGACCGTAAATTAAGTATATAATAACCTTTAATTACGTTACATGCCTGTAAAAAAACATTTTGCCCGTAAAACCAATGTTTTTTTTACGGGCTTTGTCTGGAACCTCTGCTGCCAGGCTTTCCCCGTAATCTTACGGGATTTTTTTTTTTTTTTTTTTTTTTTTTTACAATGTAGTTATTAAAATGAATGTATAAAATAAGTTTTTTAACATCTCCGTTTATTTTTCTCTGTAATTTTACGTAAGACTTAAGATAATAGATTACACAGAGTTTTCTGTTGAAATTTTTAACAGTGCATAGATATGCGAGACTAATGGGGCTTGGCACTATCTAGCTGAAAACTGACCCCAGGATGACGTACCATGAAAAGGAATGCCACCGGTCGCAGGATGGAATCACCATATCGTTGTGCTCGTGCTGTCAAGGTTGTACGTAAAATGACTGGATGCGATCTGTGTTCGTAAGAGATAGCAACCCGCACCATCACACCAGGGGTAATGGCTGTACGCATAGTTGTTAACTTAGCACCTTTTGGCTACCGGAAAATACACTCATGTCCATAAATTAAGGATAATGCTAAATGCGGCAAATAAAGGTTCAGAAGTAAAACAAACAGGACTTATTCATAAAGCCCATTTATTAAACTAAAGATCAAGAACGAAAAAAGGTGGTTTATGTATGATACCATTTATAAAAACAACAATTTTTGCTCCCTGAAGCATTTACAAAAAATATCTCCCTTACAAAAACTTAACATTACATGGTTGGTATGATGGTTAATACATCGTATGTCTCTCAGATGTTGAAATACAGTCCTCACAACGCCCAGAAATGCTGAGTATTAAATTATCGATCTGATCTTGGGGAAGATTACTCCACTCAGTAAGCAATGCTCTCCAAAGTTCCGGTACACACGTAGGAGGTGGTTGACGGGCTACAACTCGTCGGAAAAGCATGCCCTACACATGCTATATAGGATTCTAGTCAAATGAGAATGCTGCCCATTCTATGCGGATGATAGCTTCACATTGTAGGCATCCGTGTACAATGTTTGCACGTTGAGGACGCGCATTGTCATCCATAAACACAAATTCTGGGCCCATGGCACCCCTTAACAAACGTGCATGTTGTTCCTGAATGATGTCCCGATAAATTTGGCCTGTCATGGTTCCGATTTGAACATGCAGATCTGTTCTGGTGTCCAATATGATCCCCCGCAAACGTGCACTCCCCCCCACAGTAACGCTGTCGTTCAATGGAGTTATTTTGGTGGTGACGGGTACTTGACGTTCTACATATGAAAGTCTGGCGTGAATCACATTAAAAGTTAAACCTGGTCTCGTCGGAAAACATCACATAAGCCCACTGTGCCGCTGTCCACATTGCATGTTCTCTACTCCAAGTTAACCGCTGGCAACAGTGCATTGCCGCGAGCGGAACACATCTAACAGGCCTGCGAGAATATAGGCCAATATCTCCCAAACGTCTATACACGGTTTGCCTTGAAACTGTGGCACCCGTGACTGCAGACAGCTGACGAGACAGGTCTGATAGTGTGCTTTTTCTGTTTATTTTGACAGTTACTGCCAAATACCGGTCGTCATTCGGTATTGTAACTCGGGGCCGACCGGTACTGTAATGTCGACTAGCATTTCCATCATTTTGGAATCGTTGCAAAAGCCTAGACATGGCACTCTGGGCGATTCCAAGTTCCCCCGATACCTCTATCTGAGTACGCCCACATTCTAGTCGGCCGATAATTCTACCACGTAAAAAAATATCTGCATGCGTCCTCTGTGTCATAACTATTCGGTTGGGGCACTGAGCGGCATACAGAACGCTTGTGAACAATTTTCCTTCTTTGCTCCCATTCCTTATCTACCCCCTTCTTACACTTTCGTCATTGTAACATCATATCTGCGTTATCTGATGTCTTGTACTATAATTTTCATATTGTTCTTAAAAATGTGTGTGGTACTTCTACAGGTGAAATTTTTGTATTAAAGTTCGATTTCCGTGTGATTCTGAATTATCCTTAATTTATGGGCATGAGTGTATTTATAAGAAATTTTATTTTACTTAATCAGTGAAAACCGTTACAGTCCGCTGATTAATTAAAATAAATATTTCTATTAAAATTTTCCGGTAGCCAAAAGGTGCTAAGTTGGCAGTTGTAGCTGTGCGCCTCTGTAAAACACAAGATAATTGAGAAACCCTCCATACACGAATGCAGAGCTGCCAACATTTTTAACTTTTAAATCAAAATTGACACCAATATTTTTAAATGGAATATGTTATATATATATTTTCGACGATTAATGCTACCGAAAACAGCTATAAAAGATTTCCGGTTTGAAGACTCAATTGAAAAACGGGAGACTTGGCGAATGCGATGGTCATCCCATTCAAGAGAAAAGCAGGATGCATCGCTGAACACTATGTGCTGCTAGTCTTCTAGCAGCCATGATGATCGGTTACGACAACGTTGCAGACGACTTCGCCGGTGTTGGGGAAGGGATTAAAGGCCGATGTGTGTGTAAACCCGCCTCAACCAAGTGCCTTGAGATGGTGAAAGAATCCACACGGCGATTATCGATTCCACCGAAATTTTAATTCCCCCTTCCCCTCCATTATCGTTTCCGCCGAGGAGCTTAACCCCCTTACGGTACAAATTTTTTTGAAGAAAAAAAAAAGGTATTTTTATATTTAAAAAAAAAGTTTTAAAAAGGGGGTACAAAATTTCTCTTTTTCTCGATCGTCATTTTTTAATCGCCCAGTACGGCAGAGTAACTGCTCCATTTCTTAACAAGGGGTATATTTAAAAAGGTCATTTAATCCTCTTTCGAACCATATCCGCGTTTGTAATGATCGATAGATGGCGCTTTTTCAGCTTTTGTTGTTAGTAAATAAAATAGCCACGTGTATTTATTATTGTTCTTTTTGTTATTCTACTTAATATTCCACTATAATTTCTCCGCCATTACATCATGGAAAATTGATTGCTTATGGAAAGAAATATTTCAGTTTATTCAAAGTTCGATCGGAAATAGATTTTTAACTGAAGTTGGACAAATATTAGTTTTAAATCATCTGATTAATTCTTTACTTCCATTAGCTGAAGCAACAGAAATTTTATATTAGTCATTTGGAAATAAATGGAAGCTTAATTCTGGATTTCTTGATCCTTTGGAGTTACACTGGGGCACACAACAGTATGTGTTATCTTTTTTACCGGATTTATTCATTTTTATTCAATGAATATATGTGAAACTAAACATCGGCAAACAATGGCGGCTTGATGAAAGCCGAATTAAAGCATGTTAATTGTAATTTCACCTTAGCCCACCAGAGGGCGAGCATTTCATTATAATCGCGGATAAACATTTTAACAAAATACGGATTAGCGATCTTTATTTTTAGATTTTACGAAGCATCGATTTTTTCACAAAACATTTTATAACTCAAAATCTTTTTGAGATAAATCTTTTTTTTTGTACATAGACCTCGATTAGATCAAACGATTGAGAGATTTTTTCAAAAACTGAATCCGTTTTAAATTTTTTAATTTTCTGCATGCCTGCAGTTTTTGATGACATTCTGAATCCGCATTTGCGTTTGAACAACAGTAGAAACTCTCTTTTAAGTTCGCAGACGATATTTCGAAAGTAGAGCGAAAACGAAAGATTTTTTTCTGATTGAGGTCAGTGGCGGATTTAAGGGGGGGGGGGCTAGGGGCTGAAGCCCCCCTCCTAAAACACTGACATTCACAATTGAATATTGCAATTGTAATGTTATTGGTCTAGAATAACACTTTGAAAAATCTTAGCCCCCCCCCTTAAAAGTCAAGTTCTGGATCCGCCACTGATTGAGGTCACATGTTCTTCGACTACTATTAAAAATTGCAAATTTCAAAATTCTTCAATTTTCCTTTGTCGCACACGAAACTTACTATACATAGTTTTTCATCACAAGACAAAGTTGCAGTTAAAATTTCATCGATTTCGGAGAATAAACAAAAAATTTACATTTTAATTGCAAATTAAACTTTATTCTAATACACGTATTTCAAATTCTAATTATGATTAAATTATATTTAATGAATACATCATTCAAAAGATATTTTAAAGTTCTTTTATATTATCGAAAGTGGAATTCCAGGTTTCACCTTATTTACACGTTTTGAGGGTCCCTGATTAGGTTTTCTTTTGTATCTCAGCTACTAATGAAAATAATTTCATAAGTAATGCATCATTTGAAAACTTTATTGTTTTAGAATTGAACAGTGGATTACAGAAATTTCTACCGCCAGGTGGTGCTGTAATATTTTAAAATTTCAATATTTTAAATTCTAATGAGCGAGGAAGGTGTTGTAAGTTCTAAAACGGGGATAAGGCGCCACAGACGCCACCGAGCGGGACTTTGCTAAAGTCAGAAATTTGAAAGATCATAACCTGGTGAGCGAACAGGCTGTTTCAGATATTGAAACTGGAAGAGGGCGCCGCAATCGCTACTGAGCTGGAATTTACTGCGATTAAATTTTTCAATAAAGCTATTTTCACTATATGTCAATAAGCTGTTGTAAGACCTGAAACGGAAAAAGTCGCCACTGGCGCCACCGAGCGGGAGTTTCGTAAAGTCGGATTTTTCAAGGATCGCGAACCAGCTGGTCGCCGAAGGCGGCTAGTCTATAAGGAAGATGTCTGTCTGTCTCTCTGTCTGAGCATCTATACGTTCAGAAAATTTGACATACGGGTGCTCAGAAGCCTGCCCGAGTGCATAGTGAAAAAAGAATTTAAAAATTTTAATTATTTCCGGAGATATTAATTAAAACGTCGACCAATGTCTAAATAAGCGAGCCAATCGTATTTTCCGCCCTCCAAGTAGAATTCAGCACGTTCCTCAAAAGAAGAAACACAGAGAGAAAATTTCGCGCGTATTTGTAAAACCATCCCAGCTTAGCGGTTGCAGATATTGAAAATATACCTGTACCACGAGAAAGAGCATTTATTACCGATTCTTACGGTACAGGTTTTTTTGAAAAATGCGGTATTTTTATATTTTTAAAAAAAGTTTTTAAAAAGGTCCAAAATTGCTCTTTTTCTCGATCGTCATTTTTGAATCGCCCTGTACAACAGATTAACTGTTCCATTTCTTAACAACGGGTATATTTAAAAAGATCATTTAATCCTCTTTCGAACCATATAAACATTTTAACAAAATACGGATTAGCGATCCATATTTTTAGATTTTACAAAGCATCGATTTTTTTCACAAAACATTTTATAACTCAAAATCTTTTTGAGATAAATCATTTCTTTTTTTTTTTTTTTTTTTTTTTTTACATAGACCTCGATTAGACGAATTATATTTTAAAAGATTGAGAGATTTTTTCAAAAACTGAATCCGTTATAAATTTTTTAATTTTCTGCATGCCTGCAGTTTTTGATGACATTCTGAATCCGCATTTGCGTTCGAACAACAGTGGAAACTCTCTTTTAAGTTCGCAGACGATATTTCGAAAGAAGAGCGAAAGAGAAAGATCTTTTTCTGATTGAGGTCACATTTTTTTTACTGCGATTAACCCATTTGCATCATAACCGCATATATGCGCGCATTTTGCCTGGCCATTATCACCAGAGCGCATATGTGCGCTCATTTTGCTTAGGCTCTTATCACCAAAGCGCATATTATACCCGTGCATATTGGACTTGCAGTCAATGAAAAGTGGTGATCGGAAGTAGCATCATGGTAAAATAACACGAAAAAGTGGAAAAAATGAACGTTTGTGTTTCCGACAGTTGTGAAGAGGTAATTACTCATAGACCTACAAAACACAAATGTTTTACTGCGGTTTCTTTTGATAGTAGTGATAGTGATCAAAGTGCGAGTGATTTTGAGTAGGAAGAAAAAAATGACAAACCTAAAGTGCAAAAATTTATATATGTTGGTGGTGTAAATAAAAACATTATAAATTTTACTAGAAAGAACGTTTATGAACTGTTTCTAACAAAAAAAAAAAAAAAAAAAATCTCGAACATATTGTAACTGAAACTAATCGATTTGGTGATAAAGATCCAAGTTTCAAAGAAGTTTCTGTAGAGAAATTAATGTCTATGGTGCAAAATCCTATGCTGCAAAGTTATTGGAGTACAGACAAGAGCACTGAAATGCTATACTTCAATACAGTGATGTCCCGATATAGGTCCATGGCAATTTCAAGAAAATTGTACTTTGATAATAATGAACGTTTGCAGCATGTTGCTCTCTTACGTAAAATTAGACCAATAATGGGTATGATAAAAAAAAGATTCAAAGAAGTATTCATGCCAAGCCGAGATATTTCCTTGAATGAGTCTTCGGTGAAATGTAGAAGCAGAATTCTTTACATTCAATATAACACAACAAAGACAGCCCGATTCGTAATAAAATAATACAATCTATGTGATTCGAGAACAAAATATATACACAATTTTAGGGTTTATGTAGGAAAGGATAAGTGTAAAAAATGTTGGTGATAAGAACAAATTTTCCATTTTCCCATGTGATGCAAATGGGTTAAAAATTGCAAATTTCAAAATTCTTCAATTTTCCTTTGTCGCACACGAAACTTACTACACAGAGTTTTTCATCACAAGACAAAGTTGTAGTTGTGTATCTCAGCTATTAATTAAAATAATTTCATAAGTAATACATCATTTGAAAGCTTTGTTGATTTGGAATCGAACAGTAGATTACAGAAATTTCTACCGCCAGATGGCGCTGTAATATTTTAAAACTTCAATATTTTTAATTCTAATGAGCGAGGAATATGTTGTAATTTCTAAAACGGGGATAAGGCGCCGCAGGCTCCACCGAGTGGGACTTTGCTAAAGTCAGAAATTTGAAAGATCATAACCTGGTGAGCGAACAGGCTGTTTCAGATATTGAAACTGGAAGACGAAGACCTAAAACGGGAAAAAGGAGCCACCTAAAATCTATTAAAACAATATCATCAATATTTTCTAATAGAAATTAAATTGTTCATAGAAATCAGACATCTGAAAATTTACATATGTATATGAACAAAATAATTTTTTATAATTTAATCAAAAAGTAATCAATAATAATTTTATTAAAAAAGGTTTTAACATTTTCCAACAAGGTTGAAATGTGTGACTTTGTGACTGTGGTTTGAATGTCTGTCGGCACTCTACTTCTGTAAATATTTTTAGAGAATGCCTTGAAATTAATATATATCATTCAAGTTTACTGTGACACGTTTGCTATTGGTGTAAATAGCAAAAATGGCTTGAGTACACTAAAGTCTCGATTATCTGAGTCCTGCTTAACCAAGTTTCGCTTTAACCGAGTCACCACAAAAAAAAAAAAAAAAAAAAAAAAAAAATCGTTGTTTCGATAGAAACAAAAATTGATGCATTGAAGAAGTTGGATAAAGGACAATCTATTAAAAGTGTTGCATCCGATTTGGGTGTTGGAGAAGATACAGATACAGTGACTGTAAAAGAAATACCGTTCAGAATGAAAAAAATTTTGTGGACAAAACAAACTGTAACAAAGCTAGAAAGACAATGAAGTAAGGTAACGACACCAGTGCTCGTCACTCTTAAGGCCTTATTTTTAAAATGTTTGTTTTTTTCGCGTGGCATTTATGTGGAATTTATGTATCAATATTATACTTTGGTCTATTTTATACACTGATTCTTCTAGTTGTTGTTAGACACTTTCAATTTTTCAATACGTTAAGCCAATTCTTTTAAAAAAATAATAATTAAACCTATAAAAATGCACCAGTGCTCGTCACTTGAAAACTGCGTTTCACCAGTAGTCGTCAGGTTTTTGCACCAGTGGTCGTCATGTAAATAAAAAGCAAAAGTTTGCTCAATAGTTTGATTTTAATTGCTTTTTGCAAAATTAAATGAAACAGAATATCTCTGGAACATATTTAGAACCCAAATCCATTCTTAGGGTTTAAAACACAAAACATTAAATGGGGTAAATTCAAAATATTGCGAATAAAATAAATCCATATGCGAAATAATTTGAAAATTCTTTGCTTTTAAGAAAAGTTTTCAAAATTTTATTCGTTCTCAAAAATATCTTTTCTTAAAGCAGAGGGTAAGTAGCAGGGGAGGGGGTAATAATCTCGTTTTTAAGAGTGACTTTGTTCCAAATCATCGCAGCAAGATTGATTTTACCATGCTTTTTATTAACGCGTATTCTTGTTTTTTTGTCCAGTACAAATCTTACAATTGATTTTTAACTAACTTTCCGACTACCTAGACATTTGGAACTTTCAGAATAGTTCAGAACACGATGAAAATGCATTTTTAAAATACTTTTAGCCAACTGCTCCGGGTTCCTGCAGCCTTCGGCAGCGTTATCAGTACAAATCTCGCAATCGATTTTTAACTGACTTCTCGACTAGCTAGACATTTGAAACTTTGAGAAAAGCTCAGAAGACGGTAACAATGGATTTTTAAAATATTTTTAGCCAATTGTTTCGGGTCACTGCTGCCTTCGGCAGCGTTTATATGGTTCAGCAGAAAATTTATTTAACTTTTTTCCCGCCTAGCTAGACGTTTGAAACTTTCAGAATAGCTCAAAACACGGTGACAATGCATTTTTTAAATATTTTTAACAAATTGTTTCGGGTCCGCGCTGCCTTCGGTAGCGTTCACATGATTCAACAGAAAATTTATTTAACTAACTTCTCGACTAGCTAGACATTTGAAACTTTTAGAATAGCTCAAAACACGATAACAATGCATTTTTTAATACTTTTAGCCAATTGTTTCAGGTCCTCGCTGCCTTCAGCAGCGTTTATATGATCCATCAATCATATACTCGTCCCGATCATCAATCTTCCCGACTACCTAGACTTTTGAAATTTTCAGAATAGCTCAGAACACAGTGACAATGCATTTTTAAATTACTTTTAGCCAATTGTTTTGAGTTCTCACTGCCTCCAATAGCATTTATATGATTCAACAGAAAATTTCAAAACACGGTATATAAAAAATTCTTTTTGTATTGCAATTATTTTTTTTTTAACGTATGGGTTGATTATGCGTACCTAACACATACTATAAAGGAATTTTGAGAAATCCTTCGTCTCTCCTTACTCATTAAGTGTGGGGTGGATGCAAAAACACGTTTTCAAGAGCAATTATTCTCCAAATTATATCAGGAAAGCAATTTTTTGATGCGTTGATTGATTATGCGTACCCAAAAATACTGTAAAGGTATTTTGCGTAGTTCTTTCCAACCAAATTTTGAGAAAGGGTAGCAAAAACGTATTTCTACGCATAACTCTGCTCTAAATAATCTTACAAAGCCGATTTCTGATGTGTGAGTTGGTCATATGCATCCAAAACCTAGTATAAAGAGATTATGCGAAGATCTTTTGTCTATGTGAGGGTGGCAAAACAAATATATATATATGTTTTCAAGCTCAACTCTTCTGCAAATTATTTTCTGGAGGGGATTTTTTTTTTATGCGTTGGTTGGTTGTGTGTGTGTGTACCTTACACGCATTATAAGGCGATTTTGCAAAATTACCCTTCCCCTCTTCCCTCGGCCGGGCAGCGTATCTCCGAACTGTTGGCGCACGCAGAACAAATTCACAATTTTTCGCCAGAGAATGCGATTTTCGCCAAATCTGGAAGTGCAAAGAGAAACTTCACGCCGCTTAACCTGTATAAATAAACATCTGGCGTTTTTCTTTCTTTCTTTTTTTGTTATTAATTTTTTTTCTTCTGATTATTAATGTAGGATTTAAATCGCAAAACGAAACATATCTTGAAATTAAGAAATAGTTATCCGAATAGAGAAGTAGATAATAATAATGGTAATATATTAGCATTGAGATCCGATTTCATGTATAAGGCCAAAAAGTTTGTAAAAATTGTTCAAACAAATTACAAATTCTTAGTAAAATGCATGAAAAATGTTCATAAGTCCAAATCAGTAGTACGCCATTTTACATTTCAACTATTTTTATTGTCATTTTGTATTTAAATTTTTTAAATGTATGACTTTATAAAATATCTCTCTTACGATGCAGTGCTTGAATTTTCATAAATTATCACCTTATATTTATCTATTATGTATTTTTAAAGAGCATCTTAATCATAATAAAATAGATATTTCGTGTTAAATTTTATGGTTGAAATTCATAAAATTTTCTAAGTATAATTTCCTCCTCGGACATGTCCATTTCTCATTCTTTACCCCCCCCCCAACCCCAACATACAAAGTTATAAAATAAAACGTTAAACATTTTATTAATGCTATTCTATTTGTTTTTCAGTAATCATAAACAATCTAACTTAATATGTTATACAAATCAAAGTAATAATGATGCGCATAACCATTTTCATCCTATATTTATTGTTACTAATTTCTATTGAGAGCGAAATGTATTCATATTAAAAGGAATGAGTATGATAGAACACTCAACACAGTCGCAGACTGAAATGCCGCACCTCATAGGCTACCCTCTATCCGATTCGATAAATTTGATTTATCGTAATTAAATGACTAATTTTATTAGGATTGTTTTCGTACATTAATTTCCAACACAACTGATCCCCATATTGCAAGATCGTGGGAAGTATTGGCCTAATTTGTGAAATGAAGGAAACACAATGTTTAATTACTAAAGTTTCAAATTAAAATGTTCATATTTAATGAAGTGTATTAAAAAATATATTTTAAAATATTAGTCTGACATGTTTACGACAAAATATTGGCATAATGGACGTTTAAACGAAATTTTGCTCTATTTTGCCATGTTAAAAAGAAAACGTAAATTTTGAATAACATGTGAAGTTTACAACTTACATTGTTCCAAAGCAATATTGTCCTTATCAGTAACATAAGTGATATTTAAAAACTGATGCATCCATTTTACAAACTCAATATCTGTAATACACACAGACAAGTCACATAAACCAACCACTAAAAACATAATTTTTGGATTCAGGAAACCTCAAAACATATAAATGTAACAAAAATTCAATTTCGAAAACGTGATCCGAAAACAATACTTTCGCGACCTTTTACGGATAAAGTAAATTAGAATAAGAGAATAATTTTAAATTAATTAAACTTTAATTGCATTTATTACAGTGATTTTTATTTATAAAAAGAAATGCTTTTATTTAATTTGGGGTAGACCTGTATATTTACTATATATTTTACAAACACAATATAGTGTACTAATTTAGTACAGAATTTAAAACACATAGCACGACATGAAATGACCTTTCAGCAATTCCATTGTATGAATATATCTGAATTCTTTTGTGGGGTTCTGTGTAAACTTCTAATAAAGGATATACATTCTACATTGTATACGAAACATTCTTTCATGCACATAAAATAAATGTTCAATTTTTTTTTTTGTTTCATCCAAAAATATTAAATTGTATTTACCAGAAAATTCACACATAGACTTAATGAATTTGAATTCTTTTCTTAGTCACTGCACACGAATTACTTAATATTTCATCCGAGTCCCAATATCTATTCTTGAGGTATGGTGATAACAAACACACAGACACACACATTCAGGCAACCGCTAAAAACCTAATTTTTTGTTTCATGACATTTAAGCAAATGTAGCAAAAACTCAATTTCGAAAATCTGAATCAAAAATAAAACTTTTCTTACAATATATGGGTAAAATAAACTAAATAATGATGCGTAATAATGATAATCTGGTGTGTCACTCACACGACTTTCTTTTTCACCCTGCATTTCAATATTATAATGACAGATTGCACATTAAAGCTTAAGATCAATAGCGTAAGAATGTAAAGTTTAATGTACTTTTCAAATAATCTAAAATAGGTTTAGAAACAATTTTATTTGACGAAGAGAAAGTAAATAATAATAATAATAAAAATAATAATAAAACAGAATAAAATAAAATAAAATAAATGTATTTCAAGGATAATTTTAAAAGCTTTAAAATCATAATATTACAAATATACTTCTTCATTAATCTTGATAAAATAAATTTAAAGGGTTTTCTAATAAATTTTGGCATTAAATTATATTATCTAAAAATAACGATACAAAGACTCCATTGACACATTTTTAACAATTATGATTCAGGGAGCCTCAAAACGTGTATATATAACAAAAATTCAATTTCGAAAATTTGACCCCAAAACAATACTTTCTCTACCATATATGTTGGTAAGAGAAAGTAAAATAAATAAATAAATAAATAAATGTATTTCAAGAACAATTGTAAAAGCTTTAAAATTAGAATATTACAATTTTATTTCTTCATTAATCTTGCTAAATTAAATTTAAAGGGTGGAGAATTTCTAATAAATTTTTGCATTAAATATATTATTTAAGAATTACGATACTAAAACTCCACTGACACATTTTTAATAGTTTATTCTCTTGGGGAAAAAAAAAAAAAAAAAAAGATTGCTCGAATCCTTAACGAATCATGAATGAAGTGGAAAGGCGGGTTGCTTTGCGACAGAGAGGGTTTTGGCGCGAGCTACAAAAATTCGCCAGGTTGACCTGTATGCGCCAACATTTCGGAGATACGCGGCCGGGCAGACAAAAAACGCGTTTTTAACCTTAGCTCTACTCCAAATTAACTCAGAAAGGCGAGTTTTGATTTGTGGGTATTGGTTAAAAGTACGCAATATGTAATTTAATAATATTTCGTTAAAATTCTAAATTTACCCGTGAGAGAGTAGGGGTGGGGGGTGGGATAAAAAGCGGTTAAGTCTATGCCGAAGGCAGTAGAAGCCAATCATCATATTGCGAGACAGAAAGCTATTACAGAAGCCAGCGGGAACATTAACTGCGGTTTCGACTGATTTCAATTTTTTTTTTTTTTTTGATATTGATAGGGATTTTTCCTATTTTATTTAAATATAGGGACCAGCGAAGGTGGCAAAGCTTGCTAGTATTATTCTACACATCAAGCTAATGTTATCAAATATTATGGATATTAATGTTATCAAATGTTCATGTTAATTAATGTTATCAAATATTATCTTACAATTTTAATTATTTAAGAACAACAGTCAACAGAATAATTTTGATCAACATTTTAACAATATGTTTATCTTACATAATTAATATAATGCATAGACAGAAAACTTGCTTAAGAAATGTTTTTAATGTTTAATATTTTCTATATAAATTTTTATTCACCTGCATCTAACATAGCAAAAAAGCCTTAACATAATTTTGAACCGACTCACAGTCATGCTAACTATGAAATTAAGTCTTTGTATTTTATCATTTTCGAAATATATATGAATTAAAATTAAATTATCACGGTCAATAAAAAACTTAAACATCACTTAAATACATCTTCGCAAAAGCATGACATCAAAAAATTTAAAATACATTAGACAGATGTATGGAGTAATCATGTCTGCTTTTCTAAAATATATAACAGAAAACTAGAGAAAGCTCTTTATATCTAAATATGTTTATGTGCCATTGATTAATTTTTCCAGCAAAATAATATGGAAAATTTTAGGTGGTTTAAAGTCAGTCATAGGGAATTAAAGGTACCATGACTGACTTTATTTAAACAAGCTATACAAAAGTTACAAGTGCAATAAAGTTCACGTTCTTGAGGTTAAAATACATTTGTTTACATTTACGAATACCCCTGACGACTACTGGTGCCGATAGTCAAATTAAAGTAAAAATTATACCATCATAATTCTAAACGAAAATATAGTATTTTTCATCAAAAAAATTACCCAGTTATTAAAAATGTTAAAACACCAGTGTTCGTCAGGGATGACGAGCACTGGTAAAACGTGCAAAATATGCACCAGTAGTCGTCATACCTTAAAAACCTTTATATTATGTCAAATTTTAAAAAGTTGCACATAAATCGTATTCTGCATTTCATAAGCATTACATACAATGCTTTATGAGCAATGTCAAATGCAGTAAACAACAAAATATACCAAGAAATGCGTATCTATTCCCTTAATCATTTGCTTTACGTTGACTCAATTCAATTGTAATTTAACGTATACTTCCCTTATTTTGTTTCTCCCTACTCTTCCCCAATAGTTGAAATCGAACTTTTTATGTCATAAGAAGCAGAAGGCTTTGGAGAATCTTATGTGGGTAGATTCAAATTCATACAGGTTATAAAACGGTTATTTTAACACTTCTTTTAAGAGGGTGACGACTACTGGTGCAGATTTTAGGGGTGACGAGCACTGGTGTCTTTACCTTACTGCAAGTTTGAAAACACTTCTGAAGCCTTATTTCTGTTGTTCACGCAATTGCGGGATAAGTCCAGTTTCGGGATGGATGTTGAAGTCAAAAGCTTTGGATTTTCACAAGAAATTTTTTCTGATAATAAATCCTTTAATGCAAGTATTGAATGGCTCAATAGATGGGAAAAACAATACGGAATTTGCCAACTCAACATAACTGGTGAAAAGCTGTCTGCAGATTCTGAAACAGTTGTGCATCAAATTGTTGTGGAGATGTTGTGCAGAAAATTTCAATAAACTTAAACCGAAAACAGTTTATGTAAAGATCAGCTGTTTAATTGTGATGAGACAGGATTGAATTTTTCTATTCTACCATCGAAAACCTTTGCTGCAAAAGAATAATCATCAGCCCCTAGGTATAAGAAGAGAAAGGAAAGAATAACTGTTTTAAGCTGTTGTAATGTGTCAGGTGCCTTGAAATTGAAACCCACAATCATTAGAAAAAATCTAAGAAACCTAGGGGATTCAGAAACATGAACATCTCAAGTCTTCCTGTATATTACAGAAATCAGAAAAGTGTGTGGATGGATGCTGAACTTTTCAATGAGTGGTTTCACGAGCAATTTGTACCTAGTATCGATTTTTTTAAAAATAAAAATAAGTTGGAAAGAAAAGAACTCTTGCTTTTAGACAATGCTGCATGCCATCCGGATGAGGAGAGATTGGTGAGTGGTGAGATCAAAACATATTTTTGGTTGTCAAATGTTACTTCATTGATACAGCCATTAGATCAATGTGTTCTTGAAAACTTGGGGAAAAAAAAAAAAACCCACAGAAAACAGCTATTAGGGAAGCTGACTGAAAATCTTAAAGTACAAAGAGTTGCAGAATGCCTGAAAGAAAGTTAAATACCTTAAATTCGCTTGTTCAAAGCTTTTTTGGTCATGCACCTGACCATCTTCAGAAATTTGCTGTATATTCTGCTTGTCAGCTCTATCTTTGTGTTTGATCATGCAGTGCCTCTCTGGTGCAGATGCTGATTGGGTTTCATGTCATTACATGCACACTGATTGGCCAGGATTTCTATTTTGCTTTGTACATTAGGGCATAGTCATTGTTATTGTAATTTTTGAATATTTTTTAAATTGATCTTAATTTCTGAGCTATTGTTAGATTTTGTTAGGGCAGTGGTGATTTTTTTGCATTCTATATAGTTTTGATGTTCTTTTATTCTGTCATTAATTTTTTGTTTAGTTATTCCTATGCAGTAACCTGTTTAATTTTCACTATTTTTATAATTTATTTCATAAATACCTAGAGTATGAGGGGATCTATTGATCTTTCTCACACCTTATGCGCAGGGCCCGATTAAGCTTTGAAGCTAGGAGAAGCTCAGCATCATTTTGGGGCACCCTTTCATTTCGGAAAATCTTGTTTTCCTGTTACATATTGTAATATAAAAATGCTATAGACCAAAAAATAGTGTGTGTTTATTATTATTATTTTTTTTCCATACATCTGGATGGTTTCTACACAGAACATTAAAATCATACAACTTTTTAATTAAGAACATTAAGATTTTTGAGGTTAAATAATAGATTTTTCCCGAAATAGTGAGTGTTTTGTCTTGTTTTAGGTAACCCTTCTCAGAAAAAATTCAATCTCAGTGTGAAAATATGAAACAAAAAAATTCAAGACCATATTTTTAATCCTTATGGGGCCCCCTCTTAAATTTTAGAGGGGAAGCTTGTGCTTCCTGAGCCTTGCTTATGTGCTGAGAAATATTTCTGTTTGGTTTTATTGGGATATTGACATTTACTTTGGCAGCTTCCATTTTTACTTTAATAGATAAAACTTTAGTTTTTTTTTTTTTTTTTTTTTTTTTTTTTTCCCATGTGTTTTACTGAAAATAGTATAAATAGCACAGCTGGTTTGTTTACAGGAACTCACAAAAGATTTCTGATTTGTTATGGTAAGTACATTTTAAAACCATATTTTAATAATATTGTAGCAAAACTTCTTACTTCCATCGAGGTAAATCATCAGCCCTATGAAACCAAAGATTATGTCTTTGAGTCCTGTTGAGGCAAACTGCCTAAAAGTAGTTTTTGTTAAAACTTACATTATGTTTCTTTCTGATTATTTTGTCAATGTTATTATTTTGTTAATTATTCAATTTCTAGAACTTTTGGATTCTGGAATGTTCTGTTCAAGAAAATTTGTTTATTCCATATAAGTTCATGTAGCATTCAGTTCAGAAGAATAGTCTCTGAAGATGAGCTTAAGATGAACTCTGTTGTTTTGAATTTATTAATTCTACAAAAACAGTTAGAGTTGACTCTGCACTTATCTAATTTACGTGAGAATATTTATATTGCACACAACATACTAAAATTAATATAAATTATTCAGGTACACAAAACTTTTTTTCTTATTTTAAAAAGCATGATTAGTGTGATTTTTTAGTTTACAGGGGTTCACAAAGTGATTTATATACCATATGCAGTATAAATGGAAAATGTTCAATGTAAATTTTTAGTGTTATGAAGCTTTTTTTAGTGCATGATACAGGGTGTTCCAAAAAATGACCAACGAGTTCAGAAGGGTAATAGAAAGCATCAAAAAGAGGAAAACTTACATTAGAACATGAGGTTGCAAACCCCATTTAGAGGGTGAAGATCGTAAAATCCCAATGGCATTGATTGGATGTACAGGACCCATTGCATGGGCTACTCATTTGCCAGATTTCAATATGTGTGACCTTTTTCCTATGTGGCCACTTTAAATCTATCATTTAAACGATGTCTGTAAACACACAGGATGATATCATAGCACGGATTGTCGACACAGCAGCAGATGTACCTGACATCTCCAGGAATCATTATTAAATCATTGTAGACTGTATAAAGACATAAGAGGGCACCACTTCCAATAACGCTTGTAATAATTAATCAAATAAATATTTTAGCAGTTAGTGTTGCACTTTTGTTGTTCCAGGGTGATATCGGAACCTGAATGCATTTTTTGCAATTTTCACCCTGTGAATCTATGTGACCCCATGTTCTATGGTAAGTTTTCATCATTTTTAATTCTTCTATCACCCCTCTCAAATTGTTGGTTGAATTTCAGAACACCCTGTATGGTGAGTAACATATTTTAGACAATAAAAAGGGATACACAAAAGCAATTTTACTTTTTTTTTTTTTTAGAAAAGAAACTTTTTTTTTTTTTTTTTTGAGATTTCTTCTCACAATATTTAATATATATATATATATATATTTGTCAATATATAGTATTATACAAATGTAATCTATTGCATAGCTTCTCTTTAAAAGGAAGGGCACGGATATAATTTTTGTAATGTTTTCCCTCCATAAAAAAAAAAATGTATTTGAAAATTAAATACAGTAACAGGTAAATTTATTTAAAAAATGTTTATACTCTGTGAACCATATGATTTTTTTTTTCCCCAGTCTATTTCAATTTCACAGTGTAAATTAAAAAAAAAAAAAAAAAAAAAAAATCTCATGAACTTCAAATTTATTAGAATTTAAGATAATATTTATTATACATGCATAAGGAAATAATAAAACTCAGAATCATACTTTGACAAAAAATTTTATTATTAAATATGAATAAAACGAAAGTTCATACAGGATTTTGCAAACTATATAAAACAACATAATACATGTTTCAGATCTTATATAAAATTCAAATTGAAATAGCACCAAAATAATATAAGCTACTAATATTGAGCATGCTCAATTTTGCATAATTGTATTTTTGAAAAAAAAAAAAAAAATCATACGATGTTTTAAGAAAAGAGGAATAATTTGAGAGATCAATAGACATGAGCTATATGATATTTACAGATTAGGATTGATTAATGTATGAAGTTAGTCGTTTAAAAAATTCCCTACATTACCCATTCTCATAAAATCTGAATAATATACATATAATTTAATTAATTACATTTTAACTACAAGGATGAAGATTAAATAATTTAAATATAACAAAATATTTTAACCATGCTGTCAGAGTTTCATTTGTTTTTAAATTATAAATAAAAGCACAAATGTAAATCTGGAGAATTTTTACATTAACATTTATTGAAAATTGCTAATACTTTTACATTAATTTGACCCTATGTAAAATTAATTCAGAAAATTGCAATGAAATGAACTGTTATTTTTTACTTATTTAATTTATTTTTGTTACTGATAAAAATCATGCAGATCTTAATAAAAGATAATAAAATTTTAATGTGCAAATAATTTATTTTTAATATTGCTTCTCATTTTAGCTGTGTTTAAATTAAATTTTTAACATTGCTCTCATTTCAGCTGTGTTTAGATTAGATGAATTTGACTAAACTTCGAAAATTTAATGTGCAAATGACAATTAATGTAAATGTGATTTAATTATTCTTTGATAAAATTAAAATGAAACAGTATGTAAGATTTATTTTCAAAATACATATTAAAACATCCTATAATTATCATCATTTAATCTTTCTTGGATAAAATTAAGGTCAAATAAATAAATAAAATGTAATTCAAGTAAAAAACAATAACATTTAATATAAATTATAAATATATAAAATATGCATGACATTATTTTTATAAACTGGCAATAATAAAAAGTAATTCTGAAAAATTTAAAAAGCACATAAAAAGCTTAGATGAAGAAATATCAATATATCTAGAGTATTCAATAAATTAAAAAATTAAAATTAATTAAATTAATTAAAACTATCAAAATATACATTTGAATAAAGCAGATGTTTCAACAAAATAATGTAATAAAAAGTTGTATATAATTTAAATTTTTATATAAATAGTTGACTTGCAATATAATAAAGCAACAAATAAATATGAGATGTTTCCCAATTCCAGATGTTTCTGAATTTTTTAATTTATTTAATGAAATATAATTTAGATACAGGTAATGATAAATTGAAAAATTCTATTGAGTGATGCAGCATTTTAGGACCCATGTCATCTGAGAGAAGTTTTAGAAACTTAATGGATGTGATAGAATCATTAATGCACAGAAATATCCCAGAAGTGCATTTTGATAAAAATCTATCGTACAAATTGAACTAAGGCTAATTTTAAAAATTATATGGTTTTCTTAAAATGTAAACAAGTGTAATACTAAGTGTATAAAAAAGAATTATCTAATTTTGAATCATGATATTTTAACTTTCCGAACACTATAGTGAGGAAAGTATTGTAATCATGTCAAAAATCCGAAATAGAGATTTTGATGTTTCTATACGTTTCGAGGTCCCCTCAGTCCGTTTCCACTATTTTTACGATGATGTATGTATGTGTGTATGTCTGTGAGGGAACACGCTAGCGTCTAAACGCTTTCTTTGAATAAGCTAAAAGTTGGTACGTATATTGTAAGTCACCATAGTACGAACCCTATAGATTTTGGTGAATCTAGCACTTATAGTTTTTTTACAGGGACACCAGGAAAAATTCTTTATCATTATGGCGTATGGGACCAAATTTTTAAAAGTGCGATAGCATCTAAACGTCTTATTCAATTGAGCTGAAAATTTATATGAATATTATAAATCACTGTTGCACTAAATATAAGCATTTTGGTGAATCTAGCATTTATAGGTTTTTACAGGGACACAACGAAAAATTCTTTATCATTATGATCTATGGGCTCAAAGTTCAGTAGCGTTCAATAAAACATCGTGTAATACATGGAGAAAAATATTCAAACACTCTATTATGGTTTTCTCTCTTTTGTTTGTTTAACAACTCCTCTTTCTTTACTTTATCTACAAAACTGTTAATTACTCAATGTTCGGAAAGTCGAGTGGAGTCACTCCAGATTTTTTATAATGGAAGCATACAAAAGTACAGGAACAAAGTACTAAAAGTTTTCAATGGTTTTATGGAAACTAAGGTCCCTCCCAAAATTTGAAAATTTTAAAGTTACACTACACTCTTTTAACACTTAACATTATGCACTGTAGTTTGAAACTGCTCTGAAAAAAATTTCTGGCTACAGCTTTGACAGTAATGATGAGTTAACATTACCTATAAACAATGAAGACTTAAAATACAAAATATATGAAACAGTAGCATCTGTCAATACCATTAACCTTACAGAAAGTGCAGGATGAATTTAATTATCATCTTTATGATATAAGTGCTGCTAAAGGCATAAAGCATTCATAATACCACCAATAAAACTTCAGCACTTTGTGATAGTTTTGCACTTATTTTATTACTTTTGCATGTTCCCCATAGATTGCATTTACTCACATTTTATGAGTAAATTCTAAAAAATTCATGATCAGCGACTCGTAAATTTTAGAACAGCAAGTGAATAATTTACTCACTATTTGACTGACTGAATTTTTTTTTTTTTTTTCACTCCATAAAAATGTTTCTAATATATTTGCAAAACACAAATATTTTAGTAATTTCTTAGTAATTTCCCACTTGTAGTGCATTTCTCTTTTTGCACATCTCTGTCTTCCTTTTAGGGGCCCAAACTCTTTTTTAAATTTTCAAATGAAATGCATACCCTGGTACCCATTAAAAAAATATTATGGTTCAAAATCAGGTCATTCTTTTTTATTTATCTGGTATAATTTTTGGAGCATAATCATAAAATTGATTGTTCTAGATGATCTGGACATATTTATATGTATATATTAGATAACAAATAGTTTCTTTAGATAATTATCAGTTGCAGATTAACTGTTAATTATCTGGCAAATAAATTTAAATAAAATAAATGATTTTTTAATAATGAATTTTAGAAACATGAATAATTTTTAGAGGAAAACATACAATATACTTATAAATGCAATAAAATTTCTATTGAAAAGACACATATTCTTGTGTTCTACACATTGCTGGATACTTACATGTACATAGACAAAGTGCACATGCAAAAATGAATGTAGTGCATAAAACAAAATTATTAGTTATGGATGCATGCAAAAAAGTCAATATGAGATAATACATATATAAATGCAATTTTTAGGAACAAGCAATTAAAATGAAAACAACAATTGACAAACATATATATATATATATATTTAACAAAAAAAAAAAAAAAAAAAAAAAAACATACAAAAAAGTATTGACAACAGTATTAAGAAGAAAATAAAAACATTCTAATTTTGTGAACTTTTACTTTGAAAATTAAATAAGAAAATAAATGACTATTAAGTAAGAATACTAAATAAGAAATTACGTGAAAGCTTAAAAATTTTAATTATAACTAAAAATATTTCAGTTCAATGGAAAAAATCTTTTTTTTTTTTGCATAAGTTTTGGACGGTGTAAATTCTTTTACTTCATAATTTTTATTGCAGCCAGAAAACTTTTCTGTAATCTTTGATTTTTTTTAGCAATAAATATACAATACTTTGACAGTTTAAAAAAAAAAAAAAAAAATAATAATAATAACATGAATGACACATTACTCTCATAGTCTCTTTTATCTCCTATAGAATCAAAGTGCACATATTTTGGAACAAATAAATAGCGATTAAATTATTAGATAATAAAATATCTTTTTTTCCCTAGCTAATAGCACCATGTTTAAATCATAAATAGAGAGAATTTTCAATTGAGTTAATAATAATAATACTTTGAGTTTATGAAAGAAGAAAAAAAAGCAAATAATATGCAGAGCACCCTTTTTTCATAATGAAATTTTTATATTTGCGAATAATATTAAAATTTATCATATAAAAGTTTAAAGATTAAAGAGAAGAAAATAGTGTTTGTACTTACTTAGATATTTTATAATTTTATATTCAAATATAATGAACTAAATACTTTTATCACAACATCAATTTTTCAAAATATGGAAAAAGAAAAAGAAGGGGGGGAAAAATCTACATTTTGACCCATTAACGCCCAGCGTCCTCCTTTGAAAACAGCTAATAAAATGGCACATATATTTTTTGTGGTTTCTTGTAATGATTTCTGCTTTTTAGTGACAGTTTATAGCATCACTCTAAATGATCCCTGAAATTTTTATGTGCCTAGTATTACTTATTATTTCATAATTTGAATAGCCATTTTATGATTTTTCATTCGCCGCACATATATTTGCTTTTGGCGTAGGTATACCAACTTAAATCAAGTTAAATAATAATATATATTATAATACTTTACTTTCGAGATCTTTGTCAGCATATAATAGGAAATTAATCTGTTATCTCAAAGTTTTTCTATCTCGAAGTTTTCTACTTAGAACCCTAAATGTCAATAAATGAGGATAGGCTTTAAATTTAAAACTATTAGAAGAGTTTTTTTAATTTAATATGTTTCACTCTCAGTTGTCCATATTAGTTTAGAATTGAAATATTCATCAAAATATATATTTCGCAAAATTTATTCGGGCGTTAATGGGTTAATGTAAGGCAATCTAAGTAAATCTCTTCTTATTTTAATTACAGGACTAATATAAATGGAATTACAATCATATAGATTGGCTACAAGATATATTCAAAATAAATGTACTATTCTCTCCACTAAGTACTCTTTTAGCTCATTACCTTTCACATAAATCCTGTTTAGGATATTATTTACTAGTGAAGGACATGTTGAATGCCAAATATATATATAATGCACTTGGATAATTTGAAAATCTTGAATTCAAAATAAATGTTAATTCAAAGATTGTTCTTGCTCCCTTGAATTTTGTATTAAATCAATGTACAAAAAGATAGATGTAGACGATTCAAAATTCAACTTCCTCAATTCAAAGTTTTTGTAACAAATATCATTCAAAAGTTTCTAAATGCAAGAATTCTAAGAGTAAGATTTTAATTCAGCTTTTTATTGTAAAGAAATCCACCTATGGACTTACGAATCATAGAAAATCTATAGAAATCGACTTTGTGCAATCAATTGACCAGTAATTCTTAATTTTTTTCATGTCAGGGCAGTGGCGGATCCAGAACTTGACTTCTTTTTTTTTTTTTTTTTTTTTTTGGGGGGGGGGGGGGGGGCTAAGATTTTTCAAAGTGTTATTCTAGACCAATAAAAAATTTACAATTGCAATATTCAATTGTGAATGTCAGTGTTTTGGGGAGGGGGCTTCAGCCCCCTAGCCCCCCCCCCCCTTAAATCCGCCACTGTGTCAGGGTACATTTAAAATCCTACAAATAAATGTAGGCATACAACATACAAATTTCAGAGAAATATTTAACAAGAATTAAGTTAAATATTTGGAAGGTAAACTCTCATTCCATTACCAATACACAAAAAAATTCTTCTCTTTTGACACTCAGTTGTGGTGAAAGTACAAAATCCTCATTCACACAAATATGAAATAACCCCAAACTTTGTAGGAAGATTAAACAAGATAAGGGACAAAGGATTAAAAAAAAATGGTAAAAAATTTACCATTAGGGGAATATGTGGGGCTGTTCTATTAAAAAAAGCTTTTGTTGAAATTTATAATTTAAAAGTGATGACTGTGTACATTCTTTTGTCCCCATTTATTATTTTAAAATGGGAGACACCTCACTAATTTGCCCCCACTTTTCCATTTTTTAAAATTATCTTTTCTATTACACATCAGCACCATGTATTTACAGGGTTGCTACACAAATCAGGAGAAAAAATTCCCCGAGTTTTCCCTGTATCTTTTAGAAGTAAAATAGATGACATGCAATTATGCAGCATTAGAATCTAACATGTTTACAAGTCAACTGAACATATTTAGGATATATTAATTTTATTAACTTACTATAGTTGGGGAAAAAACCATAATTAATTCATTATAAAGCACAAAAATTAAAAAAAAAAAAAATATTTGATTATGAAAAAATATTTCTAATGTTTTTCCAAAAAATTTCAAAATTCCCTGAATTTTCCCTGTTTTTGCAATAAATTTTGAAATTCCCTGAGTTTTCCCTGTTTTTTAATAAGTTGTCAAATTACCTGAGTTTTCCAGGTTTTCCCTGTTTTCCAGGTACCATAGCAACCCTGATTTATCTTTTCTATTACACAGCATCACCATGTATTATACTAATGGTCACTTTTGGAACTTTTTTTTTCTTTATCCTATCCTCTGTCTTATTTAATCTTCCTACATTGCTTGGTGCCATTTTTGCACTAAGATCACACTACAGAACACTGCAAGCATAGTCAGATTAATTAGGGCCACCCTGTATAATATTTCGTTTTAAGAAATCTTTATACAGTAGAGAGTCAAAAATCCGCACATCTCGGGACCAGAGGTTGTGCGGATTTTAGAATTTGGTGGATTTTGGGGCCCATAAAGAATTATTTTCACTTTGATAAATAAAAGCAGAATATTATTAAAATTAAACACATACTAGTGAATAATAACACTGAATATTAAATTACTAGGTTCATAAGAATAATAATGAATATATATATATATATATATATAAAATGAAAACAATAAATAAAAATGAAAAAAAAAAAAAATGCTTGTCAAATTTAGATAAAATCTGTTCACATGAAGTTTACTTTAAACTACACTTGGACCTGCATGATTTATTTATTTATTGTAAATAGTAGTAACACAAATTTATTTTTCTAATAATTTTACCGATTTCTTCCTTACAAATTGAAAGCAAAATGCCTTCATCAGATAGCATTTAAAAAAATTAGTTTGTTATTGTTTACCTGATTGATATCATTGTTATTGTTTACCTGATTAATATCATTGTTATTGTTTACCTGATTGATATCATCACTATAATAATCATTATTTTCTTCTGATGAATTTAATATACTTTCAATAATTTCATTATCAGCAACTTGATACTTGCAGTCTTTCATATTATTATTATTTTGTTTTCTTTTTTGTAATCATAAAATACAAGCACAAAATCTGCATTCAAGATCTTTTTCAAATATTTTGATTTGCAGTTTTGTACCTTGAGAATTTCATTGTTTGTATCTGACAATCAGTGCAGATTTTAGGTCAGCAGATTTCTGGCTTTCTACTGTATTTCATTTGGGTGTAAAAATAAGTAATAGGTATATAACATCTACATTTAAAACTTGCAAAGCAAGTAAAATGTAAAAGGACAATTTCACGAAAAGTGTAACGCCAGTCACACATAGAGGTATTTCTGCTTCCACCAATATTATCTAACAGTAATCACTATACTATTTAATCACAAAAATTATAGTGAATATGCCATTAATATTTTTGTATGGTAATAGAGGTAGCAAAAAAAGAGGAAATACTATCCTCTTATGTAACTGATGTTACCTTTTCCATGAAATCACCCAGAATAAAAACAAGAAAAAACATCTATTTTCTGCAGGAAAAACCTCTGTTAATTAATACTATAATGATGTGT
The DNA here is from genome assembly GCA_963930645.1 of Salticus scenicus. NCBI lineage: Eukaryota > Metazoa > Arthropoda > Arachnida > Araneae > Salticidae > Salticus > Salticus scenicus. The sequence continues at coordinate 39,150,312 of OZ005659.1, forward strand.
TCACAAATATCCATAATGAAAATGGTGCCTTAAAGTAGCTATATTTATTTTTATATCTGAACATTTTTTTTTTTTTTTTCCTTTAAATACCATTTGAGAAGATCTGCACTAGACCAAGACATCATACAAAGTCTCAAGCATTTTTATAAAGGTCTTGTCAAATTCTTTTTTTTTTTGACAAAAAGTTGATAATAAATGTTTTCGATACAGTAAAATGAGGATTTATAAAGAAATTTGATCCAACTGAGTTCATGGAAGAAAATGTTCTTCCACAGAACACACTCGATAAGAGTATGGATATACTCAGTAAATACATGAACTTGGATGAAAATGGGGAAATTTTTAAAGAACGTACAGATCAAAACATTTTACCACAAGTGTTAACCAAAAAGAATGCTGAGAATGATGATATTGAGGAAAAACCAACAATTCCTATATTGTAAGAGATTCTGTTTCATCCGGCTGAATTTCATCAGACCTTTGTAGAAAAAACAAATGTCAATGAAATTGTTTTTTATTCACTAAATATGTTTAAAATTTTGCTAATATTGAACTATTTAAGAAAAATCACAGATTTCACATTTTTTTGTAAAACAGTAATTTTCTGTATTGAATGTAAAAAATTTTGTTTACACACATGCAAAGTTTAATGCTTTATTTTCATGATCTTTCTCAACAAACATTTGGTTTTGACAGAATAACTTTTTTCGGGTATTCAGTAGACCTAAAATTGAACCAAAAAATAAAACTTTTGTAATTCAAAGTTTTGGATAATCCATACTTTTTAAGCACTCTTTTAAAGTTTGAATTATTCGAGTTGCACTGTATTCACACATGCACACAAAATAATTACATTATATTAAATTTTCCTTATTTTCTTTCTAATGAACGAATTTTAAACCTTTAAAAATGATAGTTTTAGATTTTCCCCTTGGTAAATCTTTCTATATTTTGCTTATAAAATACAGCTATACTACGATTTTTTTTTTTTTTTTTTTTTTTTTTTTTTTCAAGCATATTATCTTAAAACTAAAAAAAAAAATATATATATCACTGTTTTTTCATTTTTCTTAAAATAAATAAATAATTTTACTTCTCTCTCATGCATTTAAAGTGTTTTACAGAACAATCATCATTAAATAAAAAAAATAAAAAAACATTCATGAAGTTTACAGATTTTCTTGCTTCACAGTTTGCACAGTTGTCCATTATGCAAGTTATCTACAGTGAAACTTGAATAATTTGAACTTGTTTAATTCGAAATTCTGGATAATTCGAATTTTTTACTCGGTCCCTTGAATTTTGTATTAAAATAATGTTAAAAAATCATGGGTAATTCGAATTCTATTTTGGATAATTCGAATTTTTCACACAACTGCCTTTAAAATATTACAGTAAAATTTGTTCCCGAGATTTTTCTCAGCTAAAGTTGCATTATTTTTTTTAACAGTCTTTCAAAAGAAGGATAAGGAAATACAAGAGTATTTCCTACCTAGTGCATCAGAAGATATGGTCCATATACATGAACTTTGAGCGGTTTTTTCAATTGAAAGTCATGCCTAATGTAGAAGATTCTATTTTTGTATCAATTGGTAGGTTGAAGTCATATACTATGACACAAAGATTGTACTAAAAGAAGCAATAAAAAATATCTGACTATTTTTTAAAAAGTGTTGAATTATTAAGCTCGTAAAAAAAATATTGATTTAATTGGGGGGTGGGGATGTAGCAGTATTCTTAGATGTAAAGTTTATGTGTTAAATCTTTGATTGTAGAGTTATATTTTTTTAATTTTCTCTTCTTTTTGACAAAATAGTATATGTAACTTGAATTTTTGGATATTTCAAATTTTTCTCTGATCCCTTCAACTTCGAATTATCCAAGTTCTATTGTATTATATATATATATATATATATTAAAAAAAAAAAAAAAAAAAAAAAAAAAAATACACTGCACATTTTTTATTAGTCAACTTCTTCAGGGTTCCCACAAAATCACAAGAATCTCTCTCTATATCACTCTATTTTTATTTGTTTATTTATTTATTTTTCTTCTTCTCACACAAAATTTTTTAACATTGAGAGAAATTCATGCAATCTTTTGGTGTCAATTTAATAAAATTTTTGGTCATTCATAAAAATGGAAATTTCACAAAAAAAAAAAAAAAAAAAAAAAAAAAAAGCCAATTTAAACAGATTCTTCATGAAAGTTGATTGATTTAAAAACGTTTCCAAAAAATTTGGATAAAAAAATTACACATTTTGCTGATTAGCTGCAAAAAATATATTTCTACAATGAAACACCAGACAAACAGGAAAATTTTCAACCTTTAGGTCTCATATTTTAAGTATAGATTAAAAAAAAATCTTTTATTAACTTTGTATTAATTAATCTTGTATTTTTGGTAAATAAAAAAATGAAGTAAGTTTCATCAATTAATGGCACAATAACTGTGTATTTCAGTGATTGACAGTGAAGACATTTATATATTTAAACAATTAAATTCAAATTTTATCAATGAGCTGTAAAATTAGACATTATTAGCAACTTATAATATTTCGAGACAAAACATACTAATAAGCATTTTTTTTTTGTTGTTGTTCTCACGTTAGGTCTCAGTTTACGTAATAAAAGTATGTTTCCCATTTCAACATGTTTCCCATTTTAACATATGTTATTTCTACTGATGCAGAAATGTTCTGCATCAGAAGAAAAGTTACAACTAAAACCCCATTTTTATTTATGTACTTAAAAGGGAAAAAAGAAAAATCAGGATCAGAAAATAAGTATTTTATCTAAAAAATAATTTTTTTATCCTTTTATTATTATTATTAAAAAAAAAAAAAAAAGGTAAAATACTACATAAAGGTAGTTTAAAACCTTTTTTGAAAGGAAATTCTCCTGTTATACTGAAAATGAGTAAATATAACATATATAAATGATAAAACTTAAGTATTTCTTTTAATCTAAAATCTTCGTTAACTGGTAAATTAGTATTAGTGGGGGAAGGGGGGGGGAATCATAAATCTTGCATAAATACTGCTCTTAATCAGCTGGGAATTTATTAACCAGAAATGTATTCATTATAAACAAAATACAAAATGATGCAGGAAGATGCTAAATCTACAATCTTGAAAATCTTTACTAGACATTACCTAAATACACCAGATAATGTGAAAAAGAGCTAACAACAAATTTTAAGTTCAGAAAATACATCTGTACCTTCTTATAACAATTTATAATCACAACGTTTAATTTTTAATACTGAAAAATTCATTGTAGTCAAGTGCAATAAATAACAATAATTTAAAAATCTAACATATAACAGCAATAGAAAACATCAAAACACTAAATAGGTTCAAATACATTTGTTCTACAGCTATTGGATCTAATTCTCCATAAATTGCATGATACTAACTAGTGCTCAAAAATACATTCATAAGTATTATTCCATGAATATATATGAAAGTGACAAAATATGAAGAATCAGTGGAACTATCAGACTAGAAGTTCAAAAAATAATAACAGAGATGATATAATTCATCATCTTCATACCAAAAACAATTGTGACTAAGCTACTATCAGTTCTTACATTCATTTTCAAAGCAATAATCATTATAACTTGCATTATAAAAGCGTTATATCCTTAATTAGAAGTTTCCTTAAAAAACTGTTAGAACAGTGTAAGGAATAGAATTTATAAATTGCTTTAGCTACATAATTTGAAAAACTATAAAATATCAGATAGTATGAAAGTAGAAATCCTTCACTACAAATATTTATGATAATGAAAATGTTATTTACCAAAGCATTTAATTTTTCATAAGGCAAAATTTCATTCTTTGTTTATGTGCTAGAAAACTTTAAGATGAAGGTTGAAGAGCTAACTAGGAAATTGTTACAAGTGCGAATTTCTGACCAGGGGCGTAGGAAAGGGAGGGGCTCAGGGGGCTCAAACCCCTCCTATTGATTATTATGAGATTTCCTTCTGATGCCAAATAATAGAATCACCAAATTAAAACCAAAATTGATGCGTTATAAATGCTCATAATTGGTAATATTTTACAATTAATACTAATAATTAGTGAATATTAATTAACATCTAATTATTAATTGATTTTGTTAAATATTAATTTTGAGTAATTTTTCAAATGAAATTTTTTGAGCCCCTCCCATGATTTTTTAATTGCTACGCCCTTGTTTCTGACTTGCTCAAAATATTACATAAATTAGTTTACATTGCATTTAATTCATTGGCAAATTTTTAGCTGCTGAGTTGCAACAGAAAATGGATAAAAAAAATAAATTATTAAATTCTATGTTTTGAATGTCAAATACAAAAAAAAAAAAAAAAAAAAAAAAATCATAACTAAATTATATTAACCTTTGTTCACTGATGCCAAGGAACTTAAATATATTTGACCTGCTTCAAATCTTTAAAAAATGGCATGTCTTTATATTATAGTTTAAATTTTCCTTTATTTTATGCAACTTCAATATATATAGATTTAAAATAAAGAAAATTAAATTTCAGATTTATGTTTTACATTACATGCACATTATGATAAATTTACTCGGCTTATATATTCACATCAGTCTGTACATGACAAGAATAAAACAAAATCATCTATATTAATAAAAAGAAGTATCTGCGTGTCTGTTTTTGTACAGTTTGGCACTCAGGCCACTGATCACACAACTACAAAACTTGGTAGAGAGATAATTGGATCCCCCCATGACAGAATATTTTTATGCTTTCTGCGACAAGCCGTGTTCATACAAAATCTTTTCTGCAAGACAATATTGATATATTTTCTTATTTATACATAATATGTACATATGATTATAACAAAATCAATATTATTAGTAGACTGTTGAAGAATTTTTATAAATAAGAGTTTTGATTTTCTACTGAAATTTAGGAATATCTTTTATTTTTATGGCCAAATCTTTCTGCAAGTGACAGTTTCTTTTCCGCGACAATGTGCTGTGTTGCCTAAATTTTGCCACAGGGCTTGGATCCTGCAAGGGTACATCTCATAGAAATTTTTTCAATTTCTGATTTTTTTTAAATTATTATAATTTTTTTTAATCTATTGATTTTTGTGATACATTTTCTCATAAACTTGAACCCTGCAGGGATGCACCTCATCAATATTTCTTTTTAATTTCAAATTTGAATTTTTAAAATTTTTTTCTCTGATTTTCTTCATTGATTTTTCTGTTGTTAGTTCCATGTGTGCTGTGGCACTCAGGCCAAGGATCACAAAACTACAAAGCTCAGTAAAGGGGAAGCTTGGACTTGGCATGGGTAAGGTCATTGAGATTTTTTTATTTTCAAATTTTAATTTTTTGTTTTCTATATTATCCATTGATTTTTTAAAATATTATTATTACCTGTGTGCACTCTGGTACTCAGGCCACTGATCACAGAGCTGCAAAATTTCGCAGAGGGGTAGTTTGGAACCTGCAAGGGTACATCTCATAGAGATTTTCTCGATATCTGGATTGTTATTATTATTATTATCCATTGATTTTTCTATTACATTTTCTTAAGTTTATTCTTTCATTACAATTGCAGGGTTGCCACAAAAGAAATATAACAAAAATAGTTGCTTTAGTAGCCTAGAAGCATTAAAATAGTTGCCTAAATAGTAGCCTAGCGACCAAAATACTAGCTTAAATATCACATGCTAACGACCATTAAAGGATAAAAACCATACACATTTTCTTACTATTCAATATAAATATACCAATAATAAAAAAAAAAAACTTCTGAATGTGAAAACTGAATTAAAAAAAAAAAAAAAAAAGGCAATGAGTCATTGTGGAAACAAATTTTCTCATAGAATGACATGGGATTTGGTTGTTGAAAAGATTAAGTATTGTCCGCTCTTAAGAACTTATTTATTTATTTATTTTTTTACTGTATACTTCCTTTTCTGATTTACTAAAAAAGCTTTCTTTTATAATTTTGTTATTTTTTCTTACATGAAATCAGGGTGAAGAAGGACATAACAGGTCACAGAAGTGTACTAGTGGTCATTTGCAATAAGCAAATTGGCCAGCTTAATAGGTACATATGTCATGTCTGGTGCTATTTCTACATTCTCATAGGATGCTCTACCTGCTTCAAGGTCAGCATCAGGGATATACCATACTTTAAGGTGGTAATAAATAAATAAATAAATAAAGGGTGAAAAGGTTAAGATATGGGATTGTTTATAAAATGCACAGAAAATATTTTTTTCTGAAAGGTTTTCCTGATATTTCTGGAAGAATTTTGCAAAAAGTGAAAAATAGTCTCCCAATAGTTGCTTTTTTGTGAAAATAGTTGCTTTTTGGGTCAAAAAAGTTGCCATAGTCTCCTCAGGCTGAAAATAGTCGCAAATAGTTGCCTTTTAGTAGCCTGTGGCAACCCTGCAATTGTCTGTGCTCCTTAGAAATGGTTACAATACTATTTATCTTATTTTTGTTTTAAAATTTTATTTATAAAATGATACAAAAAAAATAGTGATTCAATTTTTGTGAAAATTCATTTATTCATAGTGCTCAGCAAAGCCTGCTAAGTATTAGAATATTTGATTCTTTGAAAATAACACTGAAATAAATCAATCAAAATATATCTCTTTAGCATCTGTAGATGAAAATCACAATCATAGAATTGCCAAAAAGGGTACTTATATTGGAGATATTTCAGACATGAATTCATTTTTAGTAATTATTTATAGCTTTTCTACTGCAACTCTGCAGATAATATTTCTGAAAAATATTTTTCATTTAATTTTATGCCAGTAATTTTTTCATAAAAATCGACGATTAGCATTTGGAAAGAGTTTCCTAGTAAAACTCAATTGAATTGTTCTATTTGTATTACTTTGTAATAATTTGGTCATTAGATAGAATGCTAACAAGAAAAGAGCATTTTGTTAGATAAAGTAAACTTTTGTTTTAGCAATTAATGCACTAACTAATTAAATATCTATCACAGTGATTCTGAAATACGCTTATGTGAGAACATCTCTCTTCCTAATAATATAAATAATATTTAATCTTACACATATCTAGTTGTGCCATAAGTTCTGATACAAAAAGTCGAGATTATCTGCTGTGATACAAATGCAGCAGACAATAAACTAATATTTTTCATTTTATTTTTGGAGATCGTCTGCAACATTAGACTAGACCTTAGACTAAGAGGTTATCGAAGAATAACTGGCCATTTTATTACAAATAAATTAAAGCACCAGAGGTTCTGTAAAGCAAAAGTATGCTCATAACGCCCACAGAAGAATTCATTCTATTTACTGACAAGAAAATTTTTGACGTTAACGGATCTTTCAACCGCCAGAATGATCGTATACTATATACAAGGACTGCTCAAGAAGCTAAAGAGAAGAAAAAATGTGTACAGGGAACTCATCATCCGGCTTCCGTAATGATTTAGTGAGATATCAGTTATAATGGCATCACAGAGATTCCTTTTTGCGAGAAAGGAGTGAAAACTATGGCAAAAGTTTACTAAGACACTATCTTAGGAATAGTGAAGCCCCTGAACATAAATTTGTTCAATGGACATGATTGGACTTTTCAACAGGACAACGCTCCTGCTCATAAAGTGAAGACGACCTAGCAGTGGTTGAAAGAGAATGTGTCAGACTTCATAGAAGCCGAAGATTGGCCTCCCAGCAGTCCGGATTTTAATCTGCTCGACTATAAATTATGGTCAATGATGGAGGCAAAGCTGTGCCAAAAACGGCATCCCAGTTTGAAAAGTCTTAAACATTCTTTAAGAAAAGCAGTGATGGAAATTCCCATGAAAGTAGTGCATACCTCGATAGATGATTGGCCAAAGAGACTTAAAGCCTGTGTGAGGTAAAAAGGTCATCATTTTGAATATAAGGTGGAATATGTTAAATTTAAAGGTAAAATAAAACTTTAAGAAGATTTAGTTTTAAGTTTGGTTACAATGTTTTTTATTTCAAATCCTTTATAATTGTATCAGAACTTATAGCACTACTAGGTATATGTATGAATATTACAGATATGTATGCATATAGCAAATTTTATATAACAGCACTATTAAAAATTAAATTATTATTTCTTTCTCCATGAAAAAGAGAAAGAAAGAAAAAGAAATGCCTACAATTTAACAGCAACAATTTCACTAAATAAAAATGCAGCTATTTCTGCTATGGCAACTATTTTTTATCCACTAAAATTATTAGACAAAATTACAATGTTTTACTTTTTGAGTTGAATTTGTTACTAACAGTTACTGTGACTTAGTTCATGAGAAAATTTAATAAAAATAATTAATTAAAAATAATTTTGATAATAAGAATTATAGATGATAATGAAAATTAAAAATAACCTATTTGCCATTTAAAACTCAAACACAAAATTAAAAGAAAAAACAGTTTTTTGCATTGAATTTTTAGTTAGTTGCCTGAATGTAGAAACTGGCATGAAAATGATTACACATATAAAACGTTTCCAGTATTTAATTGTACAACTATGCATATAATTCAATTCATTCTAAGCTTTATTAAATATATTCGAAAGCATAGAAATATGTGTTTAATAGGAAAATGTAAATTTGATGTAACTATATATTTCATCTTAACCATACTGTTAGTTTCTATTAAAAAAAAAAAAAAAAACTGTTAATGCTGTATTTTCCTTTCTAAATATCGTTTAAAAATAAATAAACAGAAATAATATTTATTTATTTAACATTAATAGTGATATTTTAATGATATTTTATTCTAGTTTTTTAAGATTCCCTAATACTTATATAAAAAATACTAAATCATAAAATTACCAAATATCAATGGGATTTAATAAAAAAGCACCACAAAACTGGCGTTGTAAAAAATATTACTTACAAACTTTGAATAAACACCATAAAATGCAATAAACTCACAACAATTGTTTCGGGTCGAAAAAACACACGACCCTTCATCAGGTGAATAAAGTAAGCACGAGTGAGCGGCTGCAGCACTCGTGCTTACTTTATTCGCCTGATGAAGGGTCGTGTGTTTTTTCGACACGAAACAATTGTTGTGAGTTTATTGCATTTTATGGTGTTTATTCAAAGTTTGTAAGTAATATCAATGGGATTTGTTTACTTCTTAAGTATACAAGTGACAATGAATAAAAATAAAAATAAATCTTGAGTGTACTTTAATTATAAATAATCCTCACGTTCTTATGTTCTTCATACTTAAAGATTTCCTAAATATAAATTTAAAAATAAAAAATTCTGAAGAATAAGAAAAATCTTTTGACTATGCCAGGGAAAAGAAGAAAAAAAAATTTTTTTCATAAGAATCTTTCTACAACTGGAAAAGATTTGCATAATTCATATACATTTTCTATATCAAGCAAGAAATATTTACTTAGAATTTTGAATGCCTGGGAGAGAAATAGTAGTATTTTTAATATGCATATAAAAGCTCCTATAATTGTGAGCAAATTCTCATTAGACTTTTTTTAATCCCTTAAAAAAAAAAAAAAAAATTCTTTTTAATTTATTAAATTGTCACAACGCAATATATATTAATACATAAAATTTCAGCTGCATCTCTTTCTCTCTTTTAAAAATTTTTGATTTTTTTTCCCCCTTGAAATTAAAACTTTAAAACTTTTCAAAAATATAGTTAATATATTATATAGTTAACAATATTATTAGTTATAGTTATAAGTTTATAGTTATAATTATTAATATAGTTAATATATTATCATAAAAATAAAAGCAATTTAAAAAAAAGTGGCGGGAATCATCAACACCTATTTTTTTCAAAACTAGAAAGGGAAATAAAGAAATCTTGAACAAAGTAATAAAACATAATAAATTATGAAGAAGTAATATAAATATGAATATGAAATGCAGATTCTAAGATAAATAATAAACCAAACCAATATATTCAATTTCCAAATTTTTTCAGCGATTCCTAAGTTTAGAAGTTTTAACACCCAGTTTCTTTTTTCCCACTACTTATAAAAATTATTTTTTTTTCTCTCTTTTCTATTCTTCTCTTTCTTTTAACCATTAGTCTCAACTACCAAATCTCAAATGTAATAAATTTAATTTGGAACTTTATAAAACTTATTTAAAATTAAGTGCGCCCTTCATCTGTTCTAACAGTAAAATCTTATGGAGTAGATTTTCTCAGAAAGTCTTCCATCCATGGCATTTTCCTGTAGCAGATATCATCAGTAAGCTTCAAATCCTTATTTCATAGTAATAGAAAAAAAACAGCTAATTTTAATGCTCCCACCAATATGAAATGAATAGAAAGAACTGAAAATTCAATACATTAATGTACATTAACACACACAATTTTTTTTTAATGTGTAAAAATCATTTAGTGGCATATTTCTAAAACTACATAGCCTAAACGGCAACTCATAAAATCATAAAACCTATTGTGATTTTTCTTTCACATTAAAAGACTAGAAACAACACTAGAATGCACATAAAATTAACAACAAGATTTAAAACAATTATAATAAATATAAAAGACTAGAGTACTGCAGACTACAAACATCAAAATATTACATTTATACAGATGCAACCAAGAAAAAGAAAAGAAAAGGAAGCTTTTATGTAAATTAGCAAAATAAATATAAAATAAATTGACCGATATCCCAAATAACTTCAGTTTGTTTAATGACTATTTAAACAATTGAATAAAAATATATCAATTTTTTTTTTTTTTTTTTTATGCAACCCATCATATATAAATACACCTGAACCCGTAGCAGAATTTTCTGTATCTATAAGCAGCAAAATAAAATTTGTCTGCAATCCAGATATCCCAGACTAAGTTTAGTATCAAAAGAGATATTAATAATAAATAAAATGCAAAATTTGCATTTACAAAGAAAACTAGTATGTTGTGGCCGGCCACCACGAGACTTTCTTCTATATTTTCTTATACAAATTCACTCAGTAACAATAATTAAAAAAAAAAAAAAAAAAAAGTGGGACTTTGACAAAATTTTGGGTAAAATGTTAAAATTATTCTAAGTTTGTCAAAACACGGAAACCGTGGGACTTTGACAAAATTGGGGGAAAAATGCAAAAATTTATTTAAGTTTGTCAGAACATGGAAACCGTGGGAGTTTGATAGAATTAAGGGGAGAGAAAAAAAAAGTGGGACTTTGACAAAATTAGGGGAAAAATGCAAAAATATGTTAAAGTTTGTCAAGACACGGAAACCGTAGGACTTTGACAAAATTAGGGGAAAAAAGCAAAAATTAGTTTAAGTTTGTCAGAACACGGAAACCGTGGGAGTTTGATAAAATTAAGGGGAGAGAAAAAAAAAAGATTTTTTTTCTAAGTTTTTTTTTCGTAAAAAGTAAAAAAAAAAATCGATAACTTTGTTTTAAATTATCACAGATTTATAGTTCAACCATTCGTTTTAAAGGTACTGACGAGACCTTTCGAAAGATACCCATCTTGAAAATTTTTGCCCTATATCACCCTGTTAAAAATTTAGAAAAAGCGGGATGGCAACACAACCTGTAAGACGATTTTTACCAAAAGTTGATAGGCACTAATTTATGTCAAGGTGCAACTACATACCAATTTGTATGAAATTCTGTGCAGTAGTTCCAGAGATACAGTTGCCACAAAATTTTGTCACACACACACACACAGAGAGACAGACAGACATTTTCTAAAAATGGTAAAATCGTGTTCTACAGCTCTCAAAACGTGTAAATCCATCAAAAACCCGAAATCGAAAATTTTTACGAATCCAATACTTTCTTCTATTGAAGATAGAAGAAAGTAATAAATTAAGAATGTACAACAGGTACAGCAATATAGAGTTCTAACGTAAATTATACTTGTATTTTTAAGCCTGGCATATCTTTTTGAGATGTTAAATTAAAGAGCTTTTAACAAATTATAGCTGCACTTTAACTTTAAACTATCACAATCTACAGCACTCTCTGCCATGCTGCACTGTTTCTGCTACGGGGCACCTAAAGTTCTAGTATGTATATATATTTTAATTATTAATTTAGATTATTCTGTGATGAAATAAAATAAAATGAGATTATGATAGCAGAAATATTAAATAAATAAAGCTCTTATTAAAGATTAATGAAGATATTTATGCAGCAACAAATAATCTTTACTTTGACAGTTTAGCTATATCTAATAGATATATAGTTTATAATGCACCAAAAAAAAAAAAAGTTTTTTAAAACTTTTTTACAGAACATTCAACAACATTAAAATTCAGATATGTATAAAATATCATCATAATATTAAATACTTTATCTAAATCTAAATTTCTACAATTTCACTTGGATAAAAATTTTTACTTTTTTTTTCTTTTACTAGCATTAGATTTAAGTTTTGTGGACAGCTAAAGAGATTCATAATAAGTATTATAAATGCATACAATTAGCATTATATGAATAGATACTTTTACAAATCTACCATTTCATAACATTCAGAATTCAGAAAACATAACAAATTTTTCAGCTAACACTGTTAAGAGATTCTCTTATATACAAAATTTGGAACAACTTTAGTATAGGATTCCCTAGGCGACTACAAATTTGGATGCTGGAGCAGCCTGAGTATTTTTCACCAAGGACTTTAACTTCCACGGCAGCCATTTTAAACCTAGCTTCACATTGAAAATATAAATAAATTATAAAATACTTCAAAAAAAATTAAGTAATGTCACATAAGTTAAAAAATCTTACAACACCCCAGTGTGCTTGAAAATTTTAAATTGCAATGGACTCTTCCCAGTTTCGTCTGCTCAATCATGTGATAGAGGAAAACGAATAATCAAATTCTGAGAATCGAATTCAAATAAATATTGTTCTTAAGAACAAAAATATTAATATTTAATATAAAATAAAATAAAAGTAATATTGTGTATCTGTAAAAAGTAGAATAATTGTATTTGTAAATTTAATAATTTTTTAAAAACACTTTGTGTTTATTTATTTTTACCTGTAAGAATCGATTTTTGTATGTTGTAGTGTAACTATAAGATTAACTGATCTAGCAATAAATAATAAGTTGTTCTTGTGGAATGTTTATGGATTATAATTTGAAATTTTAAAATGTTTTCATTTAATTTAATTGCATAAAGGTGTTACAACAGGTTAATTAACTTAGTTACTGGCCTAAATGGATTTACGCAGTACAATATTGCACTGTCACTGATTTAAGTACCAAAAATCAGAGTATTTAACATGTTCTTCATGAACATCAATAACAAATATAAACTAAATTATGATTGTAAATGTATAAAGCAAACAAAAGATGATGAATAATGATATAAAATGGATTAAAAACGATAATGTATGAAAAATAACACAGATTAAATACGATTGATCAAAAATAAGAATAGAAAATACGTTATTTCAGCAATTGCTATAGATAAACAAGACTTCGTCTGCTATTTGTTTTTCCTCTATCATGTGACCTCTGACGTCAGGTGGGAAGAGCCCATTGAGCCTCCAGGTTCATTACTGTTTCAGCATGTATAGTCATCTGAATCATACATACATACAAAATTTAAGCTCGATCGGATGATAGAAAGTGAGTTAAAATTTAAAATAAAATATTTAACTGAAGATGGAGGAGATTGAAGGGCTCCAGTCTCCTTCTATGTCTGTTACTGCTTCAGACTGTATTGTCAACAGAGTTACATATGTTCAGTTTCAGCTCAATCAGATGATGGGAAATGAGTTAAAATTCTCTAGCAAGATATGACCCTAACAAATAACAAAGTGAAATGAAATAATATAATAAAAACTATAATCGTGCAAATTATCTATTTTCAATGTGTGTGACTAGATTTGTAGATAAAAATGCATTTTTGAAAATTACAAGTTTATTTCTTAAAGCACCATTTGAATCCATAGATATAGTAATAAGACATAGATTGATCAGCGAGAGGGAAAAAGTGATACCTTTTTTTTTCAGGAAAAGTCACTCTAATGGCTGCCTTTTCCCGAGTAAATCATACACAGGAATAATTTAGTAAATAAAATTTATGAATAATGTATTTACTAAAGGTGAATGGAAAACTCCAGACACAGTTTCAAATTCATTTTTCTTTTTATTCTTTTTTTCAATACTCTCTAATGGCTGATTTTAGAACTTTTTTTCGGCATCAAAATTTTTTGCTCGATAACATGGGGATGATAGATCTATATATATTACTATATCTATGTTTTAATCTAGGCATACATTAAGAGTATAAACAGAATATGAAATACTGTCATAAATAAACAAATAAAAAAAAGATGCAATAAAATATATAATAAAAATAGGTACTCAAAAAATTCCTTAAAAAAAAAAAGGTACCAAATTGTCAAAGAAAATTCAAAGCCATCAAGGGAGTCCTATACTAAAATTGTATCCTAAATACAAATGAATGAAAAGAAAAATGAAATAATTAAAATTTAGATGATATATTTTTCTAACATGATAAATATTTTGATTGGTAACCTTTAGTAAACCTACTTTTGCATCATGGTCTATTAAAAATATGTCATAAGAACAACAAGGCTATCACAGATGTTTAAAGAAATATATCATGTGCTTTGGTCAGGGACTCCTCATCTTCCTGTTCATGCCGTCCTTCTTCAATTGAGTCAAAATTTGGCAGTCCCAAAGGAAGATGAAGCAAGTTTTCTTCAAACTGCAGTATGTTCTCAGCTTCATCTTAAAAAGGGGAAAATAATCTTAATTTTTAATAAGTATATTTTTTTTCTTTCATATAGAGTTGCAGTTTAATTTTTCTCTCAGAAACATCAAAATATATTTTTAGATTTATTATTATTATTTTCAACATGAAAATAAATAAAAAATTAAATAGCTTTAGTATTTTGAAATTTAAAACAAAAACTAGCTTTGTTACAAAAGTTCTGAAGAAAAAGAAAAGAAAGGAAGAAGAAAAACAAAATGCAAACTTATATACTTTTCTAACAGTCATCTAATCACAACAGGAAAATTTTATGCATAAAGTATTGACAGTATAGTTATACAGGATGGGTCAAAAGTTACGAAAGGGTTATAACTGTAAATAATGTTTTTTTTTTTTTTTTTTTTTTTTTTTTTAATCATTAGTTTTCACTGATATTTCATAAATTTGACTAAGGATGGGAGATTATTTTTCCTTATGAGGGGAATATAATCTAGGGTAGGGATCTGACATTATGGGCTTCACAAATATGTACCCTGTGTAGCACATGATTTAGGACAGGGGTTAACTTCTAATCTGAATGCACATATTTCTGCCCAAATACTGTCCTTAGTCTGCTTTATTGTTTATGATTTGTTCACACACACTTTGTTCTTCAGATAATCCCAAAGCACCATCTCAAGAAACACCCACATAAATTCCCCTTTCCATTAGCTTTTCTTTGGATCTATCTGAAGGACAAAGTGTATGTAAACAATATAGCAGTTCAAAGATAATATTCTTGCAGAAATTTTATACTCAGACACAAAGTATCACTAAAGTCAATAATGAAAATGATATAAACATAAATTTTAACGAAACAAGAAAAATAGCCAATTACATACCTGCCAACATTGAAGAATAAAAAGTAATGGAGATTTTATAAGCGGCATTTTCAGGCCTATAAAACATTGATGTGTTTTCAACATATGACAGTATTTTAATAGTTTAATGCATGGCTTAAATTATCAAAAAGTTAAATTTAATTATTAAATAAAAATTAAGTAATTATTAATTGAAAATAGTAATATATATAGAGATTCATGAGAATTTTTTTCGGCAAAAGCAAAATCTTGCATAAAAAAATGAAGGTTTGTTGAAGTTTTGAATGAATTATAGGTATAACTTTAAAATCTTCAGAATAATGGAGAAATGTTTGAGAATAACGGAGAGTGGAAGACAGTCCCAAAGTAACGGAGTCTCTGTTGAAATAAGGAAGAGTTGGCAGGTATGCAATTATAATAACCCTGACTATGCTTTTTACCGGGAAACCATAGAGATAATAAAAGACCAATTAGCATGTAACGGGCAGGAGTCGCACGTCGATTTAGATCGTGCGTGGCACCACCTCATAGAAGATCAACACAGAGGAAAGAAAACAAGATCAGTTTCGACCAAAGCAGACCATGTAATAGCTACTGAAGAAGGGGCGGATTCGCCCTGAAAGGTCTATAGTTTTAACAGAGCTTAATTAAAGGTAATTTTTATAAATTAAATAAGTTAAATGCTCTGTTTAGAAGTTTTAAAAATTTTTAACAAAGTATTGTGTTGCCCCTGTCATGAATAATATGCTACACAGGATCCAGATCTGTGAGGCATAATGGCATATCAGGAATGACACTTAGGGCATGCTCCCCATTAGTAGTTAGAAATAGACCAAATGATCAAGCTTTTCATGATAACAAGCTATTTCTAGTCAACTGGGATTTCTAGTCATGGAACCTGCCCAAAACGTCACTCACGATACGCCACTAGCGGATACCTACCTGAGAATATACTCCACACATAAATGTGAATAATCTCACATTTTTGGTCTTTAAGATTGTGAAATATCAATGGAAATTATTAAAAAATATAAAATGTTATTCATAGTTATATTTACTTTGTGACTTTTGGCCCACCTTATATTTCAAAGTTATCCACCAGAGAATATAATGAGATTTAATCTGAACAAATAGAAATTAGATATTTGAATGATCTTAGAGTATGTTAAAATTAATAAATGAATTTTTCAAATTTTAATTAGTTTTAGAAATACTAATTTATTTTAAATTTCTCATGAAATCTCTGTTAAGAAAAATTACATAACAACGATCGGATTATTCAAATGTTATGAAAGAAAGGCAGATAAGGCAAAATTGATCTAACTAAACAGGTGATATCAAATTTGTGTGTTATTTTCTCAATTAAATTTTAAAAAATATTTTAAATTTAACTTTTAAATTATAATTTAATTATTTGGTGTTTATCTCAGTATTCAATTTTTTTAAGAATGGAATTAAACTAACTACAAATAAATCAGGAGAAAATTCAATATCAAAGTTTTTGACTGAATGCAATAGTTCTGTTACAATAGGTAATGGAAGTAAAAATAATAGGAGGAGGTAAAGTGAAATGAAAGTCAAGTAAACTTGAAAGTCTCAAATGTTTTTAAGATTACTCAATATAAAAATACTGAACACATAATTTTTGAATTTGAAAAACAAAAAATGAGTACTTGTAATCCTTTGTAATTTGTTTCCATAGGCCAGGTCCCCATGATATAATGTGATGAATGTTAAAGGTAACAGGGCACTTAGTGTGATAGGCTTTCTGGTTTTCTGAAACCTAATTAAAAACACATTTTAAAAAGTAACAATGAAACGAAAAATATGCATTTAAATATATTTTTAAAAATCATACTAATACAAAAATGTAAATTGAAGAACATTAGTGCAATACAGTTGAGGATCTATAATCCGCATACCCATAATTCGCAATTGTCTATAATCCACACTCACTTTGCAAATGTAAATAAAAGATTTTACAGTAACGAAAATCTGACATTTTGGATGTATATGATAAAATATGATGTTAATTCACATATTAAAATGGAAAAAAAAAAGAGTAAAATTTAATTTAGACTACATAATTATTTTTAAAAAGGGAAAAAAAAAATACACTTTTATTGCCTTATACTTTTTTAGCGAATCAGAACATTGTCTGAATAATATTCAATTAGTGATCAAATAAAACACATGCAAATGCAGTTTTCTAACTCCTACCGTTGACGACATTGCTCATTGGTTGAAAAGAATGACATTATATGCGTTCGTGGGATTGCGTATTTTCACAGATGTTTAAGGACCATTAGTGTAAATTTTCTTTTTAGTGTGGTATTTCAAAAATACACAAAACTATTTAAGGAAAAATTTATACCAGCATTTGTTTTGAGGGTAAGATCTACAATGCAGTCATTAAAAACTGCATCAAACTAATCACATTGCAAGTATCTGGGTGCATACTGCTATCATAGTCCAGAAGCAAGAGTACAGTTTTTTTTTTAATGTATTACTCATTTAAGGGTTTAAACTATACATTGCTTCTACTTCATTAAAAATATTTATTGTTTTATATATTTATTACCTTCATTACATTATATAAAAACAAACAATTCTAATTCTAGCTTCATTAAATAAAGTTTGTTTTATGTACATTATACTAATTCATATAGCGAGAAAATGGCATCATTGATCTATAATTTGCAAAAATTTATAATCTGCACAAGTTCTAGAACCAAGGTGTGCGGATTAAAGATCTTCAACTGTATAATCAGGAATTTTTCTACTGCTTTCTTTATGATTCTGAAATGCAATATCTCTTAGCAACTTAATGAAATTACAAATTAATTAATTATACATCTACATCTCCTTTTCCCCCCCCTAATTTATGTTTTTTCTTACTTCTTTGAACAAAAACAAGATTATACTATTTATAAATACAGTAGACTCCTAGAGATACGCACTCCTAAAATCTGCATTCTATCAAAAATTAGGAATTTATTGTGAAAGAATAGTACATTACATTTTACTGAAAGTATTGGCCATCGCTAGCCACTACTTTTTCCCATCTTTCTGGCAGCATTCGAATATCAGGTCGGAAGAACTCTTCATCTTTTGAGCAGGGTTAGAAATAAGTGGTCGTTAGTCGCATTTTGCGACCAGTTTTTGACGTCTAGAATTCCAATCATAGGCGCCATATTTGACGCCTAGATATTTTTATCATTATACCTAATAATTTTCCCAATCCCATCAGACTGTATTTCAGTCAATTAAACCTAATAAAAACTGATTTAAGAAATCATATCTCTATGAAAGTAGACGATTTCTTAATGATTAAATTAAACAGCCCTAAATTGGAAGATTTCTGCCCAGAAAATGCTATTAAATTGTGGTGGAATGATGTATCTTCTGGGCGAAGAATGAATTTGTGATTTAAAATATGTATGTTTAATATTGTCAATGTAATTACATTCATTACATAAATCTTTTTTGTATAATCTTGCATATATTATTTACAAGTTGATATATTATTATTATTAATATACATATTTAATTATAGATGACACCTAGATTTTTCATTTTGACGCCCAAAAAATTTAATCCAGGCAGCATTTTGATGCCTAGTTTCAAAATTCTTATTTCTAACACTGCTTTTGAGGCTATTCATGAATCGACCCAATTTTTGGAATCTTCATATGATTTAAAGTGCTGCTCAGACAGATCATTTGCCATTGACTGGAACAAGTGGTAATCAGAAGGGGCAATGTCTGGTGAATACAGCGGGTGGGATAGGACTTCCCATTTAAGTGTTTCCAAATAGGTTTTGATTATGATTGGCGCCGCAACATGCAGACTTGGCTTCAATTCATATGGAACCCAATTTTCTTATTTTTGAATCATTCCCAACAATTTTAAACCATGTGAAATTGCTTGTTGAATCACTTCTAATATACATGCAAGTTCTTTTTGCATTTGGGATGAATCTTCCTCCAATAATACTTCCAATTCTGTGTCTTCATACACTTTCGGCCTTCCACTGCGATCTTTGTCTTCCACATCAAATGCACCATTTTGAAACTTTTGAAACCACTCACGACAACTTTTCTCACAGAAAGTAGCCTCACCACATGCTTCTACAAGCAATCAATGAGTCTCAGCTGCAGATTTCTTCAAATTAAAGAAGTAAATCAAAAGTTCCCGCAAATGACGCTTATTCAGCACAAAACTTGACATTTTTGCATGAAAAGAAATACGTGATGTGGATACGGAGTCACTAAAACTTCAAAGTTATGTTGTTACCAGATGACAAAACTTACGATATTACGTTTTACATTTGACAATTTCAATGTAAATTTCTGGTTCTGCCATCTTTTGTCAAACGACGGAAACTTATTTGTACTCCTAATATTTTAATGGTGATGCTTTAGAAACTGAATCTAATGAGATAAGCAAAGTCCAGGTTTTGGAGATACGTACCTAAACTCTTTAACCTAACAGTATTTGTGCTTGAACTAAAAATTATTTTATAGAATGAAAAAATTATTATAAAATCATTTGTCTTTACCAATATTTTTAAACTGCAATAAAAATTCTAAATTTATGATACAAGTTATTATTGTATCAGATGTTTATGTACTTATATAAAATTTTATAAGTACAGTAACTGCCACTTAATAAATTCACTGGTTAATAAAATCAGCCACTTAATCTGATAAAATTTCCAGGACCGGAATCAAATCAATATAAACTACTTTTAAAGCCGCTGCTTAATAAAATCAGCATCACCAGTTAATACACTCAAAATAATCTCCTCAGCAGCCAAAATTATCATTTATGCACAATAAAAAAATTTTTTTTTTACATTGTGATTAAAAAAAAAAAAAAAAAGAAAAAAAAAACAGAAATTAAAACAGAACAATCCCTCCATTATTGCTCATTGTCAAAAATTTTACACTTACAGCATTGTTGCAAGTAAAACACGCCTCATAACTTTCTCTATAACAATTTCGAGGAACGTATCTTCAAAGCGCAGTAATAAGTTACAAATTTGATTTCATTTGCAAATGATATTTTTTTTATTATTAATTATTAAAAGACAATTTCTGCTTCTGGTTCTTATTTTGAAATAACTATAAATCAAGAGGTTTAAACGGAAAGATTTAAAATTTTTAAGAAAAGCGTGAACTTTTGGTAAAGTAATGATGATTTTCCTCAAAAGAAAGCGCATAGGAACATGGAACGCGTTTAATTTACTTTTTTCGTAGGAACAATATTAATTAATTATCTATCAAAAATTAATTAATATTGTTTACTAATTCCATTATTCGTTACCGTTTGAAATTTCTTTCCAAATTCAGAGAAGGAATACCCTTTCCTTGAGCTCAGGAACATTTGCTGGATATAAAAATCAGCCGCTTAATAAAATCACTTTGGCTCAGGACAAATGTGATTTTTATAAACGGCGGGTACTGTACATCTTTTACTACATTTATACTCTTCACTTGCCTCCATTTCTTTAATATTTCAAATGTCTTACATGCTTACTTACATGTATTCACTATCATTTTTAATGCATTATAGCATCAAAATTCCAATTTAAAAATACAGACAAAAACATATACCTGAAATCCACAAAATTCTAAAATCAGCACAGTCTCTAGTCCCAAGCTGTGCGGATTTCTAGGAGTGCACTGCATATACAAATGAGTAATAACACATACTTAAGAAACAACAACAACTTATATGTCAATATATATCACCAGATACTTGTAATTAAGTGAACATATTTTAAACTTTGTTTGTTTATTCCAAATTTATTTAAAATAAAATACCATTTCCTCTTACATTACTTTTGTCCTAATTTGCAAAATATGTGTTGTTGTTGTCTCTAATCTCCAAACTAGTCTCACAGAGTCAGAACAGTTCAAGATCAGAAAGTCAATGACGAGAAGGGAGAAAAATAAATTTCTTCCCAAAGATCCCCAAGTATTTTGATGCAAAATACATACTGAATTGATATTCATCTGAATTTAACTACACAGTGGAAGATATGCTAAAATTCACTTTATTAATAAAAATAATAATAATATGTATATATATATGTAATTCACAATGTAATTTGTCATTCAATTTTCAGAGTTGTCAATTTTTAGATGATAAAAAGGCTGAGGCAGAGCACTCCTAGAAAACACAATACTACTCAAGTAAAAACTGCATACTACTATGCATATGAAAGACTAGTTATGAAAGTGAAATGACACCATTCCTTTAGAGGAGATTAAATTAGCTTAAAAAAAAAAAATCTCCAAAAAGTTTTGCACTTGTTATCATCCTCGGTTTATACATTTATCAGGACTTTTAATAAAAACTAAAGAATTTTTTTCTAACTTTTGAAAACATATTAAGACTGTACATTAGTTAGATCCCTCCTTTCTTTCTTCCCTTGTTATCCAATGGGATTTTCATTGCTTTGTTTTATACGAATATCTCATTCAAAAATGAAGTTTTTTGAATTCTGTTTTTTGCTCTTTGAATATGTCCCCTTTTAGCTTAATGAGCAATTTTTTTGAAAAAATAAATTTAAATATTTTATTTAAAGATCTAAACTTAAGAGTCCTAAATTTACTCAATGAAATAAAATATTTAAATTAATTTTTCAAAAAAGGGCTCACTAAGCTAAATAGTGACATATTCAAAGAGTAAAATTCAAAAAACAGAATTTGAAAAACTTCATTTTTACATGAGATGTCCTTATAAAATGTAGAACAAAAATCTGACTGGCGTACAATCTTAAGAGCAGACCTATTCTCGCTTTTGTTATAGTATGGGGAAGTTTGTTTTTATAATTACTCATTACCTAATTTTTTTTTTTTTTTTTTTTAATTCCATTTTCACATTCTGAAAATTTACAATCGTTAAATTAGTACTCATTTTCCAAAAATTGATTTTTTTAAATTTTTATTTTTAGTTCAAAAATGCAAATTTTCACTAAGTGCATTTTTCTCATTTTTTAGCTGCAAAATGAAATACTAAAAACTTTAATCATTTCAATGTATTGTTGGGGTGCATAAATTCAGTCTGATTTTGTTATTTTATGTTTTGTGACTCCAAAATTGTGATCACATTGGAGAAACCAAACTCATGAATATTTCCGATGCCTGTTAAGTAAGTAGTTTCCAGTCCCTTCTTTTGCCTGGCATGTGTGTCAACACAAAGCGAATTTTTTTAAAAAATGTAAAAATTTAATTTCCAATTTTCAGTGCTAGTTCTCTTTTTCAAACTGGTGATTCAATTAAAACATTATTCAGGGTTCCCACTCTTAAAAAAGAAAAAAATTCAAGGACTTTTCAAGGCCTATTTGAAAATTTTCAAGGACTAGAGAAAAATCGCAGAACGCTAGGCATATACACAAAACTTTAGTAACTACTTTCATTAGTAATATTTTTTTTATAATTAGAATAACTGTGCCTGTTTTCACAATACATTTTTGATGGATTGACCAAATTAACTTTTACAAGAGTCAAAAAACGATTTGTTCAAGATTTGGAATCATTATGATTATTTTAAAGTTTTTAGGTTTGAGTCCTGGTCTAGTCACTTTCTGCTCAAAATAAATGACCAGTCCATCAAACAGGTATGAGACTGGCAAAAAAAAAAAAAAAAAATAATAATAATAATAATAAGTTGAAACTATATGCAAAAGCAAGGCAATGAAATAAGAATTTTATGACAAAATCATTATATTAGACAATGGTGTGCACATGTGGAGATGGAGATAGTTTAACCTTGACAGAATTTGCGCTAAGCTTGTCTATTGGAGTGGAAAATTCAAGGATTTTCAAGGACTTTACATGAAATTCAAGTACTTTCAAGGGCCCTTGAAAAAGAAAATGAAATTCAAGTACTTCTTAAGGACTTTCAAGGACCGTGGGAACCCTGTTATTCTGATACATTTTTTCTATGTCTTTTGAAAAATGTTCCTTAATTTTGCCATGTTTTGTAATACATTTTGAAATTTCTCTATTTAATAGATTTTTCAAATTTCTCTGTTTTCTAAAATTCCAGGTAATATAGCAACCCTGCAAATTACGCCAGTTACACATTAGTGACAAAAAACAAAAGTTGCAAAAACGCTGTAGATGAAATCTGTCCCAAAATGAATTTATGAGAAGACATCAGAATACAATTGCCAGATAATTCAATTTTCAATTACATTTATGTATATATGATAAACTGCATGCAATGAGCGAAATATTTATATACATAAATATAAATATATGACATAACTATGTCAGTGAATGTAAGTGATCTATTTCATAAGATCACTTACATTTATGTAAATATATTTATGAATACTATACAAGTAATAATACACATAAAATATACACATACATTTTGTATTAAACGGTTACATGGGTTTCAAAGGCTAAAAAAAGAGCCTATTTTCTCTTTTTTCTTTTCATATAATAAATAAAATTTTTTATTCAAAATTTTGTGCATATAATAAAGCAACTTTTAAACACTATTTTATAAAATTTTCGTTAAAAAATTTGGAAAATTTAACCAGTGGTTCCTGGTTTTCGGAGACCCTTCATAAAAGTGGAGTAAGTTTCTCAAAAACTAATGCACTATCTTACTGAAATTTTACACACTTCTTTAAAATAGAATTGACTAAAGGTTGAACGAAAAAAAAAAAAAATTAAATATGAGTTTTGGGCAGAGTTATAAGCAAAAACAGTTGTATTATTTTCAGTACATTTTACCCCACGTATAGCCTTGTAAAATTAGTTGCATTCAAAAAAAATAAAAACAAATTCTTTGTTCAAGCACTAGTCAAATCTATTTTGAAAGAGTATGCAAAATTTCAATAAGTGTCAAGATCAGTGCATTCATTTTTGAGAAATCACGTGCAGGGCTTTCTGAAGGGTCTCCAAAAACCAGGACCCAACGGCTGAATTTTCTAAATTTTTCAATGAAAATTTTATAAAATATTGTTTAAATGTTGCTCTTTTATATGCTCAAATTTTTTAATAACAAATTTTAATCATTATATTGAAAAAAAAAAAAAAAAATAGACAAAATATGTTTTTTATCAACCTTCGGAACCTAGGCCTTTAATTGGTTGTATACAAATAATATGAAAGTATAAAAACATAATATATATGTTAAAACTTACGCAAAAATCATTGAGCCAGCAGCCAAAACATAGAAAGTCCCAACCCAATAAAAAGATTCTCGATATTTTGCTATTTGTAGAGCTAGTTTTCTTTCTCTAATCTGATTTCTCATATGTATTTGTCTTTCAAGCTAAAAAAGGGAAATACACATTTTAAAATATCAATGATTTAATTTTAAAAAAATTAATCAACTCAAAATTAAATGGCTAATTACTTAAAAAAATACTACTAATAAATAATGATCATTAAAATTTTTAATTAAAAAAAAAAAAATGGAAAAGAAAGAAAAGAAAAAATCTACTTGTGCAGGACGTGATTATTCTGGGAAATTAATGTAGATTTTGATAAATTTGAGATTAATATCGCAAATGAACTAAGTGCATTTTCACATAATGTGTTTAACTTATACTAATTCTGTGGCTGTATTTTTATTTTTATTCATATGCCAACATTGTGGCTAATATGATGTTCAAAAATTCAACTGCATGTCTGTAGTAAAAAACAGAGAAGACGGTAAAAAATGCAGAAAATTGCATGGGGATGGGGGAGGTACATACACGCACAATCACAAATGTGAACACCCCCCCCACACACACACCAAATAATAATAATAAAAGAAAATGTCAATGGCTAAAAAAAAAAAAAAAAAAAAAAAATATTCTTAAACATTAGTTAAGTTAAATGCATCCAGGGAATGCAAGGCACGCTGTGGCATAGAAATCATCAAAGATAACTTGCAGTTCCTTGTTTATGTTGGTGCACTTTCGAATGTAAAGAATAAGGAAAAAAAGCTAAAAATCTATAGAAAAAAGCATGAGACGAGAAGGAAAAAAAATCATAATGTTAAGTGTGGGAAAAAGTAAATAAATAAATAAATAAAAATGGTAAACACTGGAATAAAAGGTCAAAATTGACTAGAAAAAGTCATCAAAGCTCGGGAAGGGATCGGGCTCGTGGCCTTGAAGCTACCATAGACGTCTCTCTCAGACGTCTTGCTACATCTCACCTATTACCATGTTATAAGAGAGAGTGATTGGTATTATACTGAATTTCCTGTATTTTGTGATTAATGCACAACAAAGTATAGTTGTATTCAATGATTCCACTGAAAATATCCCCAAAATATCAAATAAATAAAAGATTAGTTAATATATATATATTCCTTGTATTTTGTAACAATTCTCCTCTTCTTCTTTCTTTTGGCTGGAATCTAGTTCTAGAGGCTTCTTCTTTATTGGGGTATTCTGTGTTTGTATTAGAGTATTAGTTTGCCATAGATAGCAGACTAAGCAAAGCATATTTCCATTTTGTTTTCTGTCTGCATCATTGTGCTGTGCTCAGTAATATGTTCTATATGAAGTGCTGATTTTAACAATGAAGGAAGAAGGAAAACATCATATTTTCGAGTATCAAATATATATAATGGATTTTGATGTTTGTGTGATGATATTTTGATAAAATAAGATTATTTTAACATATTTTCTTTATCCATATTTGTGTAAAATTTTTACACGTAATAAAAATATGATTTTAATGGAATAGTAATGAAAAACAATGGTTTTTGAGGGACTAATATAAAGTGACAGAAATTTGCTATGCATTTTTGAGGGAAGGCAATAAAGATGTAGTTGTTTGATCAAAATAATATGAATATTTGTAATGTTTGATTGTCTGTGAAAAAAGAAATAATACAGGTGATTTTTTTTTTCTTTGGGGGGGGGGGAGACTGCTTATTATACATTGGAGCTATTAAATACCTAATTCTGCATGCACTATTTAGTGTTTCTCAAATGTTATATGTGGTGTTTGTGATGTTTTCATATGGTTTTGAAAGATTTTTTATAACTGGCGATTGAGACATTTTTCATAACTGGTGCTTTCAAAATTTTTATGATTGGTGCTTTTAAAAAGTTTTTAACCAGCGCTTTGAAGCAGTTTGTAACTGGCACTTCTGATATATTTATAATCACTGTTTTGTTTTTTATGTGTATGAATCATTCATATGTGTGTGATAGTGATTGCTTCGATATGTAATTTAATATATTTAGATATTTGTGCACTGCAAGGTGGATTTCTTTGTGAGAGTCTGTGTGTGTTTTCAGTTTATGTGCTTAATAGTGATTGCTGCAATATGGAGTTTCATGCTTTTGTTTCATGTAATAACATATTTTACTTTTTCGATTTTTTATTTGCATTTGGTTATAATTTTACAATTTTTAACTTAAATGTTAATTAAAAACTGTATTTTATGATGATTTAATTCACTTCTGATTAAATTATTTATTTTTGATGCATTTAATGATTTGTTTTGTTTAACGAAATATACAACCTCTTACAAAGTCAGAAAAGGATTGGGAATTGGAATGCAGTATGAGACATTGTTATCTTGGCGAATGTTTGAAAAACATGCCGAGGTGACACCTAAATTAGACTCTCACCCAGCAACCTTTACTGACTATTGCAAACTGAAAGGTGGATCAAAAGACATTTTTTTTTTTTTTTTACTCTCTTTGTTCTATTAAAAAATAAAACACCATATTAATTTATTACTGGGTCTAGTTACGAATAAGACGGCCTTGGTGCACAAATTTGGACCAACAACAGGTCTTATTGCTTTCCTGGTATGACGAGAATCACCCATCACCATTTGATAACCATTGCTTATTCTTGACTAGGCCGTTCTGCTTCATAAAGTTGACGGCTGGCAAATTTCTCATATTATTAGGGAGCAATGCTTTTATTGAATATATAAAAGTAAAATTTAAAATTTTAATATGCAATACAATGTTTTAAGAAATGAAAATATGAATAACGGTAAAATTATTAGATTAAATGTGATGCTGATTCCTGTACTTAAAACCCTAAGGTTTTTTTTTTTTTTTGTCATCAAATTATATTGAAATTTTCATTTTATGAAGAAATATCAACATAAGGAAAAATGGAAAATATAAATTCTGATAGCAATGTGAAATTTTTTAACATGAAGTTCTCACATTGTGCCAAAATTTATACTCCTAATTAACCAATCTCATCTATTCATCAATTATCATATAAAGAGTTTATCTCTGCAGTTTGGTAATGTATTTTCTTTATGAAATTACTTATTTATTTATTATCTATTTAATGCTTTATTTTATTAATTTATTCTTGTGATAAAGCATTTTTACCAAACGTTTAATGATTCAATCAATGTCGATAATTTAATGAAATTAAAATATTACGAAAAAATTATTTAAAAAAGTAAATTAAACCACTTATAAACAGAAAATATTTGCCATATATGAGCATCAATAGAAAAAAAGGAAAATTTTCATTTTGAAACAATTGGTAATCATATTTCAGATCAATCAACGATATTTGAGACGAACCTGAAGTCTCTGCAATTGCATCATAAATTCTTGATTTCGTTTGTAATTTTCATCAACAGACTTCCCAAAATAGGAACCCATATTTGGAATAATAAAATATGGGTGAGAAATATTCAGATGCAATTTTAAAAGTACAAAATTGAGTTACCAACTTGTAGATTGGATAAAAATTTGTCCTTAATTCAATCAAAGAAAGACTGTAGAATACAAAAATGGTAATTTTCTTTCCATAAGAGTTTTTAAATTGTACATGGAAGGATGAGTAATTTTTATAAGATGTACATTTAAATACTAATTATTCATTTATGCAATTAAAAGTGATCAACTTTTTTGAATTCGAGAATTTTTAGCAGACTGCAAAAAGAAATTACGCAAAATCAAAATAAACATCATGGTCATGATGCCAGATAACATTTTTGTTTTGTCTAAAGCAGTTCTTGGCTGTCACTGTCACCATGGTCTCTAATATGAAATGGAATAAATAACGATTATTTAGCGTAAAATATATTTTTTGCAGTTAATTTACAATGAAAAATCTTACTTATAACATAATACATCCTAATTGGTGAATGAGATTCATGGCTCTATTCACGAAAGTTTGCCAAATCGTCAATAATCAACCAACGAACCAACAATTTATTGATGTTATGTTTGTCTCTCGGAAATCATATGTTGTCATCACGGATCATAAAATATGTTATATGTAGTAAAAAATCAAATTTTACTGATAATTCATTAAAATCAGTGAAATATCATTAATCGGGAGAGCACATTTAAACATTTATAATCTTTCCCCTATGTACTTTCTCGTATATTGAAATATATTTTATATCTTATTTATGTATATTTATATTAATTTGTCCTAGTCTTACAATTTCTAGGAAGTTTATTAGTTTCTGTTTTCACTAAATAATCTACCATGTTATTGAAAATTGAGTTTACTTGACTGTTTGATGTTATCGTTTTGCTGATTATGTTATCTATTATTGATCATTCACCTCGTTGTGTAAAAACATTTATTACATTTTGCACGAAATATTTTAAATCATTTTTTTATCCATATTGTACTGCTCATAACGAAGTATTATTTTTTATGTACAATGCTAATTAAAGTGCCAACGTTGTATCACATAATTTCTAAAAGAAATCTGGCTTACAAAAACTGCAGTGTCACTCCTCGTATAATTTTATTAATTAATCCTAAAAGTAAACATTCTTTGATGTAAGAAATAAATGGCCAAAAAGAAAGATAGTGCTTCAAATCACCCATTGTGTTTTAGATCTAGATCAATGGAAGAAAACAGTGAAGATTGTTCTGGTGGACCTATGAGGTTTACTGTTGCATCTTATCCAAAAGAAGCTTTCGAAGTTATGTTCTTGATGCGACAGCATCAAAAATTATGTGACGTAGAAATTAGAGTATCTGACGAAATCTTCCATGCTCATAAAATTGTGCTAGCATCTGCCAGCCCCTATTTTAAGGTAAAGAGAAAAATAATATTAAATTTAATACACATGATTGTAAGAAAAAAAATGGTAGAATTTTCCCATATAATAATTGTTTTAAAATTTTATACTTTTATGATTTTGTTATTTGTATTTTATTATTAGAAACGGTACTTATTAGTATTGAAATAATTATACCTTTAATAAACAAACATTTCTAGATCGTAAATTGCAAACCCATTTATAAACTATTTCTTTTTATTTAATCATAATTATTTTTTAGAAAAATGTATTTAAACTTTCATTAAAAAAAGAAAAAAAACTACTAACACATCTTGTTATATATTCAAAAAACATGTAAAACAGTAGCATTTTAGAAATTGCCACAAACTAGTCTCAAGTCAACTCAGCTCATTCAATTAAATATTTTATAGCAATGTTTGACACAACACAATATAAATAATTATAAATAATAAAAGTATTAGCTTTAGTTTTGATACAGAATTTTTTTTAAAGTGAATTGTTATTCGAAAGTTGCAGACAAAAACTGTCCGCAAGCCGTTTTTCTGTGTCTGCATTTATGTCACCGTGTTTCTGCTACTGGGGTACGTACCATTGTAAAAGCAAGCTCAAAATATCAAATATGAAACAATAGTTTTTGCACATTCAATAATTTGACATAATAGCAACAATATGCTTGTAAATGTAGTAAGTATATTTGAAAACTCAAATGTAATTTTTAACTAAAATTTCTTTTTCTTCCTAAAAATAAAATATTTCTAAGAGGACAGTCAAGTCCTGTATGAGATATATTTTATAAATTTTGACTAATGATGAAATAAAGACTAAATAAAATATATTTGCTCTAATTTCAAAACATAGAAATAATTTCTAAATATAACTTCATAAATTGTTCTTTAAATCTTTTTTACTAATTTAAATATATTATTCAGGAGGCTATTGATGATTTTTTTAAAAACGCAAATCAGTTTTAATTTTATATAATAAAGATATTTTTAACTATTTCAATATTTTAACTTAATTTTAAATTTTACCCTAGTTCCACTAATCGGCAGCTGAATATCAATACATTCAGTGTCATCTGCTGAATAACAAATAGTAACCAAATATTCGGTGCAACTCTATATTAGAACATCTATCTGTAAGTTTGTCTGTTTGTGTATGCATTCATTTCATAAGTGTCTTTGGAGTACTTTAAAATTAATGTATTTCTTTTATTAAAAATGAAATATATGTTTTAAGGCATCATCACAGTATCTGAAAATCAATTGATTGAAAATAATCTTGATAATGATTTGTTATAAAATAGTTCTTATCCCAGTGGCAGAAAGTTTTGTAGCTATCTGCAACAGACTTTTAAAATTTCATAATCTGTCTGCAAAATTTGCATGTAATCAGGGGAGAAAATGGCTTACACTAAAAAAGCCTGAAAGCTGATTGGGGGGGGCTTGACATCAGCGGTGGTCTCGTGCAACAATACACAAATACAATTTTACTACAGAACAATATAGTATAAACAATGGTGTGTGTATTCATTCAATAAAATATTTTATAGCAATGTTTGACACAACACAATATAAATAATTATAAATAATAAAAGTTTTAGTTTTAGTTTTGATACAGAAATTTTTATAAGTGAATTGTTATCCAAAAGTTGCAGACAAATTTTTTTTATCAGTGCAGACAAAAACTGTCTGCAAGCCGTTTTTCTGTGTCCGCGACTATGCGGACTGGGGTTCTTATTATACATTAATTAAAACTCTATTATAATGTTAAAATAATATTATTTCTAAACTTATATTATATTGTACTTTTTCTGCTCTAGGCTATGTTTACAAGTGGTCTGAAAGAGTCAGAAATGTCTGTTATCAATATCCAAGGAGTTTGCCCTATGAGCATGGCGATTATCATCCATTTTGCATACACAGGTTGTGTAAAAATTGAAGAAAGTAATGTGTGTAATTTATTGCCTGCAGCAACCATGTTTCAGGTATGTCATATTGCTTATAGCTTCTTTCAGCATGTAATTAAATTGAAATTTTCAAAACAAATTTTTTGCTTGTTTACATGAAACATAAGATCTATGTATCAGCTACACTAGTGCTTCTCTTTTTTTTTTTTTTTTTTTTTTCAATTGCTTTCCAAAGATTTTGTAATTTTATCTCTATTGACTTCAGTTTCTGTTTTGTCATTTCTTTTTCATTTTTTCTTTTCTCACTTTTATCTAAATGAGTTGATTGTGATTTAAGTTATGCATAAAATATTATTATATTGCTTTGCACTTTTATGTATTTTTTATTTTTTAAAATCATTTAGAAACACAATATACAGTACAAAGCCGAAAATCCGAAATCGTCGGGACCACGGCGATTCCGGATTTTTGGTCATGCCTAACAAATATAATATTTTGGTTTAAGTGTTTAGGTAATATGCAAATTGAAGTAAAAAATATATTACGATTTTTAAATGTATTCTGTAATATTTTTTCTATCAACTTTAGCAATAAATAAAATTAAAAATTAAACTTGAAAAACAAAACAGATTTATTGAAATATTTGCATACAAAAATTAGTACAAGGTACAATGGAGAAAAATAAATAAGCAAAATATACCACTTTTAAAACATTTCGCGATTTTTTTTTTTTTTTAGTACTTTAGGTTTTCAACTAAAAGTTTAAGCATAATTGAAATAGAATATAGAATTTAGTTCTTAATTAGATAAATGTTTAAGAATTGTTACTGTTATTATAATCTTCTTCTCCCTCCTCTTTCAGACTTTGCAAATGCCGGTTTTGAAGATTACTAAGAAATAAAATTCTTTTTCGTTTTTTATTTAGATATATTTATACTAAAAAAAAAAAAAAAAAAAAAAATGGCTGTTGATGATGATGATTAATGCCGCCGAAATTGTCCGGATTTTTGGCGATCCTTAATTTTTGGAGTCTGGATTTTCAGCTTTGTACTGTATATATATATTCTAAATTCTAAACAAAATTGGAAATTCTTTTCTTTTATGCTTTAAATAAGTATGTAAAACAACAATTTTTATTGATTTTGTAATATTTAAATGAAAATTAAATGCTTCATATTAATTTATTTTTAGGTATCTCATATTATTGATGCTTGCTGTACTTTCTTAGAAAATCAACTTGATCCAAGTAATTGCATTGGAATTGCAGATTTTGCTTTACAGCATGGTTGCAATAATTTGTATAATGTTGCAAATCAATTTATCGATCAGCATTTTTCACAGGTATTTTTTTTTCTTTTTTTTTTTATCTGTTTTAATTTTAAATATAATTTTTTTTTCTTTTTTACCTTGTAAATTACACTGCGTAAAAAAAGTAAATGGATAATCGATTTTTGTAAATTATTTTCTGTATTTTTATCTGGGCTATTAGATTTTTATACATATTTTGTTTAACAAAGTTTTCTTTAATTTCACGTAAAAATGAAATCTCTACTACTAATGCTAATTATTGGATTGTAGGAAAACAAGCATTCATGATTTCAAGAGTGTAAAAAAAGTAGAAGGACACTTTCCAAAATTTGTTATTTGGTAGATCGTGGCCGAGTAAAATAGTAAATATTGAATTTTCTTTAACTGCTTTTGTTGAGGAAAACATATTTTGTTAAAAATTGCATTGTTATTTTCTTTTCAGACTGCCTAGAAGAATACCGTTAAATTATTTCTAAAAGGGGAAAATTGTTGCATATAAAATTAATAGTAAAGTTGTTAGACAGGTTGTTTATATACTGCACGTCAGCCTCAATACACTTTCTAACTTTATCAAAAAGCCAGACAGAAAGAAGAAAAGAAAGAAGACTGGTAGGCCTAAAAAGTTAACACCTTGCAATGAAAGAAAACTTGCTCATGAGCTTAAAAAGAGCAGTGGTAGTATCGCAAAGGCTCCAAATCAAGCAGGATTTACTCATGTGTCAAGGCAAACAGTTTACAACTACATAATAAGATCCAAATAATTAATTTTCAAAAAGTGTAAGCATCAACCAAAGTGGAAAAAAAAAAACGCAGATTGATTACTGTGTATGATGGGTTAAAAAACAAGTGTCATGGACCTCAGATGGGACTTTTATAATATTTTCAGACGAGAAGAAGTTTAACTTAGACGATTTAGATGGTTGCCAATAATACTGGCATAGTCTGTAGAATCTAGAACAACTTTATTCAACTCGACAAATGAGGGGGGAGCGTGATGATCTAGTAAGCAATTGGATATGGAAGAAGAACAAGTCTGGTATTTTTCAGTTCTATGTAGTAACATACAGGCTATATTGAAATTCTGAATTCTGAGCTTCTTCCTTATGGCTCTGAATTAGGAGGAGAAGAGTGATGTTTCAACAAGATGAAGCCGCCATTCACATTACCATAAATTTCAAAATTGGTTCGCTGCAAATAATGTGCAAGTTTTACCTAAGTAAGCTAAAAGTCCTGATCTTAACACAGTAGAAAACATCTGGCCAATGCTTGCTTGTCAAGTATATGGCTAGTGGGAAAATGTTTAAATTTCTTACTGAGCTTCGAGTAACTTTGAACAGCTCATAGGCTAATTTTTGTCAAACAGGAATCCAATATTTGTATGATTTGCTACCAAGTATAGTATTCGAAGTCATAAATGCTAATGGGAAGAGTATTCCTTACTAATATTGCTTGTATTTTATGTTTTTTATTATTGTCCTTCTACTTTTTTTACAGAGTTAAAAGAAGTAGAAACTGTTTTTGTTACCTTTAAAAATTTATTTTTATAAATCATGGTAATAATACTGATATTTTCTTGTTAAATGATCTGCAAAATGTTACACATAAAAATAATTTCATTAAAAATAAAAAGTACCCTTTATTTCTAAAAATATCTAGTGTCCCTCTACTTTTTTTACACAGTGTATCATATAATTGTTCTTATATGGCAGTGATTATCAACCTTTTATTTCTTTATTTTCTTTCTTTGTTTATTTTTGTGTGTGTATAGTAAACTGTTAATAATTTTAAAATTTAGTGGCACATACTGACAATAAGATAAAATTAAAAGAATTTTATTTAATTAACTGATTGATGTAACTAAAATATATTTTGTAAAAATAGCATATGATAATAAATTTCAATGAAATGTAAAATGAAATTTTGTTACAAAGTAAACAAAGTATTTATTTAATGATAAATTACATTTAATGTGAAATATAACATGAAATGTAAAATGAAATTTTATTTCAAAAGCAAGCATAATGTTTAATGATAAATGAAAAATTAAATTTTAATGAAAAATATAAAATGAAATTCTATTGCAAAGTGAATATAATGTTTAATTACAAATTACACTTAATTTGACATGTAAAATGAAATTCCATTTCAAAGTAAATGTAATAATGATAAATTAGAAATTGCATTTGATGTAAAATTTAAAATGAAATTCCATTGCAAAGTAAACATAATGTTTAATGATAAATTACATTTAATGTGAAATTAAAATTGAAATTCCTTTACAAGATAAATGTAATGTTTAATGATAAATTACAAATTACATTTAATGTGAAATATAAAAGGAAATTCTATTGTAAAATAAGCATAATGTTTATTGATAAGTTTCAAATTACATTTAATATTAAATGTAAAATGAAATTCCATTGCAAAATAAACATGATATTTAATGATAAACTACAAATTGTATTTAATTTTTATTATAAAATGAAATTCCATTTCAAAATATTAAATGTAAAATAAAGTTCCATTTCCTTCAGTTTTTTATTTGTTTGTTTATCCTTGGACAATCTAAAGTTGTTTCAATCAGTTTTCACTAGCATTATATAGTTGTTTTAGAAATTTCTGGTTTTAGATAGAAATAAAAATTTTAAAGGAGCCTTTTTATCACAGCAATGTTCCAATTATAAAATTTTTATTTTCAAAAATTAAATAATAAATATTTAAAATTTTATGTATTAAATATATTGTATAAAATACATTATTATACCTGAAATATGTATGAAAATATTAGGATGTTTTACTGAGCTTATTTTAGGCATTGCATATGGTGCAAAGTGAGGCATTTGCCTCTTCTTGGAAAATTCTAATTGGTAGAAAATGTATTTTCTCAAATGTTATTTAAAACTTAAATAATTATATCATTAGAGATTTGATGATTAGCTAATTGCCAAGTAAAATTTATGTCCTAGAGCCAAACTGACTTGACTCATGGGTGAGAATACTGTTAATACAGTGAGCAGAGTTTGAATTGACTTTATTGTAAGTTTTTAAGGTTTTATTTAATGAATCAAGCTATATAATTTTTAGAAGTAAAATTTCTTAGCATAAATTTGTATGCATAAAATTTTTTTTATGTTATAACAGATGCTTATACATAGACTTATTTTATCATCTGAACTATCAACTGTATGTGCTTAACTGGATTTCTAAAATACACTAAAACTTTTCCAATATTAAGCTTGGAATTAGTACAAAAAATGCACCGGAAGACTGGTTTTGAAAAATTAATTGTAAGTTTGCCTTTGCCCAAAAATTTACTGGTACATATGATGTAATGTTTAATTAAATTTTAAAAAGTACAAGTTTATTTTAGCTACTTAATTTGTATGGCTTTTAATATGACAAATAAAATTATTTTAATTTAAATCATTGGGGTAGGTACTTCATAATTTTTACCACCCCTGTGATAAACCACCAAATTTTTTTTTTTTTAATGGTCGCTGATTGAAGGGTAATCTTAAAAAACTTTAAAAAGAGCATAATAAAATAATTTAAATAAGAGTTTAATTTAAAAAATCAGTTAATTAATGATTAAGTTAGTAATGAATTAAAGTATCTAAATTAGTACTTAATTAAAATAATTTATTTTCCTTAATAACAATATCATAAAAAATATGACAGCCACAAACTCTATATGAGTAAATTTGGCACGAATCTTGGCACTGTTTCGATAACAAGAGCCATAAGTTTAATTAAAATTAAACTTATTAAAAAAAATAAAAATAAATCACCATAAAATCAGGTTACTATGACCCAGGGAGGTTACTTGAACCTAAATGATAAAATTAATAAAGTTGCTCCTTTATAAAAAATTAAACCATGAAGTAAACATCCATTAAAACATTCAAAATATACAACCTTTTTTATTTCTTCATGTCATACTGTCGCATTACTACTACTGCATTAACTCAGGTAAACAAAGACGATAATATTAATATTAAATTCGAGCAAGTAAAGAAATTAGCCAATTATCATAACCACAGTTATGCCGCCATTAGAGAATCCGTGGAAATTTTATCAAGTTTTAATAATTGCAATGGCAACGATGGGGCTCTACTCGAACGGCAATGGCGCCGAGTCTTTAAAAGAGAGGAAGGAGGCGTAGAACAACAGTTTCAACAGACTTCAAGCACCGTGTCGTCGGAGACCAAGCTGGGGCGCCCCATGCGAAACTAGTTGAACAGTATGACATGAACAAATAAAAAAGGTTGTATATTTTGAATGTTTTAATGAAAGTTGCTCCTGTTACAAGTTTAGTGAAGTAACAGTCATAGTTTGTATCCTTTGTGGTCAAACTGTGATCTACGTCCATTACTTTAATAAACTAGTGCTATTGGCAATTTTTATGATTTATCATTTTGGATTCAAGTAATGTGGTTTTACTGTGCCTAAACTTAATTGATATTTTATCTTGAATAATCTCTAGGTATCTCAAGGTGAAGAATTTCTTGCCCTTTCTGTGTGCCAAATGGTCATGTTAATCAAAAGAGATGAATTAAATGTCAGAAGTGAAATGGAGGTTTTCAATGCCGTTTTGAGATGGGTCAAGCATGACAAAGCAAGACGCTGCCCAAGATTATCTGATATTCTGAATGCTGTAAGATGCCATTTCTTAACTCCTCGGTTTTTAAAAGAACAGCTTCAAAAATGTGAAGTTCTAAAAAATGAACCTCAATGTTGTGATTACTTAACTAGAATAATACAGGTAAAGAATTTTAATTTGCTTTAAATTTAATATTTGTGCAGTTAGAAATAAGTTAAATTTTGATTATGCATTAACTTAATGTTTATATTAATAAATTTAATTATGCAAGCATTTTATTTAGTGTATCACAAACTGCTGAAATATTACACTATTTTGTTGAATAGAATACCATATATATTCACCATGTGAATAAAAGTATTCAGACAGTTTCAAACTGAGATATTTTGCCAAATATTTAAAGAAATAGGTGAATTTTCTTGAAACTTCAAGGGTGTAAAGAACATATTATGCATCATATATTTCAGAAAAGGTTTTGTCTTGAAAGCAAAAAGTGGGCCAGTAACAAACTAGCAAGGTGAAAAAGAAAAGAAAGAAAATAAAAAAATGTTTAGAAATAGTAAAGAATAGTTTAACCCTTTATGCCCCGTCGGTACTTTAAAGTACCACCTGAATTCTTACAGAAAAATATCCATTCACATTTTATCAATGGTACTTTATAGTTTATATTAATTATCAATATTGAATACTTTCAAATGCCGGCAGATTGAAAAAGCAGTTCCATGAAGTTTTTGAAGTAATTTTTGTTGCCTTTAGATCTCATATACTTCTGTTTTTGTGAAAGATGATATGCGTTGCTGTATTTCTTCATATAAATTTGCTCAAAACTGAACGGTATTTGTATGATTTTTTTTTTTTTTTTAAATATTGTGTGGTATGAGAAGTATTGATAACTAAGTAAACAAGAAATTGATGTTGTGAAATTTTTTCAGATGTAGTGGCTCGACGGTATTTTAAAGTACCGAAGCAATTAATTAGCTCTAATTAACAAAAAAATGAAAAATCCTATTTCAGTTTTACATATCTCCTAATGAGCCTGTATTAAGTACTAGAAAAAGTTTTAACCTAATATACAGTACCCGCCGCTTATTAAAATCACATTTGTCCTGAGTCAAAGTGATTTTATTAAGCGGCTGATTTTTATATTTGGCGAAAGTTCCTGCATTAAAAAAAAAAGGTATTACTTTCCTGAATTTGGAAAGAAATTTCAAAAGGTAACAATGGAATTATTAAACACCAAAAAGATTATAGTTGAAAGATAACTGATTAATTCTTCCTTCAAAATAAGTAAATTAAGCACATCTCAAATTCTGATGTGCTTTTCTTTGAGGAAAATCATTATTACTTTGCCAAAAGTTTACACTTTTCTTTTGAATTTAAAATCTTTCTGTTTAAACTTCTCGCTTCTTAGGTATTTCAAAATAAGAATTAAAAATTGTCTTTTAATAATTAAAAATATATATATACAGTAACCGCCGCTTAATAAAATCACTGGTTAATAAAATCAGCCGCTTAATCTGATCAAATCGCCAGGACCGGAATCAAATCAATACAAATTACTGTTAAAGCCGCCGGTTAATAAACTCAAAAATATCCTCAGCAGCCAAAAATATCATTTATGCACACTAAAAAAATTTTTTATTTACATTGTGATTTTTTTTTTTTTAATAGTAAAAGAAATTAAAGCACAACAAACCCTCCGTTATCGCTTATTGTTCAAGATTTTATACTTGCAGCACAGTTAAAAATTAAATACACCCCGCAACTTATGTCAGTAACAATTTCAAGGAACATATTTTTTAAAGCGCAGCAATAAAATACAAATCTGATTTTTTTTTTTTCTTGTCTAATTATTAGAAGGCAATCTCTAGTTCTTATTTTGAAATTAATATAATTCATGAGGTTTAAACGGAAAGATTTTAAATTTATAAGAACAGCGTGAAATTTTGGTAAAATATAATGATGATTTTCCTTTAACAAAAGTGTACGGGAACTTACAATGCGTTTAATT
The DNA here is from genome assembly GCA_963930645.1 of Salticus scenicus. Taxonomy (NCBI): domain Eukaryota; kingdom Metazoa; phylum Arthropoda; class Arachnida; order Araneae; family Salticidae; genus Salticus; species Salticus scenicus. The sequence continues at coordinate 39,189,707 of OZ005659.1, forward strand.
TACTTATATTATTTAATTATCTACCAAAAATTAATTAATATTGTTTACTAATTATATTATTCGTTACCTTTTGAAGTTTCTTTCGAAATTCAGGGAAGTAATACCTTTTCCTTAAGGGCAGGAACGTTCGCCGGATATAAAAATCAGCCGCTTAATAAAATCACTTTGTCTCAGAACGAATGTGATTTTAATAGGCGGCGGGAACTGTATATCACTTGTGAATCAAATCAAATTTGTAACTTATGATCGCGCCTTGAATTATACGTTCCTTGAAATTGTTAATGAGACAAGTGATGGTGAGTGAATTTGTAACTATGCTGCAAGTGTAAAATTTTCAATAAAGAGAAATAACGAAGAAATCGCTGTGTTTTCTTATTTAAAAAAAAATGTAAATAAAAAATTTGCTTAGAGTGCATAAATGACATTTTTGCTGCTGAAGAGATTTTTTAAGTTTATTAACTGGCGGTGCTGATTTTATTAAGAGGTGGTTTTAAAAGTAGTTTGTATTAATTTGATTCCGGTCCTGACAATTTGATCAGATTAAACGGCTGATTTTATTAACCAATGAATTTATTAATTGGCCGTTACTGTATATGTTTTTTCATAATTTGGGGCATAAAGGGTTAAAATGCATTGTAGCTGCACCATATGATTAAGAGACTTCTTTTAATTATCATTATTAATTTGTGTACGAATAATATATAATTTATGGCAATATGAAATTTCCTTTAACAACATCACAAATATGTCAAACATTTTTTGTTTTTCAAAAACAGAGTTTTCAACAAACCAATGCAATGTTATTTTTAGAAAAATTGATGTATTACAATAGAGATGACTTGCTGCGATCAGAATATAAAACGAGTAAATCTCTGGTAAAATATAAGCTTTTTTTTTTTTTTTTTTTTTAAGATATTTATAGTAAAAATAATAATTATAACAATAAAATTTCATTTTCATAATATCTACACATTAAAATAGTTTGCAGATGATAAAAGTAAAATAAAAATTTGCTTAAAAACAATAAAAAACCTTTACATGCTTCATGATAGGCCGAAACACGTTTTCATCGGGGGGGAAATTTGGGATAAAAATTGCTTTTCATCGGGATAAGAATTTGTTTTTACTTCAGTGTGTAGATGATAAAAATATAATGAGAACATATTAGAACATTAGATTAAATATGATTAATATTAAAATAAATAAATATAAATATTTAAAATGGGAGGCATGTACAAGGTGCGTCCATGAAGTAACCGGACTATTTTTTATAAATAAGAAAAAAATTACTCACCTTCAAATAAATTTATCTCTTTCAAAACAATCACCAGAGGAATCAATACAATTTTCTCAACATTTCTTTAAGTCATCGAAACACTGTTTATAGGCATTGGAATTAACTGTTCTCAAAACAGATGTAACACTTCTGCATATTTTCCTCATTCTTTGAAGTTGAAGGGCGACCTGTGTTTGGTTTGTCTTCAATGCTTTTTCATCCACATTTAAAGTGGTTGTATCACTCATAAATTTGTGTTCTTCCATAGCCTCCTAAACTAGATGCCTGGCACGTGGCTCAGAAACTTGGCAACAGTTCAAATGGTAGACAGCGCCACCTGCTTCAGATTGCGAATTTTTTTTTTTTTATCAACTCTCACCAATAATTTTAAGAAGTGATACATGATATATATAATCGACGTTTCTTTGATTCTATTCGCCTTTTATGAATATCAAATCTCACTTTTTAACATTTTTGGTGGCTGTTGAATAAAAAAGGCCACGCAATCTGTACCAGGTAGTGCTGTCTACCGTTTGAACTGTTGCCAAGGTTCCAAGCCACGCAACTGGCATCTAGTTTAGGGGGCTATGGTTCTTCATATCAATGCATCACCATATACTGTTCAAATCATCTTTAAAGTTTTGTTAGCAGACCTAATTTGTAGCAAAATTTAATGTTACAACAATGTTCCATTCATAAGCAATTTTTTTTTTGTAGAATATCTTCTCAGTAAATGAAAATGATTACAGCATTTTGATGTGCAGATGATTAAATAACCAAATATTGCAAGTGACTTGGCGCTGGAATATTAAAACCAAGTATAAACTGCAACATTTAAAAAGTCAAACAGAAAAAATTGGGAAGCAGACAGCTGTTTTGGTAGCATTTAGCATACCGTCTTCAGTGCATAAATAAAGGAGAGAGAAGGGCGCTTATATATAGGAGAGGGATTGAATTCTAATCAACTAATAGAATTACGTGGAATGTAAAGAATTGGCCAATAGGAATATAAGAAACACTAGTTGTGAAAAATGTAGAAGAAATTAAGAAAATGTGGACTGAATGCAAAATTTCTAACAATCAGACAAATGGGATACAGCAAAATAACAATTAATATTTTAAAGATTTTTATAGATATAAAAAGCCTCAAAGAAATCAAGTTCATGAGTGCATTTAGGCCTGCAAATTATTTTAGCTGAATCACATTTAAAATTAGGGTTTTTTCCTAGGATACACATGCACATTACACATATCTGTAGAATCTCAGATCTCACCTTCTCTCAGTTAAAAAATCCTATAAATACATGTAATTCTTGGGACACCTATAGCATTTCCTGCCAGTGTGATTTATCATAAATTGACTAAATTAAACACAGTCTTAAATACCATCTAAAATAATATATTAATTATGTCCGTAAGCAAGAAACCAATAAATCGGCTATTTCTAAGCATTGCTCTGAGGAAAACCATAATTTTAAATTTGATTCAGCAAAAATAATTTGCAGTCCTAAATTCACTCATGAACTCAATTTCTTTGAAGCTTTTTATTTCTATAAAAATTTTAAAAATATTGTTAATTGTGATTTCACCATACCCCATTTGTCTGATTGTTAGAAATTTTACATTCAGGCCACATTTTCTTAAATTCCTATTGACCAATTCCTCACATTCCATGTAACACTATTGGTTGATCAGAATTTGATCCCTTTCCTCTATATTAGAACACTTCTCTCTCATTTCTTTATGCACTGAAGGTGAAAACGATACGCTAAATGCTATCAAAACAGCTATCTGCTACACAATTTTTTCTGTTTGGTGTTCTATACATTGTAGTTTTTACTCGATTAAAAAATCAGTTTACACTGGCTTCAACAAGAGTTGAGAAGGCATTTTTTCTAAACATATATTTATTCTTTCACTTTTTTATTTTATAGGTTTAATCTTTTAGTTTGTTTGGTTTCTTTATGGGCACACCTTGTATATAAAATTATTTATAAGGAAAGAAATCCCAATGAAGTGATAAGAATAAATCAAATTTATGCAAAATAAATAAATCCCCCACTGTTTTTCACCATTACTAAACCAATTTTTGTGAATTCACATTTATCGGCCATTTTCAAAATTCCAACTGGATCCAAAGGAAATTTGTATTTTTAAATTACGAATGATTATATGATATCCTTATAATTTGTCCACAGAAGCTTTTTAATGATTTTTGTGTATTATTATCTATTGTTTCTCTAAAATGACTAATAGCTACTGAACTTAAGGATATTTCTGATATGTACCATTATAGTTTCTGTTTAAAAAATGGTTAACTTTTTATGTATACTTTTTTTTTACAATAACAAAAAAATTCAAAAACAATATCTTTTATAGCATGCTTATTTAAATAAGTATTTTTACAAACTTTTTTTCTTTCTTTTCTTCTTCTTCTTTTTTTTTTTTTTTTTTTTTTTTTTAACAAATTTTGTCAGCGATAACAAAGAAATTTTTTTTTGGAAATTGTCATGAAGATGCACCTGTTCAACTCATAATAAATATTCCCTATGGTAGATCTTGGGTGACGCACTGACTTTGTCACAGAAAAGAAATTTTTCCTTGGAGAAAAATTTATTAAAAAAAATTTTTAAATACTTATAGATTTCAGAGGAAAACTGAAACTTTCATTGTCTTATTTAGAATTTTACTATAGTATAGGAATAATATTGGTACCTTTATAATTAAATGCCAATTTTATTTGTGAATTAAATTAATGTATGTTAATGTTAAACAATATCATCTTGAAGAAAAGAAAAAGCACAAAACATTTGCAATAAGACAGCTGATAATTTTAAAAGATGTGTCTAAGTTCAAATATGGGTTGCCAATAGATTTATTTATTTATTCTTAAAAAAAAAAAAAAAAATGGAAGTCTATTCTACATAAAAAAATATTTCTTAGATTTTTCTCTTAGAAAAATTTCTTATTTCTGAATGTTTTATTATTATTATTATTGATTTCATTATTACATGATCTTATTTTTCATAAAAAATACAATTGCCATCTACGGACATAAATAGAAGACACTGTTTTTATTTTTTTAAAGAAAGATAAACTTATTGTTTTTCTCTAATTTACCATTGTTCCATTATTATTGATTTCATTAGCAATAGCAAACATAAATAAAAGCCAGTCCTATAGTTCTTATTATTTTATATATATTCAAATATATATTTTCTCTGCCATTTTTTGCCAATGTTATTTTACTGTTGATTTCATTATTACAGGATCTTACTGTGCGAAGGAAATATAGTTGTCATCAACGGACACCTAAAGTTCCATATGTCATATATACTACAGGTGGATATCTACAACATTCCCTCAGTAACATGGAGTGCTATAATGCTCAAGAAAAACAGTGGTTTACGTTAGCTGACTTACCAACTCCACGGAGTGGACTTGGTGGTGCTTTTATTGAAGGCAAATTTTATGCTGTTGGTGGTCGAAACAATTGCCTTGATGGCAATCAAGATTCAGATGGGGTTGATTGCTATGACCCCATTACTAATAAATGGAAATCTTGTGCTAGAATGACTATAGCGAGGAATAGAGTTGGTGTTGGTGTTTTAGATGGTTTGCTTTATGCAGTTGGAGGGTCCAAAGCTACTGTGCATCATAATAGTGTGGAAAGGTGACTAATATTTCATGCTAAAGTTATTCTAATGTTTCATTAATCATTTTTATAAAGATATTCAGCTGTTACAGGATTCAAAGACCTCGAAGAAAACCTGCAAAATGTGGAATACTCAGGAAATTAGGATTTTGGTTCTAAATTTCAGGGAAATCTTCTGGAAAATGAAAACCTTCATTACGATTTTGGAAAAAATTATGGTAAAATGTGGTAAAATTAAATTTCTCCTTATCACTTATGCTTTTTTTCCTAAGAAAAAGAAAGTCAATATCAGGCTAAATCAGTTTTTTGCTCCAAGGTCCAAGGTACCATATAATACTTGTCTGGTTATGTAATGTCTTACTAATATTTTCTTGAAAATGATCTGGGAAACTCCTAGAAATTTTTTAAACATTTGGGTATGAATCCTGTGTTAGCAGGTAACTGTCAGCATTAGAGTTGATTTAAAACATGTTTAGTGGTTCTACAGGTCAAAGAACATGAGAATATCTTTGCTTTGAGATCTGCAAATATCATTGCTGGTCCATTGCTGAAAAATCCATTTAACTGTTAAAGTAACCAACAAAAACCTAAATTTTATTTATATATATATATATATATATATATATATATATATAATATTTTGTACGTTTAACAAACACTAACTTAAAAAAAAGGGGGGGGGGTAAAATAGTTTAAAATAACTTCTAGTACAGAAACTCATTTAAATAATATTCCAAATTATTGAAATAAAGGCATATTTGTGAAATGTAGTCATACTAGGTGGTTTTAATTAAAGTTACCTTGTTTAGACCTACATAAATCCTGTTCCAGTTGATGTATTTCACTGAAACTTAATATAGGTGTTATTTGGGCCATGGGGGAAAATATCCACAGTAAATATTAAAAGTTCGAATTTCAACCGATAGATGGCATTTTTCAAGCTATATAGAAAAGATGTGTCAATTTAAAGCAGTTTTTTAAGAAATTAACAGTCAATGTAAAATCATTCTTTCTTTAAAAAATTCTTTAAAACTTTTTTTTCTTTTTTAATTATTTTAAAAGGGTTTTTTAAGAAACCAACAGTCAATGTAGATTCATTCTTTCTTTAAAAAATTCTTATTTTTTTTTTTTTTTTTTTTTTTTAATTATTTAATGGAACATAAAATTACATAAAAAATCATTCATATGTATAATTTACATAAAAATTTTGCCACCTCAATTTAAAAAAAAATTCTTTCTTTCTTTCTTTTTTTGCATAGTATGCATATAATGTTAACAGGACAAAATGTATGTTAAAAAGGTAATATTTTAAAAGAACTGAAAATATATAACCTGAAAATATTAACAAAATCACTAAAAGTCTAATATTAAAAAAAAAAAAAAGTCATTGTATGGGAAGAGTTTAAATGTATAATATGAAATAAGAAAAACTTACAGGGAAAACATAAAATGTGGTAGGTAATTCTATATTTTGTATCAGTTAATTATATTTTTCTATGTCTTCTTCTTCTTCTTCTTCTTTTTTTTTTTTTTTTTTTTTTTTTAATCATCAGCCTCACACTTTTATTAAAGCCTTTAATAATATAACCATGGCCTTAAATAGTTGCCATTTTTTTTTTTTTTTTTAACTTGTAGCATCCTTTGTAATATATTGTTGGATTCATCAGTTAATTGTTTTTACTTCATATTTTTTCTTTGCAACTCAATGTTATTTTTATGAAAATTGCCTAATTTACAAATACTGCTATTATTATTATATTTCACATAGAATAGAATATGCTAAATAGGAACTGTAACCCATTATTCAACAATCATTGTCATATATAAAATCATTACTAAAATATTTATTTTATTTGTTAAACATTAGTGTTTAAAAAAAAATGTACTTTATTTTCACACAAAAGGAGTAACTAAATATAATTCAGTGCATATAAACCATATGCAGGTTATTCAAAATTGAGATATGTTATTAAACATAAAATATACTATCTTTTCAAATATCTTAGACTGCATAATTGCTTCATAGGTATGATCCTGCTGAAGATAAATGGTTCAAAGTGCAAAATATGTTGACTGCAAGAATAGGTGTTGGAGTTGCAGTCGTAAAACGTCTTTTATATGCAGTGGGAGGTTATGATGGCAACAGTCGGTTAAACACTGTCGAATGTTATAATCCAGAAAGAGATTCATGGACTCTAGTAGCTAGTATGAATACAAACAGAAGTGGTGCAGGTAATTTACTTTGAATTAATTTGTTTTAACTCTTATCAGTTAGCAATGTATTTATTTTTACTTTCTGAACAAACATATGTAAGGAAAGTATTGTAATTCAAATTTGAGATTTTGGTGTTTCTGTATGTTTTGAGGGGCCCTGAGTTCATTTTTACTATTTTTACGATGATTTATGCATATGAGTGAACATGATAGAGCCTAAAGGCTTTGTTCAAATGAGCTGAAAGTTGGTATGTATTTTTAAAAAATTCAATACCTTAAATTTATAAAGGATAAATTTAAGGTATTGAATTTCTTAAAAATATAATTGTAATCCTTTTTCATATTATACCAGTTGGTATGTATGTTTTAGGTCACAATAGTACGAACCCTATTGATTTTGGCGATTCTAGGACTTGAATTTTTTACAGGGATACAGAGAAAAATTCTTTATCATTATGGCCTATGAGCCCAATTTTTTTAAAAGTATAATAGTGTCTAACTGTCACAGCCATCTGAACTGAAAATTTATGCACATATTGTAAGTCACCATCGCTTGAACTGTATACATTTGGTGAATCTAGCACTTATAGTTTTTTTACAAGGACATAAAGAAAAATTCTTTATCATTGTGATCTATGGGCTCAAATTTTTTAAAGTGCGATAGCATGTAAATGTCTTATTCAACTGAGCTGAAAATTAATACACATATTATAGGTCACAGTTGCACAAACTGTATAGACTTTGGTGAATCTAGCACTTATAGTTTTGTTTATAGAGAGACAAAGAAATGTTTTCTTTATCATTATGGCCTGTGGGTCCAAATTTTTTAAAGTGTGAAGTATCTAAACACCTTATTCGATTGAGCTATAAATTTGTGCACTATATTATACGTCACTGTTGCACAAATTGTATAGATTTTAGTGAATCTAGCCCTTATTGAATTTTATGGGGATACAACAAAAAATCAATTCTTTATCATTATAATCTATGAGCTCAAACTATTTGAAGTGCATTAGTGTAAAATTAATCAATGGAGAAAAATACTCAAACACCCTATCATAATTTTCACTTTTACTTATTTAACAAATTATTTTAATTTTATATATTTATTCAACCATTAATTACTTAAAGTTTAAAAATTTGAGTGGAGTCAATCCAGATTTTTTTTTTTAATAAAATATTTATCAATTTGCTTTGCATGTATAACATTCTTTAGTAAAGTCGCAAGGAGGCCTTAATCTCTGTCATCATTGGTCATAGAAACATACTTCCAATGGCAAAATGTTTTTAAAAATGTAAGCATTTATGACATGACATATTTAAATTTTAAGAATAAGTTTTTTTTGAAAATTACAAAAATTAATTTTTTATACATTTCCTTTCTTTCTATCGCCATACAGTAGAACTTGGATAATTCGAAGTTGAAGGGACCAGAGAAAAATTCGAAATATACAAAAATTCGAATTACATATACTATTTTGTCAAAAAGAAGAGATAAATTAAAAATATAAAGATTTAACACATAAACTTTATATCTAAGAATACTGCATCATTAACACCCTCCCATTAAATCAATATTTTTTTATGATCTTAATTATTCAACACTTTTTTAAAATAGTCAGATATTTTTGATTGCTTCTTTAAGTACAATCTTTGTGTCATAGCATATGACTTCAACCCATCAGTTGATACAAAAACAGAATCTTCTACATTAGACATGACTTTCAATTAAAGAACCCCTTCGAAGTTCATGTAAAAGGACCATATCTTCTGATGCACTACACTATAAAAATTATGTCCTATTTGCTGCCAGAAATTCTCTGTAATTTGAGAAAATACGTTCTGACAACGTAACTTTTTCGTAAATTATGCGTATTTTCTCAAATTACAGAGAATTTCTGGCAGTAAATAAGATATATTTTTTTACCGTGTAGGTAGGAAATACTTTTGTATTTCCTTATCCTTCTTTTGAAAGACTGTTAAAAAACATAATGCATTTTAGCTGCAAGAAAAATCCCGGGAACAAAATTTTACTATAGTATTTTAAAGGTAATCGTATGAAAATTTCAAATTATCCAAAATAGAATTAGAATTATCCGTGATTTTTTTAACATTATTTTAATACAAAATTCAAGGGACCGACTAAAAAATTCGAATTATCCAGAATTACAAATTAAACAAATTTGAATTATTCAAGTTTCACTGTATTTAATAAAAGTTGACACTCATCTTAATAAATATAATACAAAAAGTTCAATTTCTGTGCTCCCAAAATTGACCAAGATATTTAGTTTCAAAGGGTGAAAATTTTCCACATTGTTTTGGCATTCATTATGGGGTTGGTTAAAAAATCCTTAATAATGTCTAAGAAAAAGTGAAAAAATTCCAAACTTTGAAACTGAATATCTCAGTCAATTTTGGGAGCACAGAAATTAAACTTTTTTGTGTTATATTTGTTAGGATGAGTGCAAATTTTTACTAACAAGGAGACGGCAAGGGTGTGGGGTCCTCAAATCGAACGGAGGTTCCGCGTGTAGTTAGCACTCAGTGAGTGTATTCATATACTCAAACCCTAGAGCGCACAACTTAGCCATCGCCAAGAAAAAAATTCCTGAAGTTTGAAAAAAAAAAAAATTTAATTTGTATTGAGATTTAATGAATCATTATAAACAATTTCTTTTCAACTTTTATACATTGTTAAATCACGAATTTAATGATTTCTAACTTTTTAACATTAAACATATGGAAATTTATTATTCGCATGTGGTTGGAATTAAATAAAATGTAATATATCAAAAATAATGTAAAGAATTTACAAATTACAAATTCATCTATTCGTAACACTCCATTCCATTATGGAAATTTGTGTTTTTCTTGTTTTTATGATAAATATCATCCAGATTTGTGTATTCGTAACGATGAATGATTGAAAGAATTGCTAATGCTATAAACGTATAATCATAAATATTCATTATATTTAATAATATGTTATTTTATAAAAAATAAATGGTAATGTTTAAAAGAACTGTGGCTTTTGTATTTATTCTATCTACAGTTCTAAGTTCTAATCGTTAAAAAGTTAGAAATCATTAAATTCCTGATTTAACAATGTATAAAAGTTGAAAAGAAATTGTTTATAACGATTCATTAAATTTTAATACAAATTAAAAAAATTTTTTTTTTCAAACTTCAGGAATTTTTTTCTCGGCGATGGCTAAGTAGTGCGCTCTAGGGTTTGAGTATATGAATATACTCACTGAGTGCTAATTACATGCAGAACCTCCATTCGATTTGAGGGCCCCACACCCTTGCCTTCTCCTTGTAAGTATGACGATAGGCACCTGGGGATTGTATAAAAAGTTAGTTTTTGTAATCTTCAAAAAACTGATTTTTTAAATTTAAACATTCCATACCATAGATGCTTATATTTTGTAAAATATTTTGTAATTGGAAGTGTTGCAGAGGCTCAAAAGTTTATTTACAGAAAATTCTAGAAGAATACAGGTCTATAAACCAAGTATCAACCTCAGTTTCGCCAGAAAACACAGCTTAAATAACAGATGACAACATCAAATTCACAGTACAAACTGTAGCATAGCATTAACACACAGCAATCGGCTGTAATCCAAAGAGGCTCAAAGCTCTTTATGCAACAATGAATGCCTTGGCGAAACTGAGCTGAGACTGACTGATTTGCTGCGAAGCAATTCTTTAAATACTCACGTAGAAAAGGGAGAAAATTCTAGAAACTTCATAGCCAATCAAGTTAGAGTTTCCACATTTGGTATATCGGTAACAAGGATTTTCTCGTCAAAGTCACCAAAAAAGTCGCCAAGGAGTGAAAAAGTCACCAAAGCCATTACCTGCCTTAATGAGGCTTTTTAATGGGAAATGAGCTATTTTCATGCGAAAACAAACTAGAGGTGCTGAAAATTAACATTTTATCACTTGACTAGGTCTTTTTGAATTAATTTACATAAAAATAATTACAAATTATTTACAAATTTGTAACAAAAGTGTATGACTGCGACAAATAGTTGCGGCGATAGAGGGCCTCCTCAGGACTTTGCTTTGCACTCTGTATATAATTTCTGATATTCACATCCTATCAATTTGAAACTCATCAAATTTTGTTTCTATTTTTTTTTTTTTTTTTTTTTTAATTGTACTACTGTTTCCTGTTTAGGTGTCGTAGCTTTAGATCACTATATATATGCTGTTGGTGGCTACGATGGGGTACTACAATTACAGACTGTTGAAAGGTATAATACAGAAACAAATGAATGGGTTTATGTCTCACCTATGAATTCAAAAAGAAGTGCACTAAGTGTTGCTGTATTAGATGGAAAAATTTATGCTTTGGGTAATTCTCTTATATTTTATTTAAACATGAAAGTTCATTGTGATATTGTTGAATGATTATTGAAATTCTAAACTATTACTTTAAATTCAAGTTTGGATTATTGGAAATATCATTTAATTAAAATTAAAATTAATTCTTTTTTGAATAAGATTTTTAATAAAATACTAATGGTTTTTTTTTTTTTATGTCCTTTCATATACATATTAGTGTTTTATGTCAATACTAAATATCCTAAATACAACTGCTTAATCTATATTATTGAAGCAAGGGTGTATGCATTGAGAGGCTGCTCTTGATTTCAAGGTTTTTAATATAATGTATTTTCATATTTCCTACAAAGTTATCTTTTGTTTTAGTTTGTCATCCAGAGGAGATGTGAATAAATTCTGACGTGTGTTGACGGGTTCAATCCCAGGTTGCACTTATCGGCCTACCCAGTCTGAGTTTTCCATGTTGTTCTCTGAAACTTGTGTAAATATGGGCTAGGACCCCTTAGAAAAACCTCCACACATCCCTCCCCTCAGTCCTAGGATCCTATAGCTGTCAGTCAGCCTTATTCCCAAACACTAGTGAACAAATTTTATCACTATCTTTCTGTTGATTGGCTGATGCAAAATACAAAAAGATTGAGGGGTTCTGGTTTAAATAATTTATGTATCACTTGATATTCTAATATGTATATATATGTATATATGAGACATTAATTTTCAGGGTTTTTAACTTTAAGCCAAACTTAATGTCTTTTGCATGAAATTTGCATTGTGAATATGAATTGCCAAATTGCATATTTCAGCGAAATTTGGATTTTAACCATTTATTGAAGTAATTAGTAAAAATTACATGAGTATTCTAAATAAAAAAAAAAAAAAAAATTCTTACATGTAACACAGGTCTGAAAAAAAAAAAAAAATCTAAATAAATAAAAATAAGTTGTTTGAAAAATTTTAGTAAACTTGGTTTTTTGAAGATGTTGAATCCAAAAATTATCTATTTTCTGTCCATTACAGTTTTATTTTTCCAAATAAAAGAGGTTTACAGTATCGCTAATTTTATTACATCAAACTAAAAATTTTATTTCTCATAATTGAGCAAGCACTTTCATCATGATCCATTTAACTGTCTGTGTTTGCTCTTTTGTCTGTGAAACCCCTTTTTAATGCTCCTACGAACAAGCTTTCACTTTCATCCTTTTAACTGACTTTTCCAATCCCTTCTATTTTTAATTTTGTATTATTTGTGTTGCATTTTTTAAAGTAAGAAATAATTATTGAATGTGTTTTTTATAATCAATAATTGGACACCAGATTTCATATTTTCTCTCAAAATTGTACTAAAAACCCGTATAGCACAATTAATCTCCAAAATGTAGCAAAAACATCATACTGTGATATTGTTGATATCTCCCAAATATTCTGTTCATTTGTGAAACATCTCAAAAATGTTCTTCAGTCATGAAAATATCCTGGCCCAGAAACAAACATTGCAACATTTATGATACATCACATTGATCTCTGTACTCAGAATGTCTCAGAAATTGCATCTTAGAGACCATCAATTGTAATATCATAAATTTCTGATAGTAACCCCCCCCCCATCTGATTATAACCCCCTCTGGAATTTAACATTTACTTTTTCAAAATTCTGTTTATAACCTCCCCCCCCCCCCCCCCACACACACACCTGATTATAACCCCCTCTGGAATTTGACATTTACTTTTTCAGAAAATTCTATTTATAACCCCCCCCCTTCCCTCCCCCTCCTCCTTTGCCTGAACAATCAGCTATTCTTTTGTTTTTCCAGTCAACGTTGCAAACATACTTTTTTTTTAACCTCCATAGGTCTTATATGTTTATTTTAAAACTTTAATTTACATGTAATGTAAACACATCCAAGTGCTAATTTTTCTCATCTTTTTAAAGCGAAACAACTCCAAATCTAAAAATTCTGGTTTGTTTACATTCTTTTAACTCCAAAACATTAACTTGTATTGGCAAGCAGACATTGCTTTCGCTGTCTTTCTCACTGAACTCTGTATTTGCGATCTCAACTTTTTTCTAATTACTGCATTTATATTTTGGAAAAAGATCGGGAAACTTCCACTTATAAGCCCTTCTCCCATATTTTAACAAATTTGCCATGGACAAAAGGAGGAGGGGGGGGGCTTTCTATCACATCACAATTTTACAGCATCTCAGAGGTGTTCTATTTAGGACACCCTGAGATGTGATGAAAATGGAACGTTGTATTATGTATGTGACAACTCTGGAACTATAGGGCAAAATTAGCACTGGCCACCAGCCACATGGTCATTTACTGCTAAAGAAAAAAAAAAAAAAAGTAGCCACTAATAAATTTACTTTTGGTGGCCACCACAGTGGTCACTTTTCTGGCTGCTTGTTGCATTGTTTTGAAAAAGTGTCAGTCTCCTATATCATTGATTAATTTTGGCTGAAACCTGTATATTAATGTAAAGTTATTTTCAAAAGAAAGATCTATTTTTTATTCAATATTAATTTGAAGCTGCTATGAGCAATTTATTCACCTCGTTAATATTTCAAAATTAGAAGATGGTCATATTTTTCTAAATCAACTTACTTTATTCTTTTACCCTAATTTTCAGAATTTTGAGAAGCTGTGCTCGTTTATAAAATTATCTAAAAAATATTTTTTAATTTAATTACACCATTGAATTCAGCAGAAAAAGTCAATTAACTGAGAAAAAAGTTATTTTGAAAGTTACATGTTTTGTGTAGTATTTAACAGAATACTATTTTTGCTTTATGAATGTCAGTCAGTTACCAATGGAATTGTCTCTCAATAATTTTGTAAAAGTGTTTATAATTTTATTAATACTAGCATATTTATTTTGATTGTACAATTTTATATCACTACTAATTTATACTGAAGTTTTTTAAGCATATCGTTGTCTTTATAATTTCTAATTTAACAAAAAAGAAAAATAGGTGATGACTAATTCAAAAAAGTGGCCAGTAAAAAAACTTCTGATGGCCACTGACCACTAATGCATTTTCCCAGTTTTGCCCTTTATCTGGAACCCGATGTGCTGTATGGAAAAAAATAAATAAAAATAAGTGTGATGGAATTTCTATTGTTTTCAGTTTTAGGAAATAAAAATCTATAAGAAACAATAGACAAATCCAAAGCAACTTTTTGGTCCCAGACCAGTGTAATTAATTTTACAAGGAGACGGTGTCATTAAACTTCTTAACGACGTTATAAATATTATCATTCAAAACCATGTCGCTACTTTGGCGACGTATTTTAGATATATCTTTTCATAAATAGTTATTAATAGTCATTTTCAGAATATTAAATTTAAATAAGGTAAATATCTTACCTTATCGGTCCAGAGTCGTGGGGACTGCAGGCCTCTGTTGGTTCATTCCATTTCATTGGTGTGAATTGACAGCACAAATCCGAAAAAATAGGATATCAATTATTGACACATACATTTATTACAACAAAGACGAACACGAAGAACACACTGAGGAGAAAAAAAGAAACAAAACATTAATATCGGCGCGCAGCGCCATCTACAGGTTTTAGATTTGACCAATAAATAACACATTGGCCCCCGGATGAACATTAACTTTATGTTCATTTTCTAATTTTAATTATATCAAAGAGAATTTAAATTTCACCCAAAAGTCATAGTTTGTAAATATAGTATTAAAGTTTATTTAGTCTCTTTCAAAAATTTCAACTGGATAAATCAACTGGAAAGGACGTCTCAATGTACCTGTAGCTGTTTTTATCTCACAAGATCGTACCTTTCCATCTCTACCGGGAAACACTTGAGTTACTACTCCTAATTTCCACAGGTATCTTGGCAACTTAGCATCGTGGATTAAAACAACATCGTTTGGCGAATATTCTCGAATACTGGAGTGTCGACTTGTCATGGCGTTTTTCAGCTGAAGAAGGTATTCCTTCTTCCATCTTGACCAGAACTGTTCCAATATTCGTTCTTTTTGGTTGAAACGTTTCACATATTTTGCAGAATTTCCAGGAAGCACATGTGGTTTCATATGCACGATCGGTAGGGTAGTAAGTCGCTGACCTACCAAGAAGTGTGCTGGCGTAATTGGAGAAGGTTCTCCTGAGTCTGCATAAATATATGTGATGGGTCGCGAATTTATTGAAGCTTCAATTTCACATATAACTGTATGTAGTTGTGTGTGTGTTAAAGTGGTTTTGCCAACCACCTTTCTTAAGGCAGATTTTACGGATCGCACCATTCTTTCATAGAAGCCTCCCCACCATGGCGACATTTCCATGATATATTTCCATTTTATTTTATTACTACTATAGTAATCTTTAACGTCGGGATGGCTAATTATTTTCCAGATGTGCCTTAACTCAATATCAGCTCGATGAAAGGTTCGTGCGTTATCGGAGTATACCGTATGGCAAAGACCACGCCTTGCTACTATTCTTCTGAAGGCCAATAAGAATGTTTCGGTAGATAGGTTCTCTACCAATTCTAGGTGCACTGCTCTAGTAATTGCGCATGTGCACAACAATATATATATTTTGCTATCATTATTTCGGATGTATAAAGGGCCTGCAAAATCAAAGCCTATCACTGCAAAGGGCTTTTGTTCATTGATACGATCTGCAGGTAACGGAGCTGTTATCTGGGCTCCAGCTCTAGAATTAAATTTTATGCAAATTCTGCATCTTCTTAATACGCTTTTTACTGCCTGTCTGCCCTTGATTACCCAAAATTCCTCCCGTAATTGAACTAATGTATCATTAATGCCAAAATGAAACACTCGTTCATGCGCATTTTTAATTAACAAATCAATTAATTTACCCTTTGAAGGCAACAGGATCGGGTGTTTTTCGTTAAAGGAATAATTTGATTTCTGAAGCCTTCCTCCGATACGCATTATTCCCTCGGAATCCAAAAATGGTGAGAACTCAATTAAATTTGAATTTTTCAAATTAGGTTCCCCATTTATCAAACAGTTTAATTCATTCGGAAAACTAATTTTCTGTGTATATTTAACCCACATTGTTTGCGCACTATCAATTTCTTCTGCCGATAATGGACCCTTAACTTTCTCGTTTTTAGGATTCGCGTTATTAAGAAATCTCTTTATCCATGCCATAATTCTGAGGACTCTTAAAATATTACTATATTTTTCAAGATCTAATATTGGTTCAACTGTTTCTATAGAGATTTTAAACTGAATTATTTTTTCAGGTGTTTTCCTTTTTTCTTCAGTAATATATTGCGTGTCTACCTTTTCCCCAATATCTTTACCTTTACCATTTAGCTCAGATAACCATTTTGGACCTTTAAACCAAAAATCATTATTAACTAACGCATTTGCGCTAATACCACGAGTAACTAAATCTGCGGGATTATCCTTTGTATTACAATATGACCAATTTTCGGGTACTGACAATTCCTGAATTTCAACTACTCTATTTTTAACAAAGGGTTTCCACTGTTTCGCCGATCCCTTCACCCAGTGTAAAACAATAGTAGAATCTGTCCAATAAAATTTCTCGATGTTAATTTCTTTAAATATATCACAAATATATTTCGCTACTCTAGCTGCTATCACCGCTCCCATTAACTCCAATCTTGGTAACGTTAGTTTCTTTAGCGGCGCAACTCTAGCCTTCGACATAATCATGCTTACATAACATTTTTTATCATTACTGATAACCCTAAAATATGCAACACAACCATATGCAAGTGGTGAAGCATCTGAAAAAATGTGTAGTTCTACACACGAATTTTCCAAATCAACATACGTGAAATAGCATCTATCGATTCGAATTTCTAATAAATCCTTAATTTCGTTACACCACTTTATCCAAATTTCCTTAAGATCATCCGGCAATTCGTGATCCCAATCCATACCTCTTTCCCACATTCTTTGAAGAAAACACTTTATCCTAATTAAAAAGGGAGATATAATCCCAATAGGATCAAAAAATTTTGCAGCTGTATGTAATACATATCTTTTCGTACATACCGATATATCCAAATTTTCAACTATAGTTTTCAAAGCTAATCCTAATTTATCACTATCTTTATCCCACACCAATCCAAGAATATTTATTACACTATCATTATTTACCTCCGAAAAACAATCATTTTCATCCCACATTTTCTTTAATTTCTGTGAGTTCGTACTAAACTTTCTCAATTTCATTCCAGCCTTTGCTAAAATATTTACCGCAGTAGAAGTTAATTCATAGGCACCGTTTACGGTATCGGAGCCATACAGCAAATCGTCCACAAAGAGAGCTGAATTTAACATTTCATAACTATCCGGATAAATTTCCCTATATTCCTTAATGTGTTTCTTAATTGTTGCCGTTAAAAAGAAAGGAGAAGTTGTACAACCAAATGTCGCTCTGGTCATTCGCATTATTTTATAATTCTCGGTGTCCTCGTCAAACCATAAAAACTTTAGAAAATTTCTATCGGGTTCCGCGATTTCTATCATTAAAAACGCCTTTTCAATATCTGCGCAAAACGCAATCTTAAACATTCGAAATCTATTAATTACATCCAAAATTGGTGGTGTAAGACATGGCCCTTTTACGAGACAATCATTTAAGGATTTACACCCCGAAACTCTACTGGAACAATTAAAAACAATTCGTACCTTTGATGTTTGTTTTTGCGTCCTAATAATCGCACGATGTGGGGCGAAATACTCCCTTTGAGACCGACCGCATTCTTCAACTATCCCTCGATGTTCTTGTTCTGTGATTATCTGCCTATATTGCTCAAAAATCCATTTATCCGCTTTTAATCTTTTTCTCAAATAATTGAATTGTCGTCTAGCATTTTCAAAATTATTCTCAAATTTATCAATGCCATGGTCATTCCATAATAAATGAGTAACATAATGACCCTGTTTATATTCTAACTGTTTATCAAATTTATTTATTATTTCCTGATCGGAAGTAGAAATCAATTTATCATCATTTATTCCTAAAAAATCCAACCACCATAAGCGTTGCAAATCATTACCCGTACATTCGGATGATTCATTTATTTTCATGCATGGATGGTTTTCATGTAAACAAATAGAGTTACCACATTCAATCTTTAACACAGAGGCCGAGGCGCCAGTAATTAAGTTGTCTGGATTGTTTCCTGAATTATTATTGCCTGACAATGTCCATCCCAATAACGTATTTACAGCAAACAACGAACGATTAATTTTCTTTTTATTTTTTTGCAGTTTCCAAAATAACCCCGCGCCGATTACTATCTCTGGAGCCTTCAAATGGAATTGCGAAAATTTATTTCCTTCCCCCTGACTCGAAACCAAAAGTTTTCGAAATGATGCGTCTTCCAGAATCTTTAACTTCGTAAAAGATATTTGATTTACGACCAATGCCTCTACATAACATTTCTGCTTGTGGTTTTTTAAATGAGACAATTCGAAATTTACGACTGAATATTCATTTGATTGAGGTTGATCACATGAAAACGGATATATTATTAGAGTTTCTTTTCTAATCACCGGCAATTTTAATTCACGCGCGAGTGATATGTTTATGAAATTTCTTTGAGACGCATTATCAAATAATACGGCACATTTTAGAGAGTTTAAATTAGAACTATTGGTTATTCTTGCGAAGCAAGTTTGTAAATATATTTCATTATTGAAATAATTTATAACCATGAAGTTAATTTAATTAAAACTTTATAAAATATACAACCTTTTATTACTCCATGTTTTCAAAATTGCTGAACTAGTTTCCTCTGGGGCGCCCCAGCTTGATCACCAGCATCACAGTGTGTGAAGTCGCTTGAAACTGATGTTTCTTGTTTCTTCCCTCCTATATATACTCTTCGCCATTGGCGGTTGAGGACTGCCCCATCGTTGCCATTGCAGCAATTGGAACTTGTTAAAATTTCTACGGATTCTCTTACTGTAGCGTAACTGTGGTTGTGGTAGTTGGCCAACTTTTTTACTTGATCAAATTTTATGTTTATCTCTTCGTTTTTATTTACCTGGGTTAACGCGGTTGTTATTTTTCCTGTCATTATGTCATGGATATGTTCTTTAATTCTTGTTTTTATTTTTCTTTTTGTTTTTCGTATATAGCACATTTCGTTATTTTGTTTATTGGTATATGGAATTTTATAAATTCCCGCTGTCTCTAAAGGATTTAATTTATCTTTGTCATTTCTGATTAATTGAAAAATGTTAGGATTTGGCTTGACAGGTATGTTTATATTATGTTTTGTTGCTACTTTTTTTATTTTATTGGAGATTGTGCGATCATAAGGAATTGAAGTAGTGTATTTGAGTTGAGGTTTTTGAAAGTTATTGATCTGATTTAAACTTTTTAATCTTTTTTTAAATAAGTTATCTATTAATTTATTTGAGTAACCTGCTTTTTGTGTAAATTGTTTAATATTTTTTATTTCATTTTTTAGAATTTTAGGGTCTTTACAAACTGTTATTGCGCGATTTATGTGGGCCTGTATTGCATTTATTTTATATTTAAAGGGGGTGCTACTATTTTTATGGATAATTTCATTACTATAATTAGGTTTCCTGTAAACTTGGGTGGTTATTTTATTATTGTGGCGGTTGATGGTAACATCTAAAAAGTTTAACTGACTATTATTTTCTTCTTCAAGGGTGAATTTTATATCCGGGTCAATTTGATTTAGGGAGTTTAAAACTTCTGTGGGGTCAGTTTTTTGGTCTATTATTGCAAAAACATCATCGACATACCGAAACCAATAAAAAAAATTTTCTTTAAGTTTTTCATCTAAATTATTTTCGATTATACGTAGTTTATATTCAGCAAGGAAGCCCGAAATGGGAGATCCCATTGGGACTCCCTTGACTTGTTTATAATAATTTTTATTGAACATAAAATAGTTTTCATTTAACAAAAAATTAGTAGCTATATTTAGAGTTTGGGCTATTGCAGGGTTTGTATATTGTTCATTTATTTTTTCGTTTATTAATTTAGCAATATTTTTAATGTTTATTGAAGGATAAATATTAACAACGTCAAAACTAACAAATTTGAATTTTTTTTTTTTTTAGGGAGTTTAAAACTTCTGTGGGGTCAGTTTTTTGGTCTATTATTGCAAAAACATCATCGACATACCGAAACCAATAAAAAAAAATTTCTTTAAGTTTTTCATCTAAATTATTTTCGATTATACGTAGTTTATATTCAGCAAGGAAGCCCGAAATGGGAGATCCCATTGGGACTCCCTTGACTTGTTTATAATAATTTTTATTGAACATAAAATAGTTTTCATTTAACAAAAAATTAGTAGCTATATTTAGAGTTTGGGCTATTGCAGGGTTTGTATATTGTTCATTTATTTTTTCGTTTATTAATTTAGCAATATTTTTAATGTTTATTGAAGGATAAAGAAAAAAAAAAGAAATTTAAATTTGTTAGTTTTGACGTTGTTAATCAATAACTTTCAAAAACCTCAACTCAAATACACTACTTCAATTCCTTATGATCGCGCAATCTCCAATAAAATAAAAAAAGTAGCAACAAAACATAATATAAACATACCTGTCAAGCCAAATCCTAACATTTTTCAATTAATCAGAAATGACAAAGATAAATTAAATCCTTTAGAGACAGCGGGAATTTATAAAATTCCATATACCAATAAACAAAATAACGAAATGTGCTATATAGTAAAAACAAAAATAAAAATAAAAACAAGAATTAAAGAACATAGCCATGACATAATGACAGGAAAAATAACAACCGCGTTAACCCAGGTAAATAAAACGAAGAGATAAACATAAAATTTGATCAAGTAAAAAAGTTGGCCAACTACCACAACCACAGTTACGCTACAGTAAGAGAATCCGTAGAAATTTTAACAAGTTCCAATTGCTGCAATGGCAACAATGGGGCAGTCCTCAACCGCCAATGGCGAAGAGTATATATAGGAGGGAAGAAACAAGAAACATCAGTTTCAAGCGACTTCACACACTGTGATGTTGGTGATCAAGCTGGGGCGCCCCAGAGGAAACTAGTTCAGCAATTTTGAAAACATGGAGTAATAAAAGGTTGTATATTTTATAAAGTTTTAATTATATTTCATTATTCTCAAGCGGATTTTGTACAGGACACTTATAGGACAATACAGAATTATCATTTTCGCAAGCACTGTTCTGAGAAGTATTTGTTTGAGTATGTTCGATGTAAATTTTATCTTTCATATGAGCCGTTGGAGTTTCCGATTTTTGCTTATAGCAAATTAATGTATTGTGTTTTCCTGAACATGTGTCACATTTGAGACCCGATAAACAAAATTTAGCTGTATGTTTACCTCTTTTGAAACATAAATAACAGATTCCCTGTTTGCGTAAAGACAATTTTTTGTCCTCTAAATTTAATTTACACATTTTACTGTCATGATCATTTACTGCATCAACACAAAATATACATTTACTAACAGTTAATTTAAAGGCTGATGCCTTTTGCATTGTGTTAGAATTTTTATATCCCGAACCAGATTTCCGGTAGGAAGCATTATTATTATTATTTTCCGATGATTTTGAATCAAATCTGGAATTTGAGTTTTTATACCCGCTATTGTGAGTTTCTTCTTCGCGTTTTAAAAATAAAAAGGTTTTTTCCCTAGTCTGAACTTCTAATTTTAAATGTTTTAACAAATCTTGTACATCCCATTCCTCGGATTCTGTTTTCATTTTATTATAGTCTATCATAATACTGGTAGGTATTAATTTTGTAACAATTGGAAATAACAAATTTCCGTAGGATTTTAAATCGACTCCTAAATTTTCGAGAGATTTAATATTAACATCAAGGGCGTCGTGCAGTAAGCGTAATTCTTTAATTTGATTTGGAGATTTAACAGGGTTCAAATTTAATAACGCGTCAATTTTATATCTTATTATAATATCTTTTTTTCCAAATCTAGATTTTAATAAATCAACTGCAGTATTGTAATTTTGATCTGAGAGTGCTAAACCCTGAATAGCTGTTAAAGCTTGGGCCTTTAAAAAGCTTCTTAAGTAAACAAATTTTTGTACGTTAGACAAATCGTTATTATTGTGTATGGTTATCTCATACTGATTCCAAAACTCCATCCAGTTTTCAGGAGAACCGTCATAAACTGGAATTGAGATCTTGGGCAATCTTACTGAACTCGCATTAATTCTTTCTAAACGCAAATTGGATGTTTGCTCATTTCTTGGCTGTGATAAGATCGGAGTGACATTTAAATTTTTAATTTTCTCTATCTTATTCATAATTTGAGCTTTTACATCAATAATTGAATCCCTATATTCTTGTCTCGATTCTATTTCAGTTTGTAGCTCGTTGAGATCCGTGATTTTGGCCTCAATTTGATCTTCAACTTCTATAATTTCGTTATTCTTGACTTGCAGTTTTTCTAACTGGGATTCCAATTCGAAAACATTTAACCCTTCGTCGGGTTCATTTAACTTTATGTTTATCGTATTGATCAATTTAGTACATAATCCTTTTAGGGTAGAACGTTTTCTCTTTAATTTTTCTAGTTCGGTTGCCATATTTATTTAATTTAGAAATTTGGACTATAGAATAAGAACAACGCTAATTCATATTTTAAGGGCCTGGCAGTCCCTGTTCGGGCGCCAAAATTTATGTCATTAAACTTCTTAACGACGTTATAAATATTATCATTCAAAACCATGTTGCTACTTTGGCGACGTATTTTAGATATATCTTTTCATAAATAGTTATTAATAGTCATTTTCAGAATATTAAATTTAAATAAGGTAAATATCTTACCTTATCGGTCCAGAGTCGTGGGGACTGCAGGCCTCTGTTGGTTCATTCCAATTCATTGGTGTGAATTGACGGCACAAATCCGAAAAAATAGGATATCAATTATTGACACATACATTTATTACAACAAAGACGAACACGAAGAACACACTGAGGAGAAAAGAAGAAACAAAACATTAATATCGGCGCGCAGCGCCATCTACAGGTTTTAGATTTGACCAATAAATAACAGACGGCAAGGGTGTGGGGTCCTCAAATCGAACGGAGGTTCCGCGTGTAGTTAGCACTCAGTGAATGTATTCATATACTCAAACCCTAGAGCGCATTACTTTGAAAAAAAAAAAAAAATTTTTATTTGCATTAAAATTTAATAAATTGTTATAAACAATTTCTTTTCAATTTTTATACATTGTTAAATCGCAAATTTAATGATTTCTAACTTTTTAACATTAAACATATGGAAATTTATTATTCGCATGTGGTTAGAATTAAATAAAATTTAATATATAAAAAATAATATGAAAAATTTACGTGCTTCTGTAAAAAGCTGCATTTATTTGTTGTGCAAGTTGCCGACAAAATTTGTGTTTTTCTTGTTTTTATGATAAATATCATCCAGGTTTGTGTATTCGTAAAGATGAATGATTGAAAGAATTGCTAATGCTATAAACGTATAATCATAAATATTCATTGAATTTAATAATATGTTATTTTATAAAAAATAAATGGTAATGTTTAAAAGAACTGTGGCTTTTGTATTTATTCTATCTATAGTTCTAAGTTCTAATCGTTAAAAAGTTAGAAATCATTAAATTCGCGATTTAACAATGTATAAAAGTTGAAAAGAAATTGTTTATAACGATTCATTAAATTTTAATACAAATTAAAAAAAAAAAATTTCAAACTTTAGGAATTTTTTTCTTGACGATGGCTAAGTAGTGCGCTCTAGGTTTTGAGTATATGAATACACTCACTGAGTGCTAATTACATGCGGAACCTCCGTTCGATTTGAGGACCCCACACCCTTGCCTCCTTGTTAGTTTTAAATAATTGAAAAAATATATTTTTTTCCTTGATGATATCTTTCAATTTTAGGAGGTTATGATGGTGCAAATTTTCTGGATACTGTAGAAGTCTATGATCCTGACAGCGACACTTGGGAAGCAGCTCCGATTATGTCTTGTGGTCGCAGTGGACAGGCATCTGCTGTTTGGCGTGCCCCTTGTCTGGCACATGGGATATCCTAAACCATTAATTAAGACAATAGTACTTTATATTTAAATAACTTATTAAATATGTTTCATCGAGAGAAAAAAAAAATAATAATTTTAATTTTTTAATTGTCTCTTTGACATATTTTTTATCATGCAAAGATGTATTTTTTAATAATTTTAATATTTTAATTAAAAACAATATTCTTAATTTTTATCCTCTCCCCATAGTTAAACTATGTTATGATACATTAGCTTTTTAAAATTAAATTTTAATTATTTTAACCTTTCACTGTTAACAATTGTCTGTGCTCAGTCATAAAAGCTATGTATTTTATTTGAGTTTTAAATTTCATTTATATTAAAATTTTAAAAATTAAAAGAACATTTAAAATTTCTTGTGTTGTATCTTGCTTGTTATAGTTATTTCAGGATTACACTATTTTTACCAGAAAAGAGAAAAATAAATGTTTAAAATATGAATTGAAATAAACGGGATAGACTTTATCATGTATTGTTTATGTAATGAATATTTCTGTGTGTCAATTTGCTTTGTATATCAAATCAGTGTTGTACGAAAAACAATAGCCTTAGCCCTTAATTTATGTGATACTTAAACTGTATAGTTATGATTCAATGTAGCTCAGGAAACAAATTTGCAATTATTTTAAGTCCATGATAACAATCACAATTTTTTAAAGCGTTGTACATCAAGATATATTATTTTAATAAAATTAAACATAATTTATACGTCTCATTAATATATTAAAACCAATGTAACATTTAAAATGAGATAAAAAATACAAAAATTTTAAAACTTTAAAAATACATTTTAATTAAAAACATTAAAACACAAGACAGACATTTCGGCTAGACATTATAATTAAAAACATTAAAACACAAGACAGATGTTTCAGCTAGCTTTCTAGACGTTCGGTTTATTTTATTCCGGATTTTGAAAACTTTAAAATTTTAGCTTCTAATGTAAATATTTATGAATCCTGTATTTTTCTAGAGGACGCTTTTACTAAAATGCAACATTCTGCCTTGAACGAGGCTACAGCTATTCCTCCTGAATATTTAATCATGCTATAATGTATTATGAATTTTTGTAAATGTTGTACTTGTATTTTTGACACTGAGGAGGGCTAGTGTTCTAGCC
Organism: Salticus scenicus; assembly: GCA_963930645.1. Taxonomy (NCBI): domain Eukaryota; kingdom Metazoa; phylum Arthropoda; class Arachnida; order Araneae; family Salticidae; genus Salticus; species Salticus scenicus. Next base: position 39,215,388 of record OZ005659.1, read on the forward strand.
GAAACGTCTGTCTTGTGTTTTAATGTTTTTAATTAAAATGTATTTTTAAAGTTTTAAAATTTTTGTATTTTTTATCTCATTTTAAATGTTACATTGGTTTTAAGATATAGTATCTTCGCTTAGTGATTCAACTGCAAATTCAAAGTGACTCAATTCTAATTTTTGTGCCAATCTGAAATATTATCTCCCCCCCCCCTTTTTTTTTTTTTTACTTTGTTTTACCAGTATGATCAAACAAAACTGTTTCCAGAGAAAAGCAGTTGGGCTTATTTTATTTTATTATTATGATTATTAAATATATATAAAGAAAAAAATCAAATTAGCATTAATTTTTCTGTTAATTTTTTCTGTATTTTTCTTAGTATAAAGTATATTTTATACTCATATTCAAAATTTGTGCCATTTTTATGTGGATTTTTTTTTTTTTTTTTACTAGATACTGTACAGTCCCAGAAATCCACACAGCTTGAAATCAGAGACTGTGCGGATTTTAGGTATTTTTTTTTTTTTTTTTGTCTGCATTTTTAAATTAGAATTTTAATGCTATAATGCATTAAAAATGATAGTGAATACATATAAGCAAGCATACAAGATATATAAATTTTTAAGTAAAAATAAATAAATGAAAGCAAATAAAGAGTATAAGTGTAGTAGAAAATGTACATTATAACATTTTATATAAGTATTTTTCTTTTCACTTAAAAAATTAAAAATTTGTTCCATGGAGCAAAATACACAATTTAAGTATATAAACATCTGATACAATAACAACATATTATAAACTTAAAATTTTTATTACTGTTTAAAATTACAGTTAAAGACAAATAATTTTATTTATTTGTTATTTTTTTTCAGGCTATGAAATCTTTTTTTGTTCAAGCACAAATACAGTTGATTTAATAAAATTTAGATACTTATCTCAAAGACCTGAATCTTGCTTAAAATTAACTTTCCTTATCTTATTAAATTCAGTTTCTAAAGTATCACTACTAAAATAAGTTCTGTCTCAGTTTTTTTCCTTGAAATCTTTACTATAAATTTCATTGTTTACATTGGTTTTGATATGCGGATTTCTGGAATTTGCAGATTTTAGGAGTATGGATTTCTGGGAGTCTATTGTATATTCTGTTTCAATACATACAAATTAACAAATTCGAATTATATGATATATCATTTAAATTTATATGACATATTTAAAAAGTTTATTCTAGGACAAATACTTCATTTATGTCTTTTATTTTCATTATGTTTGATTTTTTTTTTTTTTTTTTTTTTTTTTTTAAATATAATGATGGGTGAATGTTTAAAAATATTCCATTTGGAATTGCTAGATTTCTGGGGTACACCACACTGCTATCATGTATGCTAAGGAAACTCTCTACTTATCTCAACCAAAGCCCATGTTATCCTATGGGGAAATTTATTGACAGAAATATTCATTACTTAATGTATTATTTTAAATCCATTTTTCACATTCAGAAAATTGGCAACCTTTAAATACATTTTTTTGTTTTCCAAAAATTGATTTCCTAAATTTTAAATATTATATTTTGGATCTAACAAATGCAAAAAATTAACTTGTATTTTTCGCACTTTGACGCTTAAAGTAAAATATTTAAAAAAAAAAAAAAAAGTGAGTTTTTTAGAAAAGAACATATTTAATTAAAAACAAAAACTATTTTATTTATGAGACAAACTTTAGTTAAAATACATTTAAAAACAAAATATTCATTTAAAAACATTTAAAATTTAGACATTTCGAAACCCGTCGCGCACTGGTTCCTCAATATTCAGTACTTCTATAAATTCCTTGTGTGTTCATGTAATGCTTGCAAATTATGTTGTAGTGATACTGATGAGGAAACCTGGACGGATTTCAAAACGTCTAAATTTTAAATGTTTTTAAATGTATATTTTGTTTTTAAATGTAATTTTAACTAAAGATTGTCTCGTAAATAAAATAGTTTTTGTTTTTTAATATATATATATAATTGAGACAGTTTGATGTTTGTGTATGTTAAACATATTTAATGTTGTGAATTTTTTAATATGAGGATGGAATTTTAAAAGATATATAAAGTAATGAGTAATTTTGTTAAGGGTTTTCTGGTCTAGAATTTTGAAAAAATCTTTTATATATATATATATATATATATATATATATATATATATATATATATATTAAGTTTGGACTTTTAGGAATCGCCGATTAACAAGATATACGTGATTAACAACTATAACGCACCATTCTGTGACTTAGACTGCTGCAACATTTGCTCAAAATTTTAAACACATTTTTAACAAAAATATTTTTTTCAACAAGGTTGACATGATATTTCAAGTTCTATTTAACCAAATTACTTCAAATTTTGAACTAACCTTCAATATATAACCTTCTTTTGTCCCTAGTACTTTTTTTTTAAGTTAAAAGTCAAAAGAATGCCTTTTCTTTTCAGTTCGCAGATTTTTCCATTTTGTTTTGTTTTCTCTTTTGTAGGGACTATGATGACATTCTTACTAATTAAAAGTCTTTTTTAATCTAATTTTTTTTTTTTTTTTTTTTTCGCTTGACCAGAAGGGTTGCAATTGTGTCAACCAAAACACCCTCTTTTTTACTACCTCCCCCACTTTTCTAGCTTTTAACTTTTTGATTTTAATTCTTTTTTCGGAAATTTTTTTGTATAGTGTTAAAATAACTAAAAATATTTTGTTTAGAATTTTTTTTTTTTTTTTTTTTTTTTTTTTTATTAGCTCATCAAAATGTTCAAAGTTTGTCTCTAGACCAGAATAACAAATTTCCCCTTAAAATAAAATGGGGCTAGATATGTGGAAATTGTAAGAAATAGAGCGGAGTTTTAATTTGGTAAATGTATTATGGTATTTTATTTTTTTTTCCTAGGTATATTTTTTAAAAAGTAATCAGAATTCATATCTAAAAAAATATTTCAACTCTATGAGGAAAAATGTAATTGCAAATTTGTTTGCTGAAGTTTTGTAAATTATTAATTTATTGTAAATAAAAAACTAATGTATTTTTAAAAGTAGTGTATGTATATGTTTGTGTTGTGTATGTATGTTAAACAGCACTAATTTCTCCGAGAATTTCTCTGTAAATTCAAAACATTGAAACATGATGTTTGCTTCTGTGTACCCTTTCCATTTTCTCTTAAATCATTCTATTACTTGTTTATTCCATAAGAGAGACGTACGTAAATAAATAATTGTGTATATGTTATCAAAAAATATGTTGTTGTAAATTAAATTAAGTATAAGGTCATAATTATTTTAATGTTGAATGTTGTATGCTGAAGTCTTAACTATGTAAGTGATCTTATTATAAATGTGAATATATATTTTTAATGTATTGAAAAATGCAGTATATATTATAAGATGCTCATGTGAATATTTATTGGGGTTGTATTTATAGATATAATATTTTGCTGAGAGAGGAAAAGATATGTAAAGTACATGTGCTACATATGAAGTGCTACTTTTTTTTTAATAGTCTTGTATTTTTAACTCTTTAATTTTTTTTTTTTTTTTTTGTTATGTATAAATATTTTTGTTGTTTTCCCTTTACCCGCTTCCTTCCTTTTTCTGTGTTTCTATAAATTTTATAATTTGATTTCTCAAATAGTTATCAGAAACATTTAAGCACAAAAAAAAAAAAAAAAGAAAAGAAAAAAGAAACAGTGTGTATTACTTTTACCTAAATAATATGTTTAATAGTTTTAATCTGATTTATTTATTTCCACTTTCCACGTTTCTATAAATTTGATAATTTTTCTAAAAAAATATCTAAAATTTTTAATCACACATTCAAATTGCTGAAATGGTCTGTTTAAATGTTTTAACTTGAATTATTTGTTTCGAATTATTTATTTATTTTTCATTATGTTAATTTTGTTTTTTAAATAATTGTTGATACCCTCTCTGTTTAAATATTTTATTTATAAAATCACTTAAAAGTCCAGAAGTGTGCCCATAATAGCCAAAAGTTGAGTTCAGGGGGATTGTGTTCAGTTAATTTACCTGATTTCAGGTATTTTTTTTCGTTTTCAATGCCAGAATTCCAGCTTTTCTGGTAGTAAAATTCATAAAATAAGATTAAAATATCAAACTCATATGACTGCTAAACTTAATGGGCTCTTCCCACCGTCGTCTGCGCAATCACGTGATCGAGGAAAACGAATAATCGAATTCAATTAAATATTGTTCTTAAGAACAAAAGTGTTAATATTTAATATAAAATAAAATAAAAGTAATACTGTGCATTTGTAAACAGTAGAATAATTGTATTTGTAAATTTAATAATTTTTAAAAAACACTTTATGTGTTTATTTATTTTCACCTGTAAGAATCGATTTTTGTATGTTTTTGTGTTAACTGTTACATTAACTGATCTAGCAATAAATAATAGCTTGTTCTTGTGGAATGTTTATGGATTATAATTTGAAATTTTAAAAGGTTTTCATTTAATTTATTTGCATAAAGGTGTTACAACAAGTTAATTAACTTAGTTACTGGTCTAAATGGATTTATGCAGTACGATATTGCACTGTCACTGATTTAAGTACCAAAAATCAGCATATTAAACATGTTCTTCATGAACATCAATAACAAATATAAACTAAATGATGATTGTAAATGTATACAGCAAACAAAAGATGATGAATAATGATATAAAATGGATTAAAAATAATGATGTTTAAAAAAATAACACAGATTAAATACGATTGATCAAAAATAAGAATAGAAAATATGTTATTTCAGCAATCGCTCTAGATAAACAAGACTTCGTCTGCTATTTGTTTTTCCTCTATCATGTGACCTCTGACGTCAGCTGGGAAGAGCTCATATAAATCAATATTTTTCATGATAAGAGGATTGCATCACTGCAATAAATTATATTTCCTTTGCCCATATGGAAACTTTTTTTTTTTTTGCTAAATTTTCAGCTATTTTTTCATGAATTCTCAATCACCCTTGGCTTTAAACTCAATTTAATTACAACTTTATAACTTAAGGTGCTAAATGAATTATAATTTTTTTTTTTTTTTTTTTTTTTTCTGCATTAGATTAATTTTTTGACGTCTTCTTTAGCCTTATATCATTAAATAAATCTTGCCTGTGTTATTTCAATACTGTTATTCTAAATGTTTTTAAGAATATTTATATGTTTCATTCATCAGATAAATTTAAAATAGATATCTATTATATTTACAGTACTGAAGAATATTTGATAAGGAAATAATAATTCTACTACTATTATGAAACTAATTATCTCTATTTATTGAAATTTATTTTTCCGACTGAGTGAAAATAATGCCTGGACTGAGAGTCGAACCCCAGATCTTTGACTTACAAGGTCGAGGCTCTACCAATTGAGCTATCCAGGCTGACAACCGGTAGGCATTACTCACTCAGACAACTTTTAGGCAGAAACATCTGGTCTATCATGTAGATTGCTCGACAGAAATAAGCTGCAGGTAAAGGAAAACACCATTAACCAATGGGAGAAAGAAATACAATTTTATAAATCACACAATCTACTGATTGGGAAGAAAATCATATTTATTGAAATTTATTTTTCCGACTGAGTGAAAATAATGCCTGAACCGGGAGTCGAACCCTAGATCTTTGACTTACAAGGTCAAGGCTCTACCAATTGAGCTATCCAGACCAGTGGCGGATTTAAGGGGGGGGGGGGGGGGGGCTAGGGGGCTGCAGCCCCCCCCCATCCCCCTGCAAAAAAAAAAAAAAAAAAAACACTGACATTTACAATTGAATATTGCCATTGTAAATTTTTTATTGGTCTAGAATAACACTTTGAAAAATCCCCCCCCCCCCAAAAAAAAGTCAAGTTCTGGATCCGCCACTGATCCAGACCGACAACCGGTGGACATTACTCGCTCAGACAACTTTTAGGCAGAAACATCTGGTCTATCATGTAGATAGTTCGACAGAAATAAATTAATAAAATAATTCTCTAATCATATTTTATCATTGTTTTCTTATTTTTAAAAGAAAATAATATGTTTATAACAGGTTCCTAACATAAATATCAGAAGTAATACTTTAAAAAAAATATTTTTTTTTATTATTTATTTATTTTTAGTTGCATTCATTGCTTTTTCCTATCTTCTGAAAATAGAAATGTATGATTTCTACCTGCATGCATTATATATTTTTCCAGTTTATGTAATCTGAACTTCAAGATTACAAATCCACAAGTTGCCACTGACAAGTAACTAGGCTAGGAATCAAACCTGGGTTCTTTGCTATAACATTCCAATACTTTATTGCTATGCTGATCCAGTCATCCAGCAATAATGGAGATTTAATAATATTAGTAATAATAAATAAGAAAAACATTCATTCATAGGAGTAAGTTGTTATTTATAGAACAAGTAAAAGTTCTAATTTTCATATTTTAAAATTAAAGCATTCAGAAGACAACTGAGTTAGTTCACTGCTGCAAAAATATTGATATGTTATGCCAAAGGATCTAAGTTTGATTTTTAGCCTAGTCATTTTTCACTCTTATCAATAGTAATTTGGCCTTTCTATCAAAAACAAAGAAAAAAAAGTTTTTATATAACATATTTGCATGTAATTTTTAACTATTGAGTTTATTTCAACACTCCTGGTACAAATTATTGGAAAAAAAAACTAATTGTTTTTCTGTGTACATAAAATTTTATTATTCTCTGAAATTTGTATGTTTATGAGTATTATAGTTATTCATAAAATGAGAGAAATAATATCTTGTGATGCCATTAATACTTAAAAATGCCAGTTTGACTTTTTTTTTTTTTTTTTTTGTATAAGTTTTTATATTGTTTCATGCCTGAAATATGCTTTTTAAAATACTTTTGATATGTGTATTTCCAGGTACATTTTGTATACTTTATGAAATTCTCATAAGATATATATGTGTGTGTGTGTGTTTGTGTATTTTTGTGCATATCAATTGTCTTTTTGACATTCCACATCTTCTTAGTTGTTGCTATATACAAATTGTGTAGTTCTGTTTTGTTCATGTTAGATTATTTATTGTATTTATTGTTAGTTTTTTAAATTTTAATTAGATGCTCAAATATTTTTTGTTATTATTATTTTTTTCTTTGCTATATTTTCTATATTTAGGTTTTTTTTTTCTTTTTTTTTGTTAATGCATAAACTTTTGTTATAATTATTGAAATATTTACCAAAAGTTTTATCTATATACAAAAGGTTAGTATAAAATTATTATTTATAAAATATTTTACATTTTAATAAAAATGTGTTTTTCTTTGTCTATTTTCTTGCCTGAATACCCCTTAGAATGACATTCCCTTCCCCCACGGAAATCATTCCACTCAGGTCTGTATCCCTTGAATAAATGATTGGCCACAAATTCTATAATACTGCCATTTCTTTGTCTTTCTTTTATAACATTTATTCAGCTGAAACATTCCATTTTTTTTTTTTTTTTTTTTAATGTAATTTAATATATAGCACACTCCTAGAATTCTGTATAGCTTGGGACGAGAGAATGTGCAGATTTTTAAATTTTGTGAATTTTATGGATGTTTTTATCCATTTCTATTCTGGAATTTTAGTGTCATAATACATTGAAAATGATAGTGAATATATATGAGTAAGCAAGTAAAGTATATTTTTAAAAAAATTAATTAATTAAGGGAATTAAAATGTAAAAACACATAAAAATTTATTATTTATTTATTTATTTTATTATTATTAGTATTTTCAAATAATAAATTAAAATTTGCTTTTTATAGCAAAATGCAAAATTTAAATCTTTAAGTATCTGATGAAATATAGACTGGCATTATAGATTTACAATTATTATTACAAATTAGAAATGTAGATAAAACCAACCTTTTTTGCTTAGTTTTTATTTATTTTATTTTATTATTATTACTTAATTCAAACACAAATTTTATTGCATTAAAGTATTAGGTACTTTTTATCAAGACTTGGACCTCACTTAAACCAAATTTTCCTTTAATTTAGAAATTTATTCATCAAGCCTGAAAGTTCATTTCAGGAAATTTTGGAGTGGAAGACTGATTTTTTCTACCAACTATGTGAAAAATACCAGAGCCGGGAATTGAACCCGGACCTTCCGCTTTACGTGCGGATGCTCAAACCATTGGAGCTACCCTGGCTGATTACCAGCATGGTATTTCTCACATAACATTCGTTGGCAAAGTCACCGAGTCTGTAAACACAGCTGTATCAAGTGACATAATTAATCATGGCGCAACTCCAATAGACCATGATATATTTAATTAAATTTAGAAATTTATTCATCAAGCCTGAAAGTTAATTTCAGAAAATTTTGGAGTTGAAGGCTGATTTTTTTTTTTTTTTTTTCTACCAACTATGTGAAAAATACCAGAGCCGGGAATCGAACCCGGGCCTTCTGCTTTATAAAGCCCTTAAAACGGAAGGCCCGAGGTCGATTCCCGGCTCTGGTATTTTTCACATAGTTGGTAAAAAAAAAAAAAAAAAAAAAAAATCAGCCTTCCACTCTAAAATTTTCTGAAATCAAATTTTCCTTGTTTCATTAGATTCAGTTTCTAAAGAATTAACATTAAACTTAATAATATCTTTATTTTCTTTTTTTTTAATCTACTATAAATTTCATTGTTAACATCAGTTGTGACGTGCAGATTTCTGGAAATCTGCTGTAATTATTATTTAATGTGAATGTGAAAATCTCTTTTGGGCATTAAACTTATATCCAACTTGATGTAAACATTTTTTGTCATGTTTAGTTTCCCATTCTGTGTCATTATTTTGTACTGTTAAAAGACGTGTTTGTTAATTTATTATTTATTTTTATGTTGAATTATGTTGCATGCTTTGTATTGTCTTTTTTCATATTACATGTATTGTGTGTATGTACACTTTTAAGGTCTTTTAGATTTTCAAGAAATGCCATGCAGGTTTGTTTTGCATTGTGCCATAAACAGTGGTCATGCTAAATTGTTCTTTCAAAAATATAAAACGATCTTTTTTTTTTTTCAATATAAATCTGGAAAATAATAATAATAATAATAAATAAATAAGTAAAATCAATTGGGTGAAATTTTTCAAGAAACTTTTGAAGATGTTGAACTAAAAAATGAGCCCTATTTTCGCTCATTACATGTGTTTCTTTATCTTTTTCTGTAAAATAATAGGGATTTACAATAAAAAATAATTAATTTTATTGCACTGAACTGAACATACCTTCTCATAAGTAAACAAACAAATCATTCTTGATATATTTAACATTCTGGGTTCATTCTTTTTATCTCTAAAACATTTTCTTTTCCCTTTTTTTTTTTTTTTTTTAATTCCCCTTTGAACATGCTATTGCTTTCACCTCTATCACTGCCCCCCCATTCTTTTTATTTTCCTTTTTTTTTTTTTTAAGATTCACTCTTACAAATATTCTTTTAAAATAAGAAATAACTATTAAGTATGGAGCGGTAATCCCCCCCCCCCCCCCCTCAGAAATGTATCTGTTTACATAGTGAGTAAAACAAGTCTAATCATTATATATATAATGTTAGATATTATATATGTATATTATATAATAGGGAATAAATAAAAATGAACTGTTGAATAATGTGTGATGCAAATATGATGTTGGTTGAGGCTCCTGATCTGCAGATCCACTAGTTAAATACGATTTTTACAATTGTCAATACGATACCAAATTTCATGTTTTTGTGCAAAATTAAACTAAAAATAGGAGTTAAAAAAAAAAAAAAAAAAAAGTTGATGTGATAGAATTTTTTTTTTCTCTTTTTGTTTTAGTGAGTACAAACCTATAAAAATCTTTAAAAATGTTCTATGCAATTTTTGGTTGCAGACATTTGGTTAATTTTTTTTTTTTTTTTTTGTAATTTATTTATATACAGTCAACTCCCTCCAATCTGCCAAAGTTTTATCTAGAGGTTTTGCAGATTATAGGTTATCGTTTTTCTTTTCTTTTCTTTTTTTTTTTTTTTTTTTTTTTTTTTTTTTGTGTGTGTGTGTGTGTGTGAATTTTATTGAAATGCTGCATTAGAATTGTCGAGAACATTAAAATTCTATGTCATCTAACAAAAACACAAGTGTTCATATCTATTGCATCATTTTGCAAATTAAAACTTGTGCTTTAATTAATGGTTAAAAGCAAGGATTAAGCTAAAAATTCGATTAAAAAAAAAAAAAAAAAAAAAAAAAAGAAGTTAAAATGTAAGAAATGCTTCTAATTATTTGAAATATCAGCTCTGAAATCTCTTCTTTGTTCACATTAAAAAGTCAATTGCAGATTAGAGAAATTTGGGGGATTACAGGTTTGTTTAATTACAAAATTGTACTGTATTAATATTGCTATTGATTTGCTTTGCAACTTTAAAATACCATTAAATACTTGGTAAAAAATATATATATATTAGAATAAAGTATGGGCAAATTATCATTTCACCAATGAAAAATTGGCATTTATATCTATGTGTTATAAAGTTAAAATAATATATCATTCTCTAAATATTTAAATGGCTTGAAAAGTTATCTAATATTTTCTGTTTTTTGTATGTTTATAATAAAACTGTTTTTTGAATCTATTGTCCAACATGAGTTAAAAAGTGAAATTAAATAAAAGGAAAAAAAAAAAGTTGGATTTTAAACTGCTTTTATATTTTTTAACTAAAATATCCTTAATTTTTATTTATTTATTTTTAATTTTAAAAACTTTTTTTTTTTTTTTTTTTTTTCAGTTTTGATAAATGTATGAAAGCCAAGGTAATGAAATTTTAAAGTTTAAACATATTTTATTAGTTTCTCCTCTTTTTTCATTTATTAAATAAGAAAGCTAGCTTTTTTGAAAAACTGTATGTTTTGTTGCACGTTTATATTCCATTAGTTATTTTTTAAATTATTAAAGTTTTTTCTTATTTATATGTTATATTATTTATTCTACTAAAGGAATTGTTGTAAAATATCACTGTAAAAAGCAACAATATTATATCAAAAAAGTTGAAACTGATGCATTGCTTGTATATATATTTCAAGTCTGCATTTGCTTTTATAGATGCCATTGTCTGTTTTTTTTTTTTTTACTTTGTTAGTTGCAGTGTATTTAAATTTTGTGCTTTGCATTTTCCTGTGATTTTTCTTTTTTAGTAATTGTAGTTTCTGTTCTATAAATATATATATATGCATATGTAAATAATAGTCGAAGTGATATTTTACATTTGAATGTGAAGATTTAGTTTCCTGGGACCAAGTGTTTATTTAAAGTAATTTATTATTTATTCTAGATTGTTTTTCATCTGTACATCTTAAGTTTATACTTTGTTAGTGTATGGATGTAGTTATGTACTGTGGAACTCCTGTATATTATTATATAATTCTTATTAATTCATTTTTATGGATTAATAACAATTTTTTTTTTTTTTTTTTTTTTTTTTTGTGAATGTAATTGCGATTAACAAAATACATTAAAATCAAAATTTTAAAAATAAATAGATAAATAAAAATAAAAAATAGTTATAAATATATGGAAGACAATTGTGTATTAAAATGATAATAATAATATTGAAAAGAAATAGGAAAATATATATTCATAAGAAATCTGCTTTAATGAACAGTTTTAATAACATATGCTTCGTTATTAAATCTACTACTTCTTTAATTACTTTAAACTACTTTAATTACTTAAAACTACTTAATTACTTAAATACTACTTAATTACTTATATACTACTTAATTACTTATATACTACTTAATTACTTAAAACTTTAATTACTTAAAACTACTACTTCTTTAGTTTTAAAAGATATAAGGCAAATGTACCAGAAATGGACAATTTAAGGACATTTTATAGTTTCTTTTTGTGTATTATTCGTAATTTTAGAGTAATTATAAGGAAACCTCAATTAACTCTTTCCATATGTGAATGTACTACGAAAAATGCTAATATAACTTTTATACTCGAAAAATTAATTTTCCAGAGAGCTGAAAATGCACTAGTAAAACCCAGTAATTAATATGTTTTCTGTACTGGTAGCACACAGCTTTGAATTTTTTCAGAAAAAACGAAATAAGATGCAAATGGATTGAAAATGTATATTTATTAACAAAAAATGTTTTATGTTTCATCAATGTGTTAAAAATATGAAAAAATTAATTGTATAAATTGATGTAAATCATAAATTGAAAAAAAAAAAAAAAAAAAAAAAAATTATTTCTGAGAAATTTAGCAGAGAGAAATATAGCTGAGAAATATATTACAAGAGCTGAGAAATATATTACAAAAATGCATTGTTTCATTTAAAATGAGCCTTAATTTGAAAATAATGTTTTAATGATCCCTTCTGTGATACTCTTGTAAATATTGAGAGTAGATATTCTTTCTTTCAGGTATTTGCTGGAATTATATGTGTCTTTTCAAATAAATTCAAATCTCTACTAAAAATTTTAAAGTGAAAAAAAAAAAAAAAAAACTTGTGACTACAATGAAGCATTTTGATCTAATTTTGAGTGAAATGATTTAATCAGGAAAAGAAAAAACCTTTTTTGATCTAATTTTGAGCGAAATAAATTGATATTCCATGTATGCAAGTTTCTAATTTTTTTTTTTTTTTTTTTTTTTTTTTTTTTTGGGGGGGGGGGGAGACTTTTTATGAATATATTGAAACATTTTGTCTAATTTTGAGTGAAATGAGTTGATAGTTTGCGTATGGAAATCTCTTTTAAAAAATTGGGGGGGGGGGGGGGAATTAAATTCTTATGAATATATTGAAGCATTTTATTCTAATTTTGAGCGAAATGAATTGATAATCTGCATGTGCACATATCTTTTCTTTTTAAATCTGAAGAAAAAAAAATGACTTATGAATATATTGAAGTATTTTGAGAGAAATAAATTGATATTCTGTATATACAAATATATTTTAAAAATTTGGGAAAAAATATAACTTTTTATGTTTATATTGAAGCATTTTGATCAATTTTTTAGTTAAATGAATTGATTTTCATGTATGTATGCAAATCTATTCTAAAAATTTGGAAAAAAAAAAAATTCTTTTTTATGAATATATTGAAGTATTTTGACCTAATTTTAAGTGAAATGAATCGATATTCCATGTATGCAAATCTCTTCTAAAATTTTGAAAAAAAATTAAAAAAAAACTTCTTATAAATATATTGAAGCATTTTGATCTAATTTTGAGTGAAAGGAATTGATATTCTCTGAATGCAAATCTCTTCTAAAAGTTTGGAGGGAAAAAAAAAAAAAAACTTATGAATTTTTTTGAAGCATTTTGAGTGAAATGAATTGATATTCTGTTTCATAATAATATCATATAATTAATACAATGTTTAAAATTTGCATTGCACAATAAAAGAATTCTGCATACTTATTTTAGTTACATGAAAACAAAGGGTATAAAAAATCAATTAAATTAATCAGAAGTAATGCAAACAAAATTTTATTTTCTTATTTGAAACAATGAGGGGTAAAAAAAAAAAAAAAGGGAGGAGTGTAGAGTTTAAATTTTAGTTAAACTAATCTTATTCTAAAATTGTGTATTTAAAGATTTAATGTCAAATATCTGTTTTTATTACTAAATTATTGCGGACAGGAGTTTCACTGTAATTCAGATCCAGTGTTTTCTTTTATTTAAAGCATAATCTTCCTCAGTAATATATAAGTTTGATTTTTCTGTAAAGTCAGGTTATGAAATACTTTATTGCATTAAGTTTATTATAAGAAAGAAATGAATTAGCAAAGCTTTGTGATGGAAATGTGTGTCAAATTAAAGATGTATTTATTCAACTATATCATGGTTGTCTTTCTTTCACTAGTGTTAGATACATACATGTATAAATCTTTATATATATATATAGTGATGATGATCTATTAATATTGTAGAAGCCAAGCAACAGATACAAGATCACTGAAACACCAATGACTAATAAGATTTAAAATATATATATATATATATCAGTGGATGAAATACACTAATGTAAAGAAACCAGATTTATTAATTAACAGCCTGCAAAACAAATGAATCAATAAAGTAACACAACAAATCTTAACATAAAACCATAAACTTTATCAAAATTTATGAAAAAATAATTTAAGAAATATAAGATAGGAAGGAAGGAGGCAGGCGGCAAGACTTGTGACTTGCCTGTGGGGTTAAACTAGTTTCACACCGGCAACACTCACCCAGCCTGCCACGACCAGAATAGGAGTCATATGGATTTTAAAAAGCAAAATTTCAAAGCAGATGAATAACAATGAAACCACGAAGCAGCAATGAAATTCACTGATTGATTACATTGTGTTTAATAGTATAATTAGAATTTTAAGAATAGTTGACAATTCTAAAAGGAAGAAACTGAAATTTGATTGGAAATAGAAAGTTTGCATAGTAATACAAAGTAAATGCAACAAGCCTTCTGCTTTTTTTTTTTTTTTTTTTTTTTAATATATATATTGGGTTGTTCGATAAATAATGTCGTTTTTTTTCATGTTTTTCAAAGTGAATTTATTTATATTAACAACAAACATTATTTAATGATATATTGACCATTTTGTTGGATAACCTTTTGCCATCTTTCGGTAAGTTGAAAATTTCCACGTTCGAAGAAGCCTTGGTTTTTAGAAGCGAAGGTTTTAAAAAATGACATTATTTATCGAATAACCCAATATATATAGGGGAGAGTGGGGATGAATGGGACAGTAGCAAAATTTTTATGTTTTTCTTGCACTAGAAACTTGACAATTTTTCTGATATGTGGCAGTACTGAGGTCATTCATCAAGTGTAGTTTCAGAATTGTGCTATTCATAGAAGGGCAGAAAAAAATTAAAGTGTCTTTTTCTGCTGCCAAAGTAACTTTTACTGATTCAATTAGGTAGTAATTAAGAAATTAACTATTTGCTTAAAGTTAATATAACTCTTATATGATGAAAAGGCATAATCTTCTACTGTGTTTATGATATTCAAGAAGAATATTGACAATTGTTCATTAAACATATTTCCTGTTTTTAACCGACTTCAAAAAAAGAAGGAAGGTTCTCAATTCAAACCGTATGTTTTTTTTATGTTTGTTAGCTCATAACTTCTGAACGGATGCTCCGATTTTGACACTTTTTGTTTTGTTGAAAAGGTCTTGGTCTGAAATAGGTCCCATTGTAATATCTTTACAATCTAAAGAAAATACAGGGTGCCCAAAAAAATCAGTTCCAATGCTTTTAACTGTCAAGCGGCTGCAGCTATAGTGTTAAAAATGGTATGTAAGTATAGTAAAGTGGCCATGCAGTACAAGGTTAAACCGCTTGCAGAGCCACCTGGTGGAAAATAGCGGAGTTAGTGTTACTATCTCGAAAACGGTTCTAGAGAAAAAAGTTAATTATAAAGTTGAAAAGTATCATCGATTTACTACAAAAAGATAGTTTAGACATTCATGCTAGCGTTCCTATCTCGGAATCGGTTCAAGACACGGGGAAAAAGTTAATTATAAAATTGCAGGGCATCATCGATTTAGTACGAAAAGACAGTTTAGAGATTGATGCTAAAAATACAATGCTAAAAACGTGCATTTGTTTGTTCGCAATTTCTTACACTATGCACACTTGAGCTACATTGCACACGTTGTAGCGTAGCTGGTGAGACATACGTTATATAGTTCAAAATACGGTTGCTTGATACTTTTTGTTTTATTGTAAAGATCTTGGTCTGAAGTAGATTCCATTGTAATATCTTTACAATCTAAAGAAAATAAAACGCCATCTGGTGAAAAACAGCGGAATCAGCGCTACTATCTCAAAAACGGTTCACGATGGAAGAAAAGTTAATTACGATGTTACAGAGCATCATCGATTTACTACGAAAAGACAGTTTTTAGACATTATTGCTAAAAATAGAACGCTTAAAACATGCGGCTGTTTCTTCGCAATTTCCTACACTGTGCACACTTGAACTACGTTGCACACTTTGCAGCGTAGCGGATGACACGTATACTCTGCGGTTCAAAGTACTGTTAATGAATGTAAGCGGTCACATCGATTAGCGCAAAGTCGCTTTCAACCAACTTCAGAAAAGAGGGTGTTCTTAATTCGAGCTATGTGTTGTTGTTGGCGTTTGTAAGCTTATAACTTCGTAAGAGATGCTCTAATTAACCGACTTCAAAAAGGAGAAGGTTCTCAATTCAAACCGTATGTTTTTTGTTTTTATTTTTGTTTGTTAGCTCATAACGTCTGAACAGATAATCCGATTTTGGTACTTTTTTTTTATTGTAAAGGTCTTGGTCTGAAATAGGTCCCAGTGCAATATCTTAGCGCAGCGAGTGACACGTATTCACTGCAAAGTTCAATGTATATGCCTAACAGAATTTTTGGTTACAAATACAGCGTATCCGTTCTTTACATTTCTAAAGACTTTTTAATTTAACGTATGTTAATTCAATAGATAGTTTTTTGCTCATATCCGATAAAGGCAAGAAAAGTTACACAACTTAAAAATGCAGCATTTGAGAAAAATCAATTTAAAAATAACTTGACTAGAGTAAAACTGGCACAACTGTCTCTCGAGTGGATAACTTTCTAGATGGAGATGTAACTTTTTTGTTCACATTGCGTGGAACGTCTTTTGATGTTCTGCTATATGAATAAGTTTTCACTGAAAAGAGAAAAATAAAATCTTTTTGTAAAAAAATAGAAACTAATAAAATAGAATCCAAAGGAAATCCAAAAATAGAATCCAAAGGATAAAATAGAATCCAAAAAGCAACTACTATTCAAAATAAATAAATAAATAAATAGATAGGTAAATTGTATGAAATGAAAGTAAATTGCTCCGAAAAGTATAAAATAGTTTCCTTCACCAAACAACCTATAACACTACAATTAATCATAACTTTTGAAGTCGGCGCAAAATTAAATAAAAATTGATACCTTTATTCAATACAAAAATCAAATCCTATTCAAAATACACATCTCACATTGTCATCTGCAAAACGCAGCCGAAAACTATTTTGATTCAAGAAAATAAGATTTCGTAAGCAGCAAAAGTTGGCGAAGATGCTGGAATCTGACGTCTTTGGTGAAAGAAAAATCGCAAAATTATCTGGCAAACATATTTAATTTCTTTGGGATATCATGATTAATTTGATAAGGTATATTAAGAGAGTAATCAAGAATATGAAACAATACTTTGTACAAAATATATTATGAAAATATACATCTTGCATGTATATTTTTGCAATACATTTTGAACGCCAAATCCAAAAGCCACCAAGGATGATAGTTATCAAAGTTATACCAAATGTGCAAAGGAAACTCTAACTTCGTAGAAACATAAATACCGCATTGTGAAGAATGTTCACTGTTCTGTGTAGATGCTACCAATGGACCAATTGTATACAGTGATTAAATAATAAAGGAAACTTGAAAATGGATCATTCGAGACGGCAGCATTTGTTGCTACCGATCTAAAAACAAACCTTTAAAAACTAATTAAATTTTATTTAATTTTCCGCCGACTTCAAAAGTTATGATTAATTGTATTGTTATAGGTTGTCTGGCGAAGGAAACTATTTTATACTTTTCGGAGCAATTTACTTTCATTTCATACAATTTATCTATCTATTTATTTATTTATTTATTTTGAATAGTAGTTGCTTTTTGGAGTCGGTTCTATTTTTTTACAAAAAGATTTTATATATGATCATTTGGTGGTGGGGATGAATGGGACAGTTTGAATGGGACATTCCCCACTATGTGCTAATTTAAAATTGTACACAAGAATTATATTAAAACAAATCGTAAATAGATTTTCAATATTTTTATAGCCTGTAGTTCAGTAGTTATAACATGGAATTACAAAAATCGCATGGATTTAGAGAAAAATAGATTGAAATTAATTATTCCCATTTTTGTTTATAATAATTATGATTAAAAAAATTATAAGTTAGAATATTCAATGCAACTTAAATCATTAATATCAATAATTTAAAAAAATATATAAATAAACTAATAATAATTTGATTAAAATCACAATTTCAATCAAACTAATTAAATAAATCCTGGTGATTATTAATGTAATACAGAACAGAATGCTTATTTTTCCCGATCAGTTGGAAACAAAACTTTATCTGGATAATTTGTACTCTATTATAATGATTTATATCTTTCTAGTGTCTTATTTATTTATTTATTTTTAGATTAAATCTTATTAGATTAAATTACCAAAGCCTAGAGCACTATGGAACTGTGCGAACCAAAGGACTTTTATCTTTCGATGTTAATTTGAGTCAATACATCAGTTTTTGTTAATTTCAGTAAATCTATAGTGTGTAATAAAATCACATAAACCAATTTAACTTTAAAAATTTATTTACTTTCCATTTTGTTTTCTTTTCTTTGTTAACTTCAGTCCTGTCCCATTCATCCTCACATGTAAAGATGAATGGGACAATGCACATGCATGTAAAAAAAAAAAAATATTATTAATTAATAATGATAACTTTTTATTAAAATTAGTATGCTTATTTGTAACTGATTACTGAAGTGTGCTTATAAGCAATGTTACAAAATTCTGAATTACATATGGTAAACGTTATTAATAAAAACATGAAAAATGTCCCATTCATCCCCACTCTCCCCTATATTCAAGTTTTAAATTAAATAAAGCTTATATTAAAAACTATTTAAGCTGTTTAAAAATCACCTGTGCTAGTGCTTTCAGCTGCATGCCACAGGCCTTCAGGCCTGAAGACTCAGCATGCCTGAAGAAGACTGTGGCATACCAGCTGAAAATGCTAGCACAGGTGATTTTTAAATGGTTTTTAATGTAAATTTTAAATAATCACTTTTTAAAATATGATATTAAAATAAAATAAAGCTCTTTAAAACATTTGAAAACATGCAAAGCTGTCCATAAATTTCTAGGTAATTTTAAAAGTTTACTATTTTTCAAAAAATTCATCTCCTTCCTTTATCAGTATTAAAATATTTAGTACTTTAAAAGCAAAATTTAAATAAAAACAACAACTTTTTAAAATTTTTAAAAATGTTTGAAATGTTACAAATGATCAAGAAGTCTATATATACTTTGCAAAAAACTAAACCATGAAATATAACTATAAATTAATTGAAACATACAACCTTTATTCTTCCTGTTGAGTGCCGGACTAGTTTTGCATGGGGCGCCCCAGCTTTTTCATCGGCAAAACAGTGCTCGAAGTTTCGTCAGATTTCAAGCACCGTTTTGCAGGTGAAAATGTTGGGGCGCCCCATGCGAAACTAGTCCAGCACTCAACATGAATAATGAAGGTTGTATGTTTTAATTAATTTAAAGTCTATATATGATAATTTTAAAAGTTAATGTTTTTTTTTTGTAGAATATGGACATTTCGTAGTATTATCAAAATACATAAATTAATTAATTAAAAAAAAAAAGCATCAGTTGAACTTTACTTTTGAAATTGTTGCTCAATATCCTATAGTATAGAAACAGAACGTGCTTTACTTTTCAGTTACCAAATTTTGTTAAAAGCATTTTTACTTTCTTTTTCTTTGTACATTAGAAGAAAGTATTGCAACAAATAGACAGATGTAGTTATAAATAGTTGTAAACATGTTATGTAAAAGTATTTAACACCAGAGGTGGTCTGCCATTAAAATTTTTTCTTGGTTGAAAAACAAATAATATTCTTTTTTTTTTTTTTTTTTTTTTTTTTTTTTGGTTTATTTCAATTTTGGGGGAAAAAAAAAATCATTTTAAATAAAATTTATGATGATGATTAAAATGATTTAAAAAAAAAATCATTTTAATCATCATCAGTCAGATAGCTCCCTTTCCATGTTATCCTATAGGATTTTTGTTGCTTCATTTTACAAAGATATCTCATCCAAAAATGAAGTTTTTCAAATTCTGTTTTTTGAATATTACTCTTTGAATATATCGCCCTTTAGCTTAGTGAGGAATATTTTTGAAAAAATTAATTTAAATAAGTAAATTTAGGACTGTAAGTTTAGATTTCTAAATGAAATATTTAAATTTATTTTTTCAAACAATTGCTCGCTAAGCTAAAAGGTGATATATTCGAAGGGTAATATTTAAAAAACAGAATTTGAAAAACTTAAAAAAAAAAAAAAAAAAAAGAGAGAGAGATTCTGATAAAACGAAGCAACAAAAATACCATTGGATAACACGGGTAGGTAGAAAGGGATTTGACTTAAATCTGACTAATGTACAGCCTTAAGTACACAATTAACTACTCAATTTTCTCTTTAGCTTTCTCAGGTGTTTAACCTGTTTGACAACTTCATTTCTAGGTGCTATACATCAATTTTAACTTACCACTATTTCTTAGGATATTCCAGCATGGGCCCTACACTTGCACATTCTTTAGTATATAGCATTCAATCCTCTACACATTAAACTGCAGATTAACACATTTGGTGAGATAGTGCTTTATCAGTGTTTGCTGATGTTCCATATTTTCTTGGGATATAGTATAAAAAAACTAAGTAAGTCTTAAAATATGTTAACCATATAGATCCTGGTCAAAACTTGGCAATTTTCTCCTTGTCTTTTTGTTTGTTTTTTAATTGATATGAAGTTTTTGGTGTATTTTTTAAACACATATATGTGATAATTCAAAACTTTAAAATTCTGAGTAGTATATTAAAATAATATGTAATAAGTATTTGAGACCAAATCAAATAAAATATGTTGATATTAATGGAAATAATGAGAAGAAAATGTAAATTTTTTCTTCAAAATAGTATACTAGAATATTTAAATAAATACTTAATGGATAAAAGTTTTATTTGAAGAATTAATGGATTTACATTGCTAAATAAATTGTCTAAAAAGCGTATTCTTACTTCTATTATTATGCTAATTATACATATATATATATTGTCAAATAGTATTTGATTAAAATATTTGAAATGATAATAACCATATGAACATAAAATTAATAATGATTACTTCACAAAAGGATTAATTTTATGTGTTAAATATTTTTTCCCTTTTTTAAAGGAGACTATCTCATAATTTTCTGAAAAAAAAAAAAAAAAAAGATTTTTGTTTTTTAATTTATTTGATTGATAGTCATTCTCTGAGTTCTTTTAAAAATTCACAGAGGAAGGGGGTAATGATTTTTCTGCATAAGCAGAAATATTTTTCCTGGTTGTCTATCTCTGTTGTAAATATATTTTAACAATGATTTTCGAAAAATAATTCTTATTCTGCACATTTATATAAAATTTTGTCTTATGCTGCCATATTAAAAATTATGACAAAATGGATGATGATGCCACATGTTGGTTGATTTTCACCAAAAGTTGACATGCGCTAATTTATGTCAAGGTGCAATCATATATAATTTGTATGAAATCTGTGTCCTAGTTCTCAAGCTAGAGTAAGTTGATTTTTTTTTTCTACAGGCAGACAAATATTTTCTAGAAATGATCAAACTGTATTCCAAACCTCTAAAAACGTGTAAATCCATCGAAAACTTTTACGAATCCAATGCTTTTTTTCATTTCATGTACAAGAAAACAAAAATAAAGTACCTTAAAAGAAATGTATAGAGAAAAAGGAAAGTAGGTGAATATGGAATAACCATTTCTATTTTAACTCACCATAATAAACTGAAATATTTTAAAGCTATTGTTGGGTAATATGGACCCAGTAGGTAATATGGAATAGTTATGAAAGGAAATATGGAATATGAAATTGGGTAGAATTTTTATAGAAAATCATGGATAATTGCAATATAAGCACTTTATATTGAAAACATTATCAACATTCAAGATTTAGAAAAATCGTAAATAATATAGAATAGTTAGTACTCCATATTACCCCGATTGCCATTTTGGAGAATAAATCAACCTCAACCACCAGTTAGTAGAAATAAGTTCATGGGAATCAGGACTACTAACTAACTCAACTCTCTGACGGTGAAATACCATTCATATTTGAGCCCTAGTGAAGATGTTTGTCGTGCGTCCGATAGGTTGAAGCACTGTACAAGTGAGGTATAACGATAATTTATTTTACCCGACTATTCCATATTCCTCACTGTTTCTCTGTATATCTGTGTTATAGCAATATTTAAGCTTTGACTGTTTTAATAAAACTTATCATTTAAATTTTTGCTAGTATGACTATTTAAATGCACTATAAAAGATCTGAAATATAGATTACACCGGACTACAAAATGTTGTTGACAAAATTTGATTTGATAATTTTAGCTGAATTTTATGTTTTTTGATGTGCTGAAACAGAAAATGCAACCAGGTTTTCTCTATCACGTATAGATT
The DNA here is from genome assembly GCA_963930645.1 of Salticus scenicus. Taxonomy (NCBI): domain Eukaryota; kingdom Metazoa; phylum Arthropoda; class Arachnida; order Araneae; family Salticidae; genus Salticus; species Salticus scenicus. The sequence goes on from OZ005659.1 coordinate 39,237,722, forward strand.
TGTGTCAATACAGCGTGTTTGCCGACACAATTTCTTACATATACCATCATAAAAATAGATTGGTTGGTTGGTATGGTTTTACGTCGCACTAGTGCTGCGCAGTTACAACAATAGGTATCCATGATTAATTAATCAGGGAAACATACTATAGAACTTACCGTATAATTATGTTGGTGGCAGAGTAATGAAAGAAATTGTATAGGTAGGCACTCTGTATTGACAACAATCTATACGTGATAGAGAAATCTAGCTTCATTTTCAGTTTCAGCACACCAAAAACCTTAGAGATCAGCCAAAATTATAAAATCAAAATTTTATATGTCGACCTGTGTTAATATTTAACTATTTGCACTATGAGGTTACCTCTGACGTGACAAAACTATCTTTCTCCTAGAACTCTCAAGTCACCTGTGGCATGACACTTCATACAGTTAATAAAACAAATTAGTGGGAAGCACTTTTATTTAAAAGATTTTGTTTAAACTCTATAAATCATAGTTGGCCGAGAGCAAATTTGGAAAACAATTACAGTGCAAAGGGTTCATATATTTCAGCATGGATAGTAAACAACTTATAAATATTTCTCTATCGCAACTTTAAATATTTCAATTGTTTTTGAAGTATACGAGATTCAACCTTAATTTTTGTTTGTTATTCTTAAGAGTTAGTCGTCATCCAGAGTACAGTCTTGGATGGATCGTGTAGGCTTGACCTCACCCGATCCAAACAAGTAACTTTTGACCCACTATAGATAATATAGTGTATTGTTAAATTTATGTTACAGTAAAAACTAAATTAAAATTCTGTTATGCAAAATAGTACAGTTATATTAAATAGATCGTTCAGATAAATAAATATTACCAAAACTAAATTCAAAACTAGTGTACAATCAATATATAGATTTAAAAAACTTCTTTACTTACCATAAATTTTAAGCCAGCACAACTGGTTTCGAAAGTACATAGCCTTTCTTCATCAGGTGCAAAAAAACATGTGCTACTGCCTTGGAGGCAAAAGCAAGACAGAAAGCAGGGCAAAATCCAGAGGGGGAGGAGCAACGTCCCCCTCTGGATTTGGTCTTGCTTTTGCCTCCAAGGCAGTAACACATGTTTTTTTGCACCTGATGAAGAAAGGCTACGTACTTTCGAAACCGGTTGTGCTGGCTTAAAATTTATGGTGGGTAAAGAAGTTTTTTAAATCTATATAAATAAATATTACTTTAAATAAAATCTTTTTGTAAAAAAAATAGAACCGACTCCAAAAAGCAACTACTATTCAAACAACTAAAAAAAAAATGGGTTTCAAATGAAACAGCAAATTGCGCCTAAAAGTATAAAATAATTTCCTTCGCCAAACAACCTATAACACTACAATTAATCATAACTTTTGAAGTCGGCGCAAAATTAAATAAAATTTAATTAGTTTTAAAGGTTTGTTTTTAGATCGGTAGCAACAAATGCTGTTGACTCGAATGATCCATTTTCATGTTTCCTTTATTATTTTATCACTGTATACAATTGGTCCATTAGTAGCATCTACATAGAACAGCGAACATTCTTTACAATGCGGTATTTATGTTTCTACGAAGTTAGAGTTTCCTTTGCAAATTTGGTATAACTTTGATAACTATCATCTTTGGTGGCATTTGGATTTGGTGACCAAAACATACACGCAAGATGTATATTTTCATAATATATATTGTACGATGTATTGTTTCATATTCTTATTACTCTCTTAATATACCTTATCAAACTAATCATGATATCCCAAAGAAATTAAATACGTTTTCCAGATAATTTTGCGATTTTTCTTTCACCAAGGACGTCAGATACCAGCATCTTCGTCAACTTTTGCTGCTTACGAAATCTTATTTGTTTTCTTGAATCAAAGTAGTTTTCGGCTGCGTTTTGTAGGTGACAATTTGAGATGTGTATTTTGAATAGGATTTGATTTTTGTATTGAATAAAGGTATCAATTTTTATTTAATTTTGCGCCGACTTCAAAAGTTATGATTAATTGTAGTGTTATAGGTTGTTTGGCGAAGGAAATTATTTTATACTTTTAGGCGCAATTTACTGTTTCATTTCAAACCCTTTTTTTTTTTTTTTTTTTTTTTAGTTGTTTGAATAGTAGTTGCTTTTTGGAGTCGGTTCTATTTTTTTTACAAAAAGATTTTATTTTTCTCTTTTCAGTGAAAACTTATTCATATAGCAGAACATCAAAAGACGTTCGACGCCAGCTTCACAAATCACAACTTCCAAGAACAGTGACATAACTCAAAAAATGGTTTATGTCACTGAAAAATACATGAAATGCACCCAATGTGAACAAAAAAGTTACATCTCCATCTAGAAAGTTATCCACTCGAGAGACAGTTGTGCCAGTTTTATTCTAGTCAAGTTATTTTTAAGTTGATTTTTCTCAAATGCTGCATTTTTAAGTTGTGTCACTTTTCTTGCCTTTATCGGATATGAGCAAAAAACTATCTGTTCAGAGCTGCCAACCAAATCCGGCAAACTATTAGAACCGCCCCTTTTCCTACACCAATAAATTTTTAGAGTAATTTTCTTCAATTATATTTACGATGAATGAAGAAAACAGATACTCTAAAAATTAAGTGGTGTAGAAAAAGGGGCGGTACTAACAATTTGCCGGATTAGGTTGGCAGCTCTGTCTGTTGAATGAACATACGTTAAGTTAAAAAGTCTTTAGAAATGTAAAGAACGGATATGCTGTATTCGAAACCAAAAATTCTGTTAGGCATATATACTGAACTTTACAGTGAATACGTGTCACCCGCTGCGCTGGAAACTGCGCAGCGTAAAGTTCAAACAAAGAGCAAAATATGCATTGCAGCTGACGGACAGAAGTTTCAACCTCGGTACTTACATACTGCTTTTACCAGTGTAGCTATGCATGCGTTCAGCAGTTAGAGTAAGGACAGACTTTTGTGAGTATCCTGTAATTTGTTTATATCTTAAAGAAATCATAATGAAACCTATTTCAGGCTAAGATCAATACAACAAAAAAAGTATTAAAATTAAATCATCTCTTATGAAGTTAAAAGCTAACAAATTTCAACAACAACAACAATGAGAAACATGGCTTGTATTGAGAACTTCTTCCTTTATGAAGTCGGTTTAAAACGTCTATGCGTTAATCGATGTGACCGCTTACAATAACCATACTTTAAATTTTACATAGCATAAATGTCACCCGCTACGCTACAACATATGCAATGTCGTTCAAGTGTGTACAAAATAGGAAATTGTGAACAAACAAATGCACGTTTTAAGCGTTCTGTTTTTAGCATTAATGTCTAAACTATCTTTTCGTACTAAATCGATGATGCTCTGCAATTTTATAATTCAGTTTTTTAAGCTGTTTTGAACCGTTTCCGAGATAAGAACGCTAACTCCACTGTTTTCCACCAGCATGTGACCGCTTGCAGTAATAGTACTTTGAACCACAGAGTATAAGTGTTATCCGCTACGCTGAGAAGTGTGCAACGTACTTCAAGTGGGCACAGTGTAGGAAATTGCGAAGAAACAACTGCACGTTTTAAGCGTTCTATTTTTAGCAATAATGTCTAAATATCGTCTTTTTGTAGTAAATCGATGATGCTCTACAACTTTGTAATTAACTTTTCTCCCATCTTGAACCGTTTTTGAGATAGGAGCGCTAATTCCACTGTTTTTCACCAGATGGCGTTTTATTTTCTTTAGATTGTAAAGATATTACAATGGGACCTACTTCAGACCAAGATCTTTACAACAAAACAAAAAGTATCAAGTAACCGTATTTTGAACTATATAGCGCATGTTTCACCAGCTACGCTACAACGTGTGCAATGTAGCTTAAGTGTGCATAGTGTAAGAAATTGCGAACAAACAAATGCACGTTTTTAGCATTGTATTTTTAGCATCAATGTCTAAACTATCTTTTCGTACTAAATCCATGATGCTCTGCAATTTTATAATTCACTTTTCCCCCCTGTCTTGAACCGTTTCCGAGATAGGAAAGCTAGTATGAATGTCTAAACTATCTTTTTGTTTTAAATCGATGACACTTTTCAACTCTGTAATTCACTTTTTTCTTTAAAACCGTTTTCGAGATAGGAAAACTAACTCCGCTATTTTCCACCAGGTCGCGCTGCAACCGTTTAAACCTTGCGCTGCATGGCCACTTTGCTATACTTACATACCATTTTTATCACCATAACTGCAGCCGTTTAGCAGTTAAAAGAGTTGGAACTGATATTTTGGTGCGCCCTGTATTTTCTTTAGATCGTAAACATATTACAATGGGACCTATTTCACACCAAGACCTTTTCAGCAAAACAAAAATTATCAAAATCGGAGCATCCGTTCAGAAGTTATGAGCTAACAAACATAAAAAAAACATACGGTTTGAATTGAGAACCTTCCTTCTTTTTTGAAGTCGGTTAATAAAAATTACTAGTATATAAGTCTAATTACACACAAAAGTTCTGTAACAATTTCTATATTAAATGGATCTATTTTTATATTAAAAATATTATTTCTTACTTTTAAAAAAATCCACTGCTCTAAATATTTTGACAGTATAAATATATATATATATATATATATATATATATATATATATATATATATATCCATAACAATTATTAGATAAAAAGAACATTTTTTATACCATGTTTTTAAATTTTCTGTTGAATCATATAAACTTGACAATTCTATGTATTAATAAATTAAAAAAAAAAAAAATTTTGATGAATTATCCCATCAACTTGAAAGAAAATTATCAAATGCGTAATAAAGCGAGCTAATATAAGAAATTTTCGAACATTTATTAATTGAATAAAAGTATTAAAAAAATGCATTGTCATCGTGTTCTGAGCTATTCTAAAAGTTTCAAATGTCTAGCTAGTCGGGAAGTTATAGCTATAGAAATATATTAGCACTTTCTCAATGTGTATATAAAAATTTTAAAGTGATAATGACATCAATTTTTGGGAGATGCATAATTTATTTTTTACAATTTTTTATTGTTCATGTTTAAGTAAATGTATTTATTTTATTACAAGTATTTATTACAATTTTACCATTGCAATTACAAGTGTTTATATTAGGGATGAAACGGATAGTGATTTTGCCGGATACCGGATACCGGATATCCGGAGCTCTTCTGCCTGCCGGATACGGATATCCGGACCGGATATCCGTCGGATATCCGGCATTAGTTTTATTTTTTGTTATGTTGTATATTTCTTTTCTTTTTCTTTATTTTAAAACAATAAAATATAAACATATTTCATATACTATTCTTTTAAAAACATTTTAAATATAATTTATTTAAACATATTTAATATTCTATTTATTTGTGCAATATTGCCATGAAGAATAAAATTTTAAGCCTAACATACTCATTCCTACACTCGCAATTTTTGGTGAAAAGCACTATTACAAACAGATAGGTTTTGTTCAGAATTATAAAACTGAAACTTATTATTTACATATGTTTTACAATACTATTATTAAAAAAATGAAATAAAATATTTTACTAATATAATCACAGTTGAAGGATTATTTTCACATGAAAACTAATATGTTGTGGCCATCACAAAACTTTCTTCTACATAATTCTATATAACAGCGCCACTTACGGTTTAAATCGTATAAAAGTTTAACCATAGCTTCTCACAATAAATATTTTACAAAAGGAGTTTATGCAATTTTAATGAACAGATGTTGAGATATACGCTTGTGAAAAATCATAATAGAAGCTCCACCTGTCGGCTGATATACACATAAATAAGGTCAACATTTGCTTTCATAATGGTTGTCTTATATATCAAGTTTCATGCACATATGTCATAGAAGTTAACTTAGCCTATTCATTAGGTAAATTGTAGTGCAGTATTGCCACCTGTTGGTCAATATACACCTAAAATAAATCGCAATAGTGTTTCACAATGGCTGGTTCTCTCACATACCAAGTTCTAAGCAATTATACACAATAGAATAAGAGATATAGCCTTCTCCTTTTTGGGGGAAATTTCTGTATTGCAGAGCCACCTACTGGCCAACATGCACCCAAACTAAACCAGCATAATTTCTCATAATACCTTTCCAACCTGAAGTTTTGTGTAGTTACATGAAATAGAACCTAAAATATAGCCTTCCCTAAATTGCAGAAAGCACTGTATAACAGCACCACCTGTAGAGCGATTGGCACCAAAATTTGATAGGCACTAACATATGCCAAGTTACATGTACATATGTATTTATATGAAATTCTGTGCAGTAGTTTCTGAGATATAGCTTTCCTCTAAGTTGCAAAAATCGCAGTATGGCAGCCCCACCTGTTGAGCCATTTGCCCCTAAAGTTGGTAGGCATTGATTTATGTCATGGTGCAACTACACATAAATTTATATGTAATTGTAGTACGCACTACTTCCGAAGGTACAGTTGAACAGAATTTTTGTCACATACACACAGACATGTTTTTTAAAATTGGTCAAACCAGGTTCTGGACTTCTTAAAATGTGTAAATCCATCAAAAACCAGAAGTTGAAAATTTTTATGAATCCAATACTTTCTTTTGAGACATTTATAAGAAAACATAAAAGAAAGAAGAAAAAAAAAAAATAAACTAAAAGCTTCAAACTAGTATGTTATGGCCATCACAAAACTTTCTTCTATATATCTCTATATAACAACGCTACATGCTGTTTAACATGCAGAAAAAACATAATCATAGCTGCTTACAATAAAGATTTTAGATATTGAGTTTAGTGCAATTTTAATCAAAAAATTTTGAGATGTAGCCATGTGCAGAATCACAAAAGGTGAGGAACAGCTGCGCCACCTGTTGGTCGATATACACCCAAATTAAGCCAACTTTTATTCTGATATTATTTTTATCTTGTTTATCTCTTAAATTTTATAGATGTTGAGATTTAGCCTTCCTATTCACAGAGTAAATTGCAACATAATATAGCCACCTATCGACCAATATGCACCAAAATTGAATCAACATGTTTTATAAAAATTACCCTTTCCAATACTAAATTTTAGCAATTATACACGAATGAATCTGAGATATAACTTCTCCATTCACGGGAAAATTGCAGCATCACCTATTGGCCGTTATGCACAGAAATTGAATGAACATGTTTCATAGCCCTCCCTGTGACACACTTAGTTTATTTTTTTAATTATACAGTATAAGCTGGGATATAAGTCTTCCTTTAAATGGGAGAAATCACAGTATAGCAGCGTCATCTGTTGAGTGATTTGCACCAAAAGTTGATGGGCACTTTTTTTTTTTTTTCTTTGGGGGGGGGGGGGGGTAAGATGCAACTATGTATAAATTTATATGAAATTCTGTGCATTAACTCTTGAACTGCACAAAATAGACATTTTCCAAAAATGGTCAAATTGTGCTTTGGTTCCTCAAAATGCGTAAATCCACCGAAAACTGGAAGTTGAAAATTTTCACGAATCCAATACTTCCTTCTATTTAATATAGAAGAAAGTAATAATTCAAAATGAATTTATACTTTTTACTTATTTTATATTTTTATATTCTGTACAGATAAGAAAGAAAATTTTACATTAGTTATTAAAATTCTTTAAGTAGGTTAAGTTTTTCTGCAGTACAAAATCAAAAACTTTAAATAACTGATTTTTTTTTTTTTTTTTCTTATGAACAATATAAAAGTGAAAGTACAGACTCTCTGAAAATTTAAATATGTACTTTTATTTGAAATAATTTTAATTTTTTGGGATATATCTATGCAACGCAACAGGGAATTCTAAATTCAGGTGCTTTAGTAAGATATTCCATTAAAAATGCAAATTTATATAAATTGGAGGGTTTTTAAAAAAATCCAAATCGAACAGATAGATGGCGCAAGTAATGCCAGGCTTCTGCTAGTATAAATATATGGTCACAAAAACAACAGCTTTATTTTGTATGGAAAACTGGATTGTAAATAAACAGGTTCTAGTCAATAAATGCACATTATTTGACTCATTCTCGAAACAATCTAACAACTTTAACATCCAAGACTAACAATATTACTAAACAATCTAACAACATATTAGCAAAAGACATGAAAACAGAGTTATATATACACTGCAACTACAGACAATAAATATCATTTGTTCAGGAACAACAATGAACAGCTCTTTTTATTGTTATGGGGAAGATTAGGGGGAATATTATAGATCACTCTGGAAGAAAAACCTAGCTAACTCTGTACAAAATTAAAATAGGGCTTCTATATTTCTTAGACCTGAAGCTACTTTTGGCTAAATTTGTTTGCTAATGAGTCCAAAATCGATTTTCGCAGAAGCCAACTTAAAAAAAAAAAAAAAATCCTTTACAAGCTACAACTGATCTAAAAAAAAAATAAAAAAATTGTCGCAAAATTTTCATCTGATGGGAGTTTAAGTTTGAGTTTTCTCCTTCGGATATCCGTCGGATATCCGGCTTGAAATTGCCGGATATCCGTATCCGGTGTGCTGATATCCGGTACCCCGCCGGATATTTAAAACTCAGCCGGATAGGCCGGATACCGGATAGTTACCGGATATCCGTTTCATCCCTAGTTTATATCTTAAAACAACTTTCCATACAAAACAAAATCTATATAATATTTCTCTAACGTGGACCAGTTACGATTATTTTGTAGAAACGATACTGTAGTGACAATAAAATACCCGAGGATAAAAAATAATATCTAAGCAATACTCATGCACGCGGATTCAGTTCAATGAACTAATAAATAAAATAAAATAAAAACAAAATATAAATTATTTTAGAACAGCATATATTAGTATCATGAACTACATTAGCATTTTATCAATGTGTAGAAATTTATTAAAGTTATAATGACGTCAATTTTTGTGAGATGCCTAATTTAAATTTTTATAATTTTTTAATGTTCACGTTTAATTAAATGTATTTATTTTTATGTCGAAAAAAAAAAATGAACTCGTATTTTTTTTTTTTTTTTTTGGCAACAATTAAATTATAGCTAATATTTAAATGGCTACTTTTAAAGCTATATAGCATTTCCTCGTGACGTCATGTGGTTGGCAAAAAAGCGCGCTCGACTTTCCCGCGCCCCGCCCACCATTGATTTTCCGTTGGTAGTAATCAAGTAATCGCCATCGCTATGCTTTTCCCAAGCCTTTTTGCCAACCACTCATAAAAGTTGAGATGTTTGTTTACAAACAAGGAACTGCCCTATTAAGAGGTTATTATTTTCATATTTTAATTAATTAAAAGAAAACTAATCAAAAATTCGAAAATCAGGCTTCGAGGTATTGCGTTGTCATCTTGCTGTGAGCTATTCTAAAAGTTACAAATGCTAGTCGGGAAGTTAGTTAAAAATCGATTTCAAGATTTGTACTGGACAAACAAACAAACAAACAAGAAAACAAGTTAATAAAAACATGGTAATAAGGAAACAAATATAATAACAATGTGATAACAATAGAAGACAAATAATTTTCTCAAAAGTTTTAAACATTAAATAATAATATTTACATAGTTGTAATAAAATTCTTGTTATGAGCCATGTTGCTTTAAATAACTATGGAGAAGGATAGTGTCATTCAGTCTCTCAATTCAAAAGTTCAGGTTCATAAAAAACGGAATAAAAAATCTTCGAAGAAAAATCTCTTTCGGGTAGACCTGCGGGGCAAAACGGGTTATACTTGCAAATCCAAAGTTAACGTAAGCCCAACCCAACCCGACCTGATCCCAAGCAAGATTCTAATCATAAGAGTTATACATGTTTTCCATCTTTTCTTGACATTTAGCAATTTATTGCCCAAAGCTGATAGACGGAAGTTGCCGGTTTCGAACCCAAGTCGCGCTCGTCGGCTTAGCTATTCGGAGTTTTCCGTGTTTTTTTGCGAAACTCGCTTGAGTATACGGGCTTCTTTAGAAAGACCCCTATAGAAATCATAATAGACAGGCCATTGTCAATCGACCTTAATTCACATACCATCACTACAACTTGACTTTTTCGGAGGTCATCATTGTAGAATAGAACAAATGTAAGTTTCTTCAATTCATTGCTTTCTGAAAACCAAACAAATAAACATTGGAAAGGGATGCAGAAAATTGGGATGTGCACAAGGATCAATAAATATTCAGAATACTTTTATCTCTCTCTCTCCCGCTTTTTTTAAAGTAAAAATTAAATTTTGTGGTACCCTATTGTTTTATGTGGGGATGTGGGTTACTTCAATAAACGGCTTTTCTGAAACCAAACAAATCAATATTAAAGGGCCCTGGCACCTTTGAATTGGCACTACTGAAGTAAGTTTCATATATAAGCCTATATTTTATGTAATACTTACAAATTGAACTATATTAGGTTTGTTCAGAGAAGTATATATTCAGGCAATAATTCTTATGTTTATATATATATATATATATATATATATATATATGTTTTACAGATTTGAAATCTTTAAATTGCATTTGCTCAGTTTGCATTTTTCATGAATTCATGATTTTCGAAATGCTAAAACTTCTACGAATACTTAAGAAAAGTCTTCTTCTTTTTTTCTTCTTTTAAGTGTAATAGAACCACTGAGATGAAGAACAACTGGAGCAAATGGTTCCAACACCTTTACACAGTGTTCGTGCGTGCCAGTTTTTCTGCAGTCGTTCGCCTGCCTTGCACGGCAAGCAACATTTGTCGGGTCGTCTATTACTATAATAATCTTTAAAGAATTAAAACTTAAAATTGTAATGTCATGTTTAGCAATGGTTGTTCGAACAGACAACCTTTACACAATTTTACTCTGAAATATAAATATATCAAATGTTTTTTGCCGTGCAACGCTCGAAAGACAAACCTTAAAAAAACGGCACGCGAAAACCGGTCTAGCATTTCCTCCAGTTGTTCTTCAGCTCAGTGAATAGAACCTACTTAAAAGAATTATGGAAGGATTTTGGAATTTATTAATTAATTATTTGAGGGAAAAAAAAACGGCATATCTATGTAAAAATTCGAAAAAAAAAATTGTTATATATATATATATATATATATATATATTAACACTTTCCAACAAGGTTGAAAAGCGTTGATGACTTCCGTTTGTCTGTATGCCTGTCTGTCTTTCCGCCCTCTTACTCTCGTAAATATTCATGGAATTTCTTGAAACTGATATATGTTATCCAAGTTCACTATCGGCTGTTCCCTATTGAAATTGGAGTGAATACCTCTACTGGTTTGTGTACAGGGACACCCGAAAGTTTTCCAAAGCATTATCGTCTAAGAGAATATTTCTGTAAAACAAGGATCGCCAACCCGCGGCCCACCGAGTAGTTTCATGCGGCTCGCGAGGACACTAACGATATTTACAGTTTGACAACTTTGGTTAACGGATCAAAAATTAATAAATACGTTCTGACTTTTCGAAGTGAAAATACCTTTCAACGATTATGATAGCCAAAGAACTGCTGTAATAAAGTATTATTAGATCCATTATTCATTCTTTTTATTATAGTTTTAATGTATAGTCATAAATTTTTCACTATTATATTGTTAATTTATGAATGAAAATAATTTAAATTAATGCATTCTGCTCCAAATTTGCACCCTGCCCTTCCATGAAAAAAGTATATGCGTACATTAATCATATACTCACAAACATATATGCACATATGCATATGTACAGTCATAAAAATAATAATACGTTAACGTGAACACTGCTAACGTGAATTACTTTTAACATGAACAGTTTCCACAATCCCTGTCAAAATAAAGATTAGTTTAGTTATATGAAGATTAGTTACTGATAGCATGAACTACTGATAACATAAACAATTTTTTTTATCCCCCTTGAGATTCACGTTAAAGAGGTTCGACTGTAATAATAATAGTAATAATGTCCTTCCCCGACTAATTTCGCCGTGAATTATCGTAGAAACCAGCAGCTGATGCCTAACGATTGGTAATAACAACTAGTTTTTAATTTAATTGCTTAATTTTGTTTTGAGTGTCATCTACATATTAAAACTAGCACAAACTTCTTCTTCCCCCCCCCCCCCCCCAGAATAGTAACACTCATTTTTGACTACATATTTCCTTATACACCAAGTCTTCACAGAGTTACAAGCTAAAATTGATCAGGGTAAATCTCTATATTAAAAAATAATAAATTAAGATAAAGTATCCATTCAGATAATAATCGGAAAAGAAGTATGACAGTTTTAAATACAAAATAAAGTAAAGTAATGCTGATTAAGAAATGATGTGCACGTTTAAACTTACTTAAATAACTATTTTAAATCATGCGCAAGCAAAGTAATATATGACACAAATGATAACAAGTGACAGTCCACTAAGAGCAATAAAAATTGAACTATCACTATAATTCGACGCAAAGTAATATATGACACAAATGATAACAAGTGGCAGTCCACTAAAAGCAATAAAAAATGAACTATCACTATAATTAAAAAAATAATGATTTCCTCCACATTTTTTATGATGCCCGTTCTAATCGTGCAAAAATTAATGTAGGTCATAACTATAGTTTTTTGAAATATGAAATTATTAATAATTTTCATAATTCAAAAAATGTTTTTTAATCAAAAATTTGATTGGAATATATTTGGCCTGCTTCATTCTAACGTAAAATAATAATAATAATAATAATAACAATTTTAATATATTAATTATTTGGAAAGACATGCATTAATGTTTATTACATTCATTTAATATTAGCATCTCCATATTTTAACAAATTATACTCTGTGAAAAATTGAGAAAAACATATAAACTATACCACTTTCTGGACTGATTTGATCCAAATAATCCAAAAACTTGTCGAAATTGGGGGTTGCATTTGAAAAAACTGAAGGTGATGCCAGTTTTAATATGTAGACATCTCTTGAGCAAAATCTAACTAAACCGTTCTAAACTAGGACTTACTGCTAATCAATCGACACCAGCAGCATGTCGCTACACTAATTTACGGCGAAATTAGTCGGGAAAGGTAGGGGGGGGGGGGGGGAGAAGGCTTTTTTATGACTGTACATAAGGTGCAACCCGAATTAATAAAATAGATTTCCATTGCGGCCCACCAAGTGTTTTGGGTTGGACAGGCCTGCTGTAAACCATATTTTAATACCTTTAACTTTACACAAATCTTAATGAAATTGAAATATGTTATCCAAGTGCACTATCGGATGTTTTCTATTGAAAATGGAGTAAATACCACCACTGGTACAGGAGCACTCGAAAGTATTCCAAAGTATTGTGTTTTATGAGAAATATTTCTACAAACCAGATTTTAATATTTAAACTTGAAAACTTATTTACACACCATAAAATCAATGTAGTACTGCCGGTTTCGAAAAAATGGGGCCTTTCTACTTCATGTGCAAAATGCATGCTACTGCCTTGGAGATAAAAGCAAGACTGAAAGCAGGGCAAAATCCAGGAGGAGGGTGGGGAGGACAATACAACCAACAATAGGAAGCATCCTGTAAAAAAATCAGAGAGAAACACAATAAAAAATCAGGAAACAAGAGAGAGAAAAAAAAAAAAAAGATGGAGGGAAGGGATTTTAAAATAATTTATTTATATATTTTTATTTATATATTTATTTAAATAACTTACCTGTATTTATTTTTATTAATTTTTTATTGATTCATTTAATTTTAAGTAAAATTTATTTAATTTATTATTTATTTATTTATTTATTTATTTATTTAAGAAAAGGAAGGAAATTATTTAATCGAATCAAACAAATTTTTCCAAACTGTAGACAGTAAAGTAGAATCAGATTTTTCAGTAACAATTTTATCGCGATTAAGGTAGATAGCTAATTTTTTCAAAAAATCCAGTTCAGCATCTTTTAATTAAATTCGCATTAAACTGCATATGTAAAATCTTTAGTGCAAGAAGTTATATTGATTACATTTTGTGCATGTTAATGGGCTCTTCCCACCTGATGTCAGAGGTCACATGATAGGTGATAAACAAACAGCAGACGAAGTCTTCTATATCTATAGCGATTGCTGAAATAACATATTTTTATTTTTGATCAATCGTTTTTAATCCGTGTTATTTTTTTTTTATACATCTTCATTTTTAATCCATTTTATATCCTTATTCATCATCTTTTGTTTGCTGTATACATTTACAATCATCATTTAGTTTATATTTGTTATTGGTGTTCAGGGAGAACATGTTAAATACTCTGATTTTTAGTACTTAAATCATTGACAGTGCAACATCGTACGGCTATTTGAGCAGTAACTAAGTTAACTTGTTGTAACACATTTATACAATTAAATTTAATTGAAAACGTTTTAAAATTTCAAATTATAGGTAATCCATAAACATTTCACAAGAACAAGCTATTATTTATTGCTAGATCAGTTAATGTAGCAGTTACACTACAACATACAAAAATCGATTTTTACCGGTAAAAATAAATAAACACATAAAATGTTTTTTAAAAATTATTAAATTTACAAATACAATTATCCCACTGTTTACAAATGCGCAATATTACTTTTATTTTATTTGATATTAAATATCAACACTTTTGTTCTTAAGAACAATATTTAATTGAATTCGATTCTCGGAATTCGATTTTACGTTATTCACACATTACATGATTGAGCAGACGACGCGACGCTGGGAAGAGCCTACCGGTACAGGTTAGAGCCCCTTAAATAAATAATAGGCCGGCGCATCACCGCCATTTTTTTGCCTCGTAAGAGGACAGCATTTCCGCTTGGCGATTTTATCGCTTCACTGGTGGTTTTAAGAAATTTTCATCTAAAAATAAAATCGGCCAAAAATGATAAGCAACACAAGTAATCTGTTTCTGTTTCTTAAATAATTCATAACTTTTGAAAGGGAAAAAAAAAAAAAAAAAAAAAAAAAGAGCGTACCAATTAAAATTGGAAAGTTTTTTATTATTAATTTTCTTTTCTCTTCCTTATATATATATGATGGAGAAAGTATTATTTTTAAGTTAAATTTTTAAAATTGAGTTTTTATCACATTTACATGTTTTAAAGTCTCCTGAATCCGAAAATCGTGTTTTTAGCGGTTAGTCTGTGCAGAGCCTCCTTAAGTAGATGCCTTCCACGCGCTGCGAATCCCAATGTTAAATTAGGCAACATTTAAAAAACAAAACTAACGCTAGGTGACAGCACCTACGCAGAGCAACAATTTTCTTCTCTTTCATAGATAAGTTATATTTTTCAATCTAAAAATCTAGCTATTAATTTGAATTTAAAGTCCAAAATTGTATTTTTTTTTTCTTTTAATTTGAAAAAATCATGTGAAAGTGCTTTATCGTAAATATTTAAAAAAAAAAAATTCAAATATTTATATTTAAAAAAGTATAGGGTTTAATTTTCTTCGGAAGTGGACAAGACCTATTTTAGCTTTTCAACTAATTGAATTACAGCGTATCTAATAAATAACACCTTTTTTTTTTAAAAATATATTATTAATTAAAAAACGAAATTTAAAATTAAATAAGCAAAAACATGGCATGTCTATCACGCGATTAAATTATTTTTTATATATTTATTCGATAAAAATTTCAAAAAAATTTTTAATTTAGATATCAGATGAAAGTTTCGTTTATATAAATTAAAATCTCTGAACTTTAAATGAGTTTCAGTTTAGAATGAATAATTTATAATGATAAATTATTAAAATCATGTCTTTTTTTTTTTCTTTTTTTTTTTGGTCATGTCCTTTACGTTACATTTTTACCTTATTAGGTGTGAATTATTTTTCTCAAATCGAGAATTTTATATTATTTATAAGAAAAATAGACCAGCACATTAACGAGATAAGTTAACATTCAGTAATAAAAATTGGAGAAGAAAACAATCTGTTGTCTAGTCCGTCACAATAAATAAATAAATAACCATTAAGATTTAAAATTTTAAAATTAAGGATTTCTTGAGTATAATTTTTCTCTCGCACGAAGTTTTTTTTTTTTTTTTTCCAAGATTTTATTAGCTCCACCAGTTCCGAGAGGGTATGCTTTCGAAACTGATAGACAGTTTCGAAATAAAGTTGTGTTATGTTTACATGTTTTGAGGTCTCCTGAAACGAAAAATAATGTTTTTAGCGGTTGGTCTGTGCGCGTCGGTTTGTCTATCTCGGATATACTTGGAAAATGCTGAAAATGTATTTCATTTTGTGTTAGGTGTTTTTCATATAAGACTAAATTTAAATGCACAATCTGATGTGCACATAGTTTATTGAAAATATACAGGGCTATCCAAAATTAAGCTAAACGTTCTTTTCTGTAGAATGTAATTGACGGAAGTGCTTTGCTACACTTTTTTTATGTCGACGAATACTGTTGAAGAAGGAAAATTAATTTTTTGAACCTATAATGTAAACAAAGTATTTTTTTGAAGTTCTTTTTTCAACTCACGTTTTTGAATAAAGTCACGTTATGGGGTTTCCTGAATACAAAAAATATTTTTTTTTTTTGTTTTTAGTAATTGATTTATATGCATATTTATTATCAGAATAACTCAAAAACAAACAAATGCAGGAAATTCACAATTGTATTTTAAAACTCGTATTAGGTTTCAATTTGAAAAATTTGATAAAGATTGGCAAATTTAAGGACAAATTAATAACATCCTTGAAATATTTTTACTTCCACTTCGAAAATTCGATATCGAGTTTTCCCCTGATTTATAGTTTTAAGGTCTCATGAGTCCAAAAAAAGTAGTTTTTGGCAATTAGCCAGTATATATGTGTGTGTGTATATGTGAGTGTATGGATGTGGAGAATTTCTATTTCAAAAAATAAAGTCATCTTTCTGTCATATCTGATAATTTTTCAAATCAGTAATCATGATATTTAATTTTTACATGAATTTTTAATTCTATATTCCATTTTTGTAGTAAAAGGTTAATAAAAGTAATGTTATGAATCTTAAAACTTAATATTTTAAAAAAGAACAAAAGTAGAAATAAAAATTTTCTATTTTTTCTTTTCAAGATTCCCAACACTTTTGTTTCGATTTAACTGAAATAATCAAATTTTTATACACATTTACACAAGTCTTTAAAAAACAGTGGTATTAAGAAATATAAATCAATCTTGTTCCTTATATTGGAGTATTTTATAGTTTTATTCATAAGTTACTAATGTAATTTATGAATAAAACTATAAAATACTCCAATATAGAGTTACTTCAAAGTAACTAAGAACAAGTTATTTTTCTGTGTTCCTACATCAATAAATAAAAATTTCATTTCATTTTGTAATAAGCATAACTATTTTATTTGTTAAATCTAACTTACTAACAGAGGTGTCAACCCTTCGAATTTTTATATCATAATTTCTTTTAAATTTATCTTCGTCTTAATCATAGAATTTACGATAATAAATAAAAATAATGTTTTTTGTGAAAAATATTATTGATATTAAAAAATCCTGAGGGTTGGTAATTTTGCATTAATTACTTATGCAGTTTACATACCTTGTCTTAAAATATTTGCAGGTCATTTGAAAACTTATATTTTCACGGCGACTGTGCAATCTACAAAATGGAACGACGCAATACACCATATTATAAAAAAAAAAAAAAACACCTCTCACATTTATTAAATTAATAAAACATAAACCATGAAGAACTCAATTGAAAGTCAATTGAATCGCGGGAAATAAACAGAACTTTACGACACGGTATCAAGCGCCATCTACTGGCTATGTTCTTTTTGTACTGTTGCCAAGTTTTCGATCGACTCGCTAGGCATCTACTTAAGGAGGCTCTGGTCTGTGTGAAGAACAAGTAGTAGCAGAAAGTCTAAAATCGGTATTCTCAATGTCTATCATATAGGGATGACACATTTTACTTTTCGTTGAGATCAAGGAAATAGTTCGTGTACAGTAACATCCTAGAGAATTCCAATACATTACGTCTATGGAGTAATTTCTGATAAGCACATTAGAGGTCTGTACGGGTCAGATTTACGGGCCGGGTTCGGGCCGAATTTTTTAATTTGCTGTCGGGCCGGGCCGGGCTCGGATTCATTTTGTTTTGTGTATACTCGGGCCGGGCCATGAGGAAATTTTTTACGGGCCGTTTCGGCCCGAATCTTTTTCTAGCTTCCTCGTTAATCAACGAAAAAGGAAGATGATAAAATCTTCTGTCATTTATTTTACATAATTTTACAGGCTGGTATTTCACACACACACACACACACACACACACACACACACACACACACACACACACACACACACACATATTTATATATATATATATATATTAATGTCTGTAACTTCAATTTAATTGTCTATCAGTCTGTTCGCGATCTGATTTTCTGCAAATATTTTTAGCATGTCTCGAAATTAATATAATTAAATAATATTAGATGGTTTCCTATTCAAAATAGAATGTTTGCCACTACTAGTTTGACACATGTACAAACAAAAGAAATTAAATACGTTACTATGTGCCCTTACTGTGTATGTTACTTTATGTCCTATAGTCTGTAGAGTTTAGGTGGTATGAAGCGATGAAGGCTATAAAAATCATTCCGCTTTAACTTTTTCTCTAAGGATCTTTTTTCTTTTCTCCAAGTCAATGGGTAAAAGTATCATCATTTCTAGCATGTGCAAAAGCATCTTTTTAATAATTGAATATGGTTAGATTAGCACTAAAGTTTTGTTTACTGGATCACATGAAAGATTCGGATACATTACAGTGTATAAGAAGAAATGCTTGAAAGTGCATTTTTAGTAGTATTAATCATTTTAAACACCTTCCTATATTTTTTAATGAATGCTAGTATTTTTTATTTGACTTTCTGCCTTCTGTATGTCTGTAATAATGAACTTCTGTTTTTTATAATTATCTTGTAAGTATTGAACAGTTGTGTTAAAGAACATTCTATTGCTTAAAACCTCTACAAAACACATAATAAAATTATTTTTCATAAAAAAGCATGATTTTTTTTTTTTTTTTTTTTTGTTATTTTACATATTTATGAATCGGGCCAGATTTTATCGTTTTTTGTCCGGCCCGGGTCGGACCGTACACTGGTAAAAATAAACGGCCCGGATTTTTCGATTTCGTACTGGGCCGGGCCTCAAACAGACCTCTAAAGCACAGTGTAACATCTCTAAGCTGTCTTAAACAAAACGAAATGATTAATTAAATAAATAAAACATGCATAAAACCATGTTTTTTGTTGATTGTGATATGGAAATGCTTCATCATTCGTTTACAAGGCTACCAAAATATTTGGATATATTGGGGTTATACTTGGAAATTGCTAGAATCGTAATTCCTTTTGTGTTAGATGTTTTTCATATAAAACTAAATATAAATACACAATATTGTTTATAGTTCTTATTACATTGTTCATAGACAATATACAGGGCTACCCAAAATTGAGCTAAACGTTCTATTGAATGTAATTTATGGAAGTACTTTGCTACATTAACTATGTCAGCGAACTGCTCAGCAATAAGGTAAATTAATTTTTCATGCCCATACTGTAAACAAAGAATTCTTTAAAGTTCTATTTTCATTTTTATTTATTTACTTTTTTTTTTAAAGTATAATAACACGATTTGAGTTGCCCTGGTAACGAAAGTCCAATTTTTAGCGGTTGATGTGTATGCATATTTGTTATCAGCATAACTTAAAAACAAATAACTGAAAAAAAAAATCTTTTTTTTTTTTTTTTTTTTTTTTTTATTTACATTAGGTTGTCACCTGAAAAATTTGATCAAGATTAAACATTTTGAAGGCGAATTAATAACAGCCTTGATTCTTAAAAATAAATAAATAAATAAATAAATAAAATAAAATAAATATATGCACTGTAGTTGAAAGGGAGTTGAGGGGGGTTGCAGTAAGAAACGAAAAAAACTTTATTTTCTTTAAAAGTACTAGAATGAATTTGATAAATATTTAAAGTAGTGTGTTTTTTAGATGACAATTAGATCTTAAATAACCTCATTTTCAGGATAATTGGCGTTCACTGCCAACCTACACTCCCCCGGGGAAAATACAACAGAAACCTGATTTCGTTGAAAATAACAGGAACGATTTTGAAAAAAAATAAGGGGGGGAGGGGGTAAATGCTTTTTGAGTTGAAAAATCAATTTGTCTTATCCTCTTCTTCAGAATTATTACAGTCGCTGGTGACCCGTGCTTCACCGGGAAGAAAATATAATAGAAACCTGTTTATTTAGGAATCTGCTCAAACGATTTAAAAACAAATTTAGAATTAGGGGTTTCAGATAATAATTCGATTTGAATGTTCCTTATCTCCAGGAAAATTAGCTTTTACTGTTATCCTTCGGTTCATCCAGAGCAAAGAAATAAGGAATGGATTTCCGAGAAAAAAAAAACTATGTTCTAATAAATGCCTACTCATATACAGACGATTTTTTACATTCTAAAGTGGTACAGCGACTTCTAACTGTTGACGGCATTATTGTTGGAAGAAATAGTTTGTTCCTTCGGTGCAACTAGCACATTAGTCCCGTCAGGTACAACTTTTTTTTTTTTTTTCATACTACTGTTTTATATCGCTTTCATAACAAAACTTAAAAAAAAGAAAAAAAAAAAAAAAAAGTTGCAGTTTTAAAGGAATTAAGTTAGCAGTCATTATTAATATGTACAGTTACGTGATGTATATGTAATATTAATATAGAGACGTTTATTTCAATTTAATGCATTTTTTTAAGTTAAAAAAAAGTATGAATTTTTTAATCCCC
Organism: Salticus scenicus; assembly: GCA_963930645.1. Lineage (NCBI taxonomy): Eukaryota > Metazoa > Arthropoda > Arachnida > Araneae > Salticidae > Salticus > Salticus scenicus. The sequence continues at coordinate 39,258,484 of OZ005659.1, forward strand.
CCCCTAGAAAGTAGACATAAATTGTAATATGAAATAAATATCTCAAGAAAAAGAAATCTAAAAATAGAACAAAATAATTAATTAATTAATCAAAAGTTCAATTAAAAAAATATATATCAGGTGTTTGCATAAATTCGTGCGGTTTTTTATTGCTTCATTTCATAAAAATACATCAAATCAAATGACAATTTGTAATCAAAATACTCTCCATTAACTTTCTACAACCTTTGCCCATTTTTCGGGTAACAAATGTATTTTACGGCGATAGAAGCTCTCGTCTTTGGAGGCAATAAAATGATCCGCGTCCGCACGAACATTTGCAACGACCTAAAACTATCAGGACACGGAAACAAGACAACTTTGGCGAACCAAAAAAACGTCGCCAAGACTCTACAAACACACAGTAAAAAAGCGTTTCTTAAAATAATTTATGGTTATTAAAATACATATTTAGATTTAAATAATACTTTTTTTTTTTTTACTTTATAAATGTCAGAAATGCAAAGAAAAGTATAAGTGAATAACAATAAAACTTACTATGCAAAGCTGTGCATTAGGTCCCGGGATCCAAGAATCTGAACGACAATTCGCTGCCCATTTTTCTCCTTCTTGCATTATCCGAAGGAAACCTAATCATTTTGTATCCTTTTCTGGAGTGTTTACAGCAGTTTATCGCTGAACAACCTCCCATATTGCAGTTTATTTCACTAAAATTACGAGCAAGACGGTAGAAACAATGGCTACCGTTTGTTTATCACGCTGGGTACATGCGGCAACCCTAAGGCAAAAAAATGTCGGATGCGCCAGCTCGTATATATAGGAGCCTTAGTACAGGTGCCGCTATTATGTTGAATGGTATAGAAGAAAGTTTGGTGATGGCCACAGCAAACTAGTTTTATTTTATTTTGTATTTTCAATACAAGAGGATAATTACATGAAATCAGAAAATTACGTCACATTGGTAAGGAAAAAAAAAAAAAACTATAATGGAATCTGTCAAAAACAGGTTTTGATTATTATTATTATTATAACTATACTTATTTTAATAAAATTAAACATAATTTATACGTCTCATCAATATATTAAAACCAATGTAACTTTTAAAATGAGATAAAAAATACATAAATTTAAAACTTTAAAATACATTTTAATTAAAAATATTAAAAAACAAGACAGACGTTTCGGCTAGAACACTAGCCCTCCTCAGTGTCAAACATACAAGCACAAACAACATTTACAAAATTCATAATACATCACAGTAAGATTAAATATTCAGGAGGAATAGCTTTAGCCTCGTTCAAGGCAGAATGTTGCATTTTGGTAAAAGCGCCCTCTAGAAAAATACGGGATTCGTAGATATTTATATTAGAAGCTAAAATTTTAAAGTTTTCAAAATCCGGAATATGATCACTATTGAGAGAATGGATTACGAGTTTTGATTTTAAATCTCCTGTTTTATATGAGCGTTTATGTTCCTTTAATCTAATTTCACCTGTTCTGCCAGTTTCACCGATATATGTAGAATCACAATTTTTACAAGGAATACTATAGATTACACTTAGACGTTTAAGAGGGGGGATAGCGGGTTTAAAGTTTGAGAAAAAGTTACTAATACGGAGTTGAGGTTTAAAGCTAGTGGAGATATTAACTGTTCTAAGTAATTTAGAGATATTTTCAGAAATACCTTTATAATAAGGGATAGTCGTACGATAAGTGGAATTTTTAACTTTAGGATAAACTGATTTATATGAAAAATAGAACTCTTCTTTATAAATTCTTTTAATAAAACGAGGGGGGGTAACCATTATTTTTTAAATCAGAAAAATTTTTGGATAGTTCAATATTTAATAATTCGGAATTACTACAATAATGCTTTGCACGATGTAAAAGAGTACGAATGACTGCAAGTTTATGCGATAAAGGGTTAGCTGAATTGAAATTAAGATATTGACCAGAGAAGGTGGGTTTTCTATAGACTGATTTATCCTAAATTATTTATCCTAATTTTAATGTTGACACTAATTTAAATTTAAATACTGTACTTGATCTTACCACTTTTTGTTTATCTTCTAATTGTTTTATTTTTAATGATTCTTACTACCGTCAAATTAACGGAACTGCCATGGGTGCCCCTATATCTGTCGTTATAGCTGAAATTGTAATGCAACACTTAGAAAACAAAATTAATTCCCAGTTACATGATAAAAAAAATTTCTGGAAAAGATATGTGGATGATATTTTTGTAATTACTAAGCAACTTTATGTTAACGATATTTTAGATTTTGCTAACTCTTTATGTCCTGCTATCCAGTTTACCCTTGAAACTGAAATTAATAATGAACTACCCTTTCTTGACATCCTTATAATGCATAAACCTGTTAATGATTCTTTACATTTTTCAACTTCAGTCTATAGAAAACCCACCTTCTCTGGTCAATATCTTAATTTCAATTCAGCTAACCCTTTATCGCATAAACTTGCAGTCATTCGTACTCTTTTACATCGTGCAAAGCATTATTGTAGTAATTCCGAATTATTAAATATTGAACTATCCAAAATTTTTTCTGATTTAAAAAATAATGGTTACCCCCCTCGTTTTATTAAAAGAATTTATAAAGAAGAGTTCTATTTTTCATATAAATCAGTTTATCCTAAAGTTAAAAATTCCACTTATCGTACGACTATCCCTTATTATAAAGGTATTTCTGAAAATATCTCTAAATTACTTAGAACAGTTAATATCTCCACTAGCTTTAAACCTCAACTCCGTATTAGTAACTTTTTCTCAAACTTTAAACCCGCTATCCCCCCTCTTAAACGTCTAGGTGTAATCTATAGTATTCCTTGTAAAAATTGTGATTCTACATATATCGGTGAAACTGGCAGAACAGGTGAAATTAGATTAAAGGAACATAAACGCTCATATAAAACAGGAGATTTAAAATCAAAACTCGTAATCCATTCTCTCAATAGTGATCATATTCCGGATTTTGAAAACTTTAAAATTTTAGCTTCTAATATAAATATTTATGAATCCCGTATTTTTCTAGAGGGCAACTTTTACCAAAATGCAACATTCTGCCTTGAACGAGGCTAAAGCTATTCCTCCTGAATATTTACTCTTACTGTGATGTATTATGAATTTTGTAAATGTTGTTTGTGCTTGTATGTTTGACACTGAGGAGGGCTAGTGTTCTAGCCGAAACGTCTGTCTTGTTTTTTAATGTTTTTAATTAAAATGTATTTTAAAGTTTTAAATTTATGTATTTTTTATCTCATTTTAAAAGTTACATTGGTTTTAACTATACTTATGTTACGTTATTTCGATTCAAATTTATTGCATCAAATTTGCCTGTAACTAAACAAAGAAGCCACATTATCTTATTAGCTTTTGATAATGAACTTTAAAGTAACATATCGTGCAAGCCAATTACATAAATACCATTTCTTCTGTAATGGCCATTTCATGCAGCTATTTGTTAAAGAATATAACAGCTACTTAACAAAATACCAGTAAATCAGGTTCATACACACTCCTCAAAGAATAAGAATATTGAGAAAAGAGCAAGGCGTTTTTTTGGCTATTCGACACACCTTTGTAATATGGTAATTCCAATCCGTTTTCTGTAGATAAAGTTACCCACACACAATCAAGAATTCCGCGCTTAAAACTTGAATTGAAGAAGTTTTGTTGACATTCTAATCATGGTATACGCCCTGTTACATCCATTGAAAGCGCAGGTGTACCCGCCTGAAATGAAATTAGCTTGACCATGATTTTTATAAAGATGTAGGAAAGTTATCGAGAGAAAGTTTTGATGAATATCTGATAGGGAAAATGTTTTCTTCGGGATATTAAAGAAGTTGATTCGGAACTGTGGGTATTTTTAATAAACTATATAAGAGTGAAAATGCAGTGACCACTTAATTTTATGCAATATAAGCTTTTCACTCTACACAGATAACTAAAGGTTTTCGATTTTCTTTTCTAATTGCTAGATCTGAAAGGTAATTGTTTGATGAAAGTTATTTTTCAATGCCTCAAGTCAAGAGCAGTGTTGCCAACCATCACTAATTTTTAATTATAACGTTTGTTTAATTGTATGCTTGTCCAATCAACTGTGATATTTACGAATTTACAGCATCATTTTTCAATATTTTAGTAATTATTAAATAAAAATGTTTCTACGAGTTGGCAATATTGACTAGAGATGGAATAACATAAATGAAATGCCAATGACTATAATTGTAGTAGCGTTAATTAATAAAAATACTGGGCCATTATTTATTTCTGGGTAAAAGTATAAGGCCAGAGGAAAGAAACAGAATAGATTAAAATAAAATTGTGCAAGTGGTTGTGGAAAGAAAATATCTGAAAAACAAAGATCGTATTTAATAGCATTTATGGAAAAGTACAAGGTGTCCAAGAATTATCTTTACAACTTTAAATTTTAATAACTTCTAAAATAAAAAAGATATTTACACTATGTCTCCTGCAGTTATTAGTGCAACTAATTTTTTTTTTTCTCGTTAAGGCTAACCAGTTGTAAGTGAACATGTGGACCCATAAGAGAAAGCACAATATATGGCATGGTTCATAGAGAGCAAATCAGGCACACAGGTACAACGGAACTTCCGGATTAAATTTCAAAGGGACCTACCATCCGTGCATGGCACATCAGCTTCATGACCACAGGCTCCGCGTTGCATAAGAAAAGAGCAGAATGACCCAGAACAAGTGATAAAAATGTTGAGCGGGTGCGTGAAGCATTTCCTGCGCAATGCGAAAAATTCAATTCGTTCGGCTGCTAGACAACTGCAAATACCTAGGTCCACAGTCCACGTGGTGCTTCACAAACGGTTGCGTTTCTATGTCTATAAAGTACAATTGCTGCAGGCATTGTTACAAATAGACAAACTAAAACTTGCGAAGTTTGCCATAGAAAGATTACACCGTATCGATGAAGATGAAGGATTCTAGAAACAAGAGTGCTTTAGTGATGAGGCAACACTTCATGTGTCTGGCCAGTTAAATCGTCATAACGTACAAATTTGGGGTTCAGAAACCCCACATGAAACTGCAGAAATCGAAAGAGACAGCCCGAAGGTTAATGTCTGGTGTGGTCTGATGAATAGCCGAATAATTGGGCCTTTTTTCTTTGCTGAAAAGACAGTTAATGATGGCATCTACCTGGACATGCATCAACTCTTTGCTCTTCCTCAGATGGTGGATTTGTATCCCAATTTTTGTTCCAGCAGGATGGTGCTCCACCACGCTGGTTAAGGGCAGTTCGTAATTACCTAGATGTTTTCCCAACCGATGAATTGGACGGGTGACCCAATTCCATGGTCACAGGTTTCCGGACATCACACCCCTCAATTTTTTTCTGTGGGATTATTTGAAGGATGCGGTTTACTGGACACAGGTTACTGTCATTGCTGACCTAAAATGCTGCATTACAGATGCTTTTACCACTGTCACAGAGTACCTAGCAGGAAATTGAGTACAGACTAGATGTGCTTAGAGCCACAAATAGTGCACATGTTGACGTGTACCCATGAACAGAAAAAAAAAAAAACTTTATGAGTTGCTTTATTAACTGCAGAAAACAGAATGCAAATATCTTTTTTTATTTTAGAAGTTATTAAACTTTAAAGTTGTAAAGATAATTATTGCACACAAGTACATATATTTGAATTAATCATAAAGAAAATATTTAACAAAATTATAAGGCCACATTAGCCGGGTGATAAAGATAAAGTAAATTGTAAGTGAAATTGCCTTTTTTTCTCTATGGCCTTAATCAGTCTTGAAGACATTGACTACTACAATTTCTTTAAAACGTTTTTTGAAATGTTCTCCCAGGGATGTTGTATGACTTTCTTCAGTTCACCCTTATTGTAATAACATTTCCCGTTTCCGTAAATACCACGAACTAAAATCCCACTATTTCTCAATTGGATTGATATTGGGGCTGTTAGTGGCCAGTCCAAAAGACGCATTTTATTCGCTTAAAACCATGACTTTGTGTCGTTTGAGATATGGATAGAGGAATCTTAGAAGAGATACCTTATTGAAATGTTTCTGCTTGTGATAAGGGGAGCTTCTGGCAATAGATTGTGGGCTAGATTACAGTGATTCTCAACCGTTTTAGAGCTGCTGCCCCCTTAAGAAGCAAAAAATATAACGCACGCGAAATTTAAAAATTTAGCTTGAATACTAAAACGTGCTCATATCGCCTCCCTAACCGCACAAAATATGCCTACCGGCCCCTACCACCCAAAGCTCGTTCACCGCCCCCGTTGAGAACCTATGGGCTAGAATATCTTGATAATCTTCCGACAGAATTCTTGATTTTATAATTGCTGTGGTGCTCAAGCAACCAAATCTATCCTGAAAATGTCGCAAAAGGATCTGACAGATCCTGCAATAGTCAGTTTTCTAGATTATCTCTGATTTTTTTTTTCTGCCGACGCCTTTGTAAATAGTTGCCCTAATGTACTTCATTCAGTTTGAAACCTTATTAATTCTATACATTTTAGAGAAATTCCGCTTAACTTGATCAGTATATTATGAAGTCGATTCTATCTACGAATATAGAATATGTATTTTTGATATAGACTATTTTTTAAATAAATGGCATATAATAATGAAAAAATATTCATTAAACTACTCTATATTTTGTTAAATAATCGTAATTTTGTTTTGTTTTTTAAAGTTTTTCTAGTAAGTTAAATTAATTATGTTAATTCCTATGTTAACTTTAAAGTTTCAACTCAACTTCGCAGTTTGCTAAAATATTTCCTACTTTCCTACTACTTACGTGAAGTGTTGTTATCGACATGTGATTGCTGATTTTATTTTTCGCGAAGCTCCGTTTATTTACGTGCATGTTTTAATTTATTCATGTCTGATTTCCCTTTTCCATTGAAAAATAATGTTTTCTCTTACTCCTTGTCGTATAAGCAAGGAGTAAGTCACCTTGTCGTATAAGCTTAACATAGTTTGCCATAAAATGAAACCTTGCAATTTCCTCCCCCCCCCCCTCAATGTAGAGGTGGTGATCCCTGATGACTTATTTCTACATTCTGAGCATTTTATTTTATTTTTTATTTATTTATTTAATCTCTGTTCTATAAAATTATAAACTCTTCTAATCTTTCTTGAGATTCATCTTGTTATTTTTTGTTCGATTAGAAAACGCTTGTTTATATGCTTTATAAGTTCCTTCTTTTTTTGTTTCTATATAGTTTGTATTCTCATCAGAATTATTTTAAAGTTACTATTAGTCTTGTTTCATATCTAAATTAAAGTATTACTAGTCAAATTATTTTTTATAATTTTATTTTAGTTATTTTAACCTATTTAGGCAATGGTGGGTCATTGTGGTAGTTTATTTTGCATTATATTTCTTTTGTATAGATTTATATATATATATATACATATATTTATATATTTTCCAAAGCAAAATTGAGTAAAAAATTTTCCATAAATTTAAATGGTTTAAAAATAGCTTTAAATGTCAGTTACCTACTAATCTAGTACTGTTATCTTAAAATCATTTAAATTTCATTTATAGAATGCAAAAACCATAAAATATGATGCATTACATTATTTTTATTATTATTATTATTATTTATTTATTATTATTATTATTATTATTATTTTATATATATATATAATAAATTTAAAAAATCGTATGCAAATGCCACAAATTGCAAAAAATACAACCATTGCTTTTTGTCTAAATAATAACATGACTCTTCATTAGGTTAATAAAAGCAACGTGCAGTATAAAAAATAGCTACGCACTCATGCCTGCTTTTTTTGCTGGATGAAAAACAATGTTATTATTTCAACTTAACACAATTGTTGAAATTTATTATTATTATTATTATTATTTATGGTGTTTACTTACACAATTTTTATTTATTATTTTTCAAATTTAGTGTTTTAGTGCATTTTTTAGTGCTAGTTTTGATAGTGTTAAAAAATATTTCACCAGGTCAATTATATACTTAACTCAAACTTTTCGTTTTGTTTTTATTCCCTCATGTGTCGATTTAACAAGGTTCCACTTCATCAACGTTTAAATAGTTTTCTTTTCATATATTTCTAAAAATACTGATATATATATATATACATATATATATATATATATATATATATATATATATGTGGGATGGCACACTTTTGTAGGCGTTAAACAGAAAACTAATACTTTTTTACTAATTATAAATTTAATAAAAGATTAAATTGTAATTTACATATATACAGGAATGCTAATAAGCATTATCGAATGTTCATTGCATAGTTCAATTAAAACAACTTGCGGTACAGACATGTCACTTATTAGTTCGCTTTTCAGTTACGTCGAAACACAAAGTTCGTAAAGAGTACCAAGCTCCGGCACTCGTAAACATCGTCTAAAAAAGTATTCGTCAAAATGTGCCTTCTCAATCGGCCGTCAACTGCACTCTGAACTTTCTCTCTTCCGATGCTGTTAGCAGGCGCGCGTTCCGGAAAGACGTCATTCACGTCATGAGCACGCATTTCCTCTCAAGTGCTGGTGCTCCGTCACATGATCAGCTGGCCACGGGAAACAGAAACTAAACTGCCTTGGATTTCAGGAACGGCAAAGAGAAATCAAATAGCTTTAGGTTCCAATGTTGCGGGAAAACCAGGTCATGGGGAAAAGGATACTTCACTCGGCCATCCTTCCTCGACTGGACCTCCAGGCGATCACACTGAAAAGATACAAAAAAAAAAAAAAAACACAAAAGCAACACAAAATAAAAACAAAATATTTACAACTTATTTACAAATTTTTTTGAGAATTTTCATATTTTGCTTTTAGGCCATCCACTGTTTGAGAAACTCAACATGAGCGGATGTGCAGTGGGGGCCTTCATGGCATCTATTTCTAACTTTTTCATCAATATTATCATTTTTAATTTTTACAGTCGTACAGTTACAAAAGTACATCAGTTTTGGCTTTACGGCAACTTGGTCGCTTAGTTCACCAGTTTTTGGTAGTTGTTTACTCAACTTGCATTTCAATCTATTTTTCTTTCTGACTCTAGAAAGTTGTTTTTTATCATGTGTACTTAAATCTTTACTTTGGGGTTCAAAATTATTTTGGGACTCGAAGTTATCTTGGGACTCGAACTCGAGACCCTCCAATCGATCATTTTCAGTCTTAATGCCTTTTAAGGCGTCTGTTGCATCACGTTCGGTCAAAAAGTCTATGATAGCAGTCTTATATGCAGGGAAAACTTCTAATTTTATTTGCACAGCTTTAGGAAATAATATGGCTATTTCACCAATCGTGGTTTTCAGTGGAAGTGATGGAATAAACAACTTTCCTAAATTGACACTGGCAGTCTCTTCTTTAGCTATATTCTGTCTTTTACACTCGATGGAATCTATCGTCGATGGCTTTTTTCTGGATTTCTTCCTTTTAAGGAGTTTGGAATTTTCGTCAACCTTTTCTTTTAACTTTTTCAACTCTTCGGCTAACTGTGAAATTTTTCTAAGTAAGGCTTGTTTTTCATCTCTCTTCAAGTAAGTGTTTTCTGGATTTGGCGACTTCATTCGGGAAATATTCGCCTGGCTTCGTCCCTTTCGTCGCGGCTCCTCCTCTTCATCACTATCATCATCTATCTGGAAAATGTTCGTATGACTCTGTTTCTGTCGTCGAGGCTCCTCTTCTTCATCACTGTCATCATCTACACTACTATCATCCTCTGAAAGCATCTTATCGTCATCACTCTCGTCGTTTTCGTCTTTATCGTCATTTTCACTTATGGCTTTTTCGGAAGATTCTAATGGTTTTTTGACAGCATAACAAGGTTGGGGAGTTTCAATTTCACATTTTTCAACACTATTTACTGTTTCATTTATTTCTAGGGATTTTTCAAAATTTTTGTTCTTACAGTTCATAGGGGCATCAACAACAACATTCGTTTTAATTTCACTTTGATATTTATCTACAGGGAGTACTGTTACTAAATTTACCTCAAGAGAATTACACTTATTTTTTACAAAAATACCTTTTTCATTAATCGTTGTTTCACCCAGCATTAGTACATTCATACCAAGGATTACATCATAGGGAATCACGTTATCATGTACAACATAAACATCAGTTTCACATTGTAATTCATCAATTTTGAGATTCACTTTAATTGAGCCTAACGGCTTTAGAGAACTTTTTCCGATCCCCCTCAAAGTGGTACTTATTAAATTCAATTTATTTACATTCAACCTATCAAAAGAACTTTTACGCAACAATGTTGCTTCACTTCCTGTATCAATAATTCCAATAAAATTTACATCATTTACTTGTATAATTTTACTCATATTTTGATTTACATTAATACACAGTGCATCAACTTCTGGTTTTGAACCTGGACACTCCGAACTTTTATGCCCGTACTGCTTACACGTAAAACACTTTAGGCCTTTGGCCTTATGGGGGCAATCTCTAGATAAGTGGTTTTTTTCACCACAATTATAACACAATTTATTATTTACTTCATTTCTAGGACCAAATTTTTCATGTACGTTATAGGCTGCGTGCTTCGGATTTACATTATAATCTACTTTATTAAATCTGAATTTATTTTTCTCATTATCTTTTTTATATATTTCATATAACTTAATTTTCTCTTTAAATTCACGAATATTTTTAGCCCCATACAAAATTAGTTTATTTTCACTTTTATCGTTTATTCCCTGGATCACGTAATGCATTAACGCGGCATCTTCAATGTGCCCGTTTTTACTTAATTCTCTTATTTTTAAAAAATACTCTGTAACTGTTTCAGTAATTTTCATTTTCCTTTTACTTAAAATGTCATGCAAGGAGGCAGAATTTATTTCGATCTTGAATTCTTCGATAAGTGCATTTTTTAGTTTCTTATACGTTAATAATCCTTTTTCGGATTTTACAAATAACAGAGCATTTCCGCTCAAAGACCTTTTACAGAAAATTATTTTTTGTAGTTCATTAAGATTAAACATTTCAGATAACTCTTCAAATTCATTAAAGAATTCAATTATGTTCTCATGCGGCTCGCCGCTAAATTTTGACATAGAATTTTCAAAATCATTGAAAGAAATTGCACCAAGTGATCCATTATTCACATTATTACTATAATTTATACTTTTTTTACCCTTATTATAATCATCAATAACATTGTCACTATCATTATCATACTTATTTTTGCTGATATGGCACTGCACAGAGGAGTCGGCTTTTTCGACGTCATTATCGCTACTTTCGTTTTCAGAATCTTCCTCTTGTGATTCATTGTCAGAGTTTTCTTCTTTTAGTAATTCGATGTCATTTAATTTTAACAGCAATCTGTCACGAATTTCTTCTTTCGTGCCAGTAAATGAAATACTTAATAGATTACTAATAATAATAAGTTCATTTAAAGAAAAATTTTCGTCGATGAATTTTTGTTTCTTTATGTAATTTTCGTCGTCTACGACAAACGCGAATCCTGAAAATTTTCTTATCCTGCATCGGTTTTTTCTGTCACCAATATCATTAAATAAAAAACGATGCAGAATTTTAATTTTACTATAACTCTCAGTCCTCAGTGCATTGCCAATTTTGGGTATATCCCCCAGAGATACCATTTTATAGGAAGATAAAGTGTACGTACCTTTGTAGAGTCGAAACAGCTGTTGTTTTAAATTTTATTTAAAATTTCCATTTAGTAGACATGCTGTTTTAATCCTCGAGAACCTTGAAGAACAATTTCACACTTTACCACTCCTTTATCCACATAGTTGTAGTCGGCACTCATTTGTAGAAACACACACAACTAGTTGAATCATAGTTTAAGAATAAAAAAGTTCAGTCCAACAAATGTTTATACAGTTCATCCACTTAAAAAAAAGTTCACTTTAAAAAAAAAGTGTTCTGTTCTTTATTCAAACATTTACGAGCGATCGAAATAATTTATGTTAAAATTAAAATTCGCGTTCTATCCAAATTTACTTTAAATTAAAATTCGCGTTCTATCCAGATTTACTTTAAATTAAAATTCGCGTTCAATCATTTATGAAGTAGATTTTATTCTTTATCCAGTAGATTTTATTCTTGATCCCACTTCTGACTTGTGGGATGGCACACTTTTGTAGGCGTTAAACAGAAAACTAATACTTTTTTACTAATTATAAATTTAATAAAAGAATTGTAAATTGTAATTTACATATATACAGGAATGCTAATAAGCATTATCGAATGTTCATTGCATAGTTCAATTAAAACAACTTGCGGTACAGACATGTCACTTATTAGTTCGCTTTTCAGTTACGTCGAAACACAAAGTTCGTAAAGAGTACCAAGCTCCGGCACTCGTAAACATCGTCTAAAAAAGTATTCGTCAAAATGTGCCTTCTCAATCGGCCGTCAACTGCACTCTGAACTTTCTCTCTTCCGATGCTGTTAGCAGGCGCGCGTTCCGGAAAGACGTCATTCACGTCATGAGCACGCATTTCCTCTCAAGTGCTGGTGCTCCGTCACATGATCAGCTGGCCACGGGAAACAGAAACTAAACTGCCTTGGATTTCAGGACCGGCAAAGAGAAATCAAATAGCTTTAGGTTCCAATGTTGCGGGAAAACCAGGTCATGGGGAAAAGGATACTTCATATATATATATATATATATATATATATATATATATTAAACTTCTTTCTATTAAATATATGTATAAAAAATAATTTTGAGATTACTTTTATCACAAATAGGAAGCAGTTTCATTGTTAAAATAGTCGTTTGATTTTTAAAGCATCATTAATCACTTCTGTGATGATATAAGCTGCATCCGGTTTTTTCTGTGTAAACCAATAGGAATTAAAATATTTTAATTTGCTGTATGATGCAATAACTTTACACAATCTTGTTTACTAAATTTATCTTACATATGAGATGCATTTATACAGGGCCTGTAATGCACTGTCCATGGCCCAGAGGCCCCTGAATTGGGGAACCCAAAATTTCGTCTTCAGTTTTTTAAAAATGTAATGAAAATACATAAAAATGTTTTTGAAAAAAACACTACATTACATAAATTTTTATTTCTAAAAAATTTTAGAACAGAAATATTTCTCTCAATTATACATTTTTGGGTGAAATAGAGGCAGGACGTAAGATTTTTTTTTTTTTTTGTGGTAAAAAACTATGGAAAAAATATTTTCGTTAGTGTTACGAATAAAAGTAATTACTTTTTTCTGTTGGTGTAGTGAAACATGGGTTAGGGAGCCCAAATGCATATTGGGCACTACACCCATTCTTACCTTGATTCGGCTCTGCTTATTTAAAGGGGATGGAGGCATAAGATGCTTATAATCATCCTACAAGTTGATAGAATTCACAGAAGAAACTTTTATCAAATATTTAAATTCAAGATTTATAAGGTAAGTAAAATGCACTCACCTTGTATATGAGTATCCCATGAGGCTTGCAAAAACAGATGAATTTATTCCATGTATGAAAAGAAGAACCAATTTCTATTTTCTTTTATAAATATCTTTTCTGCTAAGCTATTCAAAAGATAATTTCAAATATATAAATAATGATGTTTCAATTTAATTAAACCAGCCTCATTTAGCTTGGTTTGTGTATTAGGAAATTATATATTATTTTATGTAGCATTATTTTGTGGGAATAAAAATGAACCCACGTATTATCCTTTTAATCACATCTTTTATTATGAAAAAACTGAACATCGAAGAAGGAGAAAAGAAAAAACGAAAAATACATTATTACATGTACATAGAAACACAGACGGCCAATCAGAAAACAAATGCGTCATAGCGTCGTCACAATGTAGATGTATATATGCATGAAGAAATAAAAGAGTCAAATGAAATGTTTTTAGAATAATATGAAAATGAAAGTTTTTGTAATTATTGAAAGAATGTCATTTTGAGTTTATTTCTCACCAACACCCCTGCGTAAACTCGATGACATTTAATCACAGTTCAACAAGGAAATTCGCAATTTTCGAAAAGAATGTCTCGGCAGAGGCTTCGTGAGCACATCGGCGATCATATTTTCCGTGCTTACATACTCAATCTTTATTGTGCCCTGCTCAACAAGGTCTCGAATCAGATGGTATCTTAACTCGATGTGTTTAGTTTTCTGTCGAAACTTATCATTTTCCGCTAATTTAATGCAAGAAAGGTTGTCTTCATAGAGTGTAATAGGACAATTTTGTTGCATATCAATTTCTTCAAAAAGGTTTATAAGCCATTTTACTTCTTGCGCGGCACTTGCTGCAGAAATATATTCCGCTTCCGCTGATGACATTGATACAGATTTTTGTTTTTTGCTTGTCCAGTATACAGTATTTGCTCCTATGCAGAACAAATTTCCTGTTGTAGACTTACGATCACTGGGATCGTTTGCCCAGTCGGAATCTGCATATACCCTCAAGACAGGCTCTTCAATATTATTATATGTCAATTTAAGATTAATTGTACTTTTTAAATATCTGATTAATCTTTTTACCGCTTCCCAATCTTTTGCTCTTGGGCGCTCATTTCTTCTACTCAAAATATTTACCGCGGCGCTAATATCCGGACGTGACACGGTTGAAATATATAACAATGCGCCTACAGCCTGTCTATATTGTGTATTTTCTGGTAAAAGGTTTTCCTCGTCATTTAATTTTATGTAACCTGTGTCCATAGGAGTGTCTGTAGGTTTTGAATTTTCTAAACCGTATTTGACTATAAGTTCTTGTATTTTGTGTGTTTGATCAAGAGTCATTGTATTTTCATTAGGGCGATTAATATTTATCCCAAGATATTGTTTTGCTTCTCCCAAGTCTGTTAACGGGTATTCTTGTTTTAGTTTGTTTACAATTTCATTTATTTGTTGATCATTCCCCGCTATTAACAAATCATCGACATACACAAGTACATAAGTAGTTACATCGTTTTGTTTACGTTTATAAAGACACTTGTCGAATTGACTTTGAATAAAGCCTAAGTTAAGTAATGACTCATTCAATTTTAAATTCCATGCTCTCGCGGCCTGCTTTAGCCCGTATATTGCCTTTTTTAATTTACACACCTTATGTTCTTCCCCGGATACCACGTATCCTTCTGGCTGATGCATATAAACATCTTCACTCAATTTACCGTGTAAAAATGCAGTCTTGATATCAATATGTCTAAGACTTAAATTCTTATAAAGACTCATTGCCAAAAAACTTCTCAAAGTTGTGTGAGACGCCACTGGGGCGAAAGTCTCATCGTAGTCTATTCCATATTTCTGTGAAAAGCCCTTCGCAACCAGCCTAGCTTTGTATTTTTCAACACGGCCCTGACTGTTATATTTTGCTTTGAATGCCCATTTGCACCCTACTATTTTCATCCCTGGTGAAACCTCAACTAAATCCCAGGTGTCATTCTGCTTGAGTGAATTTATTTCATCTAATGTAGCATTGGTCCAATTTTCCTTTTCTACAGGGTTTTCCATACTTATTATATCATCCCAGCATTTTGGTTCACTTATTCTTTCATTGTGTAATGTGAATGCGAATCTATCTGGTGGTACCCCTTTATTAGATCTTTGTGATCTACGTGGAGTATTTTGAGAATTATCTGACACAACACTATCATTAGTTTCATCTATCTCTGAGTCTATTATTTGCAAATTTGGTGATGGATTTTTATTATCACTTTTCTCATCATTGTTTTGTGATGTGTCATATTTAAGTATCGCTTGTTTTTCATTTTCTACAAATTTTACGGTTCGACTAATAATTATGTTTTTGCCATTTGTACAGATCCTATATCCTTTACTTCTATTGTCGTACCCTACGAATATACCTTCCTGTGCCGTATTATCTAATTTTCCTCTGTGTACCTTTTGTACGTATGCATAGGCACGACAACCAAATGGTTTTAACATTGATAAGTCAGGTTTTCGACCTGTCCATAATTCATAAGGTGTCAATTCACACGAAGATGTTGGGAGTCTATTTTGCAAGTAAACTGCGGTATTTATTGCCTCCCCCCAGAAAGAATTTGGTAAATTGCCATCTTTTAATAAACAACGTGCCATTTCAACTAAGGTACGATTTTTACGTTCAGCAGTTCCATTTTGAGAAGCTGAATAGGGAACAGTGAATTGGTGGTCTATACCTAATTTTGTTAAGTATTGATTTAATTCTGTCCCGGTATACTCTCCTCCGTTGTCGGAGCGGATTGCATGCAAAGTTCGTCCGAATTTATTTGATGTCATTGCGATAAATTCCCTCAATTTTGTGAAAACTTCATCCTTTTTTCTCAGTAGGTATATAACTGTAAATCTACTAAAATCGTCAATGAAGGTTAAAAAATAGTATTTTCCACCGACCGTGGGGGTTGTCATTGGTCCACACAAGTCAGTGTGTACCAACTCTAGTGCTTTAGTTGCCCTAAACTGAGCCTTTTTGGGATAAGGATTGTCCGTTAATTTAGTTAATATGCAAGTTTCACATGCATTATCATGTTTGCAGTTGTCTAGTTTTATCCCAACTGCCATGTTGTTGTTTACCAATCGTTTTATATGACTAATGTTTCTATGGCCTAATTTAATGTGCCATTTATCAATGCAATTTGTATTTTCACATATTTTTACCATGTTTATAGTGTGTGTTGTATCATAGTTAACTTTGCATTCGTATAAATTGTTGTTAATGTAACCTTCAATGCATGTTTCTCCTTCATGCATTATTTTGCATGATTTGTTTTCAAATATTGCTACACAACCATTTTCAGTAGCTTCTTTTACAGATATGAGGTTTGTCTCTATCTCTGGTACATATAAAACATTTTTCAATATTATAGTATTATGTGTGTTATTGGAATTTATGGTGTTTAATTTCACAGACCCATGACCCAGGGATTCTATCTCCTGTCCATTCGCGATTGTTACGCGTGAATTATTATGATTAAATTCATGAAATTTATTCCTATCATTGCATACATGCGTTGAACAACCTGAGTCTACATACCAATTGTTAGATTTCTCACCGATAAATAGAGTGAATATTTTATCGTTAGGTTTTTTATTTTCACTCTCAGTAATAAGAGCCCTATCCGCGTTATGTCTGTCTTGAGAGTACATACCAGATTTGAAAGTTGATCTGGCATTGCTGGCTTTTGTTTGTTTCAGAGTCTTTTCTTTATTTTTATTTTTAAGATGCCAGCATTCTTCAATTGTATGCGATTTTTTTTTACAATAACGGCAGAACTTTGAATTTTCTGGTTTCGGTTTAAATTTAACCTTTAACACTGAATTATTTTCAGATTTGTTTTCTTTTCTTTTAGAAAATTCATCAATCAATTTCGAGCGTATAAACTCTGGTACAAGATCCTTTTCATCACGCGATTCTAAAGCGGTAATTAATACATCATAACTTGGAGGTAAGGAACAGAGCATTAGGGCTGAAAGGTGCCTGTCATTTATTTCTTCTCCGAGCGATACTAACTTATCTCGCAATTGATAGATGTTAGTTAAGTGGTCTATCATATCGCCACCTTCAGTTAATTTCGTAGAGTAAAGCTTTCTAAGCAAAAATAGTTTACTGCTGAGGGTTGAACGCTCATGTACAGCTTTTAAGGCGTTCCAGCATTCTTTAGCGGTCTCAAGATTTTTGACATGGATTATTTGATTATCCTCTATTAAGAGGTTTATAATGGCTCGTGCTTTCCTATTTTTGTTATTCCATGTGTCCGTAATAGGATTCGGAGCATCGTTAAGAACCACGGAATATAAATCTTCCTTTTGGAGAAACATTTCTAATTTAAATTTCCACACATCATAATTTTGTGCGTTAAGTTTTTCAATTATAGTGTCCTTGAGGATACTCATTTTAATATTTCAATTTTGTTTTCTTTCTAGTTTATAATAACTACAATTTTATATTTAATCATTCATATGTTTATTTTAAACATTCTTTTATTTCTATACTTTCGTTTTCAAGAAACAAAAAGAAAACATATTTATTTATTTTCGCTTACATTTTTTTATCATTATTATTATTTTAAATGTAGCAAAATAATATTATTTTAAATGTAGCAAATGTTTCTTCAAATATGCAAAGAAAAAAAAACTGTCAAGAATAAATTCAAAGTTTCGATTTAGCGCGTCAGTAGCATAATCTGATAGAATTCACAGAAGAAACTTTTATCAAATATTTAAATTCAAGATTTATAAGGTAAGTAAAATGCACTCACCTTGTATATGAGTATCCCATGAGGCTTGCAAAAACAGATGAATTTATTCCATGTATGAAAAGAAGAACCAATTTCTATTTTCTTTTATAAATATCTTTTCTGCTAAGCTATTCAAAAGATAATTTCAAATATATAAATAATGATGTTTCAATTTAATTAAACCAGCCTCATTTAGCTTGGTTTGTGTATTAGGAAATTATATATTATTTTATGTTGCATTATTTTGTGGGAATAAAAATGAACCCACGTATTATCCTTTTAATCACATCTTTTATTATGAAAAAACTGAACATCGAAGAAGGAGAAAAGAAAAAACGAAAAATACATTATTACATGTACATAGAAACACAGACGGCCAATCAGAAAACAAATGCGTCATAGCGTCGTCACAATGTAGATGTATATATGCATGAAGAAATAAAAGAGTCAAATGAAATGTTTTTAGAATAATATGAAAATGAAAGTTTTTGTAATTATTGAAAGAATGTCATTTTGAGTTTATTTCTCACCAACACAAGTATCTAAAAAAGGCATTTGGATGACTGAAATCATTTTAGCCAATCCTATATGTGTCCCGTAATCATCCTAAAAAATGTCAAACTGTTATAGGATAAGCAGAGAATTTCTTATTCAATCACGGGTATATCAATCTCCAAGGTGACGAACTGCACCTCGCATTTTCGGGGCTTTCTCAGAAAGGTTGTCCGAGTTGGTGTCGCGGCGGCGAGACTTCCTATTTGGACTTTGGGAGTCATTGACTTGGATTGTATGGGCTCACTAGAGCCCGGGACGGTCGGTGGTGCGGGCGTTTGCATCCTCTCATCGATTACCCAATCCTAGGAACGTCTTAAAATCATCCTGAAACTGATATCCTTAGAACAATCGAAGGAGCAATATTCTGCTCACTGCTGGACGCCCTCTGATTAAAACCAGGATTTTATAAAATGTCCAGAAGATGAGATATTGTCCCACATTTTGTGGATATCATCAGGACGTCATTTGGCTGTGTAGGGAGTGACTCCGCCTGCCCACCATAACGCTTTCCCTTCCAAACACATGCTTTGAATAGAACCTGTGCCCTGTGCTATTGGCGAATATCATGCTAATATTATTGAAAGCCATATGAGCCTCATGTTAAATTTCTTTTCGTTAAAAAACATCACATATTTTGCCATTTGTCTCAAAATGCCACGTATTCTTTCGCAAATTGTAGACGGTATCTCTTATGTTTTATCGTCAGTGGAGTTTTCCCCTTTAATTTAGTGTACCGTAAATAAGGATATCATTGGTATTACTCTCCGTACTGTTCTGCTTGCACACGGAATCTCCATATCATTCTAAGATTCTAAGACGGAAGGTGGCCGCTCACCACTATGCAGCGGTTTTGAGCGATTTTAAGTTTTAGAGAGGGGCTCCGATGGCACTGTGGAGATTCAAAAGAGCCCGTGTCTAAAGATTAAACCTCCTCCGTTGTTTATTAAATAAACAGAAAAGAAAAAAAAAAAAAAAAAAAAAAAAAAATTGACAATTGCCACTGAAGACATATTTTCATTGGTAACCCTATTTATAATACGTCTCTGTTGTTGAGGAGTTAAAGAACTTAGCCTTCCCGTAAATTGCTTTTGGAAGTAATTTGCGGTATTCTTCAAGAAATTACACTGCTCTGCATGAAAACTGTCCTCAACACCATTCCTGCCAATTCTTATGTAAAATGACCTCTTGAACTCGAATATGACGCCCATTTTGCCCTATCACCCACCGTTTTTTAGGGACGACCCCTTATTTTTACCATTTTTCGGTAATTTTATGGCTATAAATTTGATTTGTAGGGCAGGAAAGGATTATTTTAACTGTTAAATATCCTCTGAGGGGCTACAAAGTTGAAAAATTCTAAAACATGAACATTTGCAGCAAGGGGAAAAATAAGTGGGGGGGGGGAGGAATTTGCCACTGAAATTGTACATTACATTTATTATAGTTAATTAATCAATTATTAATATATTTACTATACATTACATATTTTTGTTTTTAAATGTTAAAATAATTTTTTTCCATTGTCCAAATCAAATTCATGGCTATAAAATTACCGAACAGTGATAAAAATCGGGGGAGGAGGTTGCGTCTCGAGAAAACGGTAGGTGACTGCGCAAAATGTGGATCATATTCAGATTCAGGAGGTCATTTTACATAAGAATCAGCAAGAGGCATCAGGGCTCGATTTTTTTTTTTTTCAACTCAGTGTTATTAACAGTAGTTTCTGATCTTTTCATTTTATTAGCTGTTATACGAGAACTTAACCCTCAATGACTAAATGTAAGTATCTGTCCTTGTTCTCTTTCAGGCAATGGTTTGCCGTTCTATCCATGTTTGACAACGTTCACAGTGACAAATATTACAAGCTAAGCTAGATAGTTTTGGCTCCACAATAAGACGTGCAACATCAGTTACAAAATTTTCCAGCTGGCGTAAAATTTGCATAACGGCATTATCATTTTGTCCAATAACCATCTTGTGTCAAAATGCAATATATTGTGTAAAAAGTTTTAACGTATGGCATGCGTAATTAATTACATTTTGCAATGTTCTTAGAGTCACTATTTTGAATACCATTTTTTATATAAAACAATTTTTGTTTCATTCTTTCAATGATATGCACTGCAAACGACTAATTAAGATTACTATTGAAAAAAAAAAGTGCTATTTAAAATAGCCACTGCTGCGAACTTTGCATTTTACTATTGATGGGGTAACTGTTGTTGTTACAGTAACAGGGTTTGTACGGTCATTGAAGTTGCTTTCTATATTTTAAATCACCACTGATTTTGTGATTTAAAATATTGACTTATTCTAAGTTTATAACAGCTCCAAAACCACAGTGCATAGATATATTATACATATGCACTAAGGAAAGTTGCATAATCAACCTGAAATGTACAAATTCAATAGTGTGTACGTGAAAACAACGCCCATTGGTACTATTAATTTTTCTTTTCTTTTTTCAGAAATCATATCGCCATGTCCTTCATAGTCTCCAGATGAATTTTAGCTTCATTTTGGTTCATTAGTCTTTATTTCATTTTTTTTTCTGCTGTTGTCTTGAAACGATGAAAGTTTTTTATGGTTACCCTGTACATATATATACATATAGATATATTATATATCTTATTCCAGTAATTTTATCATTGTCATTTAAAATCATTACTGAAATGTATTCTTTATAACTTGCATAGTACCCAGATGTATTAATATGTTTCTGAAATAAATCTCCTTTGTCATATATTAATGAAATTTAAACTGTATTTATTGTCAAAAAAGCTATAATTAATTTTTCAAATACATTATTATTTCAACAAATATTAGTATTGAATCTACTACTTTACTACAGTATTTCGTAAAAACTAATTAAAGATCTCCATTATCAGATCATTTTTATAACATTGGAATATTATGTCATAGTCCAAAAATGGTTTTAATCATATTTTCAACAAATTAAATTTTAATCAATACAAATTTTGTTTGAGTATACGTAACAGCTATTATTTGCACAATGCATCTTTAATGACTTGCATAATATTTAAAATTCGAAATCGGCTTCCGAAAATGACCTATTGTGATAGTATACTGATAACTCTAAAACGGTGTTTGTTATTCTCAAGGCTTTTATTAATTGTCCGTACGAAATACATATAAAAAGCATTAGCATCAAGCAAAAATGCCACCTTTTAAATTTATTGCGTATGCGTAACGTTGTTAGTACCCGCTCTTTATTCACGCCACATTCTTTGAAGAATAATTTTTTTTCAATATATAATTGCGATTAAATAACACAAAATTTACTCTTAATTAAATTTGGTGTGGAAAAAGGGTGGGTCCTAACAGCGTTAACGGAAAAAAAAAGCCATCTATTAAAATATATACTACAATGTTTTGTAACAAATAATTAAAGAATACCATTACAAGATAACTTTTTACATTCTCTTACCCATAAGGTAGAGAAAGTATTGTTTTAGTGTCAAATTTTCGAACGTGAATTTTTGTAATATTTACACGTTTTAAGGTCCCCTGAATCCGAAAATTATGTTTTTAGCGGTTGGTCTCTGTGTGCGTCTGAGTGTGTGTTTCTCCGTTATCAGCATATCTCAAAAACAAATTATACCAGAAAGTTAAAACTCGGTATTCTAAATGTGTATCATATAGGGCTGCTACACTAAGCTTTCCGTTGAGATCAAGCAAATGATTCGTGTACAAGGACACCCAAAGGAATTCAAATTCATTGTGTCTATGGGGGGAAATTGAAGGTAAGTAGAGTTTAACATCTATAGACTGCACTAAACCTAATGAAACGAATATATATATCTTATATGCGTAAAAACATGTTTCATGTAGAATATGGTATAGAAATCATTCACTATACGTTTACAGGGCCACACAAAAGAACTAGATTATAATGCGACAATCTTTGAAAATTCATGAAAGTGTATTTCAGGTTGATCCGTGTGTTATTAATATAGGATTATATTTATGTGCACGGAATCATATAAATAATGTATTTTTTTAAAGCTAAATATTCATCGATTGGTTTCTTGTATATTTACACGTTTTGAGGCTTATTGAATACCGAAGTCAAGTTTTATAGTTTGATATTTGCCTGTGTCTGTTAGAGTAAATAAAAAGCAAATAATTTTAGGCGATCCAAATGATGTATTTTGAAGTGAATACGTTTGTTATAAAAAAAAGTTTCTTCAAGATTGATAAATTCCAAGGATTGATGCGAGTGAAATCTGTCTAAATAATTTTAAATGAACTTTTGAACTTAATAACAGATTTAAATTTCCTATAAATGTAGGTACGATAATGAAACGGGGGGGTTGAGGGGGGCGGTAGCCCCCCTCACATAGAATTACTGTCAAATAAAGCAGTTCCGAAGCCTAAGTTGAATTGTTTTAACATAGGTTTACGTAACAGTACTCGTTATCTTAACCCTTAATCTCCAATCCATACTTATAGTATTAAATTTCAGGGTAAGAGAAAGTCGTGTGAGTGACACACCAGATTATTTTACCTGTATTGTATTCAAATTTTCCAGTACGTTTCTCAGAATTCACCATCTTATTGTAGAATTACATTGAAGAAATTAAAATGTTATTTGTAATCCAGAAAATTGGTCAATCATATTTTGAGCAAATTGTACTTTAAGTATTAAAATATTTGTTTGAGTAGTGGCAACAATTCACAGTCATCTCTGTAAAGCATTTTTCATAATTTTTTAATATGTAGAAATTTTATTAAATTTCCGAAATGCATTTTATGTGCAATGTCATACTAATAAAACTAAAACAGCGTTTGTTGTCAATAAGCCGTTATTAAGATTTCGATTAAATAACACAAAATTTACTCTTAATTAAATTTTGTGGGGAAAAACGGTGCGACCTAACAGCGTTGACGGAATCAATAATAATAATAAAAATAATAATAAAGGCTTCTATTCAAATATATACTACAATGTTTTGTAACAAATAATTAAAGAATACCATTACCAGATAACTTTTTTTACTTGTATTGTATTCGAATTTCCCAATACGTTTCTCAGAATTCACCATCCAATCGTAACATTACATTAAAGAAATTAAAATGTTATTTGTAATCCAGAAAATTGGTCAATCATATTTTGAACAAATCGTACTTTAAATATTAAAATATTTGTTAGAGTAGTGGCAACAATTCACAGTCATCTCTGTAAAGCATTTTTCATAATTTTTTAATATGTAGAAATTTTATTAAATTCCTGAAATGTATTTTATGTGCAATGTCATACTAATAAAACTACGTCAGCCTTTGTTGTCAATAAGCCCTTATTAAGATTTCGATTAAATAACACAAAATTTACTCTTAATTAAATTTGGTGATGTGGAAAAAGGGTGCGTCCTAACAGCGTTAACGGAATCAATTAAAAAAAAAAAAAAGGCTTCTATTCAAATATATACTACAATGTTTTGTAACAAATAATTAAAGAATACCATTACCAGATAACATTTTTTACTTGTATTGTATTCGAATTTCCCAATACGTTTCTCAGAATTCACCATCCAATTGTAACATTACATTAAAGAAATTAAAATGTTATTTGTAATCCAGAAAATTGGTCAATCATATTTTGAACAAATCGTACTTTAAATATTAAAATATTTGTTTGAGTAGTGGCAACAATTCACAGTCATCTCTGTAAAGCATTTTTTATAATTTTTTAATATGTAGAAATTTTATTAAATTCCTGAAATGTATTTTATGTGCAATGTCATACTAATAAAACTACGTCAGCCTTTGTTGTCAATAAGCCCTTATTAAGATTTCGATTAAATAACACAAAATTTACTCTTAATTAAATTTGGTGTGGAAAAAGGGTGGTTCGTAACAGCGTTAACGGAAAAAAAAAGCCATATATTAAAATATATACTACAATGTTTTGTAACAAATAATTAAAGAATACCATTACCAGATAACTTTTTACATTCTCTTTCCCATAAGGTAGAGAAAGTATTGTTTTAGTGTCAAATTTTCGAACGTGAATTTTTGTAATATTTACACGTTTTAAGGTCCCCTGAATCCGAAAATCATGTTTTTAGCGGTTGGTCTCTGTGTGCGTCAGAGTGTGTGTTTCTCCGTTATCAGCATATCTCAAAAACAAATTATACCAGAAAGTTAAAACTCGGTATTCTAAATGTGTATTATATAGGGCTGCTACACTAAGCTTTCCGTTGAGATCAAGCAAATGATTCGTGTACAAGGACACCCAAGGAAATTCAAATTCATTGCGTCCATGGGGGGAAATTGCAGGTAAGTAGAGTTTAACATCTATAGACTGCACTAAACCTAATGAAACGAATATATAAATCTTATATGCGTAAAAACATGTTTCATGTAGAATATGGTATAGAAATCATTCACTATACGTTTACAGGGCTACACAAAAGAACTAGATTATAATGCGACAATCTTTGAAAATTCATGAAAGTGTAGTTCAGGTTGATCCGTGTGTTATTAATATAGGATTATATTTATGTGCACGGAATCATATAAATAATGTATTTTTTTAAAGCTAAATATTCATCGATTGGTTTCTTGTATATTTACACGTTTTGAGGCTTCTTGAATACCGAAGTCAAGTTTTATAGTTTGATATTTGCCTGTGTCTGTTAGACTAAATAAAAAGCAAATAATTTTAGGCGATCAAATCATGTATTTTGAAGTGAATACGTTTGTTATAAAAAAAAGTTTGTTCAAGATTGATAAATTCCAAGGAATGATGCGAGTGAAAGCTGTCTAAATAATTTTAAATGAACTTTTGAACTGAATAACAGATTTAAATTTCCTATAAATGTAGGTACGATGTCAAATAAAGCTGTTCCGAAGCCTAAGTTGAATTGTTTTAACATAGGTTTACGTAACAGTACTCGTTATCTTAACCCTTAATCTTCAATCCATACTTATAGTATTAAATTTCAAGGTAAGAGAAAGTCGTGTGAGTGACACATGAGATTATTTTACCTGTATTGTATTCAAATTTTCCAGTACGTTTCTCAGAATTCACCATCTTATTGTAGCATTACATTAAAGAAATTAAAATGTTATTTGTAATCCAGAAAATTGGTCAATCATATTTTGAACAAATTGTACTTTAAGTATTAAAATATTTGTTTGAGTAGTGGCAACAATTCACAGTCATCTCTGTAAAGCATTTTTCATAATTTTTTAATATGTAGAAATTTTATTAAATTTCTGAAATGCATTTTATGTGCAATGTCATACTAATAAAACTAAAACAGCGTTTGTTGTCAATAAGCCGTTATTAAGATTTCGATTAAATAACACAAAATTTACTCTTAATTAAATTTGGTGGGGAAAAACGGTGCGACCTAACAGCGTTGACGGAATCAATAATAATAATAATAATAATAATAATAATAATAATAATAATAATAAAGGCTTCTATTCAAATATATACTACAATGTTTTGTAACAAATAATTAAAGAATACCATTACCAGATAACTTTTTTTACCTGTATTGTATTCGAATTTCCCAATACGTTTCTCAGAATTCACCATCCAATTGTAACATTACATTAAAGAAATTAAAATGTTATTTGTAATCCAGAAAATTGGTCAATCATATTTTGAACAAATCGTACTTTAAATATTAAAATATTTGTTTGAGTAGTGGCAACAATTCACAGTCATCTCTGTAAAGCATTTTTTTATAATTTTTTAATATGTAGAAATTTTATTAAATTCCTGAAATGTATTTTATGTGCAATGTCATACCAATAAAACTACGTCAGCGTTTGTTGTCAATAAGCCCTTATTAAGATTTCGATTAAATAACACAAAATTTACTCTTAATTAAATTTGGTGTGGAAAAAGGGTGCGTCCTAACAGCGTTAACGGAATCAATTAAAAAAAAAAGGGGGCTTCTATTCAAATATATACTACAATGTTTTGTAACAAATAATTAAAGAATACCATTACCAGATAACTTTTTTTACTTGTATTGTATTCGAATTTCCCAGTACGTTTCTCAGAATTCACCATCCAATCGTAACATTACATTAAAGAAATTAAAATGTTATTTGTAATCCAGAAAATTGGTCAATCATATTTTGAACAAATCGTACTTTAAATATTAAAATATTTGTTAGAGTAGTGGCAACAATTCACAGTCATCTCTGTAAAGCATTTTTCATAATTTTTTAATATGTAGAAATTTTATTAAATTCCTCAAATGTATTTTATGTGCAATGTCATACTAATAAAACTACGTCAGCCTTTGTTGTCAACAAGCCCTTATTAAGATTTCGATTAAATAACACAAAATTTACTCTTAATTAAATTTGGTCTGGAAAAAGGGTGCGTCCTAACAGCGTTAACGGAATCAATTAAAAAAAAAAAAAAAAAAGGCTTCTATTCAAATATATACTGCAATGTTTTGTAACAAATAATTAAAGAATACCATTACCAGATAACTTTTTTTACTTGTATTGTATTCGAATTTCCCAATACGTTTCTCAGAATTCACCATCCAATTGTAACATTACATTAAAGAAATTAAAATGCTATTTGTAATCCAGAAAATTGGTCAATCATATTTTGAACAAATCGTACTTTAAATATTAAAATATTTGTTTGAGTAGTGGCAACAATTCACAGTCATCTCTGTAAAGCATTTTTTATAATTTTTTAATATGTAGAAATTTTATTAAATTCCTGAAATGTATTTTATGAGCAATGTCATACTAATAAAACTACGTCAGCCTTTGTTGTCAATAAGCCCTTATTAAGATTTCGATTAAATAACACAAAATTTACTCTTAATTAAATTTGGTGTGGAAAAAGGGTGCGTCCTAACAGCGTTAACGGAATCAATTAAAAAAACAAAGGCTTCTATTCAAATATATACTACAATGTTTTGTAACAAATAATTAATACAATACAATACAAAGGGTGTTGGGGTAAGCGCTACAGCCGAAAGGCTGGCATGACCTCAAATGATCCAAGAAGAGGGGAATAGGAAGCGAAGAATCCATGTAAGAAACCAGTCCCAAACCATGAAAAGTTAAGCAAAAAACAAGACATTCATTACAGATTAGCCAAGAACACAAAAAGAAAAAAATATATATATAAGAACACAATGACCGAAAAGAAGAGATAATGTATTAAAGGACAGCAATATAAGTCAATACACAGGAAGACTACACCAAGGATAGATAGATCATAAATGCTAGAAACGACCAGTGTCAAGAAAAAGTCGAATAAACAGACGAAATAAATGATCATTCTCCTCCAAGATGGTCCAGAAAGTACCCCAAGAAATATTGGAAAGAGAGACATTCATCTTTTGAGAAAGTAGCAGCCTTTCTGCTGCGAACGCCCGACAGTCAAATACATAATGACGTTCAGTTCCAGTCCCAGCATGGCAGATGGAACATATGGGAGAGTTGTTGAGATGGAAGCGAAAAAGTCGACATTCAGTAACGGCACTTAGAGTTCGCAAACGGGCAGTGACCACATCTTCTTTCCTGTTCCTAGTGAATTTATAAATTGTTGTGCCTAAGTGAGGAGATGATTGGGCGTACGGGCTTTCTTCCCACCAGCTATTAAACTGATCGTGCATGATGCGCTTAAAGAGCTGTTTGAGGTCGCTTGGAGCGATACCACCATAGGTGCAAGTAGCAAACGGCCCAGTCCTAGCAAGCTGATCAGCCTGTTCATTAGGGGGGATGCCAACATGGCTAGGCACCCAGACAAGAACCAATTTATCCACATAAGCCCTAACGGACTTAATAGTGTTATACAGCTGTAACACAGCCGCAGGAGACGTATGATTAACGTGTTTCAACGCAGTAAGGGCCGATTTACTATCAGTCAGGATGAGGCAAAGACCACTCTTGAGAAAAAGACTAGCACCAAGGTCAATTGCAAGGACTTCAGCAGTAAAGATGGAATTAAGATGGTGAATCAAATGAGCCCTGGAAAACTTGTTTGTGACGTCGACTGCAGCGATGGAAGTTTTACACTGATCTTTAGAAGCGTCAGTGGCAATAACTTGATACCCAAAAAAGTTGCTAGTCATATAGTGATGAAAGGAGGCAAGAATTACTGGCGGGGGAAGAGCTTTCGACTGAAACGGAAATTCATCCAGAAAAATCTCAATGTAATCCGTGACTATCCCGGCTGGCCAGCAAGAACGAAGGAGCATACCAGGATTGAAGGTGCCATAGTCAGTATCCCACTCCAAACTTGCGTCAACATAATCAAGTGAAGAGTCATGACCATAGGAAGTGGTGCAGCGAACATAGAAAGTATTTGTCAAGTAGGACCGACGAAGAAATAAGGGAACCTGACCCGACTCCCTGTAGAGTTTAAAAAGAGGGGTCCACCTAGGCAAACCAGTCGCAAACCTAATAGCCGCATTGTAAATGACATCAAGCTTTTTCAATGAAGATTTACAGGCACCACTATAGATAGGGGCAGCATACTCAATGAGACCACGGATAATGGCGTTAACAACTTTTAAGAGCTGAGGGGTCCGAATGCCCCACAGGGGGGAGGCGATGGCTTTTAATAAATTCAGACGCTTGACACATTTCTTTTGCAAGTAATCAAAATGGGCCCGGAACGTGAAATTAGTAGAGAAAATCACCCCAAGAATCTTCACCTGATTAAGCCACTCAATACTGCTACCATGGAGAAAGAGATTTCTTTCCGGAGCCTGAGTTTTACGTGAAAAGTTTATGACAGCACATTTGTCCAGGCGGATGTCCAGTAGCCAATAACTGCACCAGGTTTGAACTCTGGCCAAAGCTTCCTGCAACTTAATCATAACTACGTCAAGACACGGGTCAGCACAATAAATGAGAATATCATCTGCATAGACGATAGCGTGTACACCAGAGTCAATTACTTCAAAGAAATCCCACATATATATCGTAAAAAGTATTGGCGAAAGCACGCTGCCCTGAGGGACACCAC
The DNA here is from genome assembly GCA_963930645.1 of Salticus scenicus. Taxonomy (NCBI): domain Eukaryota; kingdom Metazoa; phylum Arthropoda; class Arachnida; order Araneae; family Salticidae; genus Salticus; species Salticus scenicus. The sequence continues at coordinate 39,288,262 of OZ005659.1, forward strand.
GATTAGAAGGGACAGAACGGGAAGTGACGCCCCTCCAACTGACCTTCAAAGACCGTTTATGTAGCCATTGAGCAATCCAATACGCTGTATCACCACCAATACCAATACTAGCCATTTTATAGATGAGGGCATCCCTCCACACAGAATCGTAGGCAGAGTGGATATCTAACTTGACTGCAATGACGTACTTCTTTTGAATGCGGGCATCTAAAATTTCCTTGTAGAAGATACGAAGAGCTTTACTGCAATCTCTACCAGGGAGAAAACCAAAATGACGAGCATGGAATACCGAGGTAATGGTCACGTGATCAAGGATCCGTTTCAGAATCATCCGCTCAAGAATTTTACATCCTACAGCAGTTAAGGCAATAGGTCTGTAAGCAGCTGGCTGAGTTTTAGGTTTCCCTTGCTTCCAGATGGGAAGAACGATAGCAGTCCTCCAAGTATCCGGAACGACGCCATCATGCAACATCGTGTTAACCATGTCTAGAATTTTCTGCCGGTTGGAGAAGTTAAGAGCTTTAAATATTTGAGCTGGGATTTTGTCCTCCCCCGGGGTGGTATTCTTCATTAGATGGATAGCTTGATTAAGTTCAACCAGGCTAAAACTTTTGTTCCAGAGAGAGTCATTACAGGAGAGATCATAAGGGATTCCAGGAAGGTCATCAGTATGACTGTAATGTGTATAGCAAATATTTCAGCCTGCTCTCTACGATCAGCAATGCCGCGACCATTATGATGTAAAACGAGATGAGAATCAGTGGTGATCCACCTATTGTTAAGAGCCTTAATCATTGGGTAAACATTCCCGCCATTCATTCGATCGCAGACATTCTTCCAAAAGGCCGAGGCTTTTGACCTAACGCAGCGCTTTAACCGCGCAGCGACACTTCTATACTTGATCCAGTGATCCCTAGAGAGTAAAGTCTTGGCCAACCGCAGAAATTTCCTTTTTTGCCCAAGCAACCAGGCGCACTGTGTCCCACCAAGGGGGGTTATCCCTACTCTTAAGAAAATACCTGACAGAGTTACTCTTTAGGGACCTACTAAAACTGCATGTTAAATTTTCAACACTAACACTAGTATTACCACTCAATGAGTTATTAAAGTCACATTTGACTGCATTCCAGTCAGTGTAGGTACGAGGAATAAGGTGAGGAGAAAATTTACCAGAAATTTGTAATATGATGGGATAATGGTCAGAATCAAAGAGATCATGGTGCACTGAGACGTGGCTTCTACGGAAAACATCTGGACTGGCAAAGGTGAGATCAATAAGAGAATGGTTCCCAGAAGGGGAAACATGGGTATAGCTGTTAGAGTTCAGGATACAGACATTATTGTTAAGTAACCAGTCATAGATCTGATCAGCCCCAGGCGTAGAAACAGCATTGCCCCATGCAGTATGTTTTTGATTGAAATCCCCAAGGATAATGAAAGGGGGATGGATTTTGTGAAGAAGACGGTTTAACCATAGAGAAGAGACATTCCCAGCAGGGGCGTAAAGATTAACTACAAAAATCCACTGAGTGCCAGACCAAATCTTAACAACTAAGAATTCAACATCAGGGGAAACAAGTTCACTAAATGTAACTTGCACCGAGGGGAAGTTGGTATTCACAGCCGTTAGTAACCCACCACCTCTACTCAACCTATCGTTACGATAAACAATTTTCTGAGGGCAGGAGAACGAATCAGAAGGGTTTAGAAAAGATTCTTGAAAAACAAAAACATCAGCAGCGCAGAACGGCCAAAACTTTAACCAGTGATGCTTCTGGCGAACGCCCCTTGAGTTCCATTGAATAAAAGTAAGAGAAATATTATGACTCATAAAAAGAGAAATAAAAGTCCTAGAAAACGCTTGTACCCAGAACCAGCAAGGGCAGTATAAGCCAGCCGGGAAGGGGATCACTAAGTAGCATCAGCCATTTCCACCTCAACATTTATCTTGGATTGGGTAACTCTACTAACCGGAATCTTGTTTTGGATCTCAGTCAGTCCAGGCTCATTTACCTTCGATTTCTTTAATAGTCGTTCAGTTTGTTCTTTTAGGGTGGAGGTATGGGGTTTATCATCAGTGGGAGCAGTAGACTTCGCAGTCAACCGACCGGTAGACTTGATTACTAATGTCGTCAAACGATCCATGTTTTGTTTGATTTCTTTTGTTTGCTGCTGTACCAATTGTAGTATACTCTCATTATTTTGTTGAACCAGTTGCGTAACACTTTCAATACTCTTCTGCACAACCTGACTTAGAAGATCCTGAAGTTTCATAAACACCGAGTCTAGGCTACTCTGGAATTCATCTCTGGTCACTATGGTGTCCTTTTGTGTGTTCTGCGTAACAGCAGCCGCAGCGTAAGATTTTTTATCCAATGTACGGAATTGGCGACGAGCTTCAGTGATAGATACATGATTATCAGTTTTATATTTTAAAATTGACATTTCATGAAGTCGTTTCGAACATTGGGAATCAGTCGCCTCATGATTTTCGCTACAATTGCAACATCTCTTAACTTCACTTGTGCACATGTTTTCGGGATGATTCTCAGCGCATTTTTTGCACGTTACGTCACTTTTGCATTTGAGTGTCGAGTGGTCGAATTTCCAACATTTTGTACACTGACGCGGCCGATCATAAAAAGGTTTTATTTTCTCAATCATGTAAAAGAATTTTATTTCTGGGGGGAGATTAGCGCCAAATATGGTAACTAGAACAGTCTCCGTGAGTTGGACACCTGATTGAGACTTTCTCGTAAATCGACGTAGTTCTTTAACCTTCAATTTGTTTTCGGTTTGAATTTCTGTCCCAAGATCAGCTAAATACGTAGTTGGGTCAATGTCGTGTAACACAAATCTGGTAGTGATATTTTCTTGTTGAACATAAGGGGTGACAGAAACCTTTAATAAACTCTCCAATTTAATAATTTGTTTTGCGCATTCTAGGTCTTCGGTCTCAATAAGAAGCTTGTTAGTTCTGGTAAATTTTATGCTATGTATTTTGTTTAATAAAGAAGCATCACAAAACTGGCGTTGTAAAAATTATTACTTACAAACTTTGAATAAACACCATAAAATGCAATAAACTCGCAACAATTGTTTCGGGTCGAAAAAACCACGACCCTTCATCAGGCGAACAAAGTAAGCACGAGTGCTGCAATCAAAGCGGCAACGCACAAAATCGTTTAAAATGAAAAGAAAAAGTATATAAAGTAGAAACTAAATATAGCTACTGGTGTGAGTAGAATTGTACCAAAAAACAAGGAAATAAATAAATGGGTGAGATTAAACACATAACAATCAAAGGATAACCAAAATTAAACTAAAATCTAAGTTACGCGAGTAATTTCCAAGCATCAGAGAAGAAAGGAGTGGAAGAAATATCATTAACAAGATTTTTCGAATTTTTAAATATGTAAAATGCTTCATGAATATCCAAATGGGAGGAACAGACAGGAGATGAAATTATGTTAGTTTTGGAAAAATCAAAGCGATGACCTTGAGACCAGCAGTGGGAAGCAATAGAAGATTTGGTAATCTCTTCATTACGAACATTCCGACGGTGCTCATTTATTCTGTATTTCAAACGCCTCCTAGTTTGACCAATATAACCTAAGTTGCAGGACGAACACGGAATTGAATAAATTCCAGAACGGTTTTCGGTGGGAATGGGATCCTTAAGAGAAGATAATTTAATTTTATTGACGGGTTTGTAAATAACTTTGAAACCAAACGGTGAAAGAATTTTAGAGATTTTAAAAGAGAGTGAAGAATAAAAAGGTAAAACAACTGGGATGAGACTATGATCGTTTAATTTGGGAGCAGAACGTTTAGGATTCTTAAATTTATATAGAGCTTTATCGATGATAGATGGGTTATAGCCACGAGAGAGAGCTAGAGATTTTAAATAACTAATTTCTTTCGAAAGATTAGACGGATCAGAACAAATGTGTAAGGCACGGTAAACATAAGTGTAAAAAGCAGACATTTTTTGTTGAGGGGCGTGGTTAGAGAGAGCATGCGGCGGCAAAGAGACTGAGAATGGTTTTCTAAAAACAGAAGTTGAGAAACAATCCTTTTCTTTATTCACAAGAACGTCAAGGAAAGGCAAAGAGCAATCCTGTTCAACCTCAAAAGTGAATTGAATGCATGGGTCAATCGAATTGACCAAAGAAAGTAAATTGGACAAATCGACGTCAGGGGAGACAAGAACGAAAGTGTCATCCACATATCTAAACCAGTGAGGAAATTTATATGCACTATTTTGAAGAAAAACTCTTCGGTGTATATAAATTTCCTCACTGGTTTAGATATGTGGATGACACTTTCGTTCTTGTCTCCCCTGACGTCGATTTGTCCAATTTACTTTCTTTGGTCAATTCGATTGACCCATGCATTCAATTCACTTTTGAGGTTGAACAGGATTGCTCTTTGCCTTTCCTTGACGTTCTTGTGAATAAAGAAAAGGATTGTTTCTCAACTTCTGTTTTTAGAAAACCATTCTCAGTCTCTTTGCCGCCGCATGCTCTCTCTAACCACGCCCCTCAACAAAAAATGTCTGCTTTTTACACTTATGTTTACCGTGCCTTACACATTTGTTCTGATCCGTCTAATCTTTCGAAAGAAATTAGTTATTTAAAATCTCTAGCTCTCTCTCGTGGCTATAACCCATCTATCATCGATAAAGCTCTATATAAATTTAAGAATCCTAAACGTTCTGCTCCCAAATTAAACGATCATAGTCTCATCCCAGTTGTTTTACCTTTTTATTCTTCACTCTCTTTTAAAATCTCTAAAATTCTTTCACCGTTTGGTTTCAAAGTTATTTACAAACCCGTCAATAAAATTAAATTATCTTCTCTTAAGGATCCCATTCCCACCGAAAACCGTTCTGGAATTTATTCAATTCCGTGTTCGTCCTGCAACTTAGGTTATATTGGTCAAACTAGGAGGCGTTTGAAATACAGAATAAATGAGCACCGTCGGAATGTTCGTAATGAAGAGATTACCAAATCTTCTATTGCTTCCCACTGCTGGTCTCAAGGTCATCGCTTTGATTTTTCCAAAACTAACATAATTTCATCTCCTGTCTGTTCCTCCCATTTGGATATTCATGAAGCATTTTACATATTTAAAAATTCGAAAAATCTTGTTAATGATATTTCTTCCACTCCTTTCTTCTCTGATGCTTGGAAATTACTCGCGTAACTTAGATTTTAGTTTAATTTTGGTTATCCTTTGATTGTTATGTGTTTAATCTCACCCATTTATTTATTTCCTTGTTTTTTGGTACAATTCTACTCACACCAGTAGCTATATTTAGTTTCTACTTTATATACTTTTTCTTTTCATTTTAAACGATTTTGTGCGTTGCCGCTTTGATTGCAGCACTCGTGCTTACTTTGTTCGCCTGATGAAGGGTCGTGGTTTTTTCGACCCGAAACAATTGTTGCGAGTTTATTGCATTTTATGGTGTTTATTCAAAGTTTGTAAGTAATAATATGTATTTTGTTATTCAGGCTAATTTTATTATCAATTTCCGCCTTCAATTGCTTGGGCTTATTGCGGGGGAATTTACCTTCACCGGGTTCCAAACACAAACACACACGTGTAACTCCATTTGTGAAAGCATATTCTAGTTGCAACGGGAGGGGAATATCTTCCCTCAGAAATATATTTGACTCAAGAGCCGACTGCTCATGGAACGTAAACTGGGAATTCATTCTTCCCAAAAACAAACAATTGGTTACCCCACTGCCAGCTGGCAGGAGAACCGAAGTACAACAAATATATAAGTAAAGAAAAAAGCAGAAGAAAACAAAAATAAACACTCACTTATGTCCTTACAGAAACCAACAGAGGTGAAAAAGAGTGAGAAAACTTACACACTTCGTAGAAATAACTAAGAAAAAGCACTCAGGTCAAGCCAGCACAGCTTACCGCAACACCCCCTTCCAACAAATTCACAATCAACAAATAATTAAAGAATACCATTACCAGATAACTTTTTTTACTTGTATTGTATTCGAATTTCCCAATACGTTTCTCAGAATTCACCATCCAATCGTAACATTACATTAAAGAAATTAAAATGTTATTTGTAATCCAGAAAATTGGTCAATCATATTTTGAACAAATCGTACTTTAAATATTAAAATATTTGTTTGAGTAGTGGCAACAATTCACAGTCATCTCTGTAAAGCATTTTTTATAATTTTTTAATATGTAGAAATTTTATTAAATTCCTGAAATGTATTTTATGTGCAATGTCATACTAATAAAACTACGCCAGCCTTTGTTGTCAATAAGCCCTTATTAAGATTTCGATTAAATAACACAAAATTTACTCTTAATTAAATTTGGTGTGGAAAAAGGGTGCGTCCTAACAGCGTTAACGGAATCAGTAAAAAAAAAAAAAAAAAAAAAAAAAGGCTTCTATTCAAATATATACTACAATGTTTTGTAACAAATAATTAAAGAATACCATTACCAGATAACTTTTTTTACTTGTATTGTATTCGAATTTCCGAATACGTTTCTCAGAATTCACCATCTTATTGTAACATTACATTAAAGAAATTAAAATGTTATTTTTAATCCAGAAAATTGGTCAATCATATTTTGAACAAATTGTACTTTAAATATTAAAATATTTGTTTGAGTACTGGCAACAGTTCACAGTCACCTCTGTAAAGCATTTTTTTTTTTTTTTTTTAAATAATTTCTTAATATGTAGAAATCTTTTTAAATTCCTGAAATGCATTTTATGTGCAATGTTATACTGATAAAAATAAAACAGCGTTTGTTGTCAATAAGCCCTTATTAAGTTTTCGAACAAATTACATTTTAAGAGATACACTGCCCTCCAAAAGTTAAAGTACAACCTGTCTTCTCATTTTATTATTATTCCCCCCCCCCATAATTTTGGAACAAATGAACATCTGAATATAAAATTTAGATGGCATATTCGCAGACGAATCTTTGATCGAGTTTTATGTAACTTCGACAAAAGTAAAAATTATTAAACTGATATAACTTCATTTTTTTTTCAAAAGTAAGCATTGGAAGAAATGATAAATTTAAACAACTTTAGCAAAGAAAACTAAATGAGAAAATGTGCCAAAGGTGCACTACAGATAGGTGAAGGTATACATGTTTCCAAACATTTTATTAAAACTAAAACCAGATTTTTCTTTCTGTATTCACTTTTCTTTATCTTCCATACGGGATTTTTTGGGCAAAATATATATTAATTTGTAAATTTTGAGCATCGTCAAAATAATTAAAATGTCAATAAAAATTTTTAAAACGAACTTCTCTTCCAATTTTCATGTCCGCATGTATATATACACTGTCTACCGATAAGTATTTGGCCACTTTGGAATTTAGATGGAATATATCTGGAAAAATTCTGCAGGAATTATCTTAAAACTATGGGAGTGTGAGGAATATAATATACCTCATATATTTCAGCGAAAGTTTTGTCTTGAAAAGGAAAAGAGAACCAGTAAAAAATTAAGTCCCCCCCCCCAAAAAAAAACGATGTTTTGAATCACCCTGTAAAATGTAATGCTAGAAATGCCTTTCGGCTTTTATGAGGATTCCTCTAATTATCTGCGTAATTTTTTATTACGCTATCACATATATTCGTGAAGATAGAACGGTTTCTTTAAAAACTTGTAACAAAATTTTCTACTTTTTTTATCTATAACAATGAAAGAGGATAGGGGGCTTTACAGTGCAGCTACATATCCTAAAACTAGTAGTGAGGACGCGCCCAATATGTTGGAGGGCTGCCAGCTTGAAATTTGGAAAACATCCAGCAATTCCGTGCTCCGTTATTGCTCATTTTCTCCGAGTCAGTTGACTGTCACCCCTATTTCAGCATTGGACTCGTTGAGTTAGCGCTTGCGCAAATGCTTCCATGGTTTCATCAATTGTGGTCGAAGAATATCCATACTTATTTACAATCAGCGACCACTGTATTGCCATTGGGCACTGATTGAATCAAAATAAAAATGTGAGTAAAAAACTTTATAGTTTGGCTTTTATTTTGAGAGGAATTGAAATTCTATTCATTCTATCTCTCATAACTTTTTGAATTTATGCGATATTTGTTTGGGGCTTTCATATAAGTAGCTCAATACATTTGGCTATTAAATTATGTAAATGGAAATTTTTAAAAGCTTGCGCATGCGCAGTTAAAAATTATTTAGTAAAAATGCTCCTATTTCGTAAGATATTTAATATTTTTGCATTCTGATTTCAGTATGATGTGTCTAGTGTAGTATGCCAAGTTTTCTAAAAATGGCTTTGCACTGTGTCTAATACCCTACGTGTTAGAATTAAAAAAGGGGATTTTTATTTATTTTATTTTTTTTATATTTTTTTATTTTTTTGCAATTTTTTAAAGAAACCGTTAGTTCTCCTCGAATGCATGTGGTAGCCCCATAAAAATTTATACAAATAATCAGAAAGATCTTCATGTTACAGCCGAAATGCATTTTAGGTATTGCTTTTTACAGGGTGATCCAAAACATTTTGACTTTTTTAAATTTTTTGCTGGCCTTCTTTTCCTCTCGCGAACAAAACTTTTACTGAAATGTATGAAGTATAAAATTTTCTTTCTACTCATAAAGTTTCAAGATAATTCCTGTTGAATTTTTCTAGATATTTGACCAAATGTCTAAATTCGAAGGTGTTTAAATACTTATTGGTATATACAGTCGGTAACAAAAGTGTCCGAACACTAGCAAAAATTCCTATGTAAAAAAAGCACACTTCATACGGTTTTGTTAAATAAATCCTTATCGAATCATGTTCTTACACTGATTAAGAACAGGATTCGACAAGGATTTATTTAACAAAACCGTATGAAGTGTACATTTTTTACATACGAATTTTTGCTAGTGTTCGGACACTTTTGTTACCGACTGTAGTGTATATATTTAAATTTATTCACATAAGAAAAAAAAGAAAAAGAAAAACCAGAAATGGGAACACGGGAAGAAAAATCTGGGAGGCATACTATTGTAACAATCGCAGCTATCGTAGATAACAAGTCGGATCGTACACTTCGCAGCAAAAGTATCCGAGCACTAGCAATAATCCCTGTCTTAAAAAAGTGCACTTAATACTGCTTTTTTAAATAAATCCTTATTGAGTCATGTTCTTAGTCTGTCTAAGACCATGATTCGACAAGGATTTCTTTAACAAAGCAATATTAAGTGTACTTTTTTTAGACAAGGATTATTGCTAGTTTTCGGATACTTGTGCTGCTGAGTGTACGATCCGACTTGTTATCTACGATAGCTGCGATTGTTACATTAGTATGCCTCTCTTAATCAAACATTTGAATGCATGTGTATTTTCACCTTTCTGAAAAGCCCCTTTGACACTCTTTTTTATTTAGTTTTGTTTGCTAACATTGTTTATTTTTTTCATTTCTTCCAATGCTTACTTTTGAAAAAAGTTTAAGTTATACCAGTTTAAAAATGATTATGTATGTTAAAGTTATGTAAAATTCGATTAATGATTTGATAATGACTATGCCATTAAAATTTTATATTTATAAGTTCATTTGTTTCAAGATTACACGCAAAAGAAGAAAACGAAAAAGCAGGTTGTACCTTAACTGTCGGTGACCAGTGTATTAGCATCAAACATTCAATACAGTTTTTTTTTTTTTTTTTTTTTTTTTAACAATTAATTAAAGACCATTATTGCCATCTAATTTTTGTAGCTTGTAAGTATTGCATTCGAATTTCTCAATACCTTTTTCACATGCCAGTATCTTACTATGACATTATATTTAATTAATGAAACCAAAATATTAGTTACTGTCAGAAAATACCCTTGACAATACTTTCATGCAATTATTAAAAAACCTTATTTCAGCAATTATGTAACAGATATTCATGGTCATCTCTTCAATGTATCTTTCCTATCTTGCGTAGTATCCAGAATTCTTAATGAACTTCTCCGATGCCAACATCTTATTTTTAATAACGTATTAATGAAACTGAAACGGTATTTGTCGTCCATTGGACCGAAGAAGTATGTCAAAGACATATCACGTGCAAATGAGATGTTATTGTATATTCTATTGTCTATGCATGGAATTGATTTTTCAACGTGTATGTGCACAAAAGTGATATTAACATACCAAATGGTGTTAGTTATGAAATGGAATGACCGTCACTGGATGCTTTTAAATTGTAATCATTTGTCAACAGACGCAAATGAGATACTGTTAGAATGCTTGTGTAATCCAAGTTGTAAATAGATATTGGTTACATATTCCAATGCATGTTTACGAATAATGAATTGATAAGCATAATAGTAAGAATGTTACTATTGCCTAAGTAATATTAGAAATTTTTATGTGATAGAATATTCCAGAATGTTGTTTTGAAATGAATGTAATGAAACATAAATGTTTGTTTGATGAGTGCTCAGATTCGTCCTTCTCTCAAGGACTCTTTTATCGCGAATAATCCAGACTTCAAGATTTTTACAAGTTTTATTATAAAAACATATATTTTACGCATATGTAAGAACACAGCATACATCCATGTCTGACCCGGGATTCGAACCAGGAACTTGGCAATCTAGAAATAAGTTCACTAAAAAATGGGCCACCTGGCAGCCTCCCAAATGTGAAATCCTGATTAATTTATTTGTAACTGCGAAGTGATGTACAGTCGGTAACAAAAGTCTCCGAATACTAGCAAAAATTCCTATATAAAAAAAGTACACTTAATCCATTTTTGTTAAATAAATCCTTGTCGAATCCTGTTCTTAGTCAGTCTAAAAACAGGATTCGACAAGGATTTATTTAACAAAACAGTATTAACTGTACTTTTTTTACATAGGAATTTTTGCTAGTGTTCGGAGACTTTTGTTACCGACTGTATGGCTGAGATGAGAAGTAGTTTCACCAATAAATAAATAAATAAATAAGAAGACAAACTTCTGGTTCTGTTGTTCCACCTCTATTAAATAAAACTATCGGATCACAAGTGAAACAACTTCGTTAATCTCCAACATTTTTTTTTTTTTTTTTTCATTCTAATATACCTTTCACATTTCGAAATGTTTAATGAATTAGTATTACAAATGATATAAGTAGGTCATCAAACATTTCAGTAACTTTAAAATTATTAATTACAGATTTATGAACAACATTACGTTTGACAAAGCATATTTATCTACTGACTTACCTTGCTCTGACGTCATCCGATGAGGTCAGTACAACGCAAAGCTACCGAAAGAACTTTGGCAAAGTACATTATTTAAGTCTAATTACAACTTCTGAAAATTTAGTACGATATCTGGGGTACCTTTGTTTTGTCTTTTTGCATACCCTCACCAATTAATAGTTGAAACAATATTTCGTAATAAAAATAATAATTTCGTAAATGTACAACTATTCGCCATGGGATATGCTCACGTATGGCCGTACAGTAATAGTACAGCCAGTTTCATAGTACAGCCACGTGTATAGGGATATTTATAAAATTATTAAACGACAAAATCGATAGATAAGGAAAAATATCTATTACATATGTTTACATAACTGTGGGCAATTAAAAATGTGTTTTCTGTGAACTTTTTAAAATGTCTAAAATAACCAACTAGTCTCATACACGCGTGTAAGACCACAAAACGTGGATCATTCACATGTAATACTGGTTAACGGTAGTCTCAAAAATAGAAGCTGTTAACTAGGAAAACTGGAATCACTTAATCCTTTAAAGAGACAAAAAAATAAGTGTTTTTATTGTGAAAATCTCATAAGAATTTACAAACAAAATTTGAATAGAATAAATGATTTTTTTTCCCCCACTATGCAAAAATAAGTAAAACCTTGTTGGCTGGGAACTAAAATTAGGTGGTATGTAATATAATACACCACTGCCGTTCAAGTATAGTTTGAGCCGTATTTCAGTAACAGTGAATGAAAACACAAGCTTGGAGCCAAAAAATATTTGAAACTGAAAGGTTTAATCCGTAATGGGTGCAAGAAAACCATTTCTTGACTGTGGCTCAAAATAAAATGAAAATAGGGCAGAATTACCTAAACTCCTCTAAGCAACCTCGCACTTAATTCCAACAAACCATAATAATATTTTTAATAAGAAGGTATTATAAATTTACTAAATTGTATAAAATTATATATATATATATATATATATATATATTAATTTCCTTTATCTTAAAAAGTTTTTTAAATTAACTTAATGAAGAAAAGAACACCAATGATTAAGAAACGGGCATCTTGTCTGCAGTTTATTATAAATTCTAGTTTCATTATTATATTGTATACTGTTTCATAATGTTTATTATATATAAACCACTTGGGATACGAACAAAAAACGTTTTTCGCGATGAAAGACACAGAAACATCGAGTCGAAACTTTCACCGGACAATCTTTCCGTTTCGATATTAATAGCTATTTAAGGCTTTTCGAATATTTGTTATTCTAATCTTCTGTTTGATTATACCAAGAATGGGAAAACTAAGGCCCACGGGCCAACTTCAGCACGCATGAAAATTCCTCGAGTCCCGATCCAAATTATAAGTACGTTTATATGTTGTAATAAATTACAATGGTTAATAAAAGATTGTCTGTATTGCATTTCAGGTGTAGTGCTAATAATTTTCTATTCTTGTATTATCATAAACAAAATAGTAATTTTATTTCCAATTAAAAGCCATAGTGAAATGTAAGCTTTTTTTTTTTTTTTTTTTTTTAACTAGAGAAATCCGTGATATTTAGGCAGAACTGTGTTAGAAGAGATAGATTAATAAATGATTTTTTAGTAGCACGTCTTGAATTAGTTCATCGGAGATCGAATTTGCAATACAAAGAACTTTTAAAAATATACTTGGAGTTTCATTTATCACATTAATTTGTAATTATTTGTATTCTGTTTTAAAATAAATTATATTAAACTGCTATTTTACCATGTTTTTATTAACTTAGATTCTTGTTTATTTGTCCAGTACAAATCTTGCAATCGATTTTTAACTAACTTTCCGACTAGCTAGACATTTGAAACTTTCAGGAAGGCTCAGAACACGGTGACAATACTTTTTTTTTGTACTTTTAGTCAACTGTTTCAGGTCCCTACTGCCTTTGGCAGCGTTTATATGATTCGACAGAAAATTTAACTAACTTCCCGACTAGCTAGACATTTAAAAATTTCATAATACTTCAAAACACGATGAAAATGCATTTTTTAAATACTTTTAGCACACTGTTTCGGGTTCCTGCTGCCTTCGGCAGCGTTACCAGTAAAAAGCTTGCAATCGATTTTTAACTAACTTCCCGGCTAGCTAGCCATTTGAAACTTTCAGGATAGCTCAGAACACGGTGACAATAAATTTTTTAATACTTTTAGTCAGCTGTTTCAGGTCCCTACTGCCTTCGGCAGTGTTTATATGATTCAACAGAAAATTTATTTAACTAACTTCCTGACGAGCTAGACATTTGAAACTTTCAGAATAGTTCAGAACACGGTGAAAATGTGCATTTTAGAAATATTTTTAACCAACTGCTTCGGGACCGTGCTGCCTTCGGCAGCGTTACCAGTACAAAGCTTGCAATCGATTTCTAACTAACTTCCCGGCTAGCTAGCCATTTGAAACTTTTATAATAACTCAAAACACAATAGCAATGAATTTTTTTAATACTTTTAGTCAATTGTTCCGGGTTCTCGCTGCGTTCGGTAGTGTTTATATGATTCAACAGAAAATTTAAAAACATGGTATATAAAAAGTTCTTTTTATCTTGTAATTATTATTATTTCCTTATTTTTTGTTTTGGTTCGCTCCACCAAAAATTTGCCCATCGCTGGATTAAACAATGAAGACGAAGATGATCATATTTTTTATTTTTGCTCCAAATTACTTTCTGTTAAAATGGGAAGAGATAACCTTGAGATTCAGTGGTAACGTCCCATTTAAAATAGCCTGGTGCAAGAAAAACTTAGAGGTCCAAAATTACTTTTTAAATTACTTTTTGTGCATTTCTACCAGATGATTTAATAGTACAACTGTTTCCGAACAGTAGAATGGCATGTTCGACTTATTTAGGAGAAAAAAAAAATATTAGAAAACATTACTTTTTAGAAGTAATGGAACAAAATATTTCAACGGAGATAAAAGAATAAAAAAAATTATAGAAAACATTACTTTTTAGAAGTAATGGTTACAAAATATTTCAACAGAGATAAAAGAATAGAAAAATGTAAAAATTTGAAGCCGTATTGCCAGTTTGAAGGGGCTTTCATAATTAATATCCATCGCTATTTTTAAATTGCAACGTTTCTCTAATTGTATGTTTGTCTAATCTAATCGATTATCAACTATTATTCTTCAAAATTAGTGATAATTATTAAATAAAATGTTTTTACAAGTTGGCAACACTGATTAGAAGACAGGCAAAGATTAAGGAAAATTGTGACCGTTTCTTTAGTCTCATTAAAAGCTCTTATATGTAAGGTAGCCCAGATGAAAGTCCAAGAACAAAACTGTTTGGGGCTATAATTTTAGTTCCTGAAATTTAAATATTATATATAATTTTAGTATTTTTTGAGGTTTTTATAAATATGAAACCTGAGTGCATTAAGTTGTATTTCATTTAAGACCAGTTTTGTTGTAAGCAGATGTTAATTCAAAGTTTTCCCTTGATTTTGTCCTTTCTTGAATTTACCATTTCAGGGACGGAACACGAGCGCATAACTCATACCACTATCAATGTAACAAGATTTTCTACTTCTTAAATCAACGATACTATTAGTAGAGAAATTTCTTAAACAAATACCGGTATGAATTCTCCATCCCTGCCATTTCATACTAGGGTCAGGGTGTTAAAGATATTTTCTTCAAAATTCAATTTTTTTTTAATGCTAGAATCTTTGAGTATGCATCAGTAAAAGAGAAGCATGAAAATCAACAAATGCGAAACTTTTCTAATTACTTTCTGTAAAATTAAGTAAGCCACACAATAAAATCGAAAGCAAACGAAACCGAATTGACGTCTTTTTTTTATGTATCTAACAATTGATAGAGCGATATTTTTCTTTTTTCCTTGCGAAAACAAAAAGAAAAAAGTGAAAGAAAGGGTGTTGCCAGATTAACATTTTATACAAGTCTGAAAAAGAACTATCAGGCACGTTCACCTTTTTTTATTTCGTTTTTCTTTCTGCGTTGGTTACTCGTTGCGCCGGTCATACCGGTCGAATCAACTGTTCGCAACCCACATGGGTCGAGGCTTCACTAACCTTGTGTTTCTGTGAAGGCGGAAGACTTTTTAATTCTATTTCCAGAGCGAAACAACCAATATTGAATTCGAGAAGTTATTTCCTCTGGCTTCACAAAGGGTACAGAAGAATAAAATCTCCGTTACGTGTGCAAGAATATGAACTATATTAAGAAAACAGGCTTTGACTTTTGACTCCGGTTTTGCAACTTGTATCTCTTTTTTGACGGTTGCATCCGAAAAGACAAAAAGAGAGGAGGAATATAGTGCAATATATGGAAAGTTCGTGATGATGTTTCATCTTGTAAACATGGATTTCAGAAGCATTAAATGTTATTAGTGTTACCTAAGAAGGGAAAATTTAGCTTCAAAGACAGATATTTTAGAAATCTTAAAATTTCTGGTCTTTTTATAGCTTGATTGTATAAATTTAATCATATGTTCATAGTTTTGCACGCCAAGATAAACGTTATATTTCGTTGCAGTTTTTGCACAAAAAGAATAAAAGAAATGAAAGGAGACTTGATATGTATAATTCATGTTCAGCTCACGTGAGATGTTCAGTTCGTAAATTTGTTATTGTTAAAAAAAAATCAAGTGATTTCTATAAGAAGTGCAAATTAGTTACTGTAATTTCGTTTATATAACTGATTTTTTTTTTAGTTGTTTTTCTCCCCCCCTACCTTAACTATAGCAATAAAGAAAACATTTTATGTCTCTGAATTCGCAACTTACATCTTTTAGTGATTGTTAGGTTATGATTTGCGCGTTAATTTTAATGCTGAGTGTTTGAAAAATCTCATGAAATTTTGATAATGTTAATTTTAAGAACAATATTTTGGAAGAGCTAAGAAGAAGTCAATTCTTCTCTTTCCTGAGATATTCCAAATTTCATAAGCTAGGTTGAAAAGTTGACCCCGCTCCACCCCCGAAAAAATTAATTAATTAATTAATTTATCCAAAATCACAAAATATCCAAAATAGGCCTTTCAAAATATCTTTCCAGAAGACGTATAATATTTTTCAATTTGTGAAATATACACTGCATAAAAAATAGTAAGTCATTTTAATTTTTTTAAAGCTCTTTATTTCTGTAATATGAAAAATAAGGTTAATTTTATTCATAATAATCATACTCCTCACTCTTCACATTTTGAATTAAAAAATAAATAAATAAATAAATAAAAGAATAATTAATCCTTTTGAGTTATAAAAAGAAAAATTCAGAAATCAAAAAGGTTGCATCATAAATTTTCTTTAAAAAGGTAGACGGACACATCTTGTTTCTCTAAATAAAATTTTTTTTAGTAAGGCTGTTGTTTTGCCATTTTTATTAATAAATTCATATATTCAGTTAGGCATTCAATTAATAAGATTCTGAATTGTTATTTGGTAGAAATTTCTCCGAATATCATGACGATTATTTCATATTGGTATGTACCTTCATAGATTTTATAGACAAATATAGTCCAAATGTTTTTCACAACTGATCTTGTTTCCACGAAACAATTTTTTAACTTTGTTTGGTGCACGTGTTGTAGCTCCATCCTGTTGAAAAATTCAGTTTTCTTTCCTTAGGCCAGAAGCGAATAGCATAATTTCGCTGATTAATGTTTCAATATAATCTTTGTGATTTTAACATTCAAAAATCCTAAATTAGTCCTTCATTGTTGCCAATAGCAACAACATCATAACACCACCGAAGTTCTACAAACACCATGAAATTCAAATCCTAAACCGATCTCTTTTCACTCGTTTTGGTATTGAATGTTATTTCTGTACTGATAAGTATAAAGGATTTAAGTCCAAAAATGTCGATTTTGAGTTAAGTACATAGCCAGAGTCAGAAAAAAATTCTCTATCGATTGGTATAAAGGATTTAAATCCGTGTCATTTAGTCTTTGAGAAAACCCATTGGTAAAAAAAGATTTAAGTTAGAAATTTAGCATTAATCTTTGGTATAAAATATTTAATTCAATTTTTCCCTTTATTAAATAAAGATCGACAATCACTGAATGGTATAAAGCGTATAAACCAACATAATCCCTTTTTCCTAATCGATTCTGCTGATTAGCTTTTAGTTAGTTTAACTTTATTTTTCGTCTCCCGAAAAATCAAGAATATGGACTTAAATCCTTTATACTTATCAGTACAGATTTAACAAAACTTAAATTTACGAAAAAAAGAAAAAAGAAAAAAGGCAAATAATCTAAAATGGTTTACCGGCCACTGGCTTAACTAACTTAATATTTCAATTTTCAAGTTTATCCATGAAGACTATCGACCACGAAAATTCTCCATTGTAGTTTTCCTTACTCTTAACTTTTGCCACCGTAACAGCATACTGGCTTCATTCCTGCATACTTTCTAGTTTCAGAAGTGTATAATTACTATGAATTATTTTTAAGAATCAATTATACCAGAAACAAGGGAAATATAAAAATAGGTAGCTATGGTTTGACATCACCAGAAAATATTGAAAAATGTCGGAAACTTCCATCCTAGAAACCAAATTTATAAAAAAAAAAAAAAAAAAAAAAGCATAGCAAAGCCGAGAAAAAGTCTAAAATAAACAAATATATACACCCCGCGACAAAAAGATAGGAACAAAGGGTTTTTTCTTTGATTTTTCATAAAATAACGTTACTTAAATTGTGCTTATCATTTATTATTATTATAAAATAACACTATTCCTGGACTAATTTTTGTTTTAAGACTAATTTAGAAAAGTTTTAAGACTAAAATTTTTCTAATTTAAGACTACACTCCGCGACAAAAAGATAGGAACAAAGGGTATTTTTAAAATTTTCATAAAATAACATTATCTAAATTGTGCTGATCATTTATTATCATAACAAAATATTATCATATCAAAAAAATATTAAATATTTGAATCATATTCAAAATATTCATATTCAAAATAATCATATTCAAAAAAAAAAAAAAAAAAAAAAAAAGTTGTTCCTATCTTTTTGTCGCGCTGTGTAGTCTTAAATTAGAAAAATTTTCATCTTAAAATTTTTCTAAATTAGTCTTAAAACAAAAATTAGCCCAAAAATAGTGTTATTTTATAATAATAATAAATGATAAGCACAATTTAGATAACGTTATTTTATGAAAAATCAAAGAAAATATCCTTTGTTCCTATCTTTTTGTCGCGGGGGTGTATATATATATATATATATATATATACGACACTTTCAGCAGCGAAGAAGATGAAATCCATCTGAAATTATAAGATTCTGCAGATTCTGAGGGAATGGAATTTGATGAGAGAATCACTGTGTTGGTTGTGGAACCGAAACGAATGATTGGATAAAATGCATAAGGGGCCAGAAGTGGTTCCATGAAACGTGTACAAACTATCAATACCTTTGCAAAAATTGCGGGAAAATTTTGGGAAAAGTGAAGGATTGAAATTGTACATCAAACTCTGTTTATTCGAATTTCATTCACTCATTTTCCGCGATATGATTGCATCTTTTCAATTTGCTGTATACTTTTCATGAATAACTGTATAAGATGTGTTATTTTTTGTTATTTTAACTTCACCCTTTTTTTTTTTTTTTTTTAACTAAATGGCCCTCTTTCCTCGACTTGAAGGACAGATGGCCATCTGCCATTTTAATTTCAAACTATGTTTACCACTTTTTGTGCCCAATATTTAATTATTTTTGTTCTTAATATGATGGACATATATTTATAAGAATTTGAAATATGCATAAATATTTCTTATATTTGCATTCTAAGAAATTTTATTTCAATCTTTGTAAACTACGACCATCTGTCCAACAGTTACACTATTTGAGTTTTAAAAAAATACTATGGATTTTCGATTGATTAATATACCAAGATATGTCCACAATTGCCCATTGCGTAGCCATGTTAAACCCACTCAACTTTGCAACCAACGCACAGGATGACCATGAAATAACTTTCACTGTTTAGAGAGAAAAAAAATAATAATTAACCAAATGCAAGCAAATTTCATCTACAGACTGTGAAATTCAAGGGGAGATGATTTCCATCAACGAGATATATAAAGTAGAGTGGTAAATGGTAACCCTTGAGAAGGTCCAAGATGAGTCATGTGACATGCTCTCCTTGCACCTGCGTATTCGGTGGTTCCCTTGGTAACAGCTTATTTTCAGTAAATTTCTATGGCAACGGTTTGAAGATTGTTCTTCGCTTAAGTCATAACCGCCAATGTTTTGGTTTATTTACGTAGTTTAATATTCTTTTGTTCTAAATCATTTTGATTTTGATTTTACTTCTTTTTTATTTCGTGTAGTTGAACTTTAACCGACAAAATGCTTAAAAATAGTTGAAAAATTATTATTTGTTGCTAAATTTAGCTCTTTAAAAGTTTAAATTTTCTTTTATAAACACTTTTAAACTTTGTTGGGAAACGATGAAAAAAAAAAAGGTATTTTATTATTTATTAAAATGTGAAATATGTGTAAAATTATTTTAAAAACAATTTATTTCGGTCATAGGACTGTCATGTTACCTAATAATGATGATAATTTGTCGAACTGGTATTTTAAATGCAACAAAAATAGCGATAAAGGGCCAAACACAGCAACCTATTGGAGCATGTCACGTGATTCATCTTGAACCACGGAAACCTAATCCTTCATCCATTGAATCAGCACTCTCATTTATATATCTCGTTGATTTCCACAAAGAAAGAAAAAATAGTATCAAAAGCCACCGACAGAATAGATATTGGCACTGTTCTTACATTCGGACTATTGAATTTGTACAATCGAGGTAGATTATACACCCTTCCTACTGCATATGTGATTTTGCAGCTGTTGAAAACGAAATAAAGTCAATATTTTAAATAAATGCATGGCAAAGGGATTATATAAAATTTTATTAGGGTTCGAAAAAAAGTGCACATGCAAAAATGAATGACGTACCGTTTTAACTGTATGCCATTCTTTTCTGCATGTGTATTTAAATTATTGGTTTACTTCGTTTACAACAGCTCCATTATCACAAATGCAGCAGGAAAGTTGCATAATACACCTCAATTGTACAAATTCGATAGTACGTACGTGAGGATAGTGCCAAAATCTCCCCTATTGGCAACTTTTGATACTAATTTTTTTCTTATCACAAATCATCTCCCCATGTCTTCTACAATTTGTAGATGAAACTTGATTTTACTCGGTTCGTTAATTTTTTTTTACTATAGATGCCTCCAGACAGTGAAAGGTGTTTTATGGCCACGCTGTATACTATATATATATATATATATATATATATATATATATATATATTTTTTTTTTTTTTGGGGGGGGGGGGGGGTGATTTCGTACACAGAAAAAATATGTTTTGTTGGAACAACAAAAGTGTTATTAAATAAACCATTTTTTTTTTTTTTTTTTTAAATTTTTCTTTTGATATAGTTTCATTAAAAATTTTGTTACCAGAATCGAAAGCAGCACATCGCTCACTCATTGGCTGTTTACAGAGAAATTTATGACGTAACTTATCAGACTATCCAAAGACAGCGAGTTTTCTTTTAATCATATTCTTTTGCTCCATTATAGCAAGTTGGTTTGGTTAACTGTACAAAATCATTGTTAAAATGACAAAATAAATCTCCAAATTAGTCAACAAAAAAATAAATTTTATTTTCCCAACAAAAAAATTCCTTTGTTGTACTATATACAAGGTGTGTGAAAAACTCTCCAGTTTTGAAATGACATAACTCATACTTGCCAACCTAACCCGGAAGATTGTTAATCCCACCCCTTTCCGCCTATTTTTTCACACCAGTCTTTTTTTAAAGTACTTTTCTTCTTATTTAATCGTAAATGTATTTGAAGAGAATTACTCTAAAAATTAAGTGGTGTGCAAAAAGGGGCGGGAACTAACAATCTTAGGTTAGGTTGGCAAGTATGACATAACTATACGAAACAGGGGGAAACAAAAAGGTGAAACAAGTGGCATGTTGGATGGACAGGTTTGGAATTTGCTGCACAACGGTTTGTAGAAATAGTTTCATGATTGGTTAATAGGTGGTGCCACAAGCACAAGAAGATTTACCGAGCTCTCAGAAGTACAGAAAGTTCATTCGTTAGCCTTTTTATTGATGGCACGTGTAAGGGAGTTGTAACGAATTAGTTATTATAGGAAATTTTAGAACATCCTGTCGTATTCCTTGCAGCAACGGGTTTTTATTGTACTAGAATACCACCGATTAAGTCAAACTTCGAGGATGACAAGTCGAGCTTTCAACATAAAATTTAATATTAAATAAAGTCCAATCTTGGAACTATTTCTGCAAACTGGTATATAACAAATTCCAAAACTATATGGCAGTTTCCCCAGACTTTGCGACGTTTTTATTCAATATCCACCACTAAATTTTAATTGTAACGGTTGCCTAATCATTTAGAAGATTATTCGTCTATTATTGATATTAAATATCACTTTCCAAAATTATTGGTGATTATTAAATCAAATTTTCCCCAAGTCTGGCAACATTGCTGTCTGATCTGTCCAACATACCACTTGTTTCACTTTTCCATCCCTCATTGTTTTGCAGTTATGTCACCCAACTCAAATCGGTGAAAAAAAACACTTGAAATCCGTCATCTGTAAAAAATAAATAATTTTTCCCGGGAAATATTCCACTGATCTCAAGGACTGAATTAATACGCTTGTATACCTTTAAGATTTCTTAATACTGACTCATACAATTATTGGGAATAATAACTGTTATAAATCTTCATCAGAAATCCTCATGATGAAAACTAATTTAAAAAACTTGACTGTTACACTATTGAAACAATGTAAGCGATACGTTTGTCCATGAGCTGACAAAAATCTGAGGAGGAGCTTTTTTTATGGAGGGTGGAGCTCTGTTAACGTCAGAATAAGTTGAATTATTATTAGAATAATGTTAACTATTTTCTTAAAGGTTGAAGGAATAGTCAAAAATCATCTTGTCAAAACTTTAATTTAGAATTTTCAGCACGTGTTCCACTATAATGAAAAAAAAAAAAAAAAAAAAAAAAAAAAAAGAAGTGTAATGAGAAGTTAATGACTTGAAGTGCGAGAAATATTTAAAAAGTAAAAAGATCAGAGTTTGTCTACAGCAAGACTATGACAGTAAATGCAGTTAAAGGTAGATTTTGTTTTTCAAAATGACTTTAGAATGTAAAATGATATGTAGGTGGAGCATTTCATAATGCAATATTTTTCATTGACTATTATTATTATTTTTTTTTTCTCCTCGTAACCTCTGTATTTCGAATAATATTTGTTGTCTTTATACTCTCTCTTACTCAGACTGCTAGTATTTTTATTTTATTCCGTAATCATACCTGCCTTTCTTTTTACAACATTTTGTTTTTTTTTTACAAATAATTTTCTTCTCATTTAATCACAACTACATATTGGAGAAATTTTCTCTTGTAAAAAGTGGTGTGAAAAACAGAAAAGAGCTAACAATGCTATACAGAATAAATGAGACATTTTGACAGCTCTATCACATGTTAGAGAAAGCCTTGTTTTTCTGTGAATTTTCCGAAATTGAGATTTTGTTATATTTACACGTTTTAAGGTTCCCTAAATATTAAAATCTGGTTTTTCAGCGGTTTCTCTAGAAAAAAAGTGGTGTGAAAAACAGAAAAGGGCTAACAATGCTACAAAATAAATAAGAAATTTTGACAAATCTACCACCTGGTAGAAAAAGCATTGTTTTTCTGTGAATTTTCTGAAATTGAGATTTTGTTATAATTACACGTTTTAAGGTACCATAAATATGAAAATCAGGTTTTTCAGCGGTTGGTCTCTATGTCTGTCTGTCTATGTAGAAGTCTGTTATCAATGTAACTCAAGAACAAATAACAGCAGGAAGTCCAAAATCGGTATTCTAAACCTGCAGCCTATGGGAATGCTACATAAAAATGTTTAATAAAATCAAACAAATGGTTCGTGTATAAGGACACACAAAGTATTCAATTACATTACATTTATGAGCGAAAGTTTTGGTAGGTACAGTCGAACATATTTAGCCTGTACTAAACAAAATGAAATGGACATAGAGTCTTTATACGCAGAAAAAAAAAAATACATATGTTGTTTCGCATAATATTTAAAAAATAATGTCGTATGAAAAATATTTCTTCTTTGTTTACATGGTCACACAAAAGAATTCCGATATAGTATTGCTATGTTTGAAAATATCCCAAAATAAATTTCAAATTGTATAGCGCATTTTTTTTTTTTTTTTTGCTACGTTTAAGTACATTGTTTGGTAAGTATATACTTTATAAAGAATATACAAGGCCATTCAAAATTAATCCAGTGTGTTTCAGAGAGTGGTGGGGGAGATAACTCTCTAAATAATTTAAAATAAATTTTAAAATTTAATAACAATCTTACGTTTTGTGAATGTAGTTAATATTAACATGGGGTTGAGGGGGCAGTAGTTCCCTTCACATAGAGAATTTTGCTAAATAAAACTGTTTCTAAAACTATTTTGAGCTCTTGTTTTATTTTTGGTACTTTTCTAGTAATTTTTAATAATTAAATATTGTTATTATTATTACTATCAATTATTAAAAATATTTTAGTTATTAAATTTACAATTCACAATTACTGGTGGAAAGAAAATCGGATTAGAAATACCCTGGCATATAATACAGTATGGGACCGAAAATCCGGAAACTGCGGGACCAATGCCATTCCGGATTTTAGAAACTTTTCAAAAAAGTATCGATTTACCAGACATCTTTTAAATTTTAGTCCAACCTTTATAATTAAGCACCAAAGAAATAATTACGGACATATTCCAATATAATTTTATACTGTGCGAACGATAATTAAAAACTTTAATTATTATAAAACTTTGGTGGTTAAATAACAGAAATAAGTAAAATAGAAACAGCATTCCCACTATAGTGAAAATACCGCATTTCTAAATAGACTATAATGTGGTCCACATGATAGACACGAAAGTGCAAAGCTTCATTTATTTAATCTTATTAAATTATTTCTTAAATAAAAATTAAAAAATAAAGCTCAAATACTTACAATTACAAAGATAAACGCACAATTCTGTTATCGCTTTAATCAAGGGAACGATAAACAAAACCTTTGAAGATAAACGTAGAGAAAGAAAAAAAAATATGCTGATCGTCTGCCCGTTGTTTTAGAAAGAAGTGGGAAATGGTTAGAAATTATCATTTAATGGAGAGAGAAAGAAAAAATCCTCCTTAAGATTGAATTAAGTTACCGTAATTTGCTGGAAACATTTTTTTCCCCTACCCTTTTTTTCCCTCAGACTGTTCAGTGCGGGAATGATTGGAATTTCAAAACGTTCGGATTTCGGAATTCCGGATTTCAGGTCCTATACTGTATAAGCTTATGCCACTTCTTTAATAATATAATACTGGCATACAAAATTAAAGCAACAATTTGTTTTCTCCTTTTATTCTCTAAAGTACAATTTTCAAACAAATGAACACATCGTAGCCAATTTTATTTATTTATTTATTTATTTTATTTTATTTATTTATTTTATTTATTTATTTATTTTTTGGAAGACTTTATAATTGAAATGTCAAGATGTCATATCCCAAAAAATAAATGTCCGAGATTTCTATTAAAAAATAATGGCAACACAATTTATCTAGAGAATGTGAATACTGGCAGCTATGTAAATATATGAGCATAAATTTTAGATAGCATGTTCGTTATAGAATCATTAATCGAATTTTATATAACTTTAACATGAGTAATAATTTTAAAATTTGTATTACTTTAATATTTTTTAAAAGTAGGCTTTGGAAGGAATTAAAAATTTAACCCTTTCATTCCTATGTTTTTTCATCCATAAAACAATAAATCTCATATTTAGTCATAAATAAATTTAAAAAGAATATATATGCATATAAATATTCTTTTGAAAATAGGCGTAATAGCAGAATAATATAGTTCACGAATTAATATAGTTAACAAAGTAATCTGACAGGTACTAATATACTTGTACTATTATAACTATTGATACCATTTAACCCTACAAGGCTCAATTTTTTTTTTAGTGCGCGACAAAAATATACAGGTTGTAATTAGTGATCAGAAGATAGGGAAAACTTATAAAAATAAAAATAAAACCATATTTTACGGAAAAATCAACTTTTTAGCTCAACGTACCGTATGTGGAACATACATAAAAATATGATTTACTAATACGTTTACTATTGTAATATACAAAAAAAAAAAAAAAAAAACTTACCTCTGAAAAATATACACTTCGTTATAACACACACTATTTTTTTTTTTTTTTTTTTTTTTTTTTCGAGTCAAAACTGTTCAATAACTATTCTTTTTTTTATTTTTGAATTCAGAAAACGACTAACGTATCACTTTCATTCAAATTTCACACTAAGTGCACTATAACAAAAACACGAATGACATCTTTAGGTAAAGATTCGTTTTACTACATTGCTAAATGTCAGTAGCTTCTATCAAGATGTCAAGAGATGTCGCTACTAATAGTTTTATAGCTATAGGAACGATTAAAGTCGGTGTTCCACATATGGAACTGGGTGCCTTGAAGGGTTAAAATCGTAACTTTCCAATGAATAAAAATATAAGAATCTTGGAAAGAAATGCATGTTACAATTAATTAAAATACAGATTATATACATTAAAAAATTAAAAATATTTGAAAGAGTAAAACTCACTTAAGTTGCTCAAAAAAAGAAACTGATTCCAATATTATTATCAAAATAAAGTAAATCATTTTTTCATCAACAGGAATAGTGAAACTATCTAATATATGTACTTTTTTTTTTTTTTTTTTTAATAGGAAAACGTATATAGATATTGTTTATTCTTAAATGGTATGATTCCAGTTGGCATCACGGAGAATGAAAGGGTTAACAATTTTAGAAAAAAAATCTTAAGGATGATTTACAGATAGTTGACACATACCTTCATATATTAAATTAATTTTTTTTTCGCCCGTGAATAAATTTAAAAATATATATACATGAAAATTGAATGAAATGTTCGTTACAAGATTATTTATTGATATATTTACTATTCTGGCGATATTCATCGTTTACAACTTAATAATTATATTTTTCAAATGTCAAAGAAAAAAAAAGAAAAAAGTTAATATAGAAAAAAAAATCGAATTTTAATTTAACCAAAGCTTACTTTTGAGAAAAATTAAAGTATTATCAGTATATAGGGGAGACCCGTGTACCTAGGGCCATCATGTACCTAGGGCCACCCCACTTTATTTGAATGATATTTAATTTTAAGTTTTAATACTTAATTGGACGAATAACAACACCAATTGCTACTTTTACAACTACTTTGGTACTTTTGAGGAGAGAGTTTTGACAAGTTACATGTAGAAAACGAATTTACATGGTTTGAAGTAAAATTTTGCAGCTCATCTCTTTTGCTATTTTACAAAGGATAGCCAAATATTTTTCTTCTATTTCTAGTGCCTAATTTTGCTTGTTATATTGAGTAATAAATGAGATGTTTAATTAGTCCTCTCTGCATGTGGAATTTTTAGAGGAAAGCATTTTGAATGAAGTTACCAAAACTTGTACCTAGGGCCACATAGCTACCTTGTACCTAGGGCCAGTGTGTTTGGACCTTTTAACACTTTTGCGACAGCATATTTTTGTCTCTTTGACAGTAAGGTCCGCCTGTAGGCGTTTTTCTCACAAGTTACAATTTTTCAAAACAAAATTTTCCGTATTCACATTAATATTACAAATGGATACGCATTTTTTTAAAAAACCTTCTATTTGTCGGAATTTACTATTTCAGGTATTTATATTAATCCCAATTGGAAGTAATTAATCCTAAAGATATATTCATAAGAGTTTGATAATTTTAAACACGTCAAGAGCTCTGTTTTTGGACATTGAAAAAAAACGGCCCTAGGTACACGAGTCTCCCCTATATATATATGTATTATTTAGATCAAAGTATGAAAACACAGGTCGACATGTAAAATTTTGATTTTATAATTTCGGCTGATCTTTATGTTTTTGGTGTGCTGAAACCGAAAATGAAGCCAGTTTTTTTCTCTCACGTATAGATTTTTGTCAATACAGGGTGCCTACCTATACAATTTCTTCCATTAATCTTCCAATAATATAATTATATGGTAAGTTTTATAGAATGTTTCCATGATAAATTAATCATGGATACTTATTGTTGTAATTGCGCAGCACTAATGCGACGTAAAACCATACCAAATCAACCAACCAACCTATTGTTATGATGTTATATGTAAAAAATTGTGTCGGTAAACACCCTGTATTGACAAAAATCTATACGTGATAAAGAAAAATGGGCTGCATTTTCGGTTTAAGCACATAAAAAAAAAAAAAAATAAAGATCAGCTAAAATCATCAAAACAAATTTTGTCAACTTCATTTTTGTAGGCCTGTGAAATCAATTTATGATTAAAAATTTCTATTTTATTTAATCAATGAAGTTTATCATAGAAATATATGTTAAAAAAAATTATTAAAAAATTTCGGTTGGCAACTACGTATGCCAGCATCCAAATTTATGTTCATATTATTTCGAATAAGTATTCTAAACAACTTAATGCAAAAAACATTCTAAATAACAGACAGTACAACAACATAAATGATTTATTTCCAAACCTTACACAAAATAAAATAAATCTAACCACGAAGAAAAAAAAAAACAACAATCTAAATTAGTGAAATCAAAATACACGATTAATTAATAGGATACATGTTCCATATCGTGTCATAATCTCCAGCATTTAGAATGTTATAACAGGTGTCACAACACTCAATGTCAATATTCAGAATCAATTTTCTTTTAACTAAAGAAACGTTCTCAAAAATTAAAACATATGAAGGAAAATTTCTTTCATAACTTTATCCAATAAATAAAGAATTAATAAGTAAAATGACAGTTTCAAGAAAAAAAAAAAAAAACACTTTTTAAATTTTAAACCACAAACCTTTTCACTTGATTATCACAGATAATGCAAAAAATTTTAGTAACTTTTCTTCAGCACCTTATATAAGAAGCAAAATTAGTGCGTCTACCAATGTGTTTACTTCTGCAGTATAATTTTTCTTTATTTAAATACGTAATTCAAAAATACTTTTTGTAACCATTATATTTTTACGTTTAGGCTCTCAATGAATATAATTGTGACATAGAGTTGAGGAGTTGAGTTGAAATACACTCTGTCGAAGAAAAATGAACGTTGTTGCAACTAAATACAGATAATTGAGAAAACAATTAAAAAATATATAAATAATAATAAGCAATTTTGTTTTTTTTTTCTCACAAAAAATTATTTTGTATCTAGTCTGCCTAGACCTGTTTCTAAACGCAAAACGTATGTAGTATATCATAGAATGTTTTTTTCTATTATTCTTCGTAAAATCAGACGACATTTTCATAACCAATTCTATCAAGTATTAAATATAAATGTATAATGAATCTTCAAAAATAAGTGTAGAACATTTTAACAAGCTAGACGCACTATGTAGCATCTGTATGAATATGGCTGAATATTTTAGATAAAGCTGAAGATTAACTTTATCGTTTGCCTCTGTTTTTGACGGAGAACATTTTCCAAAAGGAAAATTTACCATCATCTTTATAAGGCTGATCTTGTTTGCTGCGATTTTCAGCAACAGGCCTGCTGTTGCTACTGCCTTTTTCAAAATATTTTCCATTTGGATGTTGTTGATTTATTTGCTCCTGAGAATCATCGTCAGAGCTATTAGGATTATCTGCACTACAATGACCTGAATCTGGCTCATTATCTTTCAAAAGATCCAGAACATTTTGTTCTGACTTTGACACTTTGGCCCTTGTCAAAGTAAACGTGCGATCGGAAGACACCTTGTGATTGCTGCCACTTTTTGAGATCGGTTGGATAGGATCTTTCATAACTAACTCAGGATCATCAACAAAAGCCTGGGCTAAGTTACGACTAATTTGTTTTCGAATGGTCTTCTTCATTGACAAATGCCGTTCTAGGTGCCTTATATCTCTTTCGGTCAATGTTCGATTAGCATAATATGAAGAATCTTTGCTTTTAGAATTAGCAGTTTTCTGGTTGTTTTCGTCAGACTTCTTGTTTTGCCTAACTGGTTCAGAAAAGTCGTCAGGAACTGATTGCCGATGTTTGTTGTTTTTTCTACTCCCGCCATTAACGGCATTGGACCGAGATTCGTGGTAATTAGGTGGTGGTCGAATATCTTCGTTTTCCATGTTATCGTGTTTTCGCCGACTTCTTGGAGAATATTCATAGGAACGTAGTTCTTGTTTCCTGTTCGACGCATCGCTACCGAACATGCTGAAAATATCTCTCACATCAGGAATATTTCGTTCCATCTTTTTTCAGGCTTTTGGTTCAACCTGAAAAAGAAAAAATATATACATTTAAAAATATATTCATGTTTTAAGTATGTAAATAATATAAATTTCACAATAAATATCACAAAAACATAGACACAGTCATTCTGTCTTGGAAAAAAATCTATCCTTCCAAAATGTGATACGCAATAACCACACAGTAAAAAAGTTCTGTTAAAAAACAGAAAGCTTCCGTAATTTTCTTACAGAAAATTTCTGTTTCTAAAACTGCAAAAAATTAGTTTAAAATTACATCTCGTAAACAGATAAAATCTGTAACCATTGTTACAGATTTTATCTGGTGGATACATATTTTTTCTGTTTTGTATAAGGAAAACTTAGTTCCAAAGCAGAATTTGGATGGTTGGATGGTTAGGTTTTACGTCGCATTAGTGCTGCGCAGATGGGCAATTGACGACGGTCTGGGACACACCCCTAGAGGTGGTCCGGAGACATGCCATCACACTTTTGATCCTCCACGGAAGGGATGGCTCTCCCGCTTCGGTGACACCCAGAGGTATAATTTTTTATGGGAACATGGAGGACACTGCTGCCACGACAGATTTTACGTGCACCAGCCACCATTAGTGGACACGACGGTCTTTGTCCGGTCGAGTACCGAACCCGCAATCTTCCAATTACGAGGCCTGCGCTCTACCGACTGGGCTACCGCGGCCCTCAGCAGAATTGGAAAGTGTTAAATAACAGCGTGAGATTTGATTCCGTGGCTGTAACGTAAAGTCTTTGTTTACTGTGTGGATGGCTCTGGTTCGATTCTGTCTAGTCAAAGAGGGGAATTTTTATTTAATGTGCACTACAGGAAAATCTGTTTGTATGAATGTTTCCTGTATTGTTCGGCTACGAAAAAATTCTGTCTGCAATTTTTTACCGTAGCATACAGATATTTTCTAGCATTTTTTCCCGCCAGAAATGTTCTGTAATATAACAGGATTATTTTTTCTTTCAGTGCAACGTCATTTGCTTTCGCAAAATTCTACGGGGGTTATTTTCAGTCTAACAGATTTTCACTCAGTTTATTCAGATTATTTCACTCAGATTATTTTCACTCAGTTGGAAAAATAAATTTCCAAGATATATAACAGATTTTAGTTGCTTTATCTCTATTTTACGGTATCGTATTTTTTTTTTTTTTTTTAAATATAAATAAGTATATTTTAATTCTATTTGGTTAGTTCCTAGTAGGGTTGTTATTTTTTAAACCACTCATTATAGAAAGGTAAAAATTAGAACTTATCGGTTTGTGTACAGAGGTTACAACAGACTGTCACAGCCACAAGTTTAAAAAAGAAATGAAAGATGGGGATGTATTTTAGAAAAGATTTGATATTCTGGAGGGACATTTTATCGGACAAATTATAATGAAGAGAAAGAATACGACTGAATATATTTAATTAAAACCATCGTATTATTTTTTGAACTAATTAAACAAACATTAACAATCACATTTTTTTTTTTTTTTTTTAATAATTACAGAGTTTTTGAAATGCGAAATTCACTATTTTCATTTTCCTTCTTTCTTTCTTTCTTTTTTTATCTCTTTACAGTTGCTCTTTATATATGCGTAAATATAAGTTACTAGATATAATAATATATTTTCAAGTCATTAAAATGCAAAGCTTTGAGTTATCACAAAATTATAATTACTTTAATTGCAAATATGTTTAAGAATCAAGTTAAATCCATATTTTAAGCTTTTTCTTTTTTCGAAAATACGATGGAAATTCACAGTATCTTTTATTTTTATGTATTTTAATATCATGGTAGAGTATTTTGAATATGTCGGTTCAAACACATTTCGACAGGATTATTTTGAAATATGCTAATTTTTAAAAGTTAATTTTTGCATATCTCAAATATTGTTAAAGATATATTCTTCAGACTCTGTATATAACAATCTATTCACTATGTAAAATATTCTTGAAATTTAAAAAAGAAATTCATTGGCATTTAAAAAAGTTAGTTTTCGGAATCCACTGTAAATGAATTATGTAAAAAGTAACATAAATAAATGAATGAAAGAACTAATCATATGGTTTAGAAGAAATTAAAAAAGAAATTAATTTGAACTAAAAAGATTATGCTTTTTTTATGCTGACAAATCTTAGACAAAGGCCTTAAACATTAGATGTTTCTTTGGAAACAGAATATATAAGATAAATACCTTAAAGGGACTTGTCATCTTTAACTTGTCACCACTGAAGGTTCCATATAAAAACTTATATTTCAATTTAATATTTATAAATTGAACTATATTAGCTTTATTTCAGAATATTATGGAGTGGAAGGCTGATCTTTTATACCAACTATGTGAAAAATACCAGAGCCGGGAATTGAACCCGAGCCTTCCGCTTTACGTGCGGATGCTCAAACCATCGAGCTACCCTGGTTGATTACCAGCTAAGCATTTCTCACATAACACAATGTTTTTCACAATGTTATGTAAGAAATGCCTAGCTGGTAATCAACCAGGGTAGTTCGATGGTTTGAGCATCTGCACGTAAAGCGGAAGGCCCGGGTTCCATTCCCGGCTCTGGTATTTTTCACATAGTTGGTATAAAAAATCAGCCTTCCACTCCATAATTTTCTGAAATGAACTTTCAGGCTTGATGAATAAATTCCTAAATTAAATAGATTAGGTTTGTTCAATAAAATATATATACAGGCAACCATTCTTATGGTTTTGATATATTGTTACAGGTTTGAAATCTTTAAATTGCGTGTACTCATTTTGCATTTTTTCATGAATTCTTGATCTTCAAAATGCTAAAATTTCTACAGATATTTAATAAATGACTTAATATTTTTTGGGGGTGTTTGCCAGAACCTACTTAAAAGAATTAGGTTGAATTTTAAAATTTAATTAATTAGTTTTGGGTAAAAAAATTAAAAAGTGCATGTCTATGTAAAAATTTGGTGGGGAAAAAAACACGATTTTTGTTATATTTTAATTTTTAATACTTTTCTTTTTAAAAATATTGAAAAATCCATACTTAACTATTTTAAATAGGTTCTAGTAAACACCTCAATATATATTAAATATCTGTAGAAGTTTTAGCATTTATGAATTCATGTAAAAATATTTCTTTGATTTTTCATAAAATAACATTATCTAAATTGTGCTTATCATTTTTTATTATCATAAAATAACACTATTCCTGGACTAATTTTTGTTTTAAGACTAATTTAGAAAAATTTTAAGACTAAAATTTTTCTAAGACTACACACCGCAACAAAAAGATAGGATCAAAGGTTTTTTTTTTTTAATTTTTGAATATGAATATTTTGAATATGATTCAAATATTTAATATTTTTTTGATATGATAATATTTGGTTACGATGATAAATGATCAGCACAATTTAGATAATGTTATTTTATGAAAAATTTAAAAAAAACCCTATGTTCCTATCTTTTTGTCGCGGAGTGTAGTCTTAAATTAAAAAAATTTTAGTCTTAAAACTTTCCTAAATTAGTCTTAAAACAAAAATTAGTCCAGGAATCGTGTTATTTTGTGATAATAATAAATGATAAGCACAATTTAGATAATGTTATTTTACGAAAAATCAAAGAAAAAACCCTTTGTACCTATCTTTTTGTCGTGGGGTGTTAGAACACGCAATTTATATATTTCAAATCTTTAAAGAAAATAAATCAAAAACCATGAGAATTGTTGCTAAAGTATATATTTCATCGAAAAAGACTAATACAGTTAATTTTATAAATATTAAATGGAAATATAAGTTTTTATTAGAAACCTAATGTAGCGCCAAGTCCCCTTATCCCTTTTCGACCCAGACCGTACGATCTTGCGGGTTAGACATCCACGACATCCACTTGTAGTTTTGCCTCTGGAACAGTCGTATGTAATAAGATCAGGAAATGAACGATCAAGTTAATTAGCAATAAGTGTAAAATACAATTTTCAATCAACAGATGTCGGTTATAGCCCATATTTTTCTTTCAGTTTTCAAAAACAGAAGAATGTAATGTTTTAAGATAAAAATGTTTCGGGTCGGAAAGGGTTAAAGAAATTACTTGGAATGATTATAAATTATTCGAGTTTAATCATTTACTGTGCTACCACTCACAGAAAAACATAAGTAAAAGCTTTATATCCCCAGAGTTCGTCATTGTCCATGCATAAACATAACTTATGAATTTTGAGTTCGTAAGCGAAAAAAAAAAACATTTCATTCAATTTGAGTTTAACTGTAAAAGATAAACCACCATTCACTATAATTGCATACTACTTTATTCATTTCTAGAATTGATTATCTAAATGTTTATAAAATTTAACCAAGATATATTCAGAAACGATACAAACAAAACAAAAGAATATCAATTTTTTCTTTAAAGTTCAACTTTCCCACGCTTGTTTGACATATGCAGATCATATTGTGTGTGTAATTATACTGATTTAAACGCCGATCTCTTATACATATTCATTTCTAATAAAAGCTCATTATAATTATTTCCACGTTTTCATAGTGTATTGTAAAATCTATGCGATGCCGAACTGTAGTTTTATCTGGATTATTTTACACACAATGGATTAGAATGTATTGTTAGTGTTTTTTTTTATCCCTTTGAAAAAGTATTTGTCTACTTCAAGAATAGACAATTACCTGTATATATATATATATATATATTGATAATTTTATATTAAAAAAAAAAAAAAAAAAAAAAAAAAATATATATATATATATATATATATATATTTTTTTTTTTCCTAAACTATTAATATAATGTTATAAGCAATTTAGTGAGAAAGCCATAAAAGATCAGTTGAAACTTTTATAGTTGGCAATATAGTACTTCTAATACAACTATGAAAAATTCTGTGATATATTTTAAATAAAAATATTTGAATTGTTAATATATATTTACATATTGTTTATTTAAATTTAAAATTTTTCTCGATAAAATGAGATAGATTAAAAATTTTATCTATACTCTACGAATTTCTTTTTTATTTTATTTTCTTATTTATTATTTTGTATATTTATCTAGGTAAAAAATTGGTTGAATTTCAGCACAGTTTCATTGAGATATACATTTCGTTCGTTTTTTAAGTTCTTTCTTTCATGTGTGACTAAAACAAAATGTAACCATATATCAAGGCATATTTAAAACCTTTTAAGTAATTAAAATAATAGCAACTTAGACATAGTTATATTCTTAAATTATCGGTTGACACTATCCTCATCAGTTATTTTTATAACTTGCGTTTTTTTTTTTTTTTTTTTTTTTTTTTTTAAGGGAAAAAATATCTATTAACATTTTTAAATAATTCTTGATTTGGTTATTGTTTTAAGTTTAAAAAAAAAAAAGAAAAAAAGTTTTACTATATAAACAAATGTTAATTTTATATTAAAAAAAAAAAAAAAATGTAGACACCACATGACTTACTTATACATCCATTGGAATATACATATTGTTATGAAAATATTGACATTTTCATGTGAGGTAACTGATTAGTAAATAAACAGGCACGTTCCAGTTTATGAACATTCCTGAAAACAAGCAAAAAGAAAAAGAAAAAAATACTGCAACCAGAAAAGTCACGATAATAGAATTATATATAACTCCCAGAGAGGAGTAGTAGTTTTTTCAAGAATAGTACTCCACAACTTATTACAGGATGTCTCATTGGCAAAAGCAGAGCTTAGACTTTAATGAAAATCATTCGAGTATAGATGGCCAACTTTTGTTCCCTTTGGCGAAAATTAGAGGCGAGAAACGATACATTTTAACAAAACAATTAACTCCGTTAAAATAAAGGAAGGATTTACTAATTCTGGCTACCCCGAAACAACATTTGCCGCCAAATTTGATCGGTAATCTCGCCCAGCCGTCAAGTTTGTAGCCAACGCAGATTTTGGACTTCGCATCAATTCTGGCAATTTGGCTTCGAATTTGTCGCCTTTCTGACCAAATTTGGCGAAAATTTGCAGTTTAGGGTCGCCAAAGTTTGGAATATCTAACTTCAATAAGGACAGAGTTCTGGAATTTTCCTGAAAGATTCATTGATTTATAACGCATAATTAAGTTCTTCGAAAGTTCTATAAATGATTGGCAAGACTATAAAAAAAGAAGAGTGATTATTGATGATTGTAGATTAGAACTTGCCTATATCTTTACGTGCTACTTTCTATACAGTATTACAGTAAAATTGGAAGGGTAGTTTCTACGAAGGTGGGCATTGACTTAGCGTCAAATTAGGCATTCAAAAAGTGGTAATTAAGGATTTCCAAAGTTTGGAAACTCTAACTTCAATAGGATTCGAGTTCTGGAACTCTTTGTACTGATTCATTGGTTTCTAGCGCGGAATTACCTCGAAAATTCTACAAATCACTGACAATACTCTCGATGAATTCACATTCCATTCAGACTTCGAAATTTCGGGTTGTTCCTGAATTAGTGAAATTTCTGCTCTGTAGAATATTTAAGAATGTTTATTTGATTTCTGTAATAAGAATGACTGTTTCATTGCATTGTTTCGAGAACATTCGTTAATTACACAGGTCGACATGTAAAATTTTGATTTTATAATTTTGGCTGATCTTTATGTTTTTTGGTATGCTGAAACCGAAAATGAAGCCAGTTTTTCTCTATCACGTATAGATTTTTGTCAATACAGGGTGCCTACCTATACTACTTCTTTCATTACTCTTCCACCAATATAATTATACGGTAAGTGTTATAGTATGTTTCCCTGATAAATTAATCATGGATACCTACTGCTGTAATTCCGCAGCACTAGTGCGACGAAAAACCATACCAACCAACCTATTGTTATGATGGCATTTGTAAGAAATTGTGTTGGTAAATACCCTGTATTGACAAAAATCTATACGTGATAGAGAAAAATTGGCTGCATTTTCTGTTTCAGCACATCCAAAAACACAAATATCAGTTAAAATCACCAAATCAAAGTTTGTCAACTTAATTTTTGTAGACCTGAGTTATGAATTTTTGTGGCACAAAAAAAAAAGTTTTATTCAACTGTTTCCTGAATATTCGTTAAAATGTGCATTCATCGAACTAAACCAAGTCTTTCGGAATTTTCCTTCGTTTTCTCCGAAACATACGCAAATACGGGCTAGGATCCCTTACTAAGACCCCCACGGAAGGCAACCCTCCTCAGACCTATGACCCTAGTACAATCAATTGGCCTTAATCCCAAACACATAACCACTGTTATAATTTAACATATATAACAGATTTGACATATATTAACATATAATTTATATAACACATATTAACATATAATTTATATAACAGATTATCTGGTAGGTAACCTGTTATATATATTTTTTTTTTCTTTGAAAATGCTAATTTACAAACTTCTTAATAAAATTAACAATATCAATTCAAATTTATTTTGAATGACATAATAGTTACTTAATCTATTTTTCCAAACTTTTTTCTCTCGCTTTTCTCAGATAGAGAGCAAAAAAAAGAAATTGATATCCTCAAATGTCATTGTTATAATGAAATTGTGAGTTCTCT
This sequence comes from Salticus scenicus, assembly GCA_963930645.1. Taxonomy (NCBI): domain Eukaryota; kingdom Metazoa; phylum Arthropoda; class Arachnida; order Araneae; family Salticidae; genus Salticus; species Salticus scenicus. The sequence continues at coordinate 39,325,477 of OZ005659.1, forward strand.
GCACGGGTCGAGTAAACTTGACCTGCACCCGCCACACAAACGGCCGTATTCACCAATAACTTCAACTCCCGGTCGAACACAAAAACTTGAAAAGCGTATAAAGTTATGTTTCAACATTTTAGCAAAGTTTGACGTGTTGCATCTGCCATCTAGCGGCATTGTTATTTTCAGATGAAAATAACCAATTAAAATTTATGTGAAAACTTTGACACTAGATGGCAGAAGAAACGTGCCAAATTTTCTTTGAAAGTTACACTCTGCCTTTAGACGCTTTTCAAGTTTTGGCTTTGAACTGGGAGTTGAAGTTAATGGTGAATAAGGCCGAAAATGACTTTCCATCTGCAACTCAACCCGAACCTGCAGTTTACGACCCGCAACAAAATAATGTTATTTATGACACTGAATTTGAAATTTGTTACACAAAATATGCAGTTATATTATTCAAAAGATCTTTCAGAAAACTATATGTTACATAAAAAATTGTAGCATGTAATTTTCTGAATATATGTCTGTTTATATGTGTGAATATACGTCTGTTTATGTATGTCTAATTATAAATAAGACTTCAGTTAATAATATAACAAAATTTTAAATGTTTCAACCTTACTTTTAAAAACTCCATGGTTCCAAATATTTTGACTGTATTAAAAAAAAAGACATAAAATCAGAAAGCAAATATCCGCGATTGCAATGAAATGCTCGCCCACGCTTGCCGATGTTTAGTTTCACATATATTTATTGAATAAAAATGAATAAATCCAGTAAAAAAGATAACACATACTGTTGTGTGCTACAGTGTAACTCCAAAGGATCAATAATTCCAGAATTAAGCTTCCATTTATTTCCAAATGGCAAATTTAAAATTTCAGTTGCTTCGGCTAATGGAAGTAAAGAATTAATTAGATGAAACTAATATTTGTACAGCTTCAGTTAAAAATCTACTTCCGATCGAACTTTGAATAAACTGAAATATTTTTTCCAAAAGCAATCAATTTTCCATGGCGGAGAAATTGTAGTACGAATATTAAGTAGTAACACAAGTGGAACAATAATAAATACACGTGGCTATTATATTTACTAACAACAAAAGCTGAAAAAGCGCCATCTATCGATCATTACAAACGCGGATACAGTGGAATACAAATAGCTTTCGCATATTTAGTTTTAAACGTTAAGTATTGTTACGAAATTGTAAATAATTGTACTTATTTTTGTGTAAATTCTTTCAAAGAGGCTTAGTGAATTGATAAAATGTTAATTTTCTGCATTTCTAGCCGTTTTGGCGTTAAAATAGCCTAATTTTCCATTAAAAACGCATTAAAAAGCTCCAATAAGGCAGGTAATGGATTTGGTGACAAATTAGGCGAGTTTTTGCCCTTGGCGACTTCTTTGGCGAGAAAATTCTTATGATCATGTACCAAGTATGGAAACTGTAATCTCATTCTCTGACCACTTTCTGGAATTTTCTATACTTTTCTACGAGGGTATTTATAAGGAGCTGTTTACGCCAAACGAGTCAGTCTGAGATTAGCTTCGTTTATATCATGTGAAAACTACGAAAATGAAATGCTTTTGTAATAATAATTAATATGGAAGTGCAAATTAAATCAGCTTATAACTATTAAAAAATTGCATGTATTTATTTGTGGATTTTCTCTTCTTTTCAACACGTACGATTTAATCTGAAGGTAAAACAAATTCTCAACCACACGCAACTACTTAACCATCGAGGAAATAAATCATCCGTTAAGAAGATTTTGAAAAATTCGCAGTTACAGTTCCAGTCACGAAAAGAAGGGCTCGCATTGTGTGTGGCTATTTAGATATAGATCATCGATACGATAACGGTATAATGAAAAACAGTATTTCTTTTGTTTTGTGGCGACCAGTAGAGTGCATGTTGTTCTTCCAATCTTCCCTGAATTTGATCATATTCTTAAAGATACATGTCTAAGTCCCGGTGTTGTGATTTCGAAAAAAAAAAAAAATACAGATGTTTTATTGAATAGAGACCACGTAGGTGCACAAATAAACGTTCAAAGCAATTCCGTTGCGTGAATGCATGGCTATTGTATTTTTGAAAGTACAAAAAAGGCGCTTTTCGACAGATTTATTTTTAGATCATGGGCATTTGCATTATAGTAATCTTTATGTAAAAATGATTCTTTGTTTCTTCCGAATTTTGAATAGGTATGATTTGCAGCAGAAAGATAACATTTATTATGACTCTAAACAGAGCGAATGCAAATTATACTTTTGAATATGGCATCATAGTTTGCATTTATTTATTTTATCTTTTTTGTTTTAACAATGTGTTTTGCCTCTAAAATTTTTTACATTATTATATATTCAATTATTGGAGAGGATATTTCAAAGTTATTTGAATGATTTCAGCCCATTATACAGGGTGGACCAAAAGTCTATGACACATCGCTATAAAATCTTTATACAAATTATTTTTAATATAAAATCAAATAATAAACTTATTTCAAACTTTTGCTATAGATGTCGATGCTCTTCATAAACAACAAGAAAAAGTAATAATTACAGAACTTCGGATAAACACCATAAAAGGCAATAAAATCTCAACAATTGTTTCGGGTCGAAAAGCACACGACTCTCCGTCAGGCGAACAAAGTAGGCACGAGTGCGCTGCAGCTTTGACTGCAGAACTCGTGCCTACTTTGTTCGCCTAACGAAGGGTGTGTTCTTTCGACCCGAAACAATTGTTGCGAGTTTATTGCATTTTATGGTGTTTATCCAAAGTTCTGTAATTATTACTATTAAACGCCAGTTCTGTGGTGCTTTATTATTATTATTATTATTAACAAGAAAAAGTCTCAAAAACGCAAGGCAAACAATTACAAAATATTTATTTTCGGAAATTTGTTGCATTATTCAGTATGCCCTTATAGCTCGAACCACATCCATACTGAAATCAATTCAATCCGATAAATGCTGTTTAACTGCTTGCCTTTTTTCCCTCCTGTCTTTTAATAAGCGCCATCTATGAGCAAAATTTAGAAATAATTTTTATATTTTCTTAAACAAAATTTTTTACCAAGCAAGATTTTTTTTGTACAAACAGCACTTTAGTTTCCCACCCTGTATTTTATTCATAAAATGTCAAATTAAAATTAACACACATGTTATATGTAGCACAAAAATTATAGCAACGGTTATGATATACTGATCAAAATATTTAAAGTTGGCAATGAGGAAGTAATAATTTGTGTCCTAAATGTTTTGCCACCTGCCACTTTTATTTTATACAAAAGTTATAATGACACAATAGGTAAAAACCATTGACTTTATCGTGTGAAATTGCTAAGACAAAATGTCGCCTTCTCCCAAATGTAACTGATTTCTAACTGACCAATTTGCTTCCAGAATGCATAAGAAACATTGTTGTTAAAACTTGGGGTGTCACATATCGATGAAAATAGATTTTATTTTGAAATTTTATCATTAAAATGCTAATGTATGGGAAACACTTAAGTATATACGCGATATATATGCATTAAAAATAGAATTTGTTGAATAAAATGTACAAGAAATGGGTTTTAAGGCCCACTGCTACTCAAGACCCGAGGCTTTGAGTGCCCCTGCGATAATCAGGCCCTGCAATTTAGGCTAACTTAGCTGTAATAAATATTTTTTGAAATTTAGTGCTACGTTTCCACATTTTAATAGAGTATAGAGATTACTGCCAAAATTGCGCTACTAAAATGGTGGAACTTAGCAATGTTGGTTGCAGCAAAATTGACTTAAATTGGTACCTCCTTAACAAAAAAAAAAAAAAAAAAAAAAAATGTTGAATTTTATCTTAACCCCGACCAGATAAGAGGGGTGTTATAAACTTGTAATCTGTATTTATGTGTGTGTGTGCGTGTGTCTATCAGTGGCACAGTAACTCCCAAACAAAGAGAACTTCAGGCCTCTTTGGATAGATATTTCAAAATTTGCGAATTGTCAACCTTACAACTTCCAAATCATGTTAATGACATGTTCTGTTTCATTATTATAATTATTATAGAGAAAAAATGTTTCTTTAAAAAATCGCGAATTTTAAACATAAAAGTTAAAAATTGGCTATAACTAGAGATTGTAAGTTTACAGTTCAAATATACTCAATTCGGTTGAAAATTAGAGACTTTAATAATAATAATAATAATTTTTATTTTTCTTTCTTTCTTTCTTTCTTTTCTTTTTTTTCAGATAACTTTGTATAAGTATTTTTAAATTTATGATTTATAAATCTTCAAACTCCTGTTAAAGGATGTTTTTTTTTTTTTTTTTTTTTTTTTTTTAAAAAAAAAAAAAAAAAAAAAAAAAAAAAAAAGCACGAATATTTAACTTATTTAAAATCTGGCTACAAATTGTTATGAATTCACTGTAAAATAATCGCTAAATTGGACTAAAAATCAGAGATTTTAAGGGAAAATTATATTTAATTAAAATCAAGGCCAATCCTGCGTTGATATTTTGTAATTTGCAAGATTCCAACTGAAAATTACAGATTTTATAGAAAAATGATATTTAATGAAATTTAAGGTCGAGTTTTATATATATATATTTATATATATATATATATATATATATATATAAAGCTAGCTTATACAGAACAGTATGTATTGGTTTCCTTGGTATGATAATATTGAATTTTTTTTTTTTTTTGTCGCAAAAGTTTAAAGGTATATGCAATACAATCAATAATCTAAATTAAAAAGAAATATCCTCCATTGAAATCTTTTTTGACGCACTTTCTTTCCTTACTTTTGTTTACGGTCATATCTTCCTAGATTTACCTATTCTCTTTAAACAAATAGTGTAATCAAACCACTGAGGGAAATGCAAAATACAAACTATCCTCATTTGATAATCTTCGAGGAAGGAAAAAAGATAACTCCTACACGTAAATGTTAAACGGTGATTTAACTGTCCAACAAAGCCTCTAAATGTTACCTCATCTTGCTCATGTATATACATGCAGAGATTTTTTTTTTAAGAAGATGTTAACTTTCATATCACGTACTTCAACTTCAAGGCGAAATATCCATTGGTAAGTGAAGAAGAAGAAGAAAAAAAAAAAAAAAAAACAAGCCTTAAGAACCAAAAGCAAGCGGGCAATGATTTTCTCCTGCAATAAATTGTCAAAATTGCTTTAAGGAATCTTAGAAGATGCTTCAAATTTTTCCAAAGAAAAGTTTTGATAGTTTTCACCACAGCTAAAACTAGTGTATTTGTATGAAGAATTTAATTAACAAATGAGATTTTTACAAATGAGATTTTCAGGCTAAGGGGGAAAAATGGGTGCTACTTTTCCAACCAGAGAGGAAGAAGAAAACCCTGCAAATTATTTCCATTGTATGTAATTATTAAATAATTTTCATTTATTAATATCTTTAAATCGAATTTCATAAAAATTGGCTTTTCCCTTTTTTTTACTATATATAATAAATATGACTAGATGGCATAGATGGAATCTGCAAAGTTCTCCAACATATGGAATTTAGACGGTAAAAATACAGATACAAAATATTTCGATTTATATGACTCTATAAAGGGTGGGGAAGAGCTACTACTTGCTAAATGAAGTACGTATGTAATGTTAGGTGAAAATAAAATCAGATGTGTAATTTGCCCTAGCTACAATCCCTTCCCCCTTTCTCATCACAATGCAAAATATAATCTATATAATATTTCTCTAACGTGGACCAGTTTCAATTACTTTTTGTCGAGACGATACCATACGCGAGGATAAAAAAATAATATTTATACATGAACAATATTTAAGCACGCGGACTTAGCTCAATGGACTAATAAGAGAAAATGACGACCTTTGCCTGATGAGATTATTTTACGAAAAAAATGTATTTTTAACAGTTGTTTCTTCAGAATCTTTGCAAGCGTCATTTTAAACCTAAGCAATATTTTGAAGATATATACAGAATATGAACTTTTGTGTCATAAATTGACTAAAAAACACAATCATAAAAAATATAATCAAAATAGGAATTATTTTACTTTATTTTATTTATTTATTTATTAAAAAGAATTATACCAAAATTAATAAAAAGTCATAGCCAACATGACGACAAAAATTTAAAAGGCGTCGTGGGAGTCCTATATTAAAATTGTACTGCCTGTGGAAGTATGAAAATTGGGTCGTGAACCATGAATTTTATTTGGAAACCTTTCTTTGAATGATTTTGGTTTCACTATTGTACAATATTAATTTGGTTTTATTAATAATTTGGCTTCTAGTAAATTAAAATTTTAATTAGGTGGTGAAATTGGTATAACATTTATGAGTTTTAAATTTTAAAGGTAAATAAGAAAAATAATCTGGTGTGTCACTCACACGACTTTCACTTACTTTGAAATTTAATACTATAAATACAGGTTGGAGATTAAGAGGTAAGATAACGAGTACTGGTATGTAAACCTATGTTGAACAATTCAAATTAGGCTTCGGAAAAGATTTGCATGATAATTAGTTCTGTGTGAGGGGGGGGGGCTACCGCCCCCCTCAACCCCCCGTTTCATTAATGCACCCACATTTATATAGAATTTAATTCGGTTATTAAAAAATAATTCGGTTTTTTAAAAATAATTTATTAAAATTATTATTTAAACAAATTATCTTTTATGATAATGCAGACGATTTCCATATTAGAGAAGTAGTATAACACTAAATATCCAAAAAAAAAGTTGAATTTATTCTCAATATTACATTAATTTTTTTTTTTTTTTTTTTGTTAAAAATGAAAAAAAAATTGGTAACTTTATTTTAAATTATCGTACATCGATGGTTCAACCATTCGTTTTAAAGGTATTGGCAAGCTCTTTTGAAAGATACCCATCATGAAAATTTACTCCCCTTCCCCAGAGGGGGGAGGCGAGGCTCCTACATACACAAAATTTTTTTCCCAGTTGACTATCTCTATTACAAAAAATATATATTCGTTTCATTTGGTTTAGTGCAGGCTATAGACGTTAAACTCTACTTACCTGCAATTTCCCCCCATAGACGTAATGCATTTGAATACTTTTGAGTGTCCCTGTACACGAACCATTTGCTTCATCTCAACGAAAAGCTTACTGTAGCATCCATATATGATACACATTTAGAATACCGAGTTTGGAATTTCTGCTACTATTTGTTTTTGAGATGTGCTGATAACAGACACACAGACCAATCGCTAAAAACATGATTTTCGTATACAGGGGACCTCAAAACATGTAAATATAACAAAAACTCATTTCGAAAACTTGACCTTAAAACAATACTTTCTCGACCTTATGGGTAAGAAAAAGTAAAAAGAAAATGCGAATATTTTGCACGGGTTTGCTAGTAATTAAATATTTGTAGTTAAAATTTGACTAATAAAGCCAATTTCTGAAGATTTTATTTTTTTAAATATTTTTTTTTTTATTTATTTATTTATTGTAAAATTAAGGTAACTCCTTTTACCAGCGAAATATGTTCTCAGGATATTACAACAAAGTTTGGTACATTTAGAGAAGTAACATAGACATTTAGATTGAAAAAAAAAAATAATAATAATAATAATAATAATAATAATAAAATGAAAGGGAATGAAAATCGTTTGCTGCTTTAAGTGGGTGTCCATAGGGCACTTTGAACACTAGAAGTCGGTTTCTCCCTGATGAGAGCACGTGAAGTTCTGAGAAATACGTTTATGAACTTAGATACGAGAACTTATATTTTAAAAGTTCTACTAGGAATTTCTAATATTAGAACTTTTTTTTAAAAAAAGGAAAAAAAAAACGTTTTGTTAAGCACGCATATTTACAGAACTTTTATAATAAAGTTCTTTTGGAATACATTTTAAGAAACTTTTTATCAAAAACACTTTTTTAATAAATTTTTTTTATTAAACTCTTATTTTAGAACTTTAATTGCAAAAGTTCTTCTGAAGCAGCTAAACTGGAACTTTTTGAAAAAATTCAATAACTGTTTTGAACTCCGTTTAATCCAGCTTAAAAAAAAAAAAAAAAAAAAAAAATCTGGATTGACTCCACTCGACTTTCCGAACATTGAGTAATTAACAGTTTTGTAGATAAAGTAAAGAAAGAGGAGTTGTTAAACAAACAAAAGAGAGAAAACCATAATAGACTGTTTCAGTATTTTTCTCCATATATTACACGATGTTTTATTTAACGCTACTGAACATTGAGCCCATAGATCATAATGATAAAAAAAATTTCGTTGTGTCCCTGTAAAAACCTATAAATGCTAGATTCACCAAAATGCTTATAGTTAATGCAACAGTGATTCATAATATTCATATAAATTTTCAGCTCAATTGAATAAGGCGTTTAGATGCTATCGCACTTTTAAAAATTTGGTCCCATAAGCCATAATGATAAAGAATTTTTCTTTGTGTCCCTGTAAAAAAAAAGTAAGTGCTAAATTCACCAAAATCTATACAGTTGGTGCAACTGTGACCTATAACATGTGTACAAATTTTTTGCTCAGATTAATCAGGCGTTTAGACGCTATCACACTTTTAAAAATTTGGCCCCGTAGGCCATAATGATGTAAGAATTTTTCTTTTTGTCCCTGTAAAAAAACTATGAGTGCTAGATTCTCCAAAATCTATACAAATTGAGTATCTGTGACCTATAATATGTGTATAAATTTTTTGCTCAATTGAATAAGGCATTTAGATGCTATCGCACTTTTAAGATTTTGGTCCCATAGGCCCTAATGATAAAGAATTTTTCTTTGTGTCCCTGTAAAAAAAACTATAAGTGCAAGATTCATCAAAATCAATAGGGTTCGTGCTACGGTGACTTGCAACATGCGTACCAACTTACAGCTCATTCGAGCAAAGCGTTTAGACGCTAGCGTGTTCACTAACACACATACACACATACATACACACATACATACACATATACATACACACACACATACATACATAATCGTAAAAATAGTGAAAACGGACTCAGGGGACCTCGAAACGTATAGAAACATCGAAATCTCGAATTCGGATTTTTGACATGATTACAATACTTTCCTCACTATAGTGTTCGGAAAATAAAAAAGCAGAAAAAACTGCATATAATCTGAAGGTATTTGGAACGAAAGTAATAAAATCTGCAGAATAACTACAGTTTGGAAGCAAAAAATTTGCAGATAATTCCCCCCCCTCCCCCTTAAACTTCCTTTATTGTTCCAAATACCTTCAGATTATCTGCAATTTTGTGCAGTTTTTTTTTTTTTTTTTTTTTTTTTTTTTCAAGTTTTTCTGAAATTTATTTTTAGCTGGGAAATTACCGGAATTAAAAGTTATTGGTATGAGATAAATTAAGTAATTTTTAGTTACAGAATTCCTTTTCAGTGTAGAGAAATTAACGTATTGAAATTTCATTGAATTAAAGGCCCATAAAGATTTCGTATTTTAAAAGTAATTTGGAAAATCTTTCCTTACAAAAGATAATGCATATCAAATGTTCCCTGCGTGCTCATCTAAAAATCATTTTAATCGCGAATAAGGAAATTTCTAAAACTGTACTTAATAAAATATCATAACTTGATGGAAGTTAAATAATGCAACATCATGAAAAAGCAATCTGAAATTTCATAGACATAAGAATATTTTTTATCTATATTTCTGCTGTCAGAATAAAACGTATTTAGGTTACAATAAAACGACAATTTTCACAGAAAATCTTTCAAGGTATTATTTCTTTGACATATTTAAACATTTGATAAGTAAAATAATAATGATATTAATATTAACCCTTAAATACATAAAGCTAATTTACGAATGAGGGGTGTGGAGGAACAACAAAATGAAATATTTGGAAATTCTTTTCATTAGTTTTGTATATTGCAAAATAAGAACTTGAAAATGGTAGTTTCTAAAAGTTATTGTTTTTCACTCTTCCTGAATTTTTAAAGCTCGATTACCAGTGGAATTTACAAATTCAAGCAAGAATCTGAACAAGTTATCGCTAGCAATCCATAACCCTGTTTTGTTGTAGCTTGATAGCTGGATTGTTCATACCAAAAATCTTGCCCGAAATGTCTATGACATATAGAGGTCCTATTGTTACTAAGGATTAAGTCTTTTCTCCTGCATTAAATGATCTGCTGCAGTGAAAGTAGTTTTACAGGAAAAGTGAAAATAAAGCGGCAGTTCCTTCACTTTCAGATAGGTTAGCCTTGGCCACAAACTTTGTGACTTGGCTATCAAATTTGGCGAAAAAGTAGGATTTTGGGCCTCCCTAAGTTTCGAAGCTCTCCGACGCACGGGAGTCAAGATCTCGAACTTTCCATGGGTTTCTGGAGATAACTAACGCCAAGCCCCGTCGTCAAAGGGTGTAAATATAAGAGTGAGTTAACTCCTAAGAGAGTGTGTAGTTACTGCGTTTCAGAGTTCTTCAGAGGTCTATTCTGAGCGACTGAACTTTGGAGATTGTGGTCTGTTTTAAGCGACTGAACTTTGTTCGTGAGCTAGCGAAGATTTCTAACTCTGGAGTACTTGATGTTATTTGCTTTACTCCTGAGGAACAAGTGAACGTTTTCATGGACTGTTCCAAAACTTTCGTCAAATAGTAGATTTTGCATTGCGAGTAACATCTTATTGGACTGCTATCAGAATATTTGATAAATTAATAATATTATTGGACTGTTTCGAGAATATTCGTTGCAATCACAGTTTTGTTGTACTGATTCGAGGAGTTACGCTGAATAAAGGGCATTCATTTACCAGAACCAGCCTGGGGCTCTATTCTCGTCTAGTCGTTACGCGGAAACCGGTTGTTGTGAAGCGAGACAACGACGATTTGCTATTCTCGTTCGAGCTTGTTTACAATCGTTAAGTTACCGGCAGCTAGGAGGCAGTTGTTCAGCTGAAAGATCGTCGTTTATCACAATGAAAATGGACGCGTCTGTATAATGTTTTAGTTTGCTCAGTTATAGGGACATTACACATTTTCCACCATTGAAAACCGGTTGTCAACATCGCTATTCAGACCTTTTCCCTCCCGAAACGGATTACGAATGATCCCTTGCAACTGACTGGTTTAAAATGTCATCCTCGAGTGCAGAGAGTTTCTTCTTCCACTCAAGATAACAACAGGAGACCAGAATAGCACTTAGCCGGAAGATGGTTATTACGGTGGGTAGAAGAGTAGTTACACACTGTCGTTAACGATTACAAGTGGCGGTTAATAAGCAATTAGACGAGAATAGAGCCCCTGCCTCTTTATGATTTACTTTTACATAGAAGAAAGTCAACAAGTTTTTCGTCACAATATGTCATCATAAGAAAAAGCTGCCTAAATTATATTTTTATATGTGTATATTTCTAAAGCAAAATAAATAGTATTGCTCTGAGTAAAATATTATATTAGGGTATAATACCATAAATTATAAAATATCATAATTGGTTAAAATACTCAATTGCTTTGGGTTTCTATCTGATTGTTAAGTTAATAATTTATTTTCTTAAGAAATGTTATTCTACTTTATTTTACGTTATTAAATTACATTATTATAGTATTGTTTGACTACGAAAATTTCCAGTTCCTTATTGTATGCTGTCTTACGCTGTAAGAAAAAGACCTTGAAAATGGCATTTTACAAATAAGCTTATTGCTTTTTATTATTATTATTATTATTATTATTTCCAGAATTATTAAGTGATTTCAATAACAGAAGTAAATATCGATTCGCAATTATATTTTAAAAGAAAAAAATTAAAAGAAAATGATGAAGTTTTTTCCAATAATTGGAATGATAGACAGATTTTCATTTATTATTATTATAATTTTAATTATGGTAGTTTTCTTAACGGAAATTCTCCCTATTATCTAGACTATTTTATCTCTTGAGAATTTTTCTTTTTAACTTTCAATTTTTTCAATTTCCGTGATTTCGACAACAAAAGTAAATATCAATCAGCATTTACATTTTCAAAGAAACGATTTAAAAAAAAAAAGATTTTGATGAAATTCTGGCAAAAGCAGAATTTAGTTTAGGACGGAGGACTATTAGTTTTTTTTTTTTTTCTTTTTTCAAATTATAACATTGCTTTCAAATTATTCAATTATATTTTCGATAAATTTTAGATACTAATAGGCCCTCAGTCCTAAAAAAAAAAAAAAAAAAAAAAACTTTTTTTTTTTTTTTTTTTTTTTTTTTTAATTAATTGAATGAGAGAAAATTTTTTCATGGTAGTGTATTTAAAGGTAATTAAATGATATTCATGTCTTTGAAATATATCAGGGGTCGATCCAGGTTTTAATTTTTGGGTCCCTTTTTTGTGAAAAACAAAATATTTTTGTGAAATTTTTATTTATTTTTGTGAAATATAAAATATTTTTGTGAAAAAGTAAAATATTGTGTAAAATTTTTCGTTTTTACAATCACTTTATGTAATGTTTAGTATAAAGTTAATAGTTTCGTTGAGCCAAATTAAGGCATTAATTAAAAATAATACTGAAAACATTTAATAAAAGGATCATTTTTATAAAAAAAATCTTGTGAAGGGACTCATTTTATGAATTTGAATTTTGTGAAGGGTCCCTTTTCATGGATTTGAATTTTGTGAAGGGTCCCTTTTTATGAATTTGAATTTTGTGAAGGGTCCCTTTTCACTATGGGGAATTTTGTGAAGGGGCCGCAAAAGGGACCCAAATTTTGCCTGGATCGACCCCTGTATATTGTTCGTAAACTTCCTTTTTTTTTCAATTTACAGGTACGATTTCGGCAACAAAAGTAAATTGTACTAATAATTGTATTTAAATAATAATTAAATGTATAACTCTTCTATAAACAGTTCTTAGATTTTAGTTAAATGGTAAAGGAATCTTTCATAAAGGTAATTAAATAACATTCTATCTATACTATATTGAAATACACCAAAAGCGATATTATCTGCATGCTTCTTTTTTTGCTTTTTTCGAGTCTCCAGATTTAGAAATTTTTTCGATAATAGAAATTTACTCGAATTTACACAATTCCAGAAATGAAATTTTTGAAGAAAACGAAAATAATGTTATGAAGGATGAAACCAAAACAAAAATTAAAATTAAATTAAGATTAAAAATCAAAGATTAGGATTTAATTGTGAATTTTATATACCAGGCTTCAAAATAATCGATTTATTTTAATAAAAGGCATGTTAACACTGATTATTTTGTTTATAATTAAAATTTTGGTATCTTGGGCGCATATTAATTCTTGCATTTCTGAAATGATTTAAATCAAGAGCTTTATATCAAGCACTCGAACGTGCGTAATTTGTTTTCATTACATGATAAAATTAGTATGTTGTAGCCATCACAAATCTTTCTTCCACATCATTCTGTATAACGGCGCCACATGCATAAAAGTTTAATCATAATTTCTCAAAATAAACATTTTACATATGGAGTTTGGTGCAGTTTTGATCAATAGATGCTGAAATGGGAAAAACCACGCAAGGTAAGTAATAGCAGCGCCACCTGTCGATCGAAATACACCCAAATTAAATCAATATTTGCTTTCACAATAGTTATCTCATATATTATGTTTGGTGCATACATATTCCATAGAACTTCAGATTTAGCCTTTGTATTGACAAATTAAATTACACTACAACAGCGCTACTTGTCGACCGATATGTACCCAAATTGAATCTCCCTAGTGTTTCACAATGGCCCTTTCATATACCCTTTCATATGTTTTGTGCATTTGTATACAAAATAATCTGAAATAAAGCCTTCCCGTTCACGAGAGAAACTGCAGCATAGCAGCACCACCTAGAAGACGATATTCACCCAAATTAAATGGGCATAAAGTTTCACAAATTCCTTCTAGTACATAAAGTTTTATTTGATTGTACACAACTGAACCTCAATTAACATTTAATGAAAGCAATCACAGTGTAACAGCGCCAGCTGTTGAGTGATTTGCACCAAAAGTTGGTAGTAATTTAGTAATTTAGGTCAAGATTCAACTACATCCTATAAATTTAGATGAAATTATACGCAGCTGTTCTTGAGATACAGTTGCCACATTTTTTTTTTGTCACATACATACAGACAGACATTTTCTAACTAGTATGTTGTGGCCACTCCATGACTTTCTTCCATATTTTCCTATACAAATTCACTCAGTAAAAATAATTTATTAAAAGTATTATTTTTAAAAAATTATCTTCCATAATAATACAGACGATTTTGTTTTAAATAATTACAGATCTATAGTTCAACCATTCGTTTTAAAGGTATTGACGAGACCTTTCGAAAGATACCTATCTTGAAAATTTACCCTCCCCTCGGGGGGGGGGGGGGGTACTTCCCCCCCAGGGGGAAAGCGATGCCCCCACGTGCACAAAAATTTTAGTTAACTACTACTATTATCAATAATTCATATTAATTTTACAATCACAAATTAAAAACAACTCTCATTATGTACATTTATACGAAATTTTGTCCTACACTGGCATGTTAAAAATTTAGAAAAAATACGATCACAGCGCCACCTGTTGAGCGATTGATCCCCAAATCTAATCAGCACCAGTTTATGTCAGGGTCCAACTAAATACCAAGTTTGGTTAAATTTCGTTCAGTGGTTCGTGAGATACAGCGTCCACAATATTTGTGATATACAGTCGGTAACAAAAGTCTCCGAACACTAGCAAAAATTCCTATGTAAAAAAAGTAAACTTCATGCAGTTTTGTTAAATAAATCCTTATCGAATCCTGTTTTTAGACTGACTAAGAACAGGATTTGACAAGGATTTATTTAACAAAACTGTATTAAGTGTACTTTTTTATATAGGAATTTTTGCTAGTGTTCGGAGACTTTTGTTACCGACTGTACACAGACACACAGACAGATAGACATTTTCTAAAAACTATCAAATCGTGTTCAGGACATCCCAAAACATGTAAATCCATCGAAAACCGGAGTTCGAAAATTTTCTCGAATCCAATACTTTCTCTATATTTCATACAGAAGAAAGTAAAAATGGTCAAATCGTGTTCTGGATATCTCAATACATGTAAATTCATCGAAAACCAGAAGTCGAAAAATTTTACAAGATCAATACATTCTTCTATTTTAAATAGAAGAAAGTAAAAATTAAAAACAAAATCCTTTTTTGTGGATTAATGACAGTTTACTAAAGTTCGATCATAAATAAAGAATTTTTTCAACGGCACTAGAAAAACACAAATCATACCTTATACTCGTGAAAACTCTCTGCTTGGCAAATTATTTAAAAGTTTATTATGGGAAAATGAAAATTTCCAGTTCTGGTTTTAGATATAAATAACAGGTATTCAAAAGTGCATAAATTTTCAGTTTCACCTTATTTTCTTATTCGACGGGATTCAGGTTAAGTAATATAATTAATTAAATTTCTAAGAAAAAGATTTGGTAACGAATAAATAAATATTACAATTTACTTCTGTGTTAAGAGAAATTTGAATCCATTTTTAGCAATCTTTTAAAATGCATCAGATTTATCCACCAAAAGTAATTTGTTATTTTTATTCATTTATTTATTCATTTTTGCTTTGAAATTGAAATAAGCATTTTACTATTGCACTTGATGACGTTTAGACTTTTAAAACAATATCTTTACCAATGTGATATAGGGTAAGTGCACCAGTGATTGACACTTTTAGAGCAATCTCTGATGTTTTTAATGTTCTAGTCATCAGAAAATATTTTTTGAAATCTTAAGTTAGTACATATGGTATGAAAGACATTCAGAACCCCACAGATGTTAAAATATATACATTTGATAACAATTATTATTATTACTATTATTATTTAGGAATTTTTATTTGACACCCACTCAATGTTCCAGTAATTGACACGGCCAGTTTTTCATTTTATCAGTAACTGGCACCCTATGTTCCAGTGTTTGACACTGCTAGTTATTCGTTTTACCAGGTATTAGCGCCCTATGCTCCAGTTTTTTACATAAAATGTTAAAATTCTTATATGTAAAATATATGCTTTTATATTTTTTCTTATTCATTAATCATTTTGGGATAGATGTTAATTATTGGAGCATGTCAATCACTGGAGTATCTACCCTATCCTCTCATTTTGCATTCTCAGTTTCACTATTTAAACCTCGGAAGATTGATAAAAAAGGAATGAGCATGTGTATCAGCATACAGCATGAATGAAGTTGTCTATTCAAGATGGTTGCTGCAATAGAAGCCAAGGCTACCGTAGAAGTCATATTGTGTCGACCAAAGCATTGCCTAGTACTGTGTTATTTCATTTATTTTATAGCTTTGGGACCTGTAGTTACAATGACTTTCGTTTCGAGTGATTCATATTACATAATTTCAGAGTAACAAGGTAGAATTTCTTATATAACTGTGTTACTTAATGCATACTGACAACATACTAATTAATATTCCGTAGTATTGTTAGTCACGCCTTCTTTTTCACACCAGTATCTTTTTAGAGTATTTTTCCTCTTATTTATTCGTTATTTATTGTATTTGGAGAATTATTAATGTTCCGTAGTATTGTTAGTCCCACCTTCTTTTTCACACCAGTATCTTTTTAGAATATTTTTCTTCTTATTTAATCGTTATTTATTGTATTTGGAGAATTAATTAATTAATATTCTGTAGTACTGTTAGTCCCGCCTTCTTTTTCACACCAGTATCTTTTTAGAGTATTTTTCTTCTTATTTAATCGTAATTGTATTTGGAGAATATTACTCTAAAAATTTATTGGTGTGAGAAAAAGGGTGGGACTAACAATACTACTGAATATTAATTAGGATGTTTGCAAGTATGCTTAATGGCTTCCGGTTATGATTTTGGCTTCATGTTTTTTCGGATATATGCCCTCCTTCAAGATTTAAACCTTCTTACACCAGTGAACGGATTTAGATGACTGTGTATAAAGATGTGGTGTTACACAGCAAACACTTATTGATGTAAAACGTTTCACCAAAATCGGTGAAATGGCAGTCGTCTTTAAGATTAAGAATGTATTGTCTATTTTTATTTTCCAAATAATTAAATAACACAAGCAATACGTAGTTGTTATTAGCATACAATTTATAAAACAGCTTGAATGATAAAAACGTTAGCATATGGTGCATTTAAAAAGCCTTGGCAAGTGCCTTGGATGGTATTCGATTGTAATTGAAATTCTTACTCCACAAATCACAACCTCTTAACATTGAATCCCCCTTCTACATTTACTTGTATAGAACAGTTTTGTTTTTCTAAATTAAATTAATTACGTAATTATAAAATTTTGCAATAATGATGATAATTGTCGAAACGTCAGTGGAGGCTTCCCTGTGGAGACTCACAAAGATTTTGGGTTCCGTCTGTGTGTCTGTTTGTTTGTCTCTCGCGCGATAGCAGCCGCAAAAATCACGCTGCTGACTTGCAATTTGGTACACATGTTCACGAGCCACATGGAATTAGCTGTATAGCTTTTGATGTTTATTCCATTTGTAGTTCGTGTACAGGGAAACACCATAATTTTTCTTATCATTACGAGCTACGGACAGAATTTGTATGTACCGCAATAACGGCCGCAAAAATCCTCCGACTAACTTGCAAATTGGTACACACGTGCAGGCTATGTATAGAAATAGCTGTATAGATTTTTATACCTATATTGTTTATGGACTGTGTACAGGAACACGCCAAAGTTTTTCTTATCATTACGGCCTCTGGGGGGAATTTCGTCTAAACGAATTTTCACATCGCTACTCTGCATTCAACAAAATTAAATTAGCGAGCATTACTGAGATACTTAAACTTCTGTTTTCTGCAGAAAATATTGTTCTTAGAATTCCTAATTAATATACATGACTTTACAAAAGTGTTCCGACAATATCACGTAATCATCCAAATTATGTCAAATTTCGAACAACTATTCATGAAAAACGTAGAATAAGTTGAATAGTTTTTACTAATGTATACAATGTTTATGGTTCGTTTACAGAGATACATAAAAGAATTTTATGACATTATTGCCTATAGACAAATTTGTATTTAAGCGCATTTTAACGCGTTTATGCTGCATTCAGCATAATGGAATTAACACACATTATAAAGATGTATAAAAGCATGTTTACTCTGAAAAAAGGGACATGTATAGTCTAAATGATTTATTTACGGGACCTAACAAAACAATTCGGATGACATTCTGTAATCATTCAGACGATATCAAATTAGATTTAAATATTAATGAGTTATAATTAATTAAATAGGTGTATTCTTTTTTAGTGCATATAATTACTGTGGCTCCTTTTCCGGGATACATAAAAGAATTTCGTACTATTACGGTCTATTGTCGGTATTTCTTAAAAGTGTATTTTAACATGGTTACAGACCCACTAAATATAATAAAATTTTATTAGAATTTTAAAAGCAGATTTTTCTGTGGAAAATTGTGGATATAGAATTGGGGTTTACAGGGTTACACAAAATAATTCCGATATGTTATGTAATCATTTTGCTTGAAATTTGGTAGTATTTATGAATTACAGAGAATTAATACAAGACTATCAGTTATTATGAACACATATATATAGAGATAGTTATAGAAAGAGAGAGATACATTGGGGGGTTGAGGGGGGCGGCAGACCCCTCAGAAACGTTTCTGTTTATGTAGGAAGACAATCGAATCAATATATATATATATATCTCGTGTTCTAGTTTTACGTGCATGGGTGCAAGTTTCTTATACAAGTTTTTCAGGTGTATTGTATGTTATACTTTAGTTTTATTAATTATTACTAGTATTTCATTTAACTATTTTTATTAGTATTTCCATTAATAATATTGTATATTGCTGCATGAATCAAAATGTTTGATTTTAATAAGGTTTTCATAACTTTTCAGTTTTAATTTTCTCTTTTTTGGTGGTGTTATTGGGGGTAGCTTGTTGTAAATATTTAGCAATTTGCATACAACAAGACAGAAATAACACCTACTTTACATGCAACATTCATTCTGCTCCCTTGAAAACGTAATGAATTTGCATGTTTCCATTTATGGATGTTTTATAGTCGCAATCTCTTTTTTAAATTTTTCTGTTTTATCTTTTTCAATGTTTCTTGTTTTCATCTATTCAATGTTTGAAAAGGTTTTCAATATATATATATATATATATATATATATTATATAATAAGGAATAAATAAAAACGATCTGTTGAATAATGCGTGATGCAAATAGGATGTTGAGGCTCCTGATCTGCAGATCCACTAGTAAGATAATGCTCAAAGTACAGTATAGTACACCAATAGATGGTGATGCTTGTCTTTTCTTTTCTTTTTTTTAATTGTACATATAAAAATAAAATTCATTTTCAGTCTAGACCATGGGTGAATGATATCATAAAGGACCACTTCGTATTAAAGATTTTTTTTTCTTTATATTTACTTTCTAATTAAAAAGTACACATATATTTACATATTATGTGTGTTACTTCACAAATTATCATTAAGTCAGATTTTATTTTAAATTTATAGTGGTATTTGTGTTGTTTTTCATGTAAAGCTTGTAAATATATCACTGCTTTCACGTCCTTGAATTTGTATATAATAGTAATTTTATGGGGGAGACCGGAGTACGATGGACCGTGGGGTAAAATGGACCAACCCTATTATTGATTTTATTTATTTATTTCTATGTTTCGTATTTTGGCATTTAGATAACAGCACTGCAGTGATAAAATTTATCTAGCAACTTCATGCCTAACTGACAATTTAGCCATTTTATTCTAGAATATTAGTTTGTGGTAGCCAAAAGGAAATATTTTTATTTAAACATTTTTTCATTTCCTCATTCAAGAATTACGATCTGGTAGAGGTTATTCAGCCCAATAAAGAGCTAAGATCTTCAATTATTATATTTAATCTAATTAAAATATTTAAAAAATATATATATTTGTTATTTTTTTTTTAAACATTTGTTGCCAGAGTTCCACGTGGGATAAAATGAACCAGTAGGATCTAGGATGTAATGGACCATGGTCCATTTATCCCAATTCTCTGTCATATATGGTTTTTAAATAGAACATTATATTTAGAATTAAAAATTAATAAACCGATTGACAAAATCTACATTTTTGAAGAGTTATCTGTAAATTACATTTACAAATTTCGGAGTTAACCTTTATTGGATCTATTATATCTTCAAAGATAAATAAGCAAGCAATTTACTTTGCGGTTTTTTCCTATTTATTTTTTTAACATTCAGTTAATTTTGAATAATTATATTTTAAAATAATTATACTTTCGATTTTTAATACTAATAAAATAAAAGTGTCTAGATAAATTTTCGTCAAAAATTTGACAGAAAAGACGGTTTTACATTTTGTTGGCTTAATCACATAAATAAATGATTAAGAATCTATTTCTGTGAGATTCATGCAACGAAAACCTAATCAAGACATCTACATTTTTTCTGAAAGTGTTGACGGATCTTTTATAAAATTTCGAGATATTGTAAAGATGAGTCTACTAGACCCTACAACTTCATAAGAAAACAGCATTCTTTCAGTGACACAAAAATCTTTTGATTTATCATTTTCTAATTTTAATGCTCATTCATATTACATTATTTGTTTGAATCTAAGACATAAATAAACAAATGTAATGTATTCTACATTTTGTACTATTAAAAAACGCACTACATTAACATACTTTTTAAATTTTACTTTTGGTCCATAGTACCCCGAGCCATGGACCATTTTACCTCGGGTTTGAGGTAAAATGGTCCACTTTGTCAGTTGCTATTAAAAAAATATATATATATAAAGTAAGCATAATTATTACTTTTGACTTAATGCAGTTATGAGTCCCAATATATTGGTAATATGCACACAAAATTCCAACAGCCAAAAATCTTCACTTAATGAGTAAGCACTTATAGTTTACAAAAGTGGTCCATTTAACCCGGTCTTCCCTACAGCAATTTTTATAATAAAATCAGTAGACAGTTAAGAAGATATTTATTTATAGAGAATAATGGTGGGAGAGGCCTTAAAAAAAACGGGGTTGTAGGAAACCTCTATATGGAGTGATTAAAATTAAAATATAAAATTAAATAAAATAAAATTAATAAAACCCTTTAAAATCTCTTAACCTAAAATTTACAAGACTGTTTTCTAAAAATTTTGATAATCTTCTGACAATTTTAATTTAGATTAATGGTATAACTGAAGAACTTTTATTTTGTTTTAATTTATTTTAATTTTTAATCAGCTAAAAACAATGAGTGTTGATAAATCTTGGAACTTTCTGTTTCGTTCATGTTTTCATTACATGACAAGAGTATTTATGTATTTTCTTAAAATAAGGTGAAATTCCAATTGTAAGCTAAAATAGTAATAATAATCATCGGTCATTCCTTTTTCATTCTTGTTTTGATTATATAATGTGAGTAAATAACTACTTATTATAAAGTAGAATTAGAAATATGTTTTTGAAGAACTTGATAACTTTCAAACTTTCTTTTTCGTTCGGTTTTTTAATGACATGAGTAGACAACTATTCTCGATTAATAAGGTGAAATTCCAATAGTAGTTTAACTTCTCTCCTTGACTTATTTCTTACTAATCGACTTAAAAGAAAACGGGTTCTACAATTCCACATTATTTAACAGGATGGTCCACGAAATAAAAAGACATGTCTTATCATCAATTGTGTAATATTTTTTATAAGTATTTTGTAATTTTTAGAAGACAATGGATAATTGGAAAGTATATTTTTAATGATCAATTTCTATATAATAATGATTAGAAAAGAACAAAGAATACGTATGATGTAGTTGTAATATACTGTAGACAGACACCTTCTTCCTTTCGCGACTTGTTGTACATGTCGAATTTTCCTACGTATAATCCGCAGGTCTGCTAAATCAGTTTCATACCGGAAATTTTAATTAACATATAAATCTATTTTTAAACGAGATTTTGTTTGGTAAAAATATACCATTGTTTATAACTTAAACTTTCTAGTGTTATACCGATTTATCTGACTTGCTGATTAAACGCAGGAAGATAGGTACCTGTGGTGTGTGTATGTGTGTCTAACACACACGTAGAGGTCTGCACGGGCCGGGCTTACGGCCCGAGCCCGAACCCGGCTCGGCCTTCGGGCCGGGTTCGAGCCGAAATTTTCAGTCTGTTCTCGGGCCGGGCCGGGCCGGGCTCGGGCTCAATTTTTTTTGGTGTATACTCTGGCCGGGTCTGAATGAAATTTGTTCCAGGCCGTGTCGGCCCGAATCTTTTTCTGGTTTCATCGGTAATCAACGAAAAAGGAAAATGATAAAATATTTCTTCAGTCATTTATTTTACATAATTTTACAGGGTCGTATATCACATAAAATTTTATTTTGTTAAAAAATTTCTGTAACTTCAATTTAATTGCTTATCAGTCTGTCTGTTCGCGATCTGATTTTCCACAAATATTTTTAGCATTTCTCGAAATTAATATATTTTATTTCAAGCAATATTAAAAGGTTTCCTATTCAAAATAGCATGCATGTCACTACTAGTTTGCGCACATGCTCAGACAAAAGAAATTAGATACATTACTGTGTATAAGGCTTTGTGCCCTATGGTATGTAGAGTTTAGGTGGTATGAAGGATATAAAAATTCTGCAGTTGTTACTTTTTCTCCAAACTCCTTTTTCTTTTCTCCAGTGCACTGAATGAAAGTAGCATCATTTTTAGCATGTACAAAAGCCTCTTTTCTATAGAATATGGTTGGATTACCATTCAAATTTTTGTTTACCGGATCATATGAAAGATTCGTATACATTACGGTACACAAGAAGAAATGGTTGAACGTGCATATTTAGTAGTAATAACCATTTTAAATACCGTCCTATATTGTTTGATAAATGCTAGTACTTTCGATTTGACTTTCTGTCTGTCTTTGTGCCTTCTGTACGTCTATAATAATGAACTTTTGTTTATATATAATTATCTTGAAAAAGTTCAGTAGTTTTGTTAAAGAAGATTCTATTACTTCGCTATATAAAACCTCTGCAAACACATACTAGAAATCTTTTTCATAGAAAGGCATGCATTTT
This sequence comes from Salticus scenicus, assembly GCA_963930645.1. Classification (NCBI taxonomy): domain Eukaryota; kingdom Metazoa; phylum Arthropoda; class Arachnida; order Araneae; family Salticidae; genus Salticus; species Salticus scenicus. The sequence continues at coordinate 39,348,551 of OZ005659.1, forward strand.
TTTTTTTTTTTCATATTTTTGAAACGGGCCGGGCCGGATTTTATTGTTTTTTGTCCGGGCCGGGCCGTACACTGGCAAATAATAAACGGGCCGGGCCGTCATTTAAATGTGATTTATAAAAAATGTCTGTCCTGAAACGCAATGCATTGGAATTTTTTTGAGTGTCCTTGTGCACAAATCAGTTGTACATGACCTATTAATATCACTTTAAATAGGACATTCCATAGTGAACTTGAATAACATACATCAATTTCTAAAATTTCTAAAAATATTTAAGGACGCTAGGGGCGGGCAAAAGGACAGACAGACAGACAGATACACAAATTCAAATCATATTCACAACTAAAAGTTGTTAGAATGTGTTAAAAACCTTTAATGTGAACGAAAATGCAATTCTAGCAAATTTCCAATGATAGTTTTTAATGTAAATGAATATTTCTGTACGGTCCTGTAAATCTAATGTTATTTATACTATATCCAATAGAGAGGATTCTTTTGTGCATATGAATAACATATTTCAATTTCAAAAAGATTTGTGCAAAATAAAGTTATTAAAATTTGGTTAATAGAAATACCTCTCATAGAACTTAATGCTTTGGAATACTTTCGGGTGCCCCTGTAGATAAACCAGTGATGGTATTTACTCCATTTTTAATGGGAAACATCCTATAGTGAGCTTGGATAACATATTTCAATTTCATTAAGATTTGTTTAAAGTAAAGTTATTAAAATATGGTTTGTAGAAACACCTCTCATACAACACAATGCTTTGGAATACTTTCGGGTGTCCCTGTACAGAAACTAGGAGAGGTATTCATTCTATTTTTAATAGGAACACACGATAGTGAACTTGAATAAAATATATCAGTTTCAAGAAATTACAAGTGTCATTTTAAACCTAGCAATACTTTAAAGATATATACAGAATAAGAATTATTATCATAAATTGACTAAAAACACAATCATAAAAAGTATAATTAAAATAGGAATTAGATTTTTTTAAACAAAAAAATATGCCAAATCTCATAAATAAAATATGGAAACAAAACTTTAAAAGGAGTCTTGTGGGTCCTATACTAAAACTGTACTGCCTGCGTAAGTATGAACAGTGGGTTGTTAACCATGAATTTTATTTTGAAACCTTTCTTTGAATGATTTTGGTTTCACTATTTCACAATATAAATTTGGTTCTAATAATAGTTTTGCTTCTGGTAAATTAAAATTTTAATTGGTGGTGAAATTGGTATAATATTTATATAAATTTAAAATTTTAAAGGTAAATAAGAAAAGAAATAAAGTGCGAAAAATTCGCACGGGTTTGCTAGTAATAATAAAAATTTTTAATCGTCTGTGAGCTATGATAGTTTATAAGTATTAATCGAATTAAGTCCGTCGTATGTTTTTTCTTTGGTGAGACATAAAAAAAAAGTTTCTAACGAAATTTAAGAAAATTAATAACTACAGAATAAAGAAAATGTAACTGAAGCAGAAAAATTGCGAATTATTAAAAAGGCAGGAAATTAAGTATAACCAATATTTAGATCGGGTAAACGAAGTCTTTTTGTATTGAAATAGGCAGGAAATTAAGTATAACCGATATTTAGATCGGGTAAACAAAGTCTTTCTGTATTGAAATAGGCAGGAAATTAAGTATAACCGATATTTAGATCGGGTAAACGAAGTCCTTTTGTATTGAAATAGGCAGGAAATTAAGTATAACCGATATTTAGATCGGGTAAACGAAGTCTTTTTGTATTGAAATAAATAAGAATGACTTGGATTTATACTAAATCGATGTACAAAAAGTGAAAGGCGTATGAACAGTGCTTTACGTACTGTAATTAATCCAAATTGGGAAAAACAAAAAACAAAAAACAAATAAAAGATTTATTTAAATAATATTATAGTTTTAAAAAATTAAAGAACACGCTTTCATAGAAATTAGAAATGTGAACTAAAAAGCACAAAATATCTATCTTAGTATTAAAATGCAGGGTAAGAGAAAATCGTGCGAGTGGCACACCATAATATTTACATACATTTAAATCTTTAATTAAGATAATTTAGAATTAAACAAAAACCATTTTTAAAAAATCTCCCCTGACTGGACTCGAACGCTGAAAATTTAGGTTCGTAGCGCTGAGCTTTACCTCTCAGCCACATCGCTCACGTAGGGAAAGTCTTTTTTTACAATATAGATTTTTTGTTTGCTCCCAGAGCGGTTACAAACATACATACAAACATACAAACATACATACAAACACACAAACAAACATACATACAGGTGAAGCTAATAATAAAAGCGTGTTAAAAAAAAAAAAAAAAAAAAAAAAAAAAAGAGAGAGAGAGAGAGAGAGAGAGAGAGAAAAGAAAAATTAATACTTTTTACAGTTTAATTACAATGTAATTAATTCCAAACATACCTATTTCAGTCTTTCACAATCGAGTTGATCAGTTCATGCTGAAATCAAGAAAAAAAAAAAATAACGTTTCACTTTTATTTAAATCGCCAGAATGACTAAATATCATTTAATGAAATCAGTAAAAATTTGACTTCCTATCTCTCTCTTTAGATAAAATTAAATGACTCAAATTAGAGGTGAAAAGAGCGGCGTACGATAAACTTAATGACGTCTATATCTTAATTACATTTTAATTTCTTGGGTTGGAAATTAGAAACTGATTACGATAAAAGAAAAATAAAGAAATTGATTTAGTTTTTTTTTTTTTTTTTTTTTTTTCTTATATATATTATGGAGAAATTAAAAAAAAAAAATCTCTTTAAATTTTAGCTATTAGTAGTAACAAAAAAAAAAAAAAAACTTTTTTTTTTTTACTTTTTTTTTTTTTTGTTTGTTTGTTGTTGTTGTTATTGTTTGTTTTGATTTCTTTCTTATCTCTTTTGATATTCTAAGAAACGTTTATATATGTACAAGTTTATTTCAAAGTAGAATTCTAAATTATGTATTTAAATTAGCTATTTTAAATAATCTAAAACAAACCTTATATCCCCTCCCCTTCCCCCCCCCCCCCCCAAAAAAAAAAAAAAAAGTTTATTTAAAACAAAGATTTCATAAAGATTGTAATGAAAACGGATTTAAAATACTATTTAATATTAGTTTTTCATTTTAATTATTAATTAAAATGTAAAATACTAATTTAAAAGTACATAATTTCAAAATTTCAAATTTTTTCCTAAACGGTAATTTACAAACTTTTAAAAACGTTTTATAACCAAGTACTTAGCTAAATTATTTATTAAAATAACCAAATTCAAAACATCTAACATTATTTGAAATAAATTTAAAATCAGCATATCTATATGTTTTAAATGGTTTTAAAAATGCATATATATATACAGTCGGTAACAAAAGTGTCCGAACACTAGAAAAAATTCCTATGTAAAAAGAGTACATTTCATACGGTTTTGTGAAATAAATCCTTGACGAATCCTGTTCTTAGTCATCTTAAAAACACGATTCGATAAGGATTTATTTAACAAAACCGTATGAAGTGTACTTTTTTTACATAGGAATTTTGGCTAGTGTTCGGACACTTTTGTTACCGACTGTATATATATATATATATATATACAGATAATTTTAAACAATGATTTATAAATTTTTAACAATATTTTCAAAGAATTTTCGCGACAAGGTATCAAAGATATACATTTACATGTTCTATGTACATAAATACATATACAGTCGAACTCGTTTATAACGAACCCTGATTTAACGAGAACTCGGATTTAACGAGATAATCAGAAATACTTGGTTGGTACAATGCTAAGTCTATGGGAGCATAACGCTCTTTTAACGAGCAAAGCCAGGTTATAGCGAGGAATATATTTGAGATTCCTAAAATGTTTATTGACTTCCATCTCTCCAATTCCGTGATCCTGTGAACATGTGGTGGCAGCCCTTTTCATTATTTTAGAGAGCTTGTGCGAGGAACATTTCTCTAAAGGGGAAAGGCACTGATGGGGAAGAAGAAGAAGAAGCAGTCAACTTGGAGAATTTAGAAATGAATAAAGAGGGATTTGAAAATTATGTACAGTCGGTAACAAAAGTGTCCGAACACTAGCAAATATTCCTATGTAAAAAAAGTACACTTCATACGGTTTTGTTAAATAAATCCTTAACGAATCATGTTCTTACACTGACTAAGAACAGCATTCGACAAGGATTTATTTAACAAAATCGTATGAAGTGTACATATTTTACATAGGAATTTTTGCTAGTGTTCGGACACTTTTGTTACCGACTGTATCTGTTAATGCCAATGTTATGACTTACAAGATACCTACTCTCGACGATGTTGTAGCTGAAATTCATGTTAAAGCAGATGACAAAAATAATGAAAGCGACGATGATAACGACGAATGTGAAGAATTCCAAGTTCAACCACCACCAACATACTCAGTGGCTTTTGAGTGCGCAGAAAAACTTCAAAAATTTCTGAAGCCAGAGGTGCAAATGATGATGTTTTTCGGGCTATGAGTGTTCTCCGAAGAACAATGACTCAAGAAAGAGACAATAATACAGTTCAAAGCAAATTAACTAACTTTTTTTGTAATGTACAGTCGGTAACAAAAGTGTCCGTACACTAGCAAAAATAATTTACATACTTTACCATGACATAATTTACATAATTTACCATGTAATAATTTTTAACACCAGTGTTGCCTCTACACGAGGAAAACTGATTTAATAATACTATAAGCATGTAATTTATTGGCAACATTAGGCACTAGAGCTTCAATATTATTCTAATAGTATTTTAGAAGACAAAAAAAATTTTTTTTTTTTCTTTACTTTTATTCAAAAGAACATTATGCTATAGTAACATATATACAGCAAAATATTAAAAACAAACCAATTGTAAGTGTACTATTTGAGTTAAAAGTCCCATATCAAACTTGAAATTTAGGGCATTTAAAGCTTAAATTGTTGGCAACAACTTAAATTTGGAATAACACAGCGCATTTAAAAGACGTTTTTGAGCTTCTACCCCTTCTACCCTCATCCTCAGTGAAAAACAAAAACAATCTAGGCCAAGCCAAAATGAAAGAAATATACTGTAACATGAAATCTAAATGTTGTATTAAGGAAAGAGAACATTATTTCATAGCTCTCAAAATGTGAATAAAGTTAGAAAAAACTTTTCAACCAGAAATTTACAGTAATATACATGAACTTAAAATGATGAACAAAAATTAATCTTCGGTATAACTTTAGCATAGGAAGCCTTGACGGCTTTTAAATTTTTGTCGTCATTTTGGCAATGAATTAAAATGGCTATCGAAACTGCGTAAGTAAAGATCTTGGCGATAAATGGCCGAGCTACTTCGGTGCCAAATTTTAAATTTCGCCAAAAAGTTCTATACCGAAGCTATTTCATTTATTTAGAACGATTTTTCTCAATTTTATTTTAATTCTTAAAAAAGAAAAAAAAAAAAAAAAAACTTTTTTTTTTTTTTTTTTTTAGATAAAAGGAAATATATTTATTTATTTACTTATTTATTTTAGGTACATAAATAATAGAGAACCTTTTGATATATAGTTTTATAATTTTAATAATTTTTTAATAGTCAAATATATGCCACAAAGTTTGTTTACTTTCAGAAATTTTCATTTCTTTTATTAAGTTTAAGCTTTTTCAAGCCTTTTCCATTTATTTTAATTTGTTAGAAATTGTCATCATTATTTTAGAAACTTTACTTTCAGTAAATTTTAAAATGTTAATTACGAATATATACAAATAAATTTCTTAGTTAATTAATGACGTCATATCCTTCTAAAATCATAATAAGCACATGCAAGTTAACTTTTCTTGTTATTTTTTTTTCAACATATATAAATAACAATAAATTAATATATATCGTTCTATGCTGAATCTGTTCCATTTCTTTAGCACGATTTTTCTAAATTTTATTTTAATTATAAAAAAAAAAAAAAAAAAAAGAGTTTCCACATTCTTTTTTTTTTTCGCTATAAAAAGAAATATACGGTGACGAAGCAAAATCTCACATTGAAAGAAATAATACGACCTGTCGTACTAACAAAGTTTATTATGTATTTAAAAAGAAAAAAAAGATCATAGTGTCAGTTAATGAAAAATATGCAGTTACAAAATGTAAACCAATGATAACAAACTACAAAATGTACATCAATGATAAATTTTGTTTTTACATATGCACGCACATATATATTATGTATACACAATTCTATATTTTAAAGATTAATGTATAAGTTTTAATAATACCACTTAACTCATTAATATAATTGCACGCACATATACAAAAACTATTTTGATATTTATAAGCGTGTCGTTCATTGAAAAAGTGTTGTAACTCCTGATTTTGACTAAATTGACTTTTGACATTTTTGACTAAATATATCACATTTAGTCATATTTTTCATTACAAAACTGTAACAACTCCAATAATTGCGTAAAAACTTGTTTCCCCAGGGAACTAAAATTACTAAATATTCATTATTAAAGTATAGTTACTAAATTACTTCAAATTAACTAACTTTGACTTGTATTAAACAATGAAAAATAGATTACTCTGACTGAATACTTGTATTTTTTTCCTACACATAAATTTACAAAAAGCTCGTTATTTAAAAGTGCATTTACAAGTAGATAATTCACTGTTACAATGAACGACGTAAATAACTTTGAGTATAGAAGGAATAGTCTTATAGCAATTTGTAGAATTGTGAGTTTCAAATTTATATTTTAAACGGTTTAATAAAACAGAATTGATACTGAATAAGTGGTTTGTTGGAATATTTATGAAAACAGAAATGTGTAAACTCTGCTGCAATAGCGCCAAAGTTACTGTCAACGAAAAATCAATTTCATACCACTATAAAGTATTTAATCGTAGGTAGTTAATCGTAGGCTATCAAATATAATCACAGTATAACAGAAAAAAAAAAGAAAGAAATTATTCCAATCATACAATAGGATTTTTAAACATTATTTTCATTTATTTCTAAAGGGAAAAAGTTCTTGAAATAAGGGCGTCAAATCAAAGTAAACGTTTTGGGCGATTTTTGATTTATGATAACAATAGTTTCTATTACTAACAGTGAAGTAAAAATCAAATCACAATAAAAGATAATGAAATCTAAAAAAAAAAAAAAAAAAAAAAAAAAATCAATTCAAATGGAGCTCAATCATAGCTAAAAATCTGAAATATACTTAAATTTTCAGAAAATATTAGCGGGATCGAAATGACTCCCGATTTTTTGCTACGTAGCAATAACAACCTCAAAATTTTGTATATTCACTGGCATAATATTAATTAATTAAGAAAATTTTAAGAATGCTTTATTTCTTAAATGTCGACAAATGGGTTATCACATTAAAAAAATAATACGTACATTTAAATGGTCGCTAAAAATTACCGTGACCAAAAACAAAATATCTCAGGTCCAAAATTTTCACGGGTCAAACTGACAGGACCGAAACGGCGGAACCAAAATGGCTTGTTTAGGGAAGTTCACGTGCCAATCTCCGCCCAATAAGATAGTGAGTGACAATTTTGTTCGATAATTTCCAAAGGCGTAATAGAACAAAATCAAGTGGATTTGCTAATCAGCATCCCATTAGAATAATTCATCGATGACCAATTAATTTTTATTTATTCTATATAACAAACAAACAACAATACATTTAATAATGACATATATTTCTATATGAGGCTGACTACGTTTCCTCAATCCCTGTTGAATCATAGCCTCCTAAACTAGATACCTGTCGCGTGCCTCGTAAACTTGGCAACAGTTCAAGCGGTAGACAGCGCCACCTGGTGCAGATTGCACGACTTTTTTATTCAACTGTCACCAATAATTTTAAGAAGTGATATATGATAATATATCACTTCAGTGATATATATAATCGACGTTTTTTCGATTCTATTCGCCTTTTATGCATATCAAATTCCACTTTTAAAAATTTTGGGCGGCTGTTGAATAAAAAAGTCGCGCAATCTGCACCAGGTGGCGCTGTCTACCGCTTGAACTGTTGCCAAGTTTCCGAGCCACGTGACAGGCATCTAGTTTAGGAGGCTATGGTTGAATATTTGTTTTATTTACGCAGCGCGAGTATAAACATTACCGAAAATACGCATTCATATAGTAGTTATAAAGCATACACACACATTAGTTATTAGGCATTGTATATAACAAATCGAAATACTTTTGTATAGCCCTGTAAACTAATTATTAATTTCGTGCACGATATATTCCACAAAATCTATGTTTTTAAGCTTCCTAATAGTGTATGTTAATTTAATTTTATTAAATATTATGTGACGATGTTGATATGCACGTAACAGAAATATCGTCTAAAGGTAAATTATTGCTCACGAATAACGTTTTGGGAGTACTGCATACAAAGGATTAGAAACAGTCCATTATCAAGAAAAGCTCAATTGTCTAACTGATTGTTGAAATGTCATCATGTCTAAATTGCGAAGAAACTCAATCTCAATATAGCTGATTAAGGCCACTATCAAGGTTAATGTCTGTTTACGTATGGGGTGAACCCAAATAACATCCCACATTTGAAAGGTGAATAAAACAAAATGTAAGGCAGGTAGGAACTTGTTCATCAACAAATCTGTAAAATGGTATTGAAAACAATATGTAAAATAAATACTGCGTTATGAGTTGAATTACTCTGTGCATGCTAATGTGTAGCACAGAAATGTATATGTAGTTTACATTTCAAATATCGTCTTGAAATGTGTGTTGCTCACAACAGATAACACTTACCAGCAAGGTTATATCCATACCCTACCTTCCCTCCTTCCCAATACTTTGAAATTAAATCCATTTTCGTTTTTGAAGTCTGAGCTCCCCCCTCCTCAGCCACTTTAGCCCCACGCAGATAATGTCTTTAGTTACTTTTCTGCTGACGAGATTTTCAAACCACAGTCATTACAAACTGTTGTCATACCACTGTATATTTTTAAATAAGCAACTTTTTCTCTGCAATCCTTTTTACTTTTATTATTCTTTCAAATTGGAGGGTTTTTACAGTATCACTGTATATGCATACCTTTTATTAAATTTAGCATTCATGGCGCGAAAAACATTTCACCCGTGGGTCACAAGTAGAATGGTTGGTTTCTTCTTTACCAATATAAAACAACGCATATATATGTAAACATATATTAACTTTGATTACGTTCCTGCTTATCAGGTGTCATTTTTAAACCATACTTATTACAAACTGTTGTCATACCCCTATATATTTTTAAATAAGCAATTTTTTCTCTGTAATCTTTTTCACTTTCTTATTCTTTCAAATTGGAAGGTTTTTAAAGTCGCTCTATATATATGAATACCTTTTATTGAATTTAGCATTTACAGCATGAAAAAAAATTGACCCGCGGGTCACAGGTAGAATAGTTGTTTTTCTCTTTACTAATATAAAACAACGCATATAATGCAAACATGTATTAACATTGGTTAGGTCATCTATACTGTCCACTGGCCGAGAGGTTGTTGTGATGTATAAATCACATATATTTTTAAAATTTCTATTTAATTTTAATTGAAATCCATTTAAAGTTTTATATAAGAATTTACTCGTGAATTCAATTTTAATCTTTAATTAACTGCTGAATTCTTTCTCCATAAATAAAAAAATAAAAGAAAGTGTAAAAGAAAGTCACTCTGCAAGCAAAATCTCATGATATCATTTCGTCTTATAAAGAATAACACATGGCTTATTTCATTTTCGTTCCTTCTAAATCACAGTCAAATCGCTAATGTAATTTTCTTCAGTTAGTCAAAATTATCCCTGAACAGAACTAAATTATATCTATTTTTGAAGTATCTGTCGTTGTGGTTTCTCATTTCTCATCACTAAAGTTTGGCGAAATTGAAAGGTTAATATATATGGCAATCCTGCTCTGTGTATTCAAAATAATTAGCTTGATTAGAGTATAACGTATCTTAAAAAAAAAAAAAAAAAAAAACTTTTTTATGTGTTCGTGCTGGCGAAGAAATTAAATACCAATATGTAATGATAATTTGAATTTGGCTGGAACTTTCTCATTCTTTTCTGATCGCTCCTGTTTAGAACACCTACGAATGTAGGCTTTAAAAAATTTATCCGTTAGGGGCACCTTCCTTTCTTATTTTATGCAGCAATTTCAATAAAATCTTTGTGCATTTTTTTGTGTCGATCCTCATTGATTTGTGGAAGTTGCTTTTTTAACCCCTCTGGGTAGAATCTTGGGTATTTTAATGAAAGAGATGTAAATCAGATGTCTAACGGCGGCCAACGCAAGAAAAAGGAAACTTTTCACTTATACGGAAATATGTCGTCGTTTAAAGTATAATCGAACTGTCTAACGGAAAATTACTATACCTGTACTGGATAGTTCCTCTACAGTCGTGATCTTAAATCTAGTAGACTGGAAGTGCCGGGTTGAATCCCACGTTGAACCTAGAAGGCATTTCATAGAACTCAGGCCTACGATACAAATGTAGTCAATGGGCTATAATCCCAGGTTGTGCTCATCAATCTAGCCGTTTGGAATTTTTTTGCGGTTTTCTCCGAAACTCGTGTAAATACAAGCGAGGACCCTATAAAAGAGCCTCCCCTGCGGAAGGCATTTTAATCAGGCCTGCGTTACAAATGTAGTCAATGGGCTATAATCTCTACACTAACATCTTCATACTTTGTTTCTTCCTATCAACAAAATTTATATGGACCAACATTGAAATAATGCTGTGTTTTTTGTTGGCCAACAGTTATAAAGGGCAGTTGGCTAGATTGATGGCCCAATCATTTCCAAACCATTGGCCCATATGCACTTTACTTTTACTTTGGAAATACATTTTGGTATTAAGTATTTGCTATTTTTATACTTCATTATATTATGAATGATGAACATCTTCGGCGATATTTTCGTGCATGTAGTTAAATTATATATTTTATTTGAAGTCATGCAAGGTTTAGAAATGGGCCATTATATGCAAATTTAACACTTAAGTTATTGTTGGACTCATGACGTTGTTCATCATGGTGGGTCAACTGTAGCTATTCCAACAAATAAAATGCCAACAGAGGGGGTAAAAAAAAAAAAGACTTAGGGCCAACTGGAACAATCTCAATTAACAAAGTGCCAACCGCGCGCGAACCATTATATACTCATTGGCCAACGACCCATCAGTGGCGAATCCAGAACATGACTTTTTTTTTTTTTTTTTTTTTTTTTTTGGGGGGGGGGGGGGGGGGGGCTAAGATTTTTCAAAGTGTTATTCCAGACCAATAAAAAATTTACAATTGCAATATTCAATTGTGAATGTCAGTGTTTTTTTTTGGGCGGGGGGCTTCCCCCTTAAATCCGCCACTGCGACCCACGCTTGTAGGGTTAGCTGTACTGTGATTTAGCAGCCATTCTTACCACAGTCAGCTGTACAAATGCTCTCAGTCCAAAAAAGTTTGTACACCACTAGACTAAAATCACAAAGAAAACAAGAAGGGACAATCAAAAGATACGCTCATATGGCCTTACTCAAATAAAGAGAATTATCCTAATAGTTTAGTAAAATCTAGGTTGAGATTTGGGTTCTCTTCTTCCGGTCAGCCATGGAAGGAGGTTCATGTTCCAATCTCCCAACAAAAAAAAATATTGAGTGACAGTATTGTCCGATAGTCCCGAAAAGCAGCCCAAAACAAAAACTATTTAATACTAGCTTTAACTTTCAAGGATTTGACTCAAACGTGTTCTGCAGCTTTGAACCTTGCCATCTTGACTAAGAAAAAGAAGAAAAGAACAAATGATACGCGCAACAACAATGGCTGTTATCGTTTAAACCCGTTCTTTCTGGGAGAAAAATTCGAATCAGGTCTTATAGAAATGACGCAATATTATTCTGTTTCCTCAGACTGTTTGAAAGAGAAATTTTATAGCTAAAGCATCAGTTTCACTTGTTTTAGGGCGAAGGTTTTCAGGAAAAGAAAAAAAAGTACCTGGCCTCATTTTTTTTTTTTCTGACGAATCACGATCTAAATATTCGAACTGGGCGACTATTTGTCGTGTGCGAGTTATTTGCTTTTTTTTCTCTACTATGTATCAAACTTTTAAATCGAATAAATGAGCAATGTGTTTGTCAAAATGGAAAGCAAGATAAAGAGTAAAAGTGTTTTTTCTTTAATTTGCTCTATATACGAGAATTTCTCATTTAAAAAGTAGCGAAGTGTAACTATTAATTATATGATTGTTGTATGCTCAGTTGACAGCTATGCAGAGTGGAAACAGTGGGTAAGAGGTACCCAGTACAAATATAAGATCTCGCAAATGTCAAAGCAGATTTTTTTTTTCTTATTATATTGGCGCCCTATAAAGTTTCCATTCACTTCTCAAGCTTTAATTAGGGCATTGCTCTTGAACAAAAGCAAAAGAAATTTATTCAGAAAATAAAATTATACTTTTAAAAAATTAAAGAACACGCTTTTATTGAAATGTGAACTAATAAATAATTTAGAATTAAACAAAAAACATTTTTAAAAAAATCTCCCCTGACTGGGCTCGAACGTTAGACCTTTAGGTTCGTAGACCGGAGGTTTACCTCACAGCCACAGCGTTCACGTAGGGAAAGTCTTTTTTAACACGCTTTTATTAGCTTCACCTGTATGTATGTTTGTATGTTTGTAACCACTCTGGGAGAAAACAAAAAATCTATACTGTAAAAAAAGACTTTCCCTACGTGAACGCTGTAGCTGTGAGGTAAAGCTCCGCGCTACGAACCTAACGGTCTAGCGTTCGATCCCAATCAGGGGAGATTTTTTAAAAATGGTTTTTGTTTAATTTTAAATTATTTTAATTAAAGATTTAAACGTATGTAAATATTATGGTGTGTCACTCACACGATTTTCTCTTACCCTGCATTTTAATGCTAAGATAGATGTTTTGTGCTTTTTAGTTAACATTTCTATAAAAGCGTGTTCTTTAATTTTTTAAAACTATAATTATTTACAATATAGATTTTTTGTTTGCTCCCAGAGTGGTTACAAATATACATACAGGTGAAGCTAATAAAAGCGTGTTAAAAACGAAATCGTTTTCGGTACCCCTGTTAATATGAATATTTCTTAAAATTTATATACATTTTCATTTTGAATTATCATTAGTTATTATTGTTACATACCATTTGATGAATAACATTTTGCGATATATATATCACCTCATATATTTTACCTCATATATGAGGTGAATCTTCTTAACAGACCCTGATAATTATTACATACATTCATAATGAATTGCAAAGCAAGACTTATTAATGATATGTCATATGGTTGTAATTAAAAGCATTTGTTTATATCTATAATCAAGGCCGTAGCCATAAAAAGTTTTTGGAGGGGATTCAAGCTTAAGTACATAATACTGAGTGTTACAATTTAACAAGAATAAAAAATCATACGGTTTATATATATAACATATAGGTAGCTAGCTTTTGTGAAGCCTTCATGTAATGATTGCCTTTTAATAATTTATCTAAAAATGCAGCAAGCCTACAAAAGTGTTATGTAGTAAAAAGTCTCACAAAAGTATCTTTACAGTTTTACTTCTAAAGAGAAAACACTAAAAAGATTGCTTTTATGTAATTCTGAATATCGTTTTAAACGTTGCATACACACCATACGATGTACTAAAAAAATCCTCGTATTGTTGAAAATTTATATTGAACACATTTTTCTTACATCTCATAATGAGTTAGAACAACTTTGTAGGGTCCTAAAAATGAGACAATTACGCTAATCATACCTTATTTTACAAGGAAAATGGTGAGTATTTTAAAAATATAGTATACTAATTTCGTTATGTTCATGAAGAGTAACACATGTGGGGCAGCATGATGACGAAGTCAAATTTTTTACAAAAAATTCATTAAAGAGATGCCAAAATGAGTGCATGCTTTCCTGAAGGCCAAACAAGAACATACCAAATAAAGTATTTTGCACGTGTGTCTTTTTGCAAAAATCATATAGTAATAAGACATAGATTGATCATTGAGAGGGCAAAAGTGATGCCTTTTTTACTCGGGAAAAGACGGTCATTTTACTCTCTTATGGATGTATTTCCCCGAGTGAATATACACGGGAATACACATAGGTAATTTAACAAATAAAATTTATACACTAAAAGAGAATGAAAAACTCCAGATACCCCCTTTTCTTTTTTCTTTCTTTTCCTTTTCCTTCGTTTTTTTTTTTTTTTTTTTTTTTTTTTTTTTAACTATATTCTAGTATACTCATGTCTGCACATAACTGTCTTTCTTTCGGCATTTATTATTATTATATTTCTTTGAGATAAAAATCGTCTGCATTCATCGTGAAAAATAACTTTAATAAATTATAATTTAATAAATTACTAGCAGACCCGGCCACGCGTTGCTGTGACTAAGTTATACGTTGAATTATACGGCTGTAAACTATTTAGTACAGTTAAATTATTATTTACGAACAAAGACGAAAACGTTGTAGCCGATGTAAAAACCCACAGGGTTGAGATTTGAAACTTAGGTCAAAATTTGGAAGCGATTGATAAAAATTTTCGTAGTGTTGATATTAAGCACAAATTAATTTTATTGTAGGGTCCTATAAATTTTAATGGAGAAGTGATATATATTATTTCTAATGCTACTTTCGATAAAATTGCTAAAATGACTAATATATAAATTAAATTCTATTAAAATTCTATTAAAATAAAAGTATAAAAGAAACAGACGATTTTAAAATCAATTTTTATGGAGGAGTGAAATATAATATATGCTATAATGGATAATTTTACTATTAAATGACCTCATCATTTTAAATATTTTAAAGAGGGCAACAGCTGTAGTTATAAAAGGGAAAACAATAAGGCTAAACCAGAAAAATAAGTAAATTTGATAAATATTTTAAAACTTTAAAATTGGAAATCTTATGAAATATTGGACATTTAAAGTAAATACATGTATCATTTTAAATACAAAAAGATTTTGGAAAAGTTTAGTGTATTTTAACGAAGTGATGAGAAGTTTTTGAGTATGTTAAAATTTTAATAGTAAATTCAAGTCAATAAAGATGGGAAACATTGAGGATTAAGATAAGAATAATTATAAGATTTAAAAAAAAAAAAAAAAAAAAAAAAAAAAACTTTTTATATACCATGCTTTTAAATTTTAATATACTAATAATATACAAATTAAAAGGAAAATGATAAATATTCTATCATAGTTTGAAGTCAAATTTGTTTTCAAATGTCTAAATAAAATATCTGATGTAAGATACTAATATTTTGCAGCGGAATAGATTTCATTTCTGTCATCCTTGGCGAAAAAAAAAGAATATCGCCAAATTATCTGGCGAAAATATTTAATTCCTTTCAAAAATCATGGTTATTTTAACAACTTATATTAAAAGAGTAATGAATAATATGAAACAATATTTCGTACAATACATATTACATGTCATACATACGTACAATGAATAATACATATTACATTTCGTACAATGCATACATCTGGCATGTATATTTTCGTGTTACGCTTTTGATCGCCAAATAATAATAATAATAATAAAAAAAGCCAAGGGCGACAGAGTTTAAAAATTTAAAATTAAAATTTTGTCAATTTGACAGCAAAATAATTCAATCTAACACCCGCGATAACTAATACATATCTATACCCAAATATAAGGATTAAAATCGGGAAATAAATTTCCTCGATTTTTAATAATTTCTTACAAAAAATCCAGTGGGCAATTAACATAGGAAATCTTTTTCTTGGCTGCACAGACGGTCAGTGAGTCACACTTCGCTTGCGTATAGAACTCATAGATATAGTATAGCATATATAGAATAGAGTGATCATTGGGGAGAAAAAAGTTATTCCTTTTCATTTGGGAAAAGACGACGTTTTTACCAAAATATGGCCGTCTTTCCCCGAGTGAATACACACGGGAATACATACTAATATTTTAGCAAATAAAATTTATGAATAATTTATTTGCTAAAGGGGAATGGAAGACTCCAGATACAGTTTCAAATTCATATTTCTTTCTTTCTTTTCTTTTTCTTTTTCTTTTTTTTTTTTTTTTTTTTTTTTTTTCCAATACCACTTAATGGCTGTTTCCAAAGCTTTTATTTTTTATCTTTTTTCGGCATCAAAAATCTTTCTACGATAACATGGGGATGAGAGATCTATATATATTACTATATCTATGATAGAACTACATTAGCACTTTATCAATGTGTATAAAATCTTTAAATTGATTATGACGTCAATTTTCGTGAGATGCATAATTTAACTTTTTATAATTTTTTAACGTTCACGTTTGATTAAATGTATTTATTTTTATGTCGAAAGAAAATGAACTCGTATTTTTTTTTTTTTTTTTTGGCAACAATTAAATTAATGGAACTCACAGATATTTTGGAGCAACTTTAATAAAGGTCTATAATTAACAAATAATTGCAATAAAACAATATTGTGACAATAAATTGAGATAAAAACTATCCTATCTCTCAAGTTGGATCAAACTGCACACAGTGTGCAAAATTTCATCAAAATCAGTTCCTTAGTTTAGGAGTTTACCCCGGACAAACATCGTGACACGTAATTTATATATATATACAGATTAAATTATAAAGTTTTGATCAATGAAGCACAAATAAGTAAAAAACAGGATTAATTTCACTGTATTATCTTCATTATAATATGAATTCAAGTTACACTTCAGTCTAAGTAACACGTGGCCGGCTATGCTAACACCAAAAATTTAAAAAGTGGAAATAATTGAATTATACGAAATTTATTAATAGGTTAAAAAGTTGAAGATTCTTTGTGTAGATGGCAGCACCAAATATTTCAGCTTTCATTTCAACCCAGTCGAAAGGTATCGACATCTGTTAGAATCATTTGGAGTTAACAGATAATTGTGACTGTCAAATAATAACAGACAAATAATTAGCAATAAATTAAAATTGCGACTATAATTTGAGATTTAAACTATCCTATCTCTCAAGTTGGATCGAACTGCACATGGTGTGCGAATTTTATTATAATCGGTTAAGTGGTTTAGGAGTCCATTGAGGACAAACATTGTGACACGAGATTTATATATATTAAGATTTGTATTGCGTAAATTTGTATAGGATTATATATGGAAGAAAGTCTTGTGATGTCCACAACATACTAGTTATATATTAAAACTTTCGCTGCTGCTAACTACATTTAAAAGAATTTTGAGAATTCCATATTACTTACTAATATAAAATATTAAAAAATATTAAAATTAAAAAAAAAAGTATTCCATTAAATATGAAGACAGTAATTATTTCATAATAATAACAAAGCAACTGATTATAAAAATTATATTTTTCATAGATTACTTGAATATAATTTATTTATGGAAACTTACCCCATTTCTTTTCATATATTTATTAGAACATTTAAAAGCCGCGCAATATTTCGACATTTTCAAAATTTATTACCATTCTATTCTATTACTGTTTTCGAATTTTAACTCTCTAATGGCTGACGCCAAAAAACTTTTTCGGCATAAAAAATCTTTGCTCGTTAACATGGGGATGATAGAGCTATATAAATTACTATATCTATGGTAAAAATGTGTCCTTTTGTAAAAATATGAACAATTTTAAAAAATATGAACAATTTAAAAAAACTCCCAATAATTTGACTAACACTGTATATCCAATATTCATAACAAAAAAAAAAAAAAAAAAAACGTAGAAATTTCCATATAAATTTCATGCGAAAGCCACAATTTCCAAAACTAATGGATTTTCTAACGATGCTTTTACAACATCTGTTTAAAAGTAATTGTTCGATCTCAAAACAATGCGTGTACAACACGTTTTAACTTCACGTCTGAACGACAAAAACAAGTATAAAAAAATAAAAGAAAATTAAGATGTGAGACTAAGAGGTGACGAATAAATAAAAATGAATTTTAAATGTATTTTAAATTGAATTCTCTCCCTAGAAATTATTATTTTTTCATTTAATATATGGATATACTGTAATAAGCGATTGTTCTTTCTTCAAGCATACGAAAGTAAAAATGAAATAAAATGATGAATAAGATCGTGTTACGAAATCAGGTCATTATCATAAAAGAAATCTAAATAGCATAATGGTAAGTTAAGAACAAACTTTTTCCATGTTCTTTTGATGCAAGTGCATGTTGATGGGATTAAATTGAGAATTAAGGAACAAAGGTGAATATTCACATAGAAAAAAGTCTTATTCTTTAAAAACTAAACTAAATTATAGTGGAGAAGAAAAAAAAAAATAATTGGGGGTTAAATCACCGTATATCATTAAGTACATACATCTATACAAAGGAGAACAGAGAGAGGTGGGGGTTAAACAGAAAATAAAGGCAATGTACATAAAATTCGATTTTCCCAAATAAAAAATGGATACAAATGGCCATTTTTCTACACAAGTCGTGCTGCATAAATAATGTACAATGACAGACTTTTGCTATCGATCAATGGTCTTTTTCTTGCCTTTAAGAAATTACTTTTCTGTTATACACAAATTCATATCTACACCACTTGTTATTGTTAGAGATGAATGTGACGCCTCCAAAAAGCACAAATAACACAGGCTTGCGATGAAATTTTTTCTTCAAGATGAAGTGTTTTTCTGATGTATTTTTTGGTGCTGATTAAGGAAAAAATATTCAAAAATCTCCATCACGTACAGAAAAAAAAGGGGGGATTTTTTTTTTTTTTTGAAAAATTGGCAAATTAAATACATTTAATTTTACCGACATAAGAATATTTATAGAAATATTTTGAATATATCTAATATCAAGGTGGAGAAGTTAAACTTGCTATATCCGCGATTTTAATGAAATGCTCGCCCTCTGATGGGCTAAGGTGAAATTAAGACTACCACTGAACGGATAGCTTTCACGCTTTCGTCGAGACGCCATTGCTGGCTGCTGCTGTATATTCGACAGGATAAATAAATCCAGCAAAAGAGATAACACATGCTGCTGTGTGCCACAGTGTAACTCCAATGGATCAAGAAATCCGTAATTAAGCTTCCATTTGTTTCCAAATGACAAATTTAAAATTCCAGTTGCCTCCGCTAATGGAAATAAAGCTTTAGTTAGTAGAAAGTCTGAATGGATTAGACGTTTACGAATTGGGAAAGAAGTAACGTCAAGAATGACTGTTTGTTCGAAACATTTCGTACTTGAGGATTTCACAAGTAATAATACGTTTAATTTTGTTTTAATTATAAAATATTTTAGATAAAGGTGATCGTATCCTTCGCTAACGAGCAAAAGCAAAACGATCACATTTCATGAATGTTATGGAACAACTATAGTGTTGGTCCACAAGCGCATTTGGTGATTTTTCTTTGGTGATTATGGCGAAATGCCATTTTTGCAAATGGTTGCAAAGAATTCCAAGCGTAAACAAAAGCGTATTGCATTGCAAATAATCCAGAAAGGCATTGTTATCGTTCGAAACGGTGCCAAAGAAAAATCGCCAAATCCAGTAATGGACCAACTCTACAGTTGTACCTTTATTTTTATTTATTTATTTATTTATTTTATTTTTTTTTAATGTACCTTTGTTTTAAGATAGCATACAGATGCAGTTAAAATACAGTGGAATTATTAAATAATAAAACGCAATAATTTTCATTGCATCCTATTATGCAATCGATTTTCCATGATGTAATGGCGGAGAAAGAACAATAATAAATACACGTGGCTATTATATTTACTAACAACTTCAGTTGAGAAAGCGCCATCTATCGATCATTACAAACTCGGATAGCCACTAGTATATGCAAGTAACTTTTTATAGTGAATATTTAAATATCTTTTTCCCTGTCAAGTTTTGCTGAATCGTTTGAAATATACATCTATGACTAATTTAATAACTTTTATGGCTTCAAAAGTTTGTATTAACTCTCTTGCTAGCTTTTGCTATATATGTGGTGAAATTGTGGTAAAAAAGCAACAGCAAATAATCACAGACTTTGTTCGAAAAGTATATCTTGCTTACTTTGGTGCAAAAACTGAACACTAAGACGAGTCATGGGCGAGTATGTTCATTGTTCAAGCTGCGTAGAAGGGCTACGTGTGTGGTCGAAACGTAAGTTGAAATCTTTTCGTTTTCGTGTGCCTGTGACATGCAGAGAACCTGGAAATTACAGAAATGATTGTTACCTTTGTTCGTGCAACATATATAGATATAATTTTAAAAACAGAAAAGAGATATTTTATCCGAACATGGATTCTGCGGTACGCCCTGTTCCTCGTGGTCCCAGCATTCCAATTCCTGTACATTCGGAATGTCTTCATGACATGCGTTCTCTTTCAGGAGACGAATCAGAAGACAATTCTGAGGATGAGTTTCAAGTGGAAAGCTGCAATGAGCCCCAACAATTTTCACAATCAGAATTAAACGATTTCGTCAGAGATCTCGCCCTCACAAAAAATGCTGCGCAGCTGTTAGGATCTCGGCTTCAAGAAAAGAACTTGTTGTTCCTCGGAATTTTTTTTTATTGGTTCTGAAATCGAGAAAAAGATTTTGTGCCTTGCTTTTCTCAAGACGACGAATTTGTGTACTGCTTTGATATTCCCTACTTGGTTTGGTGAAAAAGTTCAAAATTCAGCATCTGTCAAAAGATTGGATGGAGACTTTTCTTTGATTCTTCTAAAAGAAACTTAGATGCTGCTCTTCTTAACAATGGCAATAAATACGTCTCTATACCAGTTGGACATTCAGTACATTTAAAAGAGCGATATGAGACGAGTCTTTTGTAGATGCAAAAAATGTTCTTCTGGCGCCACTTCACATCAGACTAGGCATCATGAAACAATTTGTTAAAGTTTTGTCAAAGCATGGTGATACTTTCAAGTATCTGGCTAGTAAATGTCCCTGGCTGTCAGTAGCAAAGTTGAAAGAAGGCGTTTTTGTCGGTCCTGACATTCGAAAACTGATGACAGATGACACATTCGAAAAAAAAAGTATGTAAAAAGCAGCTTGAGCATCCGTTAAAGATGTTGTAAAGAATTTTCTTGGCAACCACAAAGATCCTAATTTCGAGAACATCGTAGGAACTATGCTAAAGAATTTCAAAGACACGGGCTGCTCAATGAGCTTAAAGCTCCACTTTCTTAACTTACATCTCAATTATTTCTCTGAAAATCTAAGCGATGTGAGCGAAGAATAAGAAGAACTATTTCACCAAGATAGTAAAGAAATAGAAAAGAGGTATCAGGGCCTATGGAACATCAACATGCACAAAATGTTCCGGAAACGTAACAATCACATAACGCTGAAACATTGTAAATATTTCAGAAACGTTTCGGAAAGTGCAGTTTGCTTTCCGATTAGTTTCAAAAAAGTAGAAATGCCCACGATCGTAAAAAAAAAATCGAATGCGTAACAGAAACGTTTTAGTCACTTAAAACATAGAACATTGAAATGGGCGAATGTTTCAGAGATGTATCAGAGAGCATAATTAAATGTGCTACGTTTTTGAAAGATTGTAAGTATTTTGCAACATAACTGAAACATTCTGTGCTGTTACGCTGTATGGGTGTTGGATGCTGCATAGAGAGTGTTCTCAAGCCGTGCACAAGAGAAAAAACACTAAACGGAGCTGCAGTGTAAAAAAACAAAGTCATTTAAAAGAAAAGTATAAAAAATTTTATATTTTAATATATTTTATACATAAAGTGTTTCGATTCTTTCATAGCCTCTGTGTGATTTCTTCAGATTTCATCCTTACTTTGTGAAAATTCCTTACGTGATAGGGAAAAAAGACAAGCATTTCTGAAATTAGCGTGTCCTAAAACATAAGAAACACCTAAAGCGGTTCAGAAAAAAATTTAAAAGTACGATTTCGGAGACCTGCGTAATTGGAATGTCATACAATATTTTTTTTTTTTTAAATCGATGAAGTTTTAAATTAATGAAAATCCAATAAAAATAACCCCTACTATTTAGATGAATATCCGTGATAAAACCTTGTCAGACGAACCACAGATAATTGCATTAAATATTAAGACATTCCTGGGTAGATAATCTTCCGTAAATAAGAAGTTACGTGTTTATTGGCAAGTTGTTCTTTGGGTAATGAATTATAAATTCGTTATTTAAATAGAAGATTCACAATCAGTTAAAATTGTGACTTTTTGGACTTTTTGGACTATTTGATATGTTATCTCTTTCAAGGAATCATCAGTTCAAAATTGTAAGAAAACAAAATGAGGGGATTCATACCTCATTATTCGTTATTGCATCTGACGGTGGAAGGTGTCGTATCGTCAATATGCAACAAAATGCGATATTTATAAGTCGCGTTGCCAGTTGAAAAAAGAATGACGTGATTAATATTAATGTTATCTTTTAGTCTAGTTAAAAATATATTTTATCCCAAAATTTTAGTTCTTATCATTTTATTTCTTTTAGGATTGGTAATGTTTAATAGGCTTTTGCCACTGATCGGGGATTTTAGCATTTTGCATTGAATACCGTTATATACGTATATATGTACAGTCGGTAACAAAAGTGTCCGAACACTAACAAAAATTCCTATGTAAAAAAAGTACACTTCATACGGTTTTGTTAAATAAATCCTTGTCGAATCCTGTTCTTAGTCAGTCTAAGAACATGATTCGACAAGGATTTATTTAACAAAACCGTATGAAGTGTACTTTTTTTACATAGGAATTTTTGCTAGTGTTCGGACACTTTTGTTACCGACTGTATATCAGTCTTCGTATTATTCAACTGCAGAAAAGTACTGCAAACGATTACAGAAGTTTATTTTTAAAAAAAAGTATTTAATTAATGGGACCTAACACCACTAAAGTTGGTTTCACATAAAAACTTATATTTCCATTTAACATTTATAAATTGAACAGTTGGTTCGTGCAATAAAATATATATTTAGGAAACGATTCTTATGGTTTTGAAATCACATTTTAAATCTTTATCAAAATTAATCAACTTGCAATCTTTCCCATTTGAAATCTTTAAATTGCGTTTTCTCAGTTTACATTTTTTTTTTTCATGAATTCATGATCTTCGAAATTCTAAAACTTCTAGAGTATTTAAGAAAAAACTTACTTTTTTTTTTTAATGTTTAATAAAACTAAATTAAAACAATTAGATATGAATTTTGAAAATTATCAATTAGCTTTTGACAAAAAGAACTAAAATATGCATGTATATGTAAAAATTTGCAAAAAAAAAAAAAAAAAAAAAAAAAACTATGATTTCTGTTATAGTTTTAATATTTTTTCTTTTAGAAGTATTGCAAAATAAAGAATAGCACAATTTTCTTATTCTTTATTATACAAACAAAATATCACCTAAAGTTATCAGGAGCACTGAATGGAAAAAAGTAAATAAATAAATTTACAAATATCTTATTTCTTAATTACAAATAAAACATTATCTGAAACTAACACCATTTGTATGGATTGCCAAATATCCAAATAGCGTAACAATCGTCTAACGGTAACGTACCAGTTTAGATTGCCAGTTTTCGTTAACCTATCTTGTAGTACAAATCTTTAAAAAAAAAAAATAAAAAAAAAATGGTAAAGATGTTTCGAATGTTTTTGTTTTAAACAACTATAAATTACTTTGTTGAAATGTTACAAAGGGCTCCAAACAGATGTCAATTTTTTGTATATCATGTGACATAAAAATTCTGTTTCAAATTTCAATCAACAGTTCTGATTAGAGATTCTAGATTTCCGTCAAATGCAGTGTTATGGAATGACAAAGCTGACACAAATCTCTTTACGCTATTGAAGAATATAATAAACCACGCTTAGAATCAACTAAACATCACTTTGTAATATCTCATTATTTTTTATTGCGACTTTTCTGTATACATAAAAAAGTGACTCCAAAAACGAAACTCAGTAATCCAAAACTTTCAAGTACTCACAACTTTCATGGCAACTCAACTCAACTCAACAAGAGATACTTACGAGCAACCAACCGTGAAAACTGTAACAAAAAACCTTCATCAATGAAAAGGGAGACTAACACGAAAACACAAAAAATATGATGTGATCACAGTGGGATGGGAGGGAATGGGATGAAATAAAAAACAAATAAATTTCTGCGGTCAAAAATGTTCCAGCAATTCTTTTTTTCTGCAAAGGATTATGTACTAAGAAAAAGTGAGGAAGATGTTGCTGAGCTCGAGAAGAATATAATAAAGTCGAGGCAATGTGAACCAGATGTGAAACAAAATACTACATTCCATCCAAACAAATTCCTGAAGGATTGAAAAAGAGATATTAAAGAGTTTTGGACTTAATGACTTAGCTACGAGTTTTTTCACTCTCAATTTTTTTTTTCTTTTTCCATGAAGCAGAAGATGACATGTTTAAAATTTTGTTAGAGTCAGCCTTTTAGAATTAACAATTGCTTCATTTAAACACTACCTTCATAGATAGTTGCTTTAAAGCCTATAGTAAATAAGGTTGTTGCTCTGTTTGTAAGTTATAAGTGGAAAAATCCATGCAATGCAAATTATTACAGTTAATTCTACAGGAGAAATATAATGCAGTCAGTAGTTCCAGAGATTACGCTCCAAACAGAAACAAACTTTTCCTTTTTATATAGTAGTGTACATAGGGAAGCGAATTCTAGATTCTTTTTTTTTTTTTTTTCTATATATATATAAGAGAAGTAATATACCTCGTCATTTTTTACTGACGACTGATGACGGTACTCCTTACGCTACAGTCGGTAACAAAAGTGTCCGAACACTAGCAAAAATTCCTATGTAAAAAAAGTACACTTCATACGGTTTTGTTAAATAAATCCTTGTCGAATCCTGTTCTTAGTCTGTGTAAGAACATGATTCGATAAGGATTTATTTAACAGAACCGTATGAAGTGTACTTTTTTTACATAGGAATTTTTGCTAGTGTTCGGACACTTTTGTTACCGACTGTACCAAACCTGCATTTTACATTTAATATTTTTACATTGGCGTTTTCAACGGTGAGTAAACATTTATATTTCTGTTTAACGTCAAGTCTGATTATTTGCTTTCTTCTAATATATAATAGCAGAAGTAGACAATAACAAAAATAAAAAGCTGCCTATTTTTTTACAAGAAAAGCTGTTGTTAAATAACATAATAATAATGTACAGTCGGCAGCAAAAGTATCCGAGCACTAACAAAAATTCCTATGCAAAAAAAGTACACTTAATACTGTTTTGTTCAATAAATCCTTGTCGAATCATGTTCTTAGACTGATTAAGAGCAGGATTCAACAAGGATTTATTTAGCAAAACTGTATTATGTGTACTTTTTTATATAGGAATTTTTGCTAGTGCTCAGATACTTTTGCCGCCGACTGTATTGATAGAAAAAAAAAATGTACATCCGTAATGAAATAGTACAATAGAATAGCTGTATGTTTATTTTCATATATAGACATAGATTTTTCTAGAACATCACAGGGCATACTCGAAAATCTTCTAGGGTGCACCGGTATGCCCTGGCACACCTTTTGAGAAATCCTGAATAATTTTAAAGAAAAAATTATATCAAAAGTAAAAAAAGAAAAAGAAAAATGATATTATTATTATTTTTTTTTCAATGGTTTGGAGTGTCATCACTCTACGGTCATGTCATTTTTTTTTCCTCTAAGGCTCATTAGACCGCAATTTACGGCTGGTAAAAATGGATTTTAATCCTCTAAGAACATGCATGCCTGAAAAAGTATTTAAACCAGGCACTTGGAAAGAAAAAGCATCAGTGTTAAACATTCCACTATCAGATGCACACTTATTAATTATGGACACTTATTAAAAGTATTATATAATATTTATATATAATATTTGCGTTTCTTGTTATTGTTATTTGGAAGGAATAATAAAAGAAATAATAAATACAATAAATAAATAAATAAAATATTTTGAAAAAATTTTCTCTGATGAACTGCTTCATTTTATTTTGTTTTATTTTTTGCAGATACATATTTTACTTCAATCTACTGGGAGCGCATTCGAAAGTATTTCCCGGTCACTTCCCGAGTTGGGAAATGACGTCACGCGGGAAGTTCGGAAAATTAGAACTACCATATAGGAGCCATGTTTGTTTATATATTTGTTTCCCGAGAAGATGAGATGTGTACGGAAGTAGTTATATCTCGGTAATTTTTCGTAAGGCTCCTATATGATAGTTCTAATTTCCCGAACTTCCCGCCTGACGTCATTTCCCAACTCGGGAAGTGACCAGGAAATACTTTCGAATGAGCCCTGGGAAATTTAGAGCCGGATCGGATTTATGCGTATTCTTTTTATTGCTGATTTGATTTGGATGAAATTTTGCGATTTCGGATTGTAATTAAAGCTCTTATGGTTCGACTTTGGGTATATTCATTTATTATTATTATTATATATATTTTTTTTATCACAGTTATTCAGAATAATGCTTCAGAATTAAAATCTATATAATATTTAAATTTCAGTCATCACAACCTCAAATAAAGAAATGCAGGGGGAAAAAAACTGCTACCGGGAAATTTAACAAGGAAATTTAAGTAAGTAAATATCGCCGCGCTGGTCGATATCAACAGCTGTCAAGTTTTCTCCTTTTTAAATATTACTTTAAAAAAAAAAATGGTTATTATAGTTTTATTTAATTGTAGAAATGATGTCTTTAAATAAACCAAAAATTTTATTAGGAAACAGTAATATTCAAAAGCGGAAGACTTAGCCTCTATGGATATAAACAAAATGTGAAGCGATTTTGTTATCGTTTACGCTTGTAGCTTTAATCTTTAATTTTAGTATATGTAATTCTGTTATTAATAAATATCCACTTACATTAATATTTTTCTTATAATCACAATAAGCGTTTTATGATTTATGTGGATAATGTTTCTTCAAGGAATGGCAATAATACAAAGAGTGTCACAAAATAATAAAATAAAATAAAAATGGCACCGACGCTTTTTTGTTGTTGTTGTAATTTCGTAGGGTAAGTGCACCAGTGATTGACACTTTTAGAGCAATATCTGATGTTTTTAATGTTCTAGTCATGAGAAAATATTTTTAGAAATCTTAAGTTAGTACATATGGTATGAAAGACATTCAGAACCACATATATGTTAAAATATATACATTTGATAACAATTATTTTTTTGTATGAACTTTTATTTGACACCCACTCAATGTTCCAGTAATTGACACTACCAGTTTCTCATTTTATCAGTAATTGGCACCCTATGTTCCAGCGTTTGACACTGCTAGTTATTCATTTTACCAGTTATCAGCACAGTATACTCCAGTGTTTAACATAAAATGTTAAAATTCTTATATGTAAAATATATGATTCTATTATTTTTCTTATTCATTAATTATTTCGGGATAGATGTCAATTACTGGAGCATGCCAATCACTGTAGCATCTACCCTACTACAGAATCAGTCTTTTAGCGATTTTAATTTAATGCCAAAGCTTTCCTAAACTTATAAAACTGATTCTGGGTTTTTCGAAAACCCAGACAAAAACTCAAAAACTTATTCTCGTGTATATCTATATTAATTTCACATGGCTACAAAATTTGGTATTCATCCAGTGATTATGCTGCATAAATTTTACTCGTTGGACACCATGCATAAATTTTACTCATTGGACATAAATAGCCTCTCATGCAGAAACAAATATTTAAAAAAATTGACCTTATTATCAAGTATTATTTTGTTGTTCTATATATTTCATTTATCTTGCTTGAAAATGGGTAAAACTAACACAGCAAGATTGCACTTTTAATTGATAAATTAATATATTCTTTTTTTTTTTTTTTTTTTTTTTAGTATGTTAGATAGACATAAGTAAAAAAGGGGGATTTTAGCTCAAACTTCTCTATAATTGCATGAAAATGATGTAATTTTTCCTCATTTTATGTCATTATTCTTTGATTTAAAAGGTGAATATCAAAATTAAAAATGTAGAGCACATTGCGTAACTTTTTTTTATTTTGTAATTACTTATAAGTTGTTTATTTTAATATGATGTCAAAAGAAAAAAACGAAAGACAAAAAAATTTTTTTTTTTTTTTGTCTATGTTGTCTATAAAAAGTAGACTTTTAAATCTGAAAAGAAAGAAATAAAGAAACTAAAAATCGACAAGTATATAAAAAAGTTAAAAAGGATTCACCAATATTATGTTTACATTATTCAGTTGAATCAAAAGAAAATAGTTTTTAGAATTAAATTACCTTATGCTGCCCCAGTAATATTAAAATAACAATGAAATCTGCATGTTACGATTGAAATGCAGTTCATGTCCCAATAATTACATGGCACTGCACTTTATTGCCTGTCTATTCGATTAATATAAGGTCTCATAAACAAATAGTTACACATTTTTTTAAAAATTAAATTGTTAGAATAACAATAAAAAATAACCTTGATCCACAAGATCGTGAGATAATATATTCTCGAGTTTCAAATTGTATTATGCTTCTGATTAATTATGTTATTTTTTTTTTTTTTTTTTTTTTTTAATGTTACTTCAAGCTGCTTAGCTTAAACAATCGAGTAATAATTCTAATCAATTGTAACTTATACTTTAATTCTTAAAATTAATTGAAAAAATATATATGTATATGATTCGGCAATTTTATGTTTGTACATTTATTGGTATTTTCTTTAATTAATAGAATGTTTCATAAAATGAATTCTTGGATTGTAAATGCGTTATCTTAAATAATCTATTTAAAAAAACTTTTAAAACCCAAATTCTTAATGTATCATATCACATAAATCTTTTCGAAGTTATGATTTTGCAAATTTTTTTGTACAAAAAAATTTTCAGACTTCTTTTGACCGATGCATTGTTATGATTGGCCATTAGTTAATGCTCTAGTTGTGCCATCTATTAGTCATTACAAAAGTAAATATGCATAAAAACTTTTTTTTTTTTTTTTTTGTAAATAACTGCATAATTGTTTTAGAATCATAAAAATATGCATACAATGTTGTTCCCTGCAAACAATTTTTTAATTTTGAGTTTTAAAACATATTTTAAATATGTTTGTGTACTACTTTGTGAATTTATCGATGAGTTAATTTTCATAAAACATTTTTATGTTTGAATACTAAATTTTTGCCTTAAATTTCAGCATTCGAACATAAAAAAAAGGCTTCTTAAAAAAAACTCTGCAAAAGTTCTTAGGTTACTGTGTAGTCAACGAAAATTTTTCCTTTATAAATTGACATCTTTTCTACCAATTATCTGCAAAAATCAACACTCCGTACCCTCGGGGTATCGAACGCTAGTCCACCGCGTTACTAACATGTCGCTTTAACCACCTGAGCCACGGAGAGACAACTGAAAAAGCTTATATTTACCTTAAAATGAAGGCGCATTTTTTATTAGCTTGAGATTCACAAACATACTGTAGTGAATGACAGTAAGTACATAAGAATTTGGGGATAAAAATATGAATCAAACTTCATAATTACGAGATTAAACTTCTCAAATTTCCAACTTCATTACTTTCTTTTTCATTTCTTAAAATTTATAGACGTTCACTACTAAGATTCCTATATATATGAGCTGACGCATCAGGCATTTTCTTGCCTTAGGGTTGTCACAATTTATGTCTACTTCCGAGAAAATTTTTAAAAAAATTCAATCTTTTTTTTTTTTTTTTTTTTTTTTTTGGGTGGGGGTGGGGGTAAAATCACTTTTTTTTTTTTAATTTATGTTTGTAAATAAATATTACATGCTGGAAATACCAGAAATAAATAAATAATAAATAGAAAAAAGCTTTCCGCTTTTAATCGATATGATCTTCTTAAGATCAAGATTTCAAAAACGCCAATGAAGCGACAAAGATGCCAAACGGGAATGCTATCCTCTTCCGAGGCAACAAAATGGCGTCGAATACATCGGCCTATATAATTTATTCAAGGGGCTCTACTCACTGCATGACGTTCGCATTGACAACAAATTGAATTTTTAGAAAACATAAGTTTTCTCTTGGATAGTTATAAAAATTTTCTATTCTTTAACAGAATATTTTTACAGTGTATTTAAGATCAAAAATTGTGTGTATCGATAAATAACATTTATACACAAATTTTGACCTCGGTTTTTATTCTTTAATTTCTTTCTTGATCTTAGTTCATGTATGATTAACCCGCGGCACACGAAGATATGTTGAAAAATTGACATTTTTGCACTTTTTAAGCAAAATATGCCGAAAGATTTTCCGATGTGAAAGCTAAATTTAAAAAACCAACTTTCCAAAAACGTTAATAAAAATCATGTTTCTTTCCAAGTCTTCGTCTTCTGCTTATTTATTATTATTTTTACTTTTATTATTATTATTATTATCTACTGTTCTCATAGTTTCTCTTCTGTAGTATTTTCATTTTTCTATTCTCCGACTGCTTCAAAAAAGATATTTTTGTGGGTTTAGATCCACATTTGTGTGTTTTCTATTGCAAATAAAATAAAATAAAAATATCATTCAAGATTAACTGATATGTACCTAAAACACCTCAATTTGTTAGCACCTTCAACAGTTAATCCTAACATAGATGCCTGGGTAAAATAAAACTACAAATTCAAAAGCCACATTACTTAAGTATTGGCTGTCTCATAATTATTAAGAATTAAAATGTTTCAAGTTATTAATTCTTATTTTACACATAACCTAACGAAGAGAATGCTTATTAACAGTAAAACTGTTTTTTTACTTTTAAATGTCAGTTCTGTGCTGCTTTTTAATATACATATATATTTAATTAATAATAAAACCTGGTACTTTTAGCCCTTTTATTCCCCATGATGCCAATTGGAATCATAACATTTCAGATTTTCTTTCTAATCATCTAACACTCCCGCTGATTCAAAATGAACACTATTAAAATCCATATACATTTTTCCACCAAAAAATACATATTTTAGATGATTTCACTACCCTTGTTGATAAATAAAAGTACATTTTACTCTATTCTGATAATAATATCGGAATCAGTTTCCTGTTTTGGGCAATTTAAGTAAATTAACTGTTTGAAATATTTTTTATTTTATTTTTTAATTTTTATAATTTGCATTTTAATTAATTGCAATATGTATTTCTTCCAAAATTTATATATTTTTATTTATTGAAAAGTTATTATTTTAAAAGGCAATAATAGTTATATTAAACACAAATAAACACCTCTCAATTGCTTTGTTAGCTATATTAATTCATACTCAGCTATTACTCCTTTTTTTTTTTTTTATGTATATATATATATATAGGGTAGTGCTCCAGTGATTGGCATGTTTCAGTAATTGACATCTATCCCGAAATAATTAATAAATAAGAAAAATAATAAAATCATATATTTTGCATATAAGAATTTAACATTTTATGTCAAACACTGAAGCATAGGGTGCTAATAACTGGTAAGATGAATAACTAGCAGTATCAAACACTGGAACATAGGGGGCCAATTACTGATAAAATGAAAAACTGGCAGTGTCAATTACTGGAACATTGAGTGGGTGTCAAATAAAAATTCATAAAAAAAAAGTAATTGTTATCAAATGCATGTATTGTCATCGGGTAATGGCACTCTTCCCACAAAATTGGTCACTCCACAGATTTTTATATAGACAGGACACTCCCGTATACTTAATGGCAACCGAAATTGCACTACAGTGACGCTGTTGGCAACAGCTGTAAGTTTCTCGAACTCTCCAGCTTACGCAATTGCTCGTCTTATTTTTATTGTATCTATGTTCATAGCGCAGTAATAGTGCAGTGTTAATCCAACCAACCAACCATTGTACTGATGTTTACGTTTGGCAACTTTGTCATTGCTTACAAACTTGATTGTCAAAAGCAATTTATTTTAAGAAGCAATTAGTAAATATTAAGCAAATAAATTTCGAAAACATACATAAACCAAAAATATTTCTTCATTTTAAAGTATTTTGTATTATTTAAACCAAGCAATGTTAAATATTTAAGATTCCACACTGCTATTTCAGAATTATAGTTTGTTATTTTAAATTGTACTTGAATATGAATGTGTTTGACAAAATATATTTTTAAACATAATAAAAATTTATTTTATTTCTTAGAAGAAGAGCTGTGAATGTTTTTAGTAGGATTTGGTGAATTCAAAAATAATAGAAAGTGAAGAAAAAGAAAACTTCCCATACTAACCTGCTACTAACTATACGCGAAATAGAAAAACAATGTTCGATCAAAGATGCTATTCATGTAGACTTCACACGTGTAGTTCCCCTCTGTTGAGACTAGTGGTGCCACTATCTTTCCGGTTTGCGTTTTAGCTTCACTGTCCTATCTGTATGGTAATCTGTAGGCCACTCATGTCTAAGTTAGACATATCCCATACAGCATAAATTTTTCCAGTTATGTTACAAAAATATAACTAATTTTATTATCGTAGCTCATTTTAAGAATGATATCTTTCTGATATCCTCTTGAAACGTTTTCGTTTTTCGATGTTTACAATTTTAATACAACTTAAATTTTTGTGACATACACGTAAATGTCAACAAAATATACCATTTCTCAATTTATTTAAAATAGATAAACAATGTGAAACGTTTACCATCCGTTGATCAAAATGTAACCGAATTGCTCTGTGTGACTCTATAAAAGAACTATAAATGCTACGCATACGATTTTGTATTTGAAAAAAGAGAGAGAGAGAAGAGGAAGAAGAATGAAAGAGAAAAAGAAAACATGCTAAAATAATCTTCAGTTCTATGCAGAAATTGCGTTGCCACCAAAATATAATTATGTAAATTTAAGTATACAAATAAATAAATATTCACAGGCTGACAACCGGGACGTGTCAGAATTTTTAATTAGGTAAAAAGTATTAAAACATAAATATTTTTAACATAAAGGTTGGATATTTTACCGTATGACACTACTTAGTTAATACGTAATTTAATTTTACCAATTTACATATTAAAAATAAATAAATAAAATATAATAAAAGTTCGGTTTTGAAAACAAAATGCAAACCAAATACTAGTGTAACATTTCGTTCAATATTCAAAATTTATTTATATTTAAAAAAAAAAATTGTCTGTAGTTATGAAAAAAAAAAAAAAAAAAAAAAATGTTGAGAAATATAATATAAATACCGTAAATTTTATGTAATCCACTTTGTTAGAGAACATTTTTCTTTTAAATAAAAATTGGTGAATGTGTTTCTTTAGTTTCTTGTAGATGCCAGGCATGGGGTGATGCGGACAGTGTTGGTAGATTGAGAGATTTTTTTTATTCAATATCCACCACTAAATTTTAATTGTAACGGTTGCCTAACCGTTTCGAAGACATCAAAAAAGTCTTTAAGTAATTAGGGAACCGCTACACTTAAAATTTAGTGGTAGCTATTGAATAAAAATTTCCCTCAATCTGGCAGCACTGGATGCGGACCCTAAGTCCCAGGAGCAACCCAGTTTTCACTTTCTTCGTTTCGGTTCGAATAAAAATTGACGGTAACGCAGTTTAAATATGACAAATACATTATGCAAATCTGTACTAATAAAAAAAGTGTATCTATACTAATAAAAGAACAGTTCTATTTGTGCGCGATGTAGTGAAAAAAAAAAAAAAAAAAAAAAAACACGTAGAGAATATGTACACGTATACGAACACACGTGTATAACACATAGAGTTCTGAAAATATTGATAAAGGGAATACGTGCAGATTTGCAATGTACCTTTAGATTTTCGATATTCTTATTAGATTCTTAAAAAGTTTATGTTTTATGTGATTTTTTGCGTTTCTTCCCTACAATTTCCTTTCAGTTGTAATTTCAAGCTGATGACAATAAAATTAAATACTTATACCATTTTATTTCAGTATTTTTTTTTTTTTTTTTTACAATAAATAGAAACATCATTTTATACGTGAATTTAAAAAAAAAAAAAAAAGCAGTATTTGGCGACTGCCGATAGAAGTGAAAACTAAGTAACTTGTGAATTGTATCGTCGAGCTATTAGATTATTATTTTCGAATTATTTTTGGTTTGTAAAGAAGTGTTTATGATCTGTATTATATGATTTGGCACAATATTTGTAGCTACCCAGATTAAATGAATTAAGCCTTATATTAGGTAAAAATATTGTAATATGACTAAAATAATTTTCTTTTTTTATTATTTATTTGAAAATTTATATTGAAAGCAAAAAGAAGAATATAACAGTCTGTATAAAAACACGTACTTGTACTTTGTGAACTATGTATATACTGTGCAAAAAGTACATACATACATAGAGTATAGAGCTAGAAAGAGACAGATGCCAGTAGCCAGTATACAACTCGTATTAATATACATTTTATGCATATATATATATATATATATATGTATATGAAGCATGCCGCGCAGTGCGCTACATATATGGATAATGTAGAGAGATATACTCTTTGTATATCTATAATGTATACTAATAACGCACGGATGTATATCTATGTACATATATACACAGTTTTATTTCCTATACATATAGCTCATGGAAAGCGTTCGGTGACGATGACGCGAGTTCCATGATTTTTTTTCACCCAAAAAGTGCTCAACGCGCCTAAAGAAGTTTTCACTTCAAAGCGTTCGGTGACGATGACGCGAGTTCCATGATTTTTTTTTTTCACCCAAACAGTGCTCAACGCGCCAAAAGAAGTTTTCACTTCAAAAATAAAATTAATTAATTAATTAATTAAAATTAAAATTAAACCTCTCTATTATTAGAAATTTCTGATGAAACTGACGTCATAATAGCTGTAAAATTTTATTTATTTTTAAAATATTAATTTCAATAAATCAATATACATAAATGTACTAATCGTCCGCAAAGTGATGTGGTACAGTTTTAGTATAGGACCCCCTTGACGACTTTTAATATTTTTTACCATTTTGGTGAGGAATTAAAGTGGCTATCGCAACTGCATGAGACAAAATCTTGGCGAGAAATGTTCAAGTTACTTCGGTGTCGAATTTTAAATTTCGCCAAGGGGGTCTGGTCCTATACTAAAACTGTTCCCTAGAAAAATGTACCAGCCACATTAACAAATAAGAATTAAAATATTGATTATAAATAATTAAAAAATTACAAATAAAGATTTATGCAATTTAAAGTTCATACAATATGTTTATTTCTTTTATTTTGATGTTTTTGATAAAAAATAAATAAAATAAATAAATATTTTTAGCAAAAATTTTGAATTTTTACTTTTTATTTTGTAGCAATATTTTTAACTTTAATATTTTAAAAGTAAATATGCTTATAAGAGTTCTTCTATGTTATCTACATATTATTCAAGATTACATATAGATACATATTAACATTAAACCGTATTATTATTATTATTATTATTATTATTATTATTATTTATTATTATTTTTTATTTATTTCTTTATTAATTTTTTTAACAAAAATCTGGCTAGCCATTGCAGAGCGTAAGAGAAAAAACAAAATTCAAGTGCTAAAAATTAGCAATATTAATAATAAACAAATTGCTGGAATAAAAGATACTATAAACTTGGAATATCAGTCAAAAATATGTTACGTATAAAAATGTCAAGTATGTGTTAGCAATTTACCGATTTACAATTTAGGAACAGTTAATTTACATTCATATTGAGGTAATGTATTTCAACAGAACTCGACTTGTTTGCACAATTTGATAGAGAAGGTATTCGAACTTCTTTATTTTATTATTATTATTATTATTTTCGATTATTCATTCCATTTGACTCTGCAAAATCAGTTACAAATTATTTTTTCAGTCAAAAAATAAAATAAGATAACTAAATAAGGATATTCCATTTTAAACTGGATTTTTATCAACAATTTCAACAATAATGAAAGTATATTAAAGACATTTTTAACAGACTTCTTTTTTAAATATTTAAAAGTACTTTAAATCGTGTTAGACACCCCCAATTATTGGGTTAACGATATTTTTATTTTGTCTGAGAAAGTGCTAAAAAAAAACCCTTTAAAAATAAATAAATAAATAAATAAAAATCTCAAAATGTACAATGTATTCTATTAATCTGTAAATACTCCCTAAATCAAATTCTCATAATAAATTATTACTCTCAACTATATATTAAATCATTTTTATAAACTTGATCCACATAAATCCAAGTTCTTGCGCAAAAAATCTATTCAAAATTAAAAGAGAGTCCATTTAACTTTAGTACTTTCGCACGATCTGAGGAATGCATGAAATCCGATTTCATAAAGAACCGCATTTAAAAGACAAAACTCGCAAAGAAATGAAATAAGCAACTATCACCCAACACAATCAAAACACTCCTACCTCACCGCAAACAGGTTTTATTAATGTTTAATTAACAGGAATTTCTTTTTCTTCTTAACTTTTATTTATTTATTTTGTATATTCTTTCCGGTCCCAGCACCAACATCGAAGGTTAACTGCAACCTCGAGCTTCCAGCGAAAATCTAGCCTATAGCCATGAAGGAAACGTGAGCAGAATTAAACATGACAAGATTGTTTACTTTTATTTTTATAAAAAGTTTGTGTTTTGTTACTGGAGACAGGTAGAGAGGTCAGAGTAATTTTCAAGTTTAGTTCCTGCCACTACTTTCCCACAGCAAATCTCCTTTTTTCCTAAGTTCGTAACGTTATGTATTTAAAAAAAAAAATGAAATGAAATGGTGAAATGCATTATGCTTTTACATTTGAATGTAAAGTCATTCTTGTTTTATAAACGCGTCTTAACGCAAAGTTTTGAACTATTTTGAGAATTGACGTATGGACAATCTGAACTCAAATATTTTTTTCACTATATAACGAACGTCACAAAAGTCTTAGAAAAGCTATCGATTCTGACATATTACATCAATAAATATCTTCCGAGACTGAAGCAATTTGTTGATACCTACCATCCAAACCATAAAATAATGTTCTCGCCAGCCCTAGTCAGTAGCCATTATTCGAAAAAAAAGAAAAAAAGTTACAATGGCTCACTAAAAAAAAAAAAGTACCTTTCATGCCAAAAGATGACACGAACAAAAAATTGGAATTTCGGAGTGTTCTTACCCGGTCGGCGTACGACAATGAATAGGGATCAAAATTTGAGCGGCAAATAGTGAATAGAATTATTGGAAGGTGGAAGGAAGTTGACATATCTGTCGTCCAAGCCATGATGAAGAACATTAAGAAAAACCTCCAAGAATTCGAAGATAATGGACTGTTAAAGGCTATGTAAATATGTTTTTCTAAAGATAATCAAATAAACTAAAGATTTTGTCAAGCAATATTCAGTTTATTTATTTATTTATTTGTACAATTCACGGCTCTTTAAATTTATTTCAAGATTTTTGTGACACCCGTTAATCCAACCGTGCTTCAAGGCATTGAACAACAGTATTTTCACCAAAACTGTTTGCGCGAGTAATGTTCACTGTTGTTTTAATAGAAAATCACAGTACAATTTCTTTAATGCAAAACAGCAAAAGAGGTTTTATATTCAAATGTGTTACAAATGTACCAGTGGTGAGCACTGTTAATTTTAAATTCTAAAAATAAGCTTTTTAATGCCTCCATAGGTTCACCTCGTATTCAGAATTGGTATTACAATCATTAATATTCATATCCCGAACTACCAGGGACTGACTTACAGAAGTGGGGGCGCAGGGTAAAATCATTATTTGGGAGTCCCCTTCAATCATAAAGTGCACAAAGTTAATTTTGTATACATATAAAATGCGCTTAATTTCTAAAGGCAAATTATTTGGGTCCCTCTTATAAATGGGGGCCCGGGCACTTGCTCCTTTGCCTCGTGGGAAATTAGGCCATGTGTTGACCGTTATTTTTTGTTGTTTTGAAAAAGGTAAGCCGAGATTTGTTTGCTTTTTATCTATTTATTTCAGCTGACACTTTGTGCCAGTCACTTTCTAAAACTAAAATAAATATGCGGAATTCCTTTTCGGCGTTTTGATTTTGGAACAGCATATAACATTCTTATGGGTGTTTAAAATGTGTCATTATTGCCAGCATTTGTAAACCCTATCCATTGGTCATTTCATTTTCAGGAGGAAATACAATAGTGGACACAGTTTTGTACCTTACGAAAATCGCAATGTAAAACGGTATATCAATTCTTTTCACTGAAACACAAATTTGAATATCTTGATACATTCATTAAGGGCCCTCTTCACTCACCGCCGCCGGAAGCCGAAACTAATGTTATTCTATAGGAAATATTTCTTTACAAATAATTTATTAACTAATACATATTTTTAAATTCTGTTTTCACATTCTGAAAATTCCCAGCTGTTAAATTGACGCACCTTTTTTTTAAAAAAATATTTTTTTAATTTTTTATATTTTATTTTGAAGCTGCAAAATACGAATTTTCAATATGTGAATTTTTTTTCATTTTGCAATTTCAAAATAAAATATAAAAAATTTTAAAAATACATTTTTAAAAAAGGTCCGTCAATTTAACAGTTGGGAATTTTCTGAATGCGAAAATAGAATTTTAAAATATGTGTTAGTTAATAAGTTATTTGTAAAGAAAATTCCCCCATAGAATAACATTGGCTCGGGGTTCCGGCGACGGTAAGTGAAGAGGGCCGTTAACGGTCGTTTCACACGATAGATTTTTGCCCAGCATTTCACCCAACCCAACACAGCAGCGTATGGAGAAAATTCAAAGTCAGCGACTTTTCAACATTTCCGACTACTACTCGGAAAAATAGGCCATCATGTTGTGTTAGGGTAAATGTCGGGCGAAAATCTCTTGTGTGATACGGCCATAAGAATCTATCCGAACTTTGAAAGCAGATTTGAATTTTTTCGAAGTGAAACACAGAATCCATAT
Source organism: Salticus scenicus (assembly GCA_963930645.1). Lineage (NCBI taxonomy): Eukaryota > Metazoa > Arthropoda > Arachnida > Araneae > Salticidae > Salticus > Salticus scenicus. The sequence continues at coordinate 39,387,465 of OZ005659.1, forward strand.
ATTTGCGCAAGAATGGCTAGCCTAAGCATTTATATCATTACCACAGAAGTGGATGATTAAAATTATTTATAATATTAAGGCTTAATTTAAATAAAACAATTTGATTGAAGCACTTCAAATGGAATGTATCCATTTATTTTTTCTCATTCAATGAAACCATTAAATTTTTCTCAGGTAATTTGGTTTCAGGTTTTGATACAAATTTATGATTTTTTTTTTAATTCTTTTAACGCATTAATATAACAGTAAATACTTTTTGTAAATTAAATATATACTTATATCGGTTCGCATATTATTTCGTTTTTTCTGCGAAACATTAAAAGTGTTCACTACTGGAACAGGTAAATGTCTAACACTTGGTATTCGAGTGCCCCCTATTGCCCTTTTGGAAAAACAATTTTCTAAGTATGAAAATATTTCAGTTACCTATCCTTTACAGTACAACTGTGTACAGAAAAACAAGCATTGGTTATAGTTACAGTACAGACTCTACAATTAATATGAGTACACACAAGAAGTAATCGGAAAATGTATTGAAAGTCTCCACTGCTACTGCAGTTACCTTATATGTTAAAAAAATGAATTTCAGAAAAGGGTTTTGTTAACCAAAGGATTAGACAAAACTGAATAGAATAAGTTCAAATCTATTGGTCAAGGAATCTTGTACTCTAATCAGCTTAATACATATTTTACTAATCGGACAGAGGATAGTGCACTTAAAAGCATTATTACCAAAACTATGTTATGCATGTTTTGTTCACGTATTTTTGTGTTAATAAAGTTATTAAACTTACTTCTTCTAATTTAAGATCTCAAGCCGGCCAAAGACTACCAAGTATACAGTCGGTAACAAAAGTGTCCGAACACTAGCTAAAATTCCTATGTAAAAAAAGTACACTTCATACGGTTTTGTTAAATAAATCCTTGTCGAATCCTGTTCTTAGTCAGTGTAAGAACATGATTCGATAAGGATTTATATAACAAAACCGTATGAAGTGTACTTTTTTTACATAAGAATTTTCGCTAGTGTTCGGATACTTTTGTTACCGACTGTACATTAATGGTGGTTGGTACACATAAAATCCGTCGTAGCTGCAATGAACTTCATGTCCCGTAAAATTAATACCTCTAGAAGTTAAAAAGCGAGGGATCCACCCCCCCCCTCCACAGAGGATCAAAATTGTGATGACATGTCTCAGAGGACCACCCCTGGGCTTCTATACATACGAATTGGTGCACACGGTATTTTTTTTTTCCTTGGGTTGTCATATGTAACCAGCGAGTCCGCAGAATATCAAGTGGTAGCCACTGTTTCGTTCAGCATGTGTTACTTTTGAATTGCTTTTTAATATATATATATATATTATATATTTATATTTTTAGCTTAACAAAATGCGATATACAGTCGGTAACAAAAGTGTCCGAACACTACCAGAAATTCCTATGTGAAAAAAGTACACTTCATACGGTTTTGTTAAATAAATCCTTATCGAATCATGTTCGTACACTGACTAAGAGCAGGATTCGACAAGGATTTATTTAACAAAACCGTATGAAGTGTACTTTTTTTACATAGGAATTTTTGCTAGTGTTCGGACACTTTTGTTATCGACTGTAACAGGTTTTTCAGCAATAATATGCTCAAATCACCCCAGGAAAGGTCATAAAATGTTTATATTTCTCTCAGATCCAACGAGATGAAGAATATAGTTGCGATAAATGTGCTAAGCAGTTAATCTGGCGTCTTCCGAACCAAAAAGGTGTCGGCTGATGCGTCGGTCTATATTATTATACAGGTTCTACCCTAGGCAGTGTTATCCACTTAAATTTTGCCATGCTTCTAGTAACAGTTCAAAATGCCTTTACACTGATGTAAGACGTACTGACGGTAAAAGTCCCTACTTTAATAAAAAAATCATTAACAAAAATGGAAAAAGTAACAACATCCATGCAAAATCCCATAACAAGTTTTACAAAAGTACCCTCAAAAAGTCTTTATGAATTTAAAATCCGTTCCTATATCATTTAAAATAACTAATTAAAGTCACTATACTCGTAGGGACAAATCCTTCCAGTTGACAAAACTACCCCTAGTAGTGAATCTTATATTGTAAATTAAATAGTTCTAGTGTGACATTAAAGTCCATTGAACATCAACCTAATCTAATTTGCACTGATTGTTATACATATTTTCACTTAAATGTTACGCACATAATATTAATAGGAAAAATGCTAACTAACACTGTATAACGCCCAAATTGTACACAATCTAAATTTATTTACGGAAATGAGAACCCAGACAAACAAACAAAGCCCAATTATAAGCAGATTTCAAATACATTTAAAAGGGAAAAGTGGCGAAAATTTACTTTCTTTTGAAATCAGTTAAAAATAAAAATCTTCGTGGGAATTGATGCGCAAGTTACGATTGAACGGATTTGGTGATTCTTAAGAGCCATAGTATAGGTTATCATTCCTAAATCAATGTAGACATTGTGAAATTCGAACATAAGACATAGCAAAAACACTGACAGCTTTTAAGCTTCATGTACTTCCACCGGAAATAATAGTAATAATAAAAAAATCAGTCAAAGAATGTGATCTGAGATCTCGATGAGAAGGAAGAGTTTCACCAAAGATTTATCCGATCTTTTTTCCATTGTTTGAAAGGGAATTTGAATTCTTATGGGACTGAAATAAAAATTTACTCCAGTTCTTACAAAAACGCATTGTCTTTATGGTTTAAAGTATTAAATCTGCTTATGCACGTGGCATGAAAATCATTCTAACGCATGGAATGTATTATGGAACAGACAACACTGTTGATGTAGCGTCGGCATATTTTGATCCAAAGTAATTTTCTGTGAAAACAGAGTATTCAAAGAATATTCGTGAATTGAATATACAATTTGGAGAAAGGGAAATAACAATAAACAGATGTTAGAGTAAAATCCAGTTTTATGATATCAATGTTTTCTCATCATAATTTATTATATACGCAAGAAATCTATGCATTATACAAAATGTTTTAGTCACGTTACAAAAATGTTTGCAAATTTTCCTTACCATACCACATTGAATTTTCATCCATACGCAGCCAACAAAAACGGCTGCTCAAAGCACTTTATAGAAAATTTTCTGGGGTTTGCTATTATATTAAAAAAAGAAAGCTTTAGTATGTTCACATTTCTGTAAAGAAATGTTCATTATAAAAGGAATTTAATCAAAACTGTGTCTGTTTCATTTACGTTATTTTGTTACTGTTACGGCCATTTTTCAGCTACCTATGTGGAACGTCAATGAATCTGCAGTCGCGTTTTTTAACATTTCAGAATGTTTCACCGTTACAAAGCATTTTTTTTTTTTTTTTTTTTTTTTGTGTGTGTGTGTGTGTGTGTGTGTGTGTGTGTGTGTATTACCATCGTGATCATTTATACGATTTCATAACTAATCTGGAACATTTCTTCAATATTGCTAATGTTTCAATGTTATATCTAATTGTTACAATAATGAAACGCTTTGTGCTATTGAAGAAATGCTTTCGAACCTATATTTTTCAACATTTTAAGCTTTATTTATTTCTGAAATCTCAATGACATCTCTCCAGTTGAAACTAAAAAACAATTTGGTAACTATAAATGTATGTTTTACAGTATAGCGGTCTCAACAGTCATCTGATTGACTCGGAATTTGATACAAATATTTATCAGTTACGAGGAATTAAATGTGTAATTTTTGGTGTATTTAAGGCTTGTGTACATCGACAAATAAAATAGTTTTGATAGATTGAGGTCAGTGGAACTTGATTCAACATAAGAAATTTAACGCGTTATTAAGTTGCTTAAAAGCAATTTTTTTTTTTTTTTTTTTTTTAAGAAAATAGTTTGTGTAGAAAAAATAATTCGTTTACGTTGCTATACACAAAAGAATTCCGTTATTAATATTATACAGTCGGTAACAAAAGTGTCCGAACACTAGCAAAAATTCCTATGTAAAAAAAGTACACTTTATACGGTTTTGTTAAATAAATCCTTGTCGAATCATGTCCTTAGTCAGTGTATGAACATGATTCGATAAGGATTTATTTAACGAAACCGTATGAAGTGTACTTTTTTTACATAGGAATTTTTGCTAGTGTTCGGACACTTCTGTTACCGACTGTACGTGGTGATACTGGATATATATTTTCTGTAGTAAACATTGAGTTCTGTAGCAAATATGTTCCACATTGAGTAAAGAAATCAAACATTTAACGGGGTGATGAAAGGAAGGTATCCTTTTCTCAAGTAAATATATATATATACAGTTAGTAACAAAAGTGTCCGAACACTAGCAAAAATTCCTACGTAAAAAACGTACACTTCATACGGTTTTGTTAAATAAATCCTTGTCGAATCCAGTTCTTAGTCAGTCTAAGAACATGATTCGACAAGGATTTATTTAACAAAACCGTATGAAGTGTACTTTTTTTACATAGGAATTTTTGCTAGTGTTCGGACACTTTTGTTACCGACTGTACACTGTAAAAAATAACGGTAGTTTTTACAGCAGAATGTGTTCACAAAAAATAGGTGGCAGCAGATTCTACAACAGAAACATCTGTAAAGAGAGACTGTTTTACTGACGTTTCTGTAGTAAATTACCTCATTTAACAGCAAACTATACTGGCAAAAGGGGTGTCAGTACATTCTTCTGTAAAAACTACCGTTACATTTTACAGTGTAAAATTATTAAAGAATCCATCTTTGTAAATAATATATATAAAATATAGAATAAATAAAAGTTAACTGTTCTATAATGAGCAACACAAATGAGCTAAGGACGCTCCTAATCTTCAGATCTATTAGCGCTAAATTTGTTTTACATAGAAAAGCGCCCCATCTTGTCTACGGTACAGGATTAACCACGTCTGGAGGGCCTGATTATCCAAAAGGCCCAGGAAGCACAAGCTTCCCCTCTAAAATTAAAGAGGGGCCCCATAAGGATTAAAAACATGGTCTTGAATTTTTTGTTTCACATTTTCACACTGAGATTGAATTTTTTCTGAGAAAGGTTACCTAAAACAAGACAAAACACTCACTATTTCGGGAAAAATCTATTATTTAACCTCAAAAATCTGAATGTTTTTAATTAAAAAGTTGTATGATTTTAATGTTCTGTGTAGAAACCACCCAGATGTATGAAATAATAATAATAATAAACACATACTATTTTTTGATCTATGGCATTTTTATATTACAATATGTAACAGGAAAACAAGATTTTCCGAAATGAAAGGGGGCCCCGAAATGATGCTGAACTTCCCCTAGCTTCAAAGTTTAATCGGGCCCTGCACGTCTGGCTTACATATATAATGATTGGGAATTACCTTCATATTGAATGCTCAAATGTATTTACTCTCATGAAAATAATTTTTAACCTTTATCAATTCTTAAAACAAATAAAGGAAAAAAAGGAAGAAAAAAGAAAGAAACTAAATGGAAGCTTTTAGTGAACTCTCAAGCTTTTGTCATTCTTTGATCATTATTAAAGGCAGTGAAAGTCTGTTCAATGGAATGCCGTCAGATTAGTATTGAAGAAAAAAGGAAATTGAAAGCAAGTTAGCCTTTTAAAAATAAATCATTCTACGCAAAACAAGCTTGAAATGATGACCCGCTAGTCATATAGAAAATAACACCATCACCAAACCAACCAACTAACCAATTTTTGATTTCTGCAAAAATTTAAAATTTAAGCTAACTTGCACTGGAAATTTCTAAAATCTAGATAAAACTGTTCTTGTCGAATAAAGCACTGTTTAATAGCTTTTCACTTACAACAGGGAAATTGAATAACATGTAATACTCACATCGTGCAAATGTATTATGTACGATTATGTAAATAATCGATATTTTAATCGAAAACACTTACGATTCATTTTTAATATTATTAAGCTCTTAAAAATAAACAATTCTACGGAAGAAAAAAAAAATTACAAAACGATGATACCGATCCGCGATTGTAATGAAATGCTCGCCCTCTGGTGGGCTAAGGTGAAATTACAATTAACATGAATAGCTTTCGGCTTTCGTCGAGACGCCGTTGCTTGCCGATGTTTAGCTTCACATATATTTATTGAATAAAAATGAATAAATCTGGTAAAAAAGATAACACTTACTGTTGTATGCCACAGTGTAACTCCAAAAAATCAAGAAATCCTTAATTAAGCTTCCATTTATTTCCAAATGACAAATTTAAAATTTCAGTTGCTTCGGCTAATGGAAGTAAAGAATTAATCAGATGATTTGAAACTAATATTTGTTCAGCTTCAGTTAAATATCTACTTCCGATCGAACTTTGAATAAACTGAAATATTTTTTTCCAAAAGCAATCAATTTTCCATGATGTAATGGCGGAGAAATTATAGCACGAATATTAAGTAGTAACACAAATAGAACAACAATAAATACACGTGGCTATTATATTTACTAACAACAAAAGCTGAAAAAGCGCCATCTATCGATCATTACAAATGCGGATAGTTATCAAAAAATAACCTCATCACTAAACCAACTAACCAACCAAACTTTGATTTCTGCAAAAATGTAAAATTGAAGTTACCTCTTGCACCGGAAATTACTAAAATCTAGACAAAGTCGTTCTTATTTCTTACCACAATAAGGCATTGTTTAATTACTTTTCGCAACCGTCAGTTCCAAAATTCAATAACATATAACATTCACATCGTGCCATGCAGGTGTATTCCACGGAAATAATCGATTTTCTAATCGAAAAAGCTTACGATTATTTTCTTTTTTAACTTCATTCAATTTTCAAGGAAAAAAATATTAAAATAATAAATTTCGTGCTATAAATCTTTTCTACCATTCCATTGTTACAATACCTGAGACAAATACAATCTATTAAGAGAAAGTAGAACACCGCTAAACGCTGCTACTTCAACAAAAGGATGTGAAAAACAACTTCATTCCTTCACAATGAATTTGTCTTAAAAGTTTAAAAAAAGAAAGAAAAACAATGATTCACCTTTCTTATTATGGCAATCCATTTGTATTTACGATTCACGAATACTGACCCAGTAAATTTAAATTTGAATACTTTAGAATTCTTCCATTTATAAAAACTTACATAAAAATCTAATCTTTCAGTTACATAAAAGGTCTTTTTTTTTAAGATTTACTGTTTGTTTAAGCAGTTTACGTTGTGGAATTAAGTAGCTGAACTGTGTTCTTTTATATAGAAGTGAATTAATTGTTAGTTTGAAATATATCCGGTTTTGTTCTAGATTTACAATAATAAAAAGGAGTTTTGGTTGTTGTTGGATTATATACATAAGGAACAATTTGTCTTTCATCGTGTTGATTTTAAATCTTTTTCCGGATTAATTAATACCTGTCCAATACTAGAAGTCAAATTGCAAGAGAAATAAATAATTCAAGCATATCGCATTATTTAAATAAAGAATAGCTATAATAATATTACATTTATTACCAAAAGTAAAATTAAATTAAATATACAGATTTATTGTAATTAATCAGAAATTTAGATTTATTTATTTATTGTTTTTTTTTTTTTTTTTTTTTTTTCGTATACAGAAAGACAATAATGATGGTAATAATGATAATCATTATTATTCTAACTAGTTAGTTGTAGGGCGACTAAGGAGCCTGTTAAAAAATGATCATTTCATTTTATTTATTTCTCATTTCAAATAATTCGTTTGCTAGCAAGCCCGTGCGAAAGTTTTGCACTTTATTTATACCTTCGTTACCTTTAAAATTTAAAATTATTATTATTATTTTATAGACGTCATTTTTTCATATGCATGAGCAAATTTAATATTTTATGTTTTTTTTTTTTTTTTTTTTTTTTTTTACATGAAAGAAAATTTCATTTTATACTGGGAAAAAAAATGGCAACAATTAAAAATTTAAATGTCTATTTTAAAGCTACAGTCGGTAACAGAAGTGTCCGAACACTAGCAAAAATTCCTATGTAAAAAAAAGTACACTTCATACGGTTTTGTTAAATAAATCCTTATCGAATCATGTTCATACACTGACTAAGGACATGATTCGATAAGGATTTATTTAACAAAACCGTATGAAGTGTACTTTTTCTACATAGGAATTTTTGCTAGTGTTCGGACACTATTGTTACCTACTGTATGTCTGTTTTCATATTTTAATTAATTTCAAAAAATCTAATCAAAAATTCGCTACAAATAAGGCACCAAAAGAAAGGGGCAATTTTTCTGAATCCATCGGATTAAACATCTTATCGATCGGACAATTAGATTTTTAAAAATTAACTAAAGTATGAAAATCAGGTGGCAACTTGCGTTCACACGCACACAGAGTCCAAGGAAATCTCTTCACATTTTTAAGCGTGACAGAGTCAGTCAGTGATGAATGTAACTATATATGCTGATTAAACACTTTTATAATTTATAATTTATAATTTTTACTTTGTTTATTTTCTTTTATTTTATGTAGAGCACCGAGCTGATAAGTGGAGGACTCCAGGTTCGATACTCGAACCAGTCCAAAACCATCTTCTGCATCAGTGTTGCCAACATGTAGAGACTTTTTCATTTAATATCCATTATTAATTTTTTTATTGTAATATTTTCCTAAATGTTCGTTCGTCTAATCGACTTTTATATACATCAAGCATCATTCTTCAAAATTAGTGGCGATTATTAAATGAAGTTCCTACGAGTTGGCAGCACTGCTGCGCCCAGGGGTTAAAGTGTTTCGTCTTTTCACGGAACTCTTCCACCGGTATTATTTAACAATAATCTTAGTATAAAAATACACTAACTTTTTTTCTAAATAAAAATAGTGGTGCCGAAGAAATCGAATACTTTCATCTTTGGCTATACCTGTACATTAATGCTAATGCCCATAAAACCCATCTTGTATAAATTGTTGTTCGTATTCCGCAAAAATAATAACTCTGGAGGTACCACAGCGGGTAATCCATCCCCTTCACAGAGGATCAAAATTGTGCTGGCATATTTCCGGACCACCTCTAAGACTGAATCTCAGACTGTCGCGAATTGCCTACTGCGTAACTCTAGTGCGACGTCCACTCACTCAAACCAAAACTCGTTTACTTTTTTTTTTTTTTTTTTTTTTTTAAGAAATTCTTAATAAAATACATTTTTACAATAATATAACTACGAATTTGTACTAAAAATTGACATCTGAAGTAAGTACAGTCGGTAACAATAGTGTCCGAACACTAGCAAAAATTCCTATGTAAAAAAAGTACACTTCATACGGTTTTGTTAAATAAATCCTTGTCGAATCATGTCCTTAGTCAGTGTATGAACATGATTCGATAAGGATTTATTTAACAAAACTGTATGAAGTGTACTTTTTTTACATAGGAATTTTTGCTAGTGTTCGGACACTTCTGTTACCGACTGTATACACATCGTCCATTTAAACCTTGGGAGGAACGTTATAAGGGGTGTTGGCATATGGCGTATCAGCATGCAAGGTAAATGAAGTTAACTGTTTCCTACTTAAGATGGCTACTACAATAGCAACCAAGGCTGCCACAGGAGCCATATTGAGTCTGTTTAAATATTGGTTAGTACTATATTATTTTATGTACTTGACAGCTTTGAGACCTACAGCAACAATGCAGAATGTCTTACATAACTGTGTTGCTTAATGACTTCTGCAATTACGATTTTGGCTTCATGTTCTTACGTATTTATTTTATTTTATTTATTTATTTATTTATTTATTTTGGACGTGTCATCTTTTCTTATAAGATTTCTCCGAGATTTAAACAGTTATCCTTTTGTCTAAAATCATAAGTCAATGGATTAGTCAATGCCCCAGGCACTACACCGTAACGAACGTAATGTCGTCACTGTACAGTCGGTAACAAAAGTATCCGAACACTAGCAGAAATTACAAATTATTGAAAAAGGTACACTTCATACGATTTTGTTAAATAAATCCTTATCGAATCATGCTCTTACACTGACTAAGAACAGGATTCGACAAGGAATTATTTAACAAAACCGTATGAAGTGTACTTTTTTTACATAGGAATTTTTGCTAGTGTTCGGACACTTTTGTTACCGACTGTACTTTCACGTCTCCTAGCGTCATAAATTCACAAATTTGTACCGGTTACTTTACCGTTGAATACAATATATAACAGGGTAAAATGCTTAAAAGATCACTGCCCGATTTTAGCTTTGGCCCACCAGCGGCTGAGTGGTTCTGCGCTCAAAGCTGGTAGATGGGAAGTGCCGGGTTCGATACCAGGTCGCGCTCATCGACCTAGCCATTCAGAGTTTTCCGTGGTTTTCTCCAAAATTCGCGTAAATACGAGTTAGGACCCCTTAGAAAGAACCCCCATGGAGGGCATTCCACCTATAGGCCTAGGACCCTAGCGCAGTCAGTCGGCCTTAAACCCTACAAGAAATTCTCAAGAAGTCTAATACAAGAAAGTGTTCTTCCATGTAAACAAATATGTTATATACAGTCGGTAAGAAAAGTCTCCGAGCACTAGCGAAAATTCCTATGTAAAAAGGTACACTTAATACAGTTTTGTTAAATAAATCCCTGTCGAATCCTGCTCTTAGTCAGTCTAAAAACAGGATTCGACAAGGATTTATTTAACAAAACTGTATTAAGTGTACTTTTTTTACATAGGAATTTTTGCTAGTGTTCGGACACTTTTGTTACCGACTGTATGTGTAATTATATTCTACATCATAAAATAAAATAAAATGGTTAACAACGTGCTTGTGTATTGCCCTATACAGAAAAATTAATGAATACTGAAATAAGCCAATGCCACAGCTATCGGGTCATCGTACGTAGATGAATTAGAAACAGTTTTGTGAAGGTGGCTCGCCAAATCAGTAATGCATTTATGTATGCAATCAGCTTTTAAAATAACTTTTTGGAGAGACTGAAACCGGTTAAAGGTGGTCCCGATAATCGCGTGGATGAATTATAATGTATGTCCCTTTCACTTGCAAAAATCTTGTTTTACACGAATGTCTTTAAATACCAGCAAATGTTATAATGTCTTAATAAATACTTTCTCCTACTTTTCAACAATAACTTGACCGGTTGGTTGTTTGAATGATTAATGCTTTGGGCTGCAATTAATACGGGCCGGGATCGAGTCCCATTTTAGCATGATGTTTGTGGTGGTTTTTAGAATCCACTTTAAATGATAGGGTCTGGAATTTACAGAAGTGCAAAAAATGACCGTACAACTACAAGCCAAACCAACAATAATTGGAAATTTAAATGCAAATAATTACAAGATAAAAACAACTTTTTGTATACGACGTTTTTAAATTTTCTATTGAATCATATAAACTTGACAATTCTATGTATTAATAAATACTTTTTAAAAAAATTTTTGATGAATTATTCCATCAACTTGGGAAAAAAAAAAAAAAAAAAGAAAAAGAAAAAAAAGATCAAATTCGTAATAAAAAGAGCATTTATAAGAAATTTTCAAACATTTATTAATTGAATAAAAGTATTAAAAAAATAAAAATACATTGTCATCGTGTTCTGAGCTATTTTAAAAGTTTCAAATGTCTACCTAGTCGGGAAGTTAGTTAAAAATCGATTGCAAGATTTGTACTGGACAAACAAACAAACAAGAAAGCGAGTTAATAGAAACATGGTAAACTAGTATGATGTGGCCACCACATGACTTTCTTCTATATAATTCTACACAAAATTCATTGAATACAAAATTATTTATTAAATTATTAAATTATTTTCTATTATAATTGCAGACGGTTTTTATCTGACAGAATTATATCACTAAATACCGAAAGAAAGTCAATTTTTTGCCAATATCAAAAGAAATACGAATTTTTTTCCTAAGTTTTTTTTTTTCGTTAAAAGATAAAAAAAAAAAAAAAAAAAAAAAAAATCTATAACTTTCTTTTAAATTATCACACATCTATAGTTCAACCGTCCACTATTGACGAGGTCTTTCGAAAGACACCCATACTGAAAATTTACTCCCCATCCCCCGGGGGTGTACTCCCCCCCCCCCCAGGTAGGGGGAGCGATGCTCCCACATGCACATTTTGTTTTCCTAATTAACTACTACTATTATAAATAATTCATATTAATTTTGCAGTCACAGATTTAAAATAACTCTCATTATGTACATTTATACGAAATTTCGTCCCATACCGCCATGTTAAAAATTTACAAAAAATGCAATCACAGCGCCACCTGTTGAGCAATTATTCCACAAATCTAATCAGCACCAGTTTATGTCAGGGTTCAACTAAATACCAAGTTTGGTTAAGTTTCGTTCATTGGTTCGTGAGTTACAGCGTCCACAAAATTTGCTATACGCACACAGAGACACACAGACAGACAGACAGGCATTTTCTAAAAACAGTCAAATCGTGTTCAAGACATCCCAAAACATGTAAATCCATCGAAAACTGGAGTTCGAAAATTTTTACGAATCCAATACTTTCTCTCTCTATATATATGTAGAAGAAAGTAAAAATATATAAGTTTTTATAGGTATTTTCTGAAATTATTGAGAAATTTTTGAAAATATAAATAACAAAATATTATTATTATTATTATTTTTACTTTCTTCTATATGTAATATAGAGAAAGTATTGGATTCGTAAAAATTTTCGACCTCGGGTTTTTGATGGATTTACACGTTTTGAGAGCTGTAGAACACGATTTGACTATTTTTAGAAAATGTCTGTCTGTCTCTCTGTCTGTCTCTCTGTCTTTCTGTGTGTGTGACAAAATTTTGTGGCAACTGTATCTCAGGAACTACTGCACAGAATTTCATACAGATTGGTATGTAGTTGCACCTTTATATAAATTAGTGCCTATCAACTTTTGGTAAAAATTGTCTTACAGGTTGCGTTGCCATCCCGCTTTTTCTAAATTTTTAACATGGTGATATAGGACAAAATTTTGTATAAATGTGCATAAAGAGAATTATTTTTTAGTAATCATTATGAAATTTACAAGAATTACTTATAATAGAGATAATCAACTGGGAAATTTTTTTTTCATGTGTAGGAGCCTCGCCACCCCCCCTGAGGGGGTGAAATCCCCCCTCGAGGGGAGTAAATTTTCAAGATGGGTATCTTTGGAAAGGTCTCATCAATACCTTTAAAACGAATGGTTGAACTATAAATCTGAGATAATTTAAAACAAAGTTATCGATTTTTTTTTACTTTTAACAAAAAAAAAAAAAAAAAAAAGAAAAAAAATCGTATTTTTTTTTTTAACGAAATTTAACCAGACTTGTTAATGATGTTTTTAATGGCTTTGGCTAATTTATTATTATTGTTATTATTATTATTGATAACAATTTTAAAGTTATTCGTATGTTCCCAATGTCGCCAAATTTCAAGGGTTTAGAGATCTCCCTTCAAAACGCGCGCGCACACACACACACAAAAGAAAATTCCTTAGTTCAAGCACTAGTCACTCTAATTTGAAGAAGTGTGCTGCATTTCAATAAGATTTGTGTATTAGTTTTTGAGAAATCGCGTTTACCGCTTTTCTGAAGATTCTCTGGAAACCAGTATCTACCGTCTGAATTTTCAGAATTTTATTAATGAAAATTTTATAAAATATTGTTTGAATGTTATTCTTTTATATGGTTATAATTTTGAATTTTTTTTTTTTTTTTTTTTTAATTCATTATTTAAAAAATTAAAGAAAATATGCTTTTTTTTTTTTCCTTCCATATGTAATATAGAGAAAGTATTGGATTCGTGAAAATTTTCGAACTCCGCTTTTCGATGGATTTACACGTTTTGGGATGTCTTGAACACGATTTGACTGTTTTCAGAAAAGTGTCTGTCTGTCTGTGTGTCTCTGCGTGTATATCACAAATATTGTGGATGCTGTATCTCACGAGCCAATGAACGAAATTTAACCAAACTTGATATTTAGTTGGACCCTGACATAAACTGGTGCTGATTAGATTTGGGGATCAATAGCTCAACAGGTGGCGCTGTGATCGCATTTTATGCAAATTTTTAACATGGCAGAATAGGACAAAATTTCGTATAAATGGGCATAATGAGAGTTATTTTAAACTTGTGATTGTAAAATTAATATGAATTATTGATAATAGTAGTAGTTAACTAGGGAAAAAAAATTGTGCATGTGGGGGCATCGTTTCCCCACCCCCTGAGGGAGTAAATTTTCAAGATGGGTATCTTTCGAAAGGTCTCGTCAATACCTTTAAAACGAATGGTTGACCATAGATCTGTGATAATTTAAAACAAAGTTATCATTTTTTTTACTTTTAACGGGGAAAAAAAAAAAACAGAAAAAAAATATATATATTGTATTTTTTTTTTTTATTGAAAATAAAATTGATTTTTTTTTTTTTTTTTTTTTTTTTTTTTCAATATTTATTGTTATCCTACTTCTCTAATATGGAAATCGTCTGCATTATCATGGAAGATATTTTTTTTTTTTTATATATAATAATTTTAATAAATTATTTTTACTGAGTGAATTTGTATAGGAAAATATAGAAGAAAAGTCATGTGATGGCCACAACATACTAGTTTTTAAAGCCTTCAAAACCCGTGTAACCCCTTAATTTAGCAAAAAAAAATTTCAAATATGCACTTTTTATTTATTTATTTTTTTAAATTCCCACAAAATAAATAAAATTCAACCCAAACAATTTAAAGTAGTCAATTATTACTATTATTATTAGATTTTTAATCTTGATAAAACTAAATATGTATTTATAGGTAAAATAATTTTTTTCATATTCCTGCATTTCTCTTATAGATCAAGGTAAAATTATTACAAAATATGCAGATAGCATAACAGGTGGTGGAAAAAATGCATATCTACCAAATCGAATCGTTGAAAGCAGAACATTCCAAGGTTAAATTATCTTTAGACGTCGCACAAAGCAATTCACTTGCCATCTGTTAACGGGACACTTTTGCTGAATAAAAGCAAAATGCTTTATTTTCCATTTTATTTATCTTTATGTCTTTTATATATATATATATATATATATATATATATATATATATATATATATATACATATATATAGTTTTAAAAATGCAGCTGTAGCCATTATTTCACAATTGTTCTGAAATCTTTCATCTTCTCCGCATGAAGATATAGACTTTGAATAATTCCAAAATTTAATTTCTATATCAATGCACATTCGAAAGGCATACTGACAAGGAAATATTCAAAAGGTGTCATCTTAAACACCAGAAAATGAAAATATTATCGGCTGAAATTAATTACAGCGACCACAAAAAAATATCAAAAATAAGCATATTTGGCAATTTCACACTGCTAGGCGATTGATTTTGAGTATTTGGCGGAAAAGCAAAACACGGTTCTGTTCGTACAGTCGGCTGCAAAATTATTCGAGCACTAGCCAATAATTCCTATATTTAAAAAGTACACTTAAGACTGTTTTGCTAAGTAAATCCTTGTCGAATCATGTTCTTAGACTGATTAAGAACATGACTCGACAAGGATTTATTTAACAAAGCTGTATTAAGTGTACTTTTTTTTTGGCAAGGATTATTGCTAGTGCTCGAATAATTTTGCAGCCGACTGTACACGGCAATCTCGATGCTAGGAAACGTATCGCCTAACAGCGCTAAATCGCCAAATATGCTTATTTTTGATAATTTTTTGTGGTCGCTGTAATTAATTTCAGCAGATATTTTTTTCATTTTCTGGTGTTTTATGAAGAGTAGAATCACATATATTTTTCTCAATACTTTTTGAAGATGACATCTTTTGAATGATTCCTTGTGAGAAAAATTTCTGTGACTGATATCTAGAAACTTAATTGTAGCTCTAGTTCATTGTTCTTTGTAAATTCTAGTTCTCTTTTCCAGCAAGTTCTGAAAAGTTCTATTAGAATTCTAGAGCGTTTTCTACATTATCGTGGTCAAACTTATTGGAAAATCTCTGCAAATAAATGCGATCACAAGAGGCGAGTTTTAATAACTGTAATCTTGGTTTATGATCCAATTCTAGAAAATCAAGTGAGACTATTTCCCGATACAAAGAATTCATAATATTTATAATACTGTTTAACCATCTATAAAAGTACCTATAGACTGGAAAGTCTCGATCATTTCGTTTATCCAGGCTATTTGTTTATCTTATACAACTCAGAAATCTATATATTTCTAGTTTAGGGATTCAGAAAATGATCACTTATTAGTTCTAGAGGAAAGCAATATACCTTTTTTCTCAGTGTACAGTCGGTAACAAAGGTATCCGAACACTAGCAAAAATTCCTATATAAAAAAAGTAGAGTTAATGCTGTTTTGTTAAATAAATCCTTGTCGAATCCTGTTCTTAGTCAGTCTAAGAACATGATTCGACAAGGATTTATTTTATATAAGAATTTTTGCTAGTGTTCGGATACTTTTGTTACCGACTGTATGCACTAAAATGCTTATATACAATACGCTCAAAAAGTATAAAGTCTTCTTAAATAAGATTGGAAGAATGAAATAATTTATTTATTTATTAATTCATTTTTTATCATTCTATAGTGAAGTGTCTTTTTGTAAAATAGTACTCTAAATTTTCTGATTTCAAAATTCTGAAAAATCAATGATAAATTTAAAAGAAAATCGGAGAAAGGTTATCTTAAAGGCTCTTAAAAGCTCCGACGCAGAAAAATGCAGCACTTTTTTTTCAAGAAATGTCAAAATTACAAACAAAAAAGAAAAAACGAAAAAGAAAGAATACACCGTGTTTCTTTAAAAAGTAGCTTTGAGTTCAACGTGGAGAAAAAATGATCATCAGTTGTAAAACTAGTAGTTAACCATGTTATACCAAAATGAAACACGTTGAACTTATATGTACAATATATATATATAACCTGTATAATTTACCTACGCATTTTTCCAGTTAACTTAATTTTATACCTTAAAATCTGTACATTGTCCCCTATTACGATTTTTTTTTTTTTTTTTTTTTTTTTTTTTAATCTCTTTTGCTTACAGTTACGTTATCCCGTAAACTTTGCCTTGTAAATGAGATACAATAAATATCTTTACAATAAAATAATTAAAATATTTTTCTTGAAAATTTTAAAAAGAACGCCAAAATAAATACGAAAAATGGCTTTTTGTTCTAAAAAAATACTTTGAAAGAAGACATCATTTCAATTTCAATGAAGCCTCTCGTACAATATCTATTTTATTTATTTTATATATACAGTTCCCGCCGCTTATTAAAATCACATTCGTTCTGAGCCAAAGTGATTTTTTTAAGCGGCTGATTTCTATATCCGGCGAACGTTCCTGCCCTTAAGGAAAAGGTATTACTTCCCTGAATTTCGAAAGAAACTTCAAAAGGTAACGAATAATGGAATTAGTAAACAATACCATTTAATTTTTGGTAGATAATTAACTAATTGTTTCTTCGATATAAGTAAACGCATTCTAAGTTCCCGTGCACTTTCGTTAGAGAAAAATCTTCATTACTTTACCAAAAGTTCACGCATTTCTTATAAATTTAAAATCTTTCCGTTTAAACCTCATGAATGATAGTAATCTCAAAATAAGAACTAGAAATTGCCTTCTAATAATTAGGAAAAAAAATCATTTCAAATCAAATTTCTGTTTTATTACTGCGCTTTGAAGAATGCGTTCCTTGAAATTGTTACACGGAGATAAATTATGGGGCGTGTTTAATATGTAAATGTGCTGCAAGTGTAAAATCTTCAACAATAAGTGATAATGGAGGGTTTGTTGTGCTTTAGTTTCTTTTTCTATTTAAAAAAAAAAAAAAAAAATTGTAAATATTTTTTTTTTTTTTTAATGCATAAATGATATTTTTGGCTGCTGAGGAGATATTTTTGAGTTTATTAACCGGTGATGCTGATTTTATTAACGGCTTTAAAAGTTGTTTGTATTGATTTGATTCTGGTCCTGGTGATTTAATCAGACTAAACGGGTGATTTTATTAAACAGTGATTTTATTAAGCGGTAGTTACTGTATTTATTAATGAACGATTCATTAAAAACAACCGGTGTATCATTTAACATGCAGGAGACAGCACTACTGTACTGATTAGTGTTATGATAACATCTGGAAAGAAAATAAAAATTCCGGGGAATCCATGAACATTCGTATAATACTTCACATAAAAACGAGCTTCTTCAGTTGTACGTTTGATGAAAGAAATCCGTTGTTATTCCGTTGGTGTGAACATGCCTCTTGATATAAGGTCATTGTAAAAGGCTTCCGCGCTCTCAGTTCATTAACCACAGCTGGTCCATTGAGTATTTGTTTGCATTGTCATCGCCTTCGCAAAATGATTATCCTTGAATAAGATGCAATATTTTCATCCCTAAATGGTAATAATATATTTTGGGGTTGCAAACATACTATTCTGTGAGACATTCGTGCAGTTTTTCTTTAATAATAGTAATAATAATGATGATATTAATAATTCGGAATAATAATAATAATAATACAGTAAAGCACCGTTTATACATCTTTCAAGGGACTGACGTAAAAGGACGTATAAATGAAAAGACGTATAATCGAAATTTTAATAATAACACTCTGATTACACTTAAGCAAAATATATATGAAAATACTAATTAATAAAGTTTCTTAAGTTAGTAAATATATGTATATTATGCTTTCTTTTAAGACAGTTCTTTTAAGAAAAATCATACTATTAATGCATGTCTGGGTACTAATTACATACATCATATTCTGATTATTATATTATATTTCTTAAGAACTATATGAACACATTTTGAACATTAATTCGTATATTGCGTATCTTTAATAATAAGCATACGATTTATGTCCATACAGAGAGTAAGTTACTTAATAACATTAAAAATCTTTAATATTCGTCTGATTTGCTGCTTGTCTATGAGTATTAAAAATTCTATTGTGAATTCAATTGATTTTTTTATCATGTATTCTTCGATCTTCACTGTGTTACGTCTTATTTATAATGGAAAATAACGACAGGTCGAGAAATTTTGCGAATTTTAGTAAAGTGGAATAGACGTATAACCGATATTAACGGCGTATAAACGAAGAATTTTTGCATTAAAATGAATCGGGACTTCACTAAAAGGACCTATAAATGTAAAAGACGTATAAACGGAGCTTTACTGTAATAATAAGAAAGGTATTTGTGTGTGTTCATTTCCGCAGGTACTCCGGAATAGAGTTCTGCGGTGGTCGGGCAAACTTGAGCCATACTCGATTCGTAACCCAAGCCGATCCCACAGCTTCTGATCCGCAACCGGACCCGTGACTCGCAAAAAAGTATTCTTAAATAAAAAAAAACTGTATTAAAATTTTATAATAAAAAATAAAGTTATATTATGGGACAGATCTCTCAGAGAATTATATATTACATAAAAAATTACTAATGTATCTAATTATAAACAAAACTTCGGTGTGCAGTATAAAAAATTCTAAATGCATAAAAATAAAATTCCAAATGTTTAAAAATCCACTGTTTCAAAACTACTTTTACAGTGTATAAAAAGGTTAAATAAGGAAGTAAATGTACATTAGAAGACAGATACTTTTCCCGAATAATGTTTTAAACGTTATTACTATTTACATAATTGTAATCAAACTCATGTTATGAGTGATGTTTGTAGAAGAGAATATCATATAATCTGTGCATTCAAAAGGTTAGATTCATAAATTAAAAAACGACATAAAAAGTTCTTCGGAGAAAAATTCCTTAAGGGTAGACCTACGGTTCAAAATTCAAACACTTTCGCGGGTAACCGCGGAACCCTGCTCAATACAGGACTCTACTTAAGAGTAGAATCGTGTTTTCTTGTCAACTCTGCGAAGAACTAATATCATATCGAAATGTAAAAGATGATTCTGAGTAAAAAAAAAAAAAAATAATAATAATAATTAATTAAATTTAAATAATTTGATATGATAACCGTAATACCTTTTATAACTATTATGCTTAATTGAAATATATACATACATATCTATCTATCTATCTATCTATATATATATATATATACTGTTACGAAAAATTTGCCGACATTCTTGGTGTGAAAAAATAGTCCGTAAACTATCTTTGCAAAAGTCAACTCACTCCTATTTTTATACATTTTAGCGATGGAGCTTGGCGATAATTCTATCGAGAATCCTGGGGAAAGTTCGAGATTTATGCTCCTGTGTATCGGAGAACTTCGAAACTTCGGAAACCCTAAACTACTATTTTTCTCTAAATGTGGTCGCCATGGCTGACCTCAATAAAAGCGAATGAACGGCCGCGTTGTTTTCACTTTGCCTGTAAAACTACTTTCATTGCAATAGAGCAATTTATGCAGAGAAAAAGACTTAATCCATTGTCATTTGACCATTCGCTAAAAACATGATTTTCGTATTCAGGGACCTCAGAACATGTAAATATAACAAAACCGCACGTTCGAAAATTTGACCCTAAAACAATACTTTCTCGGCCCTATGGGTAAGAGAAAGTAATAAGGTCGCACAAGCTAAAATAGCAACACAGAATGTTAAATATATCATGAAGAAATTGTTCGTTTCATTATGAGAAATAAACATGTTTAATTCAATATAATGAAAACAGAGACTTTTTATTATAAACCCTATTAGTTTGAAAATATATATAGATATAGATATAGATATATATACGTTTAGACAGAAACTGAGACGTTTTGGACAGAAACTGAGATAATTTTTGGATTCAACATCCTCAAAAATATAATGTTCACAAAAAATTTTTTCATTCAGTTGATTTTTTTTTTTTTTTTTTTTCAACCTAGTTTGTGTTATTTATGAACATTTATACGTTTATTTTAGAATATGACAGCAGTTAAAAAATAAAGATTTCAATTAAACAACCAGAAAATTCATAAGAATAAAATGCAACCATTGGGAGGGGTTGGTACGGGTAATTAGTAGGTAAAAGAATGACCTAATATATTCAATCCACCGTTTGAACTTTTCGAAGTCCAGTGTCAGTTTGTCGCAATAAGCTAAATTTTGTTTTCTGAGCTACCGTGCAAAATAATATCGAAATCTTTCAACCTGTTGTTCCCAAGACGCTGTGCAGATATTGTTAAACCTGTTACCGAAATGTAATAAAAATAATACCGGTCGACGATAAATTTCTTTTCTTCAAGGAGATATGTTTTTCTGATGTATTTTTGGAGGCTGATTAAGGAAAAACTATTCAAAAATTTTCCTCACGTACAGTTTTGACAAAAAATGGTATTGTATGAGCCTAAAGCTCCACTTTTACTACTCCCCTCTAAGTTATTTCCCAGAAAATCTGGGTGATGTGCAGGGGTGCATTTAGGCCCCAGGCATTTAGGTTCATTAACCACAGCTGGTCCATTGAGTATTTGTTTGCATTGTCATCGCCTTCGCAAAATGATTATCCTTGGAAAAGATGCAACATTTTCCTCCCTAAATGGTAATAATATATTTTGGAGTTGTAAACATACTATTCTGTGAGACATTCGTGTAGTTTTTCTTTAATAATAGTAATAATAATGATGATATTAATAATTCGGAATAATAATAATACAGTAAAGCACCGTTTATACATCTTTCAAGGGACTGACGTAAAAGGACGTATAAATGAAAAGGCGTATAATCGAAATTTTAATAATAACACTTTGATTACACTTAAGTAAAAATATATGTGAAAATACTAATTATCAAAGTTTCTTAAGTTAGTAAATATATATTATGCTTTCTTTTAAGACAATACTTTTAAGACAATTCTTTTAAGAAAAATCATACTATTAATACATGTCTGTGTACTAATTACATACATCATATTCTGATTATTATATTATATTTCTTAAGAACTGTATGAACACATTTTGAACATTAATTCGTATATTGCGTATCTTTAATAATAAGCATACGATTTGTCCATACAGAGAGTAGTTACTTAATAACATTAAAAATCTTTAATATTCGTCTGATTTGCTGCTTGTCTATGAGTATTAAAAATTCTATTGTGAATTCAATTGATTTTTTTATCATGTATTCTTTGATCTTCACTGTGTTACGTCTTATTTATAATGGAAAATAACGACAGGTCGAGAAATTTTGCGAATTTTAGTAAAGTGGAATAGACGTATAACCGATATTAACGGCGTATAAACGAAGAATTTTTGCATTAAAATGAATCGGGACTTCACTAAAAGGACCTATAAATGTAAAAGACGTATAAACGGAGCTTTACTGTAATAATAAGAAAGGTATTTGTGTGTGTTCATTTCCGCAGGTACTCCGGAATAGAGTCCTGCGGTGGTCGGGCAAACTTGAGCCATACTCGATTCGTAACCCAAGCCGATCCCACAGCTTCTGATCCGCAACCGGACCTGTGACTCGCAAAAAAGTATTCTTAAATAAAAAAAACTGTATTAAAATTTTATAATAAAAAATAAAGTTATATTATGGGACAGATCTCTCAGAGAATTATATATTACATAAAAAATTACTAATGTATCTAGTTATAAACAAAACTTCGGTGTGCAGTATAAAAAATTCTAAATGCAGAAAAATAAAATTCCAAATGTTTAAAAATCCACTGTTTCAAAACTACTTTTACAGTGTATAAAAAGGTTAAATAAGGAAGTAAATGTACATTAGAAGACAGATACTTTTCCCGAATAATGTTTTAAACGTTATTACTATTTACATAATTGTAATCAAACTCATGTTATGAGTGATGTTTGTAGAAGAGAATATCATATAATCTGTGCATTCAAAAGGTTAGATTCATAAATTAAAAAACGACATAAAAAGTTCTTCGGAGAAAAATTCCTTAAGGGTAGACCTACGGTTCAAAATTCAAACACTTTCGCGGGTAACCGCGGAACCCTGCTCAATACAGGACTCTACTTAAGAGTAGAATCGTGTTTTCTTGTCAACTCTGCGAAGAACTAATATCATATCGAAATGTAAAAGATGATTCTGAGTAAAAAAAAAAAATAATAATAATAATAATTAATTAAATTTAAATAATTTGATATGATAACCGTAATACCTTTTATAACTATTATGCTTAATTGAAATATATACATACATATCTATCTATCTATCTATCTATATATATATATATACTGTTACGAAAAATTTGCCGACATTCTTGGTGTGAAAAAATAGTCCGTAAACTATCTTTGCAAAAGTCAACTCACTCCTATTTTTATACATTTTAGCGATGGAGCTTGGCGATAATTCTATCGAGAATCCTGGGGAAAGTTCGAGATTTATGCTCCTGTGTATCGGAGAATTTCGAAACTTCGGAAACCCTAAACTACTATTTTTCTCTAAATGTGGTCGCCATGGCTGACCTCAATAAAAGCGAATGAACGGCCGCGTTGTTTTCACTTTGCCTGTAAAACTACTTTCATTGCAATAGAGCAATTTATGCAGAGAAAAAGACTTAATCCATTGTCATTTGACCATTCGCTAAAAACATGATTTTCGTATTCAGGGGACCTCAGAACATGTAAATATAACAAAACCTCACGTTCGAAAATTTGACCCTAAAACAATACTTTCTCGGCCCTATGGGTAAGAGAAAGTAATAAGGTCGCACAAGCTAAAATAGCAACACAGAATGTTAAATATATCATGAAGAAATTGTTCGTTTCATTATGAGAAATAAACATGTTTAATTCAATATAATGAAAACAGAGACTTTTTATTATAAACCCTATTAGTTTGAAAATAGATATAGATATAGATATAGATATATATACGTTTAGACAGAAACTGAGACGTTTTGGACAGAAACTGAGATAATTTTTGGATTCAACATCCTCAAAAATATAATGTTCACAAAAAATTTTTTCATTCAGTTGATTTTTTTTTTTTTTTTTTTCAACCTAGTTTGTGTTATTTATGAACATTTATACGTTTATTTTAGAATATGACAGCAGTTAAAAAATAAAGATTTCAATTAAACAACCAGAAAATTCATAAGAATAAAATGCAACCATTGAGAGGGGTTGGTACGGGTAATTAGTAGGTAAAAGAATGACCTAATATATTCAATCCACCGTTTGAACTTTTCGAAGTCCAGTGTCAGTTTGTCGCAATAAGCTAAATTTTGTTTTCTGAGCTACCGTGCAAAATAATATCGAAATCTTTCAACCTGTTGTTCCCAAGACGCTGTGCAGATATTGTTAAACCTGTTACCGAAATGTAATAAAAATAATACCGGTCGACGATAAATTTCTTTTCTTCAAGGAGATATGTTTTTCTGATGTATTTTTGGAGGCTGATTAAGGAAAAACTATTCAAAAATTTTCCTCACGTACAGTTTTGACAAAAAATGGTATTGTATGAGCCTAAAGCTCCACTTTTACTACTCCCCTCTAAGTTATTTCCCAGTAAAATCTGGGTGATGTGCAGGGGTGCATTTAGGCCCCAGGCCTAGGGGCACCATATTTTTACAAGTGATTAAAATTTGAAAAAGATCTCTGGTTTAAAAGATAATTAAAATTAAAAATCGATTGGAATTTTATCGACTATAAAAACACTTTTTAAGCCATTTTCACACATTACTGATTTTTCCATACTAGTTTGAAATGCATGAAGATCAGACGGACCTATCAAAAATCGTGCGTAGCTACAAAATGCTGCTATTTTGATACAGCAATGGAACGGCCATGGAGGATTTATGCTTAGGTCCACAAGGCCCGTGTGGAGCGAGGCAAAATTTGTAAGCCTATTAAAATTTGAAAATTGAGTTAATTTTAAATACAAATTTAAATATGAAAAGCAACTTCATTTCAAAGCCTATTAGGTTTCTATTCGAGAGTACAAAAAAAAAAAAAAAAAAATTATAGATCCTTGTTATGATTCAAACATATTCTCATTTCATGAGTAAAATTATTTTGTTAAAATAATTATGTAATGATATCTTTCATTTTCCAATTATGCGCTGATTGTTATATATGCAATGATGCACAGCGATTGATGTAACGAAGAAGAATATTTTTCCTTAGTTATATTTACAATCATAATATATATGAGTAGTGTTTAAAAAAAAAAAAAGATTGGGGGGGGGGGGGGGCGCCACAGCGAAATGGGCCTAGGGCACAATCTAACTTAAATCCGCCTCTGGTGTGTGAAGAACAAGGAGAGCTATTTGATCAAGATACCAAAGAAATGTAGAAAAGGTATCAAGGACGATGGGGTGTTAGCATGTTAGCAGATTATTGTTGGATGCTACATAGATAATTCCCCCCCCCCCTCCCCAACAAGGTCTTCGAGCCATGTACAAGATAAAATGCTTTAAAAGGAGCTTCGATAAAAAAATAATAATAATAATAAATAAAATAAAAGGCAATGTGTCAGTAATCCGCGATTGTAATGAAATGCTCGCCCTCTGGTGGGCTAAGGTGAAATTATCACACCACTGCATATCCTCATATTATGCAATCGACTTTCCATGATGAAATGGCGGAGAAAGAATAATAATTACACGTGGCTGTTATATTTACTAACAACTGCAGTGTTCAGAGAGCGCCATCTATCGATCATTACAAACGCGGATAGTCGATTTGAATGTATTTTATACAGAAATTGGTTCGAATTTGTTATAGTCTCCAGATGGTTTCTTCTGATCGTCATCCTTACTTTGTGAAAATTCCTTATGTGATAGGGAAAAAAAAAAAAAAAAAGACAATTACAGCAACCGCCGCTTAAAGCATCGCCGGTTAATAAATTCAAAAATATCTCCTCAGCAGCAAAAAATATCCTTTATATGAACACTAATTTATTTATTATTTATTTATTTATTTATTTACACTGTGATTTTTTTTTTTTTTTTTTAATAAGAAAAGAAATTAAAGCACAACAATCCCTCCGTTGTCGTTCATTGTCGAAGATTTTATACTTGCAGCATAATTACAAATTAAACACGTCCATCGCTTATCTCTGTTATAACTTCAAGGAACGTATTCTTCAAAACAGAGAAATAAGTTACAAATTTGATTTGTAATGATATATATATTTTTTTAATTCTTAATTATTAAAAAGCAATTTCTATTTCTTATTTTAAAATTACTAAAATTCATGAGGTTTAAACGAAAACATTTTAAATTTATAAGAACAACGTGAACTTTTGGTAAAATAAATGATGATTTTCCTCAAACGAAAGTGCATGGAAACTTGGAATGCGTTTAATTTATTTATATCGAAGAAACAATTAATTAATTATCTATCAAAAATTAATTAATATTGTTTAGTAATTCTATTATTCGTTACCTTTTGAAGTTTCTTTCCAAATTCAGGGAGGTAATACCTTTTCCTTAAGTTCAGGAACGTTCACCGGATATAAAAATCAGCCGCTTAATAAAATCACTTTGGCTCAGAAGGAATGTGATTTTAATGAGCGGTGGGAACTGTATTTCTGAATTCAGTGCATCAAAACACACTAGAAACACCCAACGCACTGTAAAAAATAAATAAATAAAATAAATAAATAAATAATTGAAAAGTACGATTTTGCAGAGCTTTGTAATTTTATCTTTTCACGTATCTTAATAAGCATTACTCGTTTTTTTTTTTTTTTTCTTTTTAGCCTTAAAAACAATTATTTTTTATGTCGCAATGAGGAATTAAAACTTACTTTGTGAAATCCAGCCCATAATTTTTACGTAGTCTGATAATTTCATAGTAAGATATTTACTATATAAGAATTTCTTCGAATGACTCGAATTAGTGTTTGCTAAGAAAATAGTATGAATTTTAATTTAAAAAGAAGAAACAATAATTAAATTAAATTAATTTAAATTTCAGTCAAGTAATATATAACGGTTTTTTTCCCCTTATTATTAAAAAATTAAAAATGCGCATTATTTAAAATTTTTTAATTTAAGAATGGGTGTAAAGTTCAGTCAAACATAGAAAAATTAATATACACCTTTTTTTCCGTTTATTAAAAAATATACAAATAAATAAATGATTAATTTAATTTAATTAAAACTCGAATAATATATTCTTTTCTCGTTATTATTAAGAATTTAAAAATACTTTCTATTTTTTTAAATATCCAATAACGGGTATAAAGTTTAAGTAGTACGTAAAATTTGCAAATAAAAAATTGTTTAAATAACAACAATTTAAATTTAAATTTAAGGAAAATTATTTATGTGCTTTCTGGCATTAAAAAATACTTAAATTGTTCATTATATTATAAACATAGTGATGACAATGAAATATTTATGTATGAATATGAAGATCCCCCTCCCCTCCCTTCAACGTGCGATATTCTTTCACAAATTTCTGAAATTAAAATTCTAAGACGAAAAAAAAAAAAAAAAAAAAAAAAATCTTTAAATGGGCATTTAATCGAAGCGAAATACAAGAATTGATTACATAGGTTTGCACACTGTTAAAAATTTCTGTAAATTTAATGTAAATATTTATCCAGAGTCTCTGTAATTTTACAGTAATTCTTAGTTAAAAGTTAATAATCAAGATTCTCAATGTTTATTCTGTATTTTTACCTAATTTTATTATTTAATTTTTTAATTAAAATTAAAAATGACTATTTTTACTTTAGAAAAAACATTCTAAGTCCGAAATATATTCTCACCAATAATTAATTAAAGTTAATATATAAAATAAGTTTTTTAACACGCTTTTATTAGCTTTACCTGTATGTATGTAGGTTTGTATGTTTGTAACCGCTCTGGGAGCAAACAAAAAATCTATATTGTAAAAAAAAGACTTTCCCTACGTAAACGCCGTGGCTGTGAGGTAAAGCTCCGCGCTACGAACCAAAAGGTCTGGTGTTCAATCCCAGTCAGAGGAGATTTTTTTTTAATGGTTTTTGTTTAATTCTACATTATTTTAATTAAAGATTTAAATGTATGTAAATATTATGGTGTATCACTCACACGATTTTCTCTTACCCTGCATTTTAATACTAAGATAGATATTTTGTGCTTTTTAGTTCACATTTATATAAAAGCGTGTTCTTTAATTTTTTAAAACTATAATAATATTAACATCTCCTTTTATTTTTCTCTGTAATTTTACGTAAGACTTAAGGTAATACATTGCAACAGAGTTTTCTGTTGAAATTTTTAACAGTGCAGCTAAAAAATTAAACAATTTAAACGTTTCTTACACACTTCTACTCTCTGAAACCGAAAAATATAGTAGAAAAGTTCCATCGCGTCAAGTTGTTTTGCAAAACGGATATTTTTTGTTCAAATTTGCGTGAAAACATGAAATCTGGTATCTTCTTTGTTGATTATAAAATTCACATTCAATAATTTTTCCTTATTTTAAAACAATATTTACAAAATAAATCGATACCTTTCAATTATTTTAATTTATTCTATAATAGTGTTGAGACCTGCCTTCTTTTCACACCACTTTTTTTTTTTTTTTTTTTTTTTAATAAGTTTCTTCAATATGTATTTAGGATTAAATAATAAGGAAATTTCTCTTTAAAAAAAAAAAAGAAAGAAAGAAAGAAAGAAAACAAAAGGGGGTCTTAATATCTTTTCTTTTTGTTCCTCGGTTTCCGGGATATTTTAAAGAGAAATAAATAAACATGAGTACATGGGCGTTGTAGTTATTTTAAATCAATACTATTTTTGATGAAGGGCTACAAATTTGTTTTTATTTGTACTGTATATTTTTAGGATGTGATAGTGTATAGAACATTCCCTCTTTGGGAAGTGAAACCTGGCAGAATTGACAAAACAAAGCTACAAAATCTCTCTAACTGCCCTGATCCCCCAATAGGGAAATAACGTAAATTTACTTTACCCGCCTGAGGAAGTCAAATTGAAAAATCGTAAATTTACGTCGCCCGTCCGTTAAGTGTTAAAATAATAATAATAATAATAATAATAGTAATAGTAAATTTTAAATAGGAGGGATATGGGGAAGGGGCGCAGTGAAAGAGGATGTATGTAAGAAGGACGTAAAAAAATAATGAAAAAGTGTGGGGGGGATATGGGGAAGGGGCGCAGTTAAAGGGGATGTATGTAAGAAGGACGTAAAAAAAATGAAAAAATGGGGGGGACATGGGAAAGGGGCGCAGTTAAAGAGGATGTATGTAAGAAGGACGTAAAAATAAAATGAAAAAATGGGGGGGGGGGATATGGGGAAGGGTGCGCAGTTAAAGAGGATGTATGTAAGAAGGACGTAAAAAAAAAAAAAAAAAAAAAAAAAAAAGAAGAAGAAGAAGAAATGGGGGGGATATGGGGAAGGGGCGCAGTTAAAGAGGATGTATGTAAAAAGGACGTAAAAAGAAAAAAAAAAAAAGCATAGGCAAAAAGAATGAATATTGAATGTTGAATCATGGAGAAACTGTTTATCTAATTATGGAAAAGAATAAGTTTAGTTTAATGTTATAAAATCAGTGATTTTTTTTTTCTTGCAAATCTTCATTGTTTTGAAAAAATAAAAAAATAAATAAAAATTCGTACGTAATGGGCTGAAATGGAGGTCATTTTTGAATTCAGCATTCTCGAAACAAAGTTTACCAAAAAAAAAAAAAATTCCATGCATCTGATTTTTTTTTTTTTTTTTAAGTCTGCATTATCATTTGTTGTAACATTCCTAACCATTAAAGCTTTTTTTTTTTTTTTTTTTTTTTTTTTTTTTTTTTTAAATCTAAATAAGGATTCTACTTGAAAATTTTTTGCACTGTTCTTGACTGAATAACTAGTGGTCATAGTTAGTTATTATGTATCATATAACACGGTTTAAAAAATCGTAATCACCAAGTTGCTGCGGTGCCTAACATTTCAAAAGTGCCAACTGAATTTTAAGTAGCTGATTTTAATGCCATTATTATTATTATTATTATCATTATCATTATTATCATTATTTTGTTTCTGATAATCAGAAATCAAGAAAGTCAACTAGATCTAATGTGTACGGCATATTCCTCAGCCTTGCGTTCCGAACTCCGATCTCATCAGAAACCCCTGCGATGCACGATTTCCCAGCATAGCAAATGTTGTCCATCATATGAATGTAAAGAAAGAAAGAAGCAGATTAGAAATTAACAGCATACAAAATTTATTTATAAGAAATTTTAGTGCAACGAACGTGGTATTTGAGACCATCTTAATATATATGTCTTAATAATACATCCTTAATAATATATAATATGAATTTTAATTCGATCGGTAGATATATATTTGCTCAAACAAATGAAAGAAAAAGATTAAAAATAAATAAATTAAATTTGAGATAATTAATTATCTAAAACTTCTAGGAAGTTTCAATGTTTTTTATTCTTAAGGAAAATGTTAGTAAAGTGAAGATGATCCCGTCAAAAACAAACTTTTCGTAAACTAACAAATCATTTGAATGCAAATTACAATCTGTTGCTACCTACAATCATTTCAAAAGAAGAGGAGTAAAGTTGTTCACTTCCTGAAAGAAAGATATTTTTTTTTTATAAATTAACGGTGAAAGTGGATGTAAGAATATATTTATTTTTTACGTTTATATTTATTTTTTACATGTTTTCCTGTTAGATCTATATAAAAAATAAATAAAAATAAAAGTAAATTATCATTCTGGTTACAGGAAGTTTAGAAGTAATCAATAGATAGTTTATCCTATGCCGGAAAATTAAAATTCTGTTCATGAAAGGATTCCTTGTTTGTGATAGTGATAGGTACAGTTTTGTTTGGAAAACTTTTGAATCTTTAAAAATAATATGTGTTTAAATGAACTGCGTTGGAGTCTTAAGATGTCTAACTTCCTAAACAGATAAGAGTGTTCAGTGGCCGCAGCAGTCCTATATTTTTACGTGAATTTTATTAATCTGACAATACTTTAATCAATCAGTATACTTTTACATATTGTTTAGCTTCAAAATCTTGACAACCACACACACACACACACATATATATATATATATGAAAGGGATAAAAATAAATAGTTTTAAATTAGTAAAAAACATAAATTGAAAGTGTAAAAATCGCTAGTCGAAATTATAATCGCGAATAATTCGTAATTGCCCCTGTAAAGTCTGTTTTCCAGCAGAAGACTTTATAACTCAGACATCAGAAAAGGAATGAAATTATAAGTCGAAATTCGCTGACGTTAATGCAATTTGCAGCTGTGTCGGCATTGAGCTGCATATTAATTAATCCCAGAAATTCCTTTTAAGAGCCCAGGCGATTTAAAGAACCAATCAGCAGTTCAGAAAATTAGGTATAAAAGCCCAAACATTAAACAAACGGAGTCTCTTGCCACGACTTTGGCTTGTTAAACAATTCCACACTGCAGTCTTCCTCCGAAATTACGTAGGCGCTACAGCCCTCCCCAACAGATTCTGCGGCCCGGGGCGCCGCTTGAGCCGCCCGTGGATCGGCAGAGTGTCGGATTAAGACTCCATTCGCCTTACCCTGTCTCGACTTAGAAATACTGAAGCAATGAAGATGTTTCCTGAAGAAAGCCTAGTCGTCATTGTGTGCTACGCCTGTCATCTCTCTCTTATCCAGTAATTAATACATTACATATATTTACATAAAATAGTGGTATTAAAACAATACACCAAACGTTAAAATGTAAGACGCTGCGGTCCCTGAGTGTAGTAGCTCGAATAATCGGCTACAGATATTTCAAACTTTGTAATAAGGTTAATATACATTTAATTTTATGAAAAAGCAAACAATTAGCATAAAAATTACTAGTTTAACTTATGATATTTGTGTTATTTGTTTACGTCAAAATATATAGTGCTGACTATTATTGACACTCATATCAACATATTTGCTGTTCTTTTTCCGAAGCGAGTCAGTTCATCTCGGGGGAGAGCGGCCAGTACACTATCCTTCACTTGCCAGATGCAGGGTTGAGGATTCGAATTCTGGTTCAGACATGAATATTTGTAAATTCTCCACATAAAGCCCCTTTAAACCATAGATCTGAGTGTAATGTGTAAAAAAAGACCGTAGAGCGGCGATCCTAAACCAGACAAAACCGATGCGTGTTGTTGATATCTACTCTCAATGCTTACTACCGCCCCAAGGTCTATATTGTTCTATAGGGAAATTTGCTTGAAGAATTACTCACTACCTAATATATTTTATTATTATCATCATCATCATCATCATCATTATTATTATTTGTTCCATTTTCATATTCAGCACAAACATTAATTTGTCCTTTTCTCTCTCTCAAAAAAAAAATATATATATATATATATATATATATACATATATATATATATATATTATTATTATTATTATTATTATTATTATTTAATACTTCTCTTTGAAGTAAAAAACGTAAAAAAAAAAAAAACTAAATGCCCTTTTCGTATTTTTTAGCATCAAAATAAATTATTCGGAATTAAAAAAAATTAATAATAATAATAATAAATGAATTTTGGAAAACAAGGACGAATTTAACGGTTGTGAATCTTCTGAATGCGGAAAAAGAATTAAAAAAAAAAAAATCAATCACGTATAAAGTAACATGGGCTTTGGCTGTTGGTATTGTATACTTGTGAACAGTCTTGAACATTAAGGAGAAAACTCTCGCTTCATTTTTAGCTGGTAGATTGTGTTGTATGATTATAGTTCTATAACTCTCACACTTTAATAATAATTAAAAAAATAAATGCATTAAAAAAACTTAATGCATAAAAAAAATAATAAAATAAAAAATATATATAAAGAGAAAAAAAAAAAGTTATAATTTCAGAAATCCCATAATTCATTTGAAATTTCAGAGCACTAAAAAAGTCTTATTTATTATTATTTTTTCATTCATCCATTATGTACATTTTTTGCTTGACAAATTTGTTTCTTCTGTTAAAATTATATATATGTGCTATTTTGTTTTTTAAACACGGATAAAAACATGGTTGTAGATACAACTAGGAACAACCTTTAGAACAAGTTGTTGACCTTTAAAAGAAAAAATATTCCCCCATCTTAATTATACTTCTAAAATTACACAACCTTCATCTGAATTAAAACACTTAAGATAAAAAAAAATATGTATAAGGATATTTTAAGTTAAAGATTTATCTTTTTTTTTTTTTTTTTTTAACGACTTTAATTTAAAACAATTTTTGAAATTCGAAAACAGAAAAAAAGAAAACAGCCATCAAAAATATTTAGAACTAATGACTAACATTTTATTTTTAGTAAATTCTTCGTCAGCCATTCCATTATCAGATTTTCACGGTTGATAACAGTAGAATGGGATCACTAAAATGACCTATTTAATTTGCCGACAAAAAGCAAATCTAATAATTATAAAATATCCAGTCCTTTTTCTATTATTGTTATTACAGTAAAAAAGGGTTATTTCTTTTACAAGTGTGACAAATAAACTTTAAGAAATAAATTTTTTTATAGCGTATTTTATCGATCTTTACAATGTATGCGTAAATCAATGAAGTGAAAATAAACTAGTTGGCATAGTTGGACTCTGCTCAGTTCCCCATCATATTTATGTTCTCATAAATTTCTAGTGCGAGACATGTTATAATCATGTTAAAAGAAATGAATTTGACCAAAGCTTGATACAGTGACAGAATGAGATCCCCGCCTAATACGCTATCCACCGTTCACTTCGATGTATATTTATCTTATTCTAATCTATTAATTTATTTTATCAGGGTCAATTCCGTTGTTTAGTTTTCATGCTACTATTTACAATGCAATAATCCTCAAAATTCATATTTATATGAAAAAATTACAATTTCGCTATGTTGATAAAATCGTAAATTACGAATAATTTACGAAATTTTCCTATTAGAATATTTGTATTCAATCATGTTCAAAAAAATATCATAAATGTAATTTTGAAGTTGTCTAATGTATTTATGATCCTCAAAATGGAAGTTTATGCTCAGTTTTGCCTTATTCTGACATGTTAAGTAAATCGTAAATTCCAAATAACATACGAATTTTCTAAATTGGAAAAATCATAGTCTATGATATTCATGCCAGTATCCTAAATAATATTTCGAAAGTGGTTTGACATCTTTACGATGAAAATATTCCTCAAGATTGACGTTTATGTGAAATTTTGCTCTATTCTGCCATGTTAAGAAATTCGTAAATTTCCAATAACTTACGAAATTCTTATATTGGAAAATTCATATTCATTAATATTCATGCCAGTGTCCTAAATAATATTCAAAAAGTAGTCTGACATCTTTACAATGAAAATATCTCTCAAAATTGACGTTTATGGGAAATTTTGCACTATATTGCCATTCGTAAATTTTCAATAACTTGCGAAAATTTCAAAGTAGCATATTTATAGTTACTGATGTTCATTCCGGCATCAAAACTGATATTTTAAAACTGGTCTGACATTTTTACAGTAAAACGTTTCCATTTAATGTACGTTTAAGTGAATTTTTGTCCTATTCTCCCATGTTAAGAAAATCGTAAATTTCTCATAACTTACGAAGTTTTTTAATTCGAATGTTGCAAATGAATAGGGTTCTTTCCAGTATCGAAAGTAATATTTTAAAACTGATCTGACCTCTCTGCGATCATTTGTTCGAGAGATATCGTGTAAACAGACCAACACACTGACGGACTAACGGACTGACACACTAACAGACACCCTACAGACAGACACCATACAAATTTTGTCATTTTCGGATTCCTCACACCTGAAAACGCATAAAAAAGTAAAAAAAACGAGGTCGAAATTTTTCACGATTGCCTAAGTTCCCCATACCTAAAAATGAGCTCATCTTCCTGCACAAAAAGGAAGGAAAAGGAAGAAGTAGTCATTATTCTGATCATTATATTGAAAATTTCATTTATTTATTTAATTAATTTGTCAAGGAAAAAATATATATACGTATGGTATGCCCATGAAAACTACCTTTTCTTAATAGCTGTGAAATGTTATTTTTTAATTTATTTATTTATAATCTAATAATAAAATTTGTCTAGGATATTTTTCAAAAGTTTCAAGTCAGTTGGAGTAAAAATTTTGGAGTGGGAGCCTTTGTATATTTCCTACATTAAGTTTCTTTATTTCACTTAAATATTCTCGCTTTAATTGCTTGAATCGCTGTTTTCTGAAAACACTATTTTTGAATTCGGTAAACATGATTTCTCAAAAACTAATGTACCGATGTTATTGATATTTTGAAAACTTCTTCAAAATAGAATTAACTATAGTGAACCAACGAAGGTTTATTCTTTCTTTCTTTTTTAGTTCCCCATCATACTATAGGTATG
This sequence comes from Salticus scenicus, assembly GCA_963930645.1. Lineage (NCBI taxonomy): Eukaryota > Metazoa > Arthropoda > Arachnida > Araneae > Salticidae > Salticus > Salticus scenicus. The sequence continues at coordinate 39,422,709 of OZ005659.1, forward strand.
GGGAGCTTAGGTAATCGTGAAAATTTTCGACCCCGGTTTTTTGACTTTTTTATACGTTTTCAGGTGTGAGGAATCCGAAAATGACAAAATTTGTATGGTGTCTGTTAGTGTGTCAGTCCGTTAGTGTGCTAGTCCGTTAGTGTGTTAGTCCGTTAGTTTGTTTGTCTGTTTACACGATATCTAACGAACAAATGATCGCAGAGAGATCAGACCAGTTTTAAAATATTACTTTCGATACTGGAAAGAACCCTATTCATTTGGAACATTCGAATTAAAAAACTTCGTAAGTTATTAAAATTTACGATTTTCTTAACGTGGGAGAATAGGACAAAAATTCACTTAAACGTGCATTAAATGGAAACGTTTTACTGTAAAAATGTCGGACCAGTTTTAAAATATCAGTTTTGATGCCGGAAGGAACATCAGTAACTATAAATATGCTACTTTGAAAATTTCGCAAGTTATTGGAAATTTACGAATTTCTTAACATGGCAGTATAGGGCAAAATTTCACATAAACGTCAATTTTAAGGGATATTTTCATCGTAAAGATCTCAAACTACTTTTGAAATATTATTTAGGACACTTGCATGAATATCATAGACTATGATTTTTCCAATTTAAGAAATTCGTAAGTTATTTGGAATTTACAATTTACATAACATGTCAGAATAAGGCAAAATTGAGCATGAACTTCCATTTTGAGGATCATAAATACATTAGGCAACTTCAAAATTACATTTATGGTATTGGTTTGAACATGATTGAATACAAATATTCTAATAGGAAAATTTCGCAAATTATTCGTAATGTACGATTTTATCAACATAGCGAAATTGTAAATTTTTCATATAAATATGAATTTTGAGGATTACTGCATTGGAAATAGTAGCATGAAAACTAAACAACGGAATTGACCCTGATAAAATAAATTAATAGATTAGAATAAGATAAATATATCGAAGGGAACGGTGGATAGCCTATTAGGCGGGATTTCATTCTGTCACTGTATCAAGCGTTGGTCAAATTCATTTCTTTCAGCATGATTATAATATGTCTCGTACTAGAAATTTATGAGAACCTATATATGATGGGGAACTGAGCAGAGTCCACCTATGTCAACTAGTTTTTTTTTTTTTTTTTTTTTTTTTTTCTTTCGATTAAAAAAAAAATTTACAAGGTTATATGTGGGATAAAATGTACTGAAAATTATATTGTCTTTGGATACAACTCTGCCGGAAATTCAAATTCCAATTTTTTAAAAAAAATCCTTCACTCAAGCACGAGCTATACTTATCAACTAACAGGAAAAATTTGGTTTTTTTAATTTCAGATAAAGCTATCATACATTATATTGACTACCGCAAGGACACATTTTTTTGAAAGGTCACCAGATTTTTAATGAATAATTTATAAAATATCGTTTGAATGTTGCTCTTTCATATGTTCAAAATTTGGAATAAAACTTTTCTTTTATTATATAATACTTAAATCCCCTTTTGTTATTAGAACGCGAGAAATTATTCTTGAGACCCAATACACGAAATTTAAAATAGTTTTTTTTCCTCTCTTTTTTCCCTTTAGCACCAAATTAAAAACAAGTATTAATATATATATTTACGTTTTTTGTTTATTGAAATCAGAACACAATTTTTGTAATATAGAATTATTACACCGAATGACGGAAATGAAAATTACATTATTTCACACATTCTTAGAGAAACTTAACCATTGGATGAAAATCAATTGTGTTAGCCATATGGAATTCACTTACATATCTTTTAACGCAATTTTTAATTAATTAATTAATTTACTTATTTTTATTTTTTATTATTAATTTATTATTTTTTCTTTTCTTTCTTTCTTCTTCTTCTTTTTTTTCCCCCCTGGATTTTGGTAACCTAAAACTATTTTTAGAAATATAGCATATAGGAGATCTTTGGCACTAAATTAAAATCTGATTTTGCAGATTAAGGCGTGAAAAGTATTTATTCTATAGAGGAATTTTTATTATATATTTATTTTATTATTTATTATATTTTCTTTTCTTTCTTTCTTCTTCTTCTTCTTTTTTTTCTGGATTTGGTAACCTGAAAGTATTTTTATAAATATAGCATATAGGAGATCTTTGGCACTAAATTAAAATCTGATTTTGCAGATTAAAACGTGAAAAGTATTTATTCTAAAGAGGAATTTTTATTATTTTATTATTTATTATATTTTCTTTTCTTTCTTTCTTCTTGTTCTTTTTTTTTTTTTTTTTTTTTTTTTTTTCTGGATTTTGGTAACCTGAAAGTATTTTTATAAATATAGCATATAGGAGATCTTTGGCACTAAATTAAAATTTGATTTTGCAGATTAAGACGTGAAAAGTATTTATTCTAAAGAGGAATTTTTATTATTTATTTATTTTATTATTTATTATATTTTCTTTTCTTTCTTTCTTCTTCTTCTTCTTTTTTTTTTTTTTTTTTTTTTACTGGATTTTGGTAACATGAAAGTATTTTTATAAATATAGCATATAGGAGATCTTTGGCGCTAAGTTAAAATCTGATTTTGCAGATTAGAGGAATTTCATCATTTGTGAATTTTTTTTATATGATGAAGTTCCTTTGCATTTATATGTATATATATTTCCTTTACATCTTTTTCTTTTTAATTGTGGATTCATTTTAATAGTAATATAGCAGCATAAAAATTAAAAAATGTCTTAAAATTTAACATTCAGCTTTTGATGAATTTATAAATGGCCTTTTCTGTCGTAAAAGTAGAAGAAGAAAGATGTGACAATTTTTCTGATCATTAACAAAATATTTCTTACTTATGTTTACCCTGGAGCTGAGGTTCTTAAAAAAAAAAAAAAAGGATAAAATTACTTTTAATTTATGAAGGTTTATTTATATATTATTATTTTTTTTTTTTTTTTTTTTTTTTGTCTTGTATTTATTATAGCACTAAAAATTTAATTAAAATACTAATTTAACATTTTTAAAATTAATATTATCAACTTACACTAAAATTCTTAATATTTACTATTAAACCTGCTTTAAAACATTTCATGATTTTAAACTATATGGGCGACATAAGAACATGCAAGAAGTTGTTTTACTACAAAATTAATTCTTCTCAAAAAATAAACACCTTTTATAATTATGTCATCGCTTAAAGTTTGTGTTCGCTTATGAATCTTTTTAATTTGAAATATTCTGTATAAAATTTTAAAAACTCCCTCATAAACACATTTATTATAGATTAAAAAATGTGAAATATATCTTTGAAAATAAATGTCAGTGTTTGTAATTTTGGTTAAAAAAAAAATGTAATGCCAAGTATTTTACCTTTGAACATTTTTTATATATAGAAATTAATAGAAAAAATTGATATTTCTCGAATTTAAAATAAATTTGCAATGTTTGTGGACTTTATTTACATATGAATGAACTGATATACGGAGAAAATTCCTTTAATCATTATTACTATTATAGCAGAATTTTCCTTTTCAATTTTAACCTGTTTAGAACATTATAAAAAAAAAAAATAAAAAAAAAAGCAGATTTTTTTTTCCAACTTTCTTTAAAATTTTAGATAAAATATTTAAACAATATTAAATTTATTTTATACTTGCTTTTAGTTTTAATTAATTTATGACTTATATGTTTAACGATTACATACTTGCCAACCATCTCATTAATAACCGTACATTTGGTTAACGCCTCTTGAAAAAACGCCCCTTTTTTCACACCACTTTATTTTTAGAGTAATTCTCTTCAAATAGTGTCACGATTAAATAAGATTAAAAAATGACTGGTGTGAAAAAAAAGGAGGTACTAAAAATTGTACGGTTCATAATGAGATGGTTGGCAAGTATACGATTAAAAACAGAATTATGACACAAAATTTATGGCAGATGAATTCAATTCAATGAAAAACACACAACTATAAACTTAAACACAGGCTGCATAAACAACATTCATGCCTGAAAGCATAACATTGTTTTCATCTCACAATTTGTATTCTCACTTTGGCAGCACTTAAGCACTTATCCGCTCAACCATTTTATTGCAAACAGAAGTTTCATTATAGTTTTTTCATGTCAAATACACGAGAATCAAAGTCTATCGTGTTTCACATCTCGAGATAGATTACACGGCACTATATTGTTGAAGAGTTGTTAGATGATAATGATTTTGAAGACGACAATGGCGAGTAATAAATATAATTAAACGAAAGACTCACAGGTTGTATAAGGCATGAAACCACTGCACGCATAGAAGATGAATAGATACAAAGCCATTATTATCGATCACTATTTAGATGGTCATTTTTCTATTTTTATATCTTAAGTGTGATAGAATACTCTTTTTCTATTTTGTTTGCATTCATTCGGTTTTTGTTCTGTGCTCATTTTCAGAAAGTGTTTTGAGATACATGTGGAATTTATTTTGTCAGTGGCACAATTCCACACGTGGAAGTTTGAAAGCAAAATTGTGGCCTCTCTCGCTCTTTTTTATACAGTTTGCATAAACAGAAATTGCGATATATGGCATTGTGTAGTACAGTAAAGCATCGATAATCCGGCACTTATGACCATTTATTATTATTTTTTTTAAATCTCCACCCGTAAATCGTAGTATTCAACGGGTTGAAAATATTTAAAAATCATCATGTCTCGTAAAATTATATTACGTTTTAATTACACTAAAAATCGAGACAATTATAATATCATAGCCTCCTAACTAGGTGCCTGCCGCGTAGCTCGGAAACTAGGCAACAGTTGAAGCGGTAGACAGCGTCACCTAATACAGATTATAGGACTTTTTTATTCAACTGTCACCAATAATTTAAAGAAGTGATACATGATATATATAATCGACGTTTCTTCAATTCTATTCGCCTTTTATGTATATCATATCCCATTTTTTTAAATTTTTGGTGGCTGTTGAATAAAAAAGTCGCGCAATCTGTACCAGGTGGCGCTGTCTACCGCTTTAACTGTTGCCTAATTTCCGAGCTATGCGACAGGCATCTAGTTAAACGAGGCTATGATAATATACATTAAAATATACAATTAGAATATTAAAATAAACGCAACATAAATTTACACGTTTCGAGCCTTATTTTAGGCTCCTCATCAGTAAAAACATCATAAAAGTACACGTTGAGATGAGCCGATTGATTTCTTCCACAAAAGCACAGCGTATTCGGCAGGGACTGCGCATGCTTCATTAAGAGGTGAAAAATGTATTTTCGAATACCAGCCCTCAAGGAAAATTCTAGAATGATAATTTGAACAGTTTTTTACAATTATTTTAATATTGTCAAAATCAGGAAGATGGTCGGTTTCTATGGCATGCTGGTCAATTTTAGAACGAATATCGCGGTTTTTGAAATTTATTTTATTTTCAAGAATTCGAGTATGAAGGGAACAGCCAGTTTCACCAATATAATAAACAGAGTTGCAAGATTTATAAGGAATATTATAAATAACTCCTGTACGGGAATCGGGGGGGGGGGGGGGGGAATAACAGGTTTAAAATTATAAAGGAAATTACGAATCACAAACTGGGGTTTATAGGACACAAATATATTAACAGTACGTAAAATTTTTGCGTTATAGATTCAGAAATTTTTTTATAGTATGGAATAGTAATGAAAGATTTAGGTGATTTGTAGGAGTTAATAACATGATTATCAATGTTAAAGTCGTATTCATTTAATTTTCTTTTAAGCCAGCGAGGGGGGTAATTATTACGTTTTAAGTCCAAAAAAATTCTTTTTAATTCTAATTAGAAAAGTTCTTCAGTCCTGCAATATGATTTTGCGCGGTGAAGTAAAGTATGGAAATCAGCAGACTTGTGTAAAGAGGAGTTTACTGAATTAAAATTTAAATATTGACCTGAGAAAGTAGGTTTCGAAAAAACAGCAGTAATAAATTTAAAATTTGTATAAGAAGGGAAACGTTCAACTAAAATATCTAAGAAGGGGGAAGAACTTTCTTATCTTTTTCTTGTTCTAACGTAAATTGAATTGATGGATTAACGGAATTAGCCTAATTAAGAATACTAAAAATATGTTGATTATCAGCAATAACAAAAATATCATCCACATATCTACGCCGTTCAACGGGTTACTCGTTAATGACCTTGGAGCAGCATACTTGTCAATTTTTAGGGATCGTCAGTACAATTTACGGTTTTTTATTTCCCGCTGTTGTCGGATTAACGATGCTTCACTATATTTAAAATAAAATTAAGCATTGTAAATATTGTCTTCTTCTGACGCAAAAGTTAATTTCCAGTATAGAAGTGAAAAATGATTAACATTGTACAAATGCGTACTATATCAAAGTTACTTAATTGGTATCAGTAAAAAATAACGTCAATAAAAACATCTATCTACACCTTTAGACAAGGGGGAGAAAAAAGCCGCACTTGGATACTTTCTCTTTTTTTTTTTTTTTTTTTTTTTCCCAGCAGCCATTATTATTTAAGTAAAAAGCAAAATTTCGAACAGGTTTTATGACGTTGTCCTCCACGTATTATGCAATCATGGAGATTTTATTTCTTTCCCTGTTTAGTTTTTAAATTACTATAAATAAAAAAGTGTACGTAATTTTTTCTGCAGCGTGGCTTTTTTTTCCCCCTTTAGTATACGTAATTAGACTATGACAAAACAATGCAGTAATAATAATTAGAAAATCTTTGAAAGAAAAATGCAACAGCTGGATCTTTGCGCTTTCTCTATTTTAAAATTCATAGATATTTAGATTTAAAAAATATATGGTTTTAGCTTATAATGTGTGGTTTATTAAGTCAGTTTAAAATATTTTTTATCTTAAATTGTAATTTGGTAAACAAAACAAAAAAAAAAAAAAAAAAAAAAAAAAAAAAAAACTTATACATTGTTTTACATAAAATGTATAAATGTTTAGGATGTTCATAAACTTTCTTCTAGTAATGTATGTCATCCTTTACATTTTTAAATTTTTATTTTAGTGTTTCGTATTTCCATGAGCTCAAAATTATTTATATATTTGTATTTATTCTCTTATTTATGCCCTGCGTTGCCCCCCTCCCCTCCCCTTTTTTAAAATTTATTTATTTATTTTATTTTATTTTATATTATTCATTTATTTATTCATTTTTCTTTCTTTCTTTTTGAAAACATTTATTGATCTCATTTCAGCTCACTTCCTATTACCAAGTTGAGCTGTTCAACAGCTTAGAATAAAAAGGACTTTTTATTCGAACTAATTTAATACTAAAATAGGTTTTTAGTTGTAGCCACCTTTTTTCGTATCAGTAAATAAAGAAGTAAACAAATATTGCTATTAACAGTAAAAAGAACAAAAAATAATATTGAAAAACAATAAATAAATAAATAAATGAAATATTTTGGGTCAAAGCAACAGCAGCGAGAAAATAATGAAAGTGACAACGCACAAAAAACAATAAATAATCATAAATAATTTTTAAAAATATAATACTTATTAAATTGAAAACGGAATGAATATTAATATATATATATATATATAATATATATATATATAATATATAATATATATTATTATATATATTAATATATAATATATATTAATATAATAATATATTAATATATATATTATATATATATATATATATATATATATATATATAAGAGATTGAAATGACACAAACTAAAAACTAAAAGTTATATGTATACATACATACACATACATTGTATTAAAAAAAAAAAAAAAAAAAAAAAAACTTTCTTGAGAGAACTTTTGCATAGTATATGCAATCCGCGATTGTAATGAAATGCTCGCCCTCTGGTGGGTTAAGGTGAAATTACAATTAACATGAATAGCTTTCGGCTTTCGTTGAGACGCCATTGCTTGCCGATGTTTAGTTTCACATATATTTATTGAATAAAAATGAATAAATCCGGTAAAAAAGATAACACATACTGTTGTGTGCTACAGTGTAACTCAAAAGGATCAAGAAATCCAAAAATAAGCTTCCATTTATTTCCAAATGAGAAATTTAAAATTTCAGTTGCTGCGGCTAATGGGAGTAAAGAATTAATCAGATGATTTGAAACTAATATTTGTTCAGCTTCAGATAAAAATCTACTTCTGATCGAACTTTGAATAAACTGAAATATTTTTTCCAAAAGCAATCGATTTTCCATAATGTAACGGCGGAGAAATTAAAGCACGAATATTAAGTAGTAACACAAATAGAACAATTATAAATACACGTGGCTATTATATTTACTAACAACAAAAGCTGAAAAAGCGCCATCTATCGATCCTTACAAACGCGGATCTTTGCCAAATGACTGTGCTACTTAAAAATAAATAAATAAATGGGGGGTGGGGGAGGAGAGGTGCATTTTGTTTTAGCAGAAACAAATCTTTTTTAAAACTTTATTTTTTTAATTTTCTTTCATCTACATTTTATAGGAAACAAATTCAATTTAAGAATATATTTTTCTAACATTTTTCCTTGTTAGATTTTCTATAATAAACACACAATTTTTTTAATTAAAAAAAAGGGGGGGGGAGGGAGAGACAGAAACAAGAATAAAGAAGCTTATGTAATTTCTAATTATAAATAAACCCTACAATAAATCATCGTCATCAGCTCTGAAAATAGAAGTGGTATCATTTGTATTTTCCCTTTTTAATAGCCACGTAATTTTTAATACTATCGTTCAATTTCATACGGAATACTTGCATCGTTAATAAGTGATTACGAAGTGGAAATAACAGAAAAGAATTCTCTAAATACAACCCTTAACAGAAAAATTTCCCAAACGTGTTTGAATATAACGCGATAAAAAGAAAAGAAACACAAATGTTTTTTTAAAAAAAAGGAAAGAAAGAAAGAGCAATGAACTAGACCTGATTTTACAGTTTCTCCCATAATTATATATTTTTATTTATATGCGAAAAATATTTAGAATCATTATGTAAAATTCTTTAAAAAGCATTTTCCTTTTCTAAGAACAAATAATCTAAAAACGTGGGAAAATTAATACAATAGTGGGGAATTTTCACTTTTTTACTTTTGTTATTTATTTAATACATGCAGTAGTTAAAGAAATATAAATTCACTTATTGATATAATTTAATTTTTAATAATAGTTAGGAGCGGTGGTGTTCAAACAAAGGTTGGCGACCGCAAATTGGCATTCGAAAAACTATTTTCAGGTCGCATGGTGGATGAAACAATTGTAAAATTCAAACATATATACGTCATTGGCAAATAAAAATACGTCATATTTTGGCTCGGCATGTTACCTCGATGCCCTAATTAAAGTCGCACAACAAAAAAGCTTGAATAACACTGGTTTTGAAGATATTTTTAACACTCATAAATATTTTTAGAATTTCATAAAATTAATATACATTATTAATTTATTTTTATTTTGTTATTATTATCATTATTATTATTTCAGATTTAGCGTAGAATGCTTTCTATTGGATGTCTTACATGTAGTACAACTGGTTAGTGCACAAGGACTCGTAAAATAATTTTGATATATTGCGCTCTAGTAGGAGTATAAGCACATTTTTGCCCTTTTTACACTGCTCTAAACATACAAAATGAGCATGCATTTTTCAGGTGCAATAAAGAATATTTCTTCTAGAAAATGACGAGATTAACACAGGGCAACACAAAACTATTACGTATCTTTATGGGAAATAGCTCTTTTAGAAATGAATAAAGCACCAAAATTCGATTCATAGAAGCCATTTAATCCTATATGTTGATATAAAGTTCTTTTTTCATATACGTGAGGGGGGGGGGGAGGCTGAGCGTGTAATTTAGCTGAAATAAAAATATATAAAATTTTTCTATGGTCAGTTTTAAAATATCTGCTTCTAACATACCTAATTGATAATTATAGTAATTAAGTATAAATACACTGTACTTAAAACGTAAAATTTAGGAATTCTGACCAAGATTACAAAGAATTAATTCAAAGTTTCAGCCTCAAAGAAATACTTGATTGAGTAATAATTATAGTAGTAATATAATCTTTTAGAAACTGTGTGTTGTTATGCTACTAGTTTTAGTACAACGGCAATATATTTAATATTTTTATATTCTAATGCATGTATAGACCATAGATATAGTAATTTATATCCCCATGTTAACGAGCAAAGATTTTTGATGCCGAGAAAGTTTTTTGGCATCAGCCATTAGAGAGTTAAAACTCGAAAACAGTAATAGAATAGAATGATAATGAATTTTGAAAATGCCGAAATATTACGCGGCTTTTAAATGTTCCAATAAATATATGAAAAGAAATGGGATAAGTTTCCACAAATAAGTTGTATCCAAGTAATTAATGAAAAATATAATTTTTATAATCAGTTGCTTTGTTATTATTATGAAATAATTACTTTTTTCATATTTAATGGAATACTTTTTTAAATTTTAATATTTTTTAAGATTTTATATTAGTAAGTAATATGGAATTCTCAAAATTCTTTTAAATGTAGTTAGCAGCCGTGAAAGTTTCAATATATAACTAGTATGTTGTGGCCACCACAAGACTTTCTTCCATATATAATCCTACACAAATTTACGCAATACAAATAATTTATTAAATTATAATTTATTAAAATTATTTTTCATGACGAATGCAGACGATTTTTATCCAAAAAAGTATAATAATAATAAATGCCGAAAGAAAGACAGTTTTGTGCAAACATGAGTATAGTATAGTAAAAAAAAAAGAAAACGAAAGGAAAACGAAAAGAAAGAAAGAAAGAAAAAGGGGTATCTGGAGTTTTTCATTCTCTTTTAGTGCATAAATTTATTTGATAAATTACCTATGTGTATTCCCGTGTATATTCACCTCGGGAAAATACATTCATAAGAGAGTAAAATTGCCGTTTTTTCCCGAGTAAAAAAGGTATCACTTTTCCCCTCTCAATGATCAATCTATGTCTTATTACTTATTACTATATCTATGGTATAGACATATTTTGATAACTCTAAAACAGTAACTTAGTAACAATATTTATAAAGGCCACTAACTCCTAAAAATTAGTCCATGGAAAAGTATGTAATTTTAAAATACAAAAATATTCTAATGTTAGATCTTTATCTAACGTGCAGCCGTAAGGCCGCCTCAGATTTAATGCATTGGTTGCAGCTCTGTTTTAAGGCAACTCTTCTAAATTAACTTTATTTACATAAGAACTGTTCAATTCAAACTCCTTTTCTACCTTCTTCATCTCTGACTTTCTTGCAATAAAAGGACATAGGATACTTTCTTTTCATTTTTGAATGTTGAATTTAATACATAAATACAGAATGTGCAAAATGAAATTAATTTTTGTAGTAATGAAAGTAGTTTGTTTTGAAGTTATTGTAGTATTTTGAATTTGAAACTTTTATATTATTTAACGTCTATATTATTTAACGTATGTCTGCTTTTTTTTTCTTTGAACACTGATTTAATCGGAATAGGTTACATTTGATGAAAATATAATGAAAATAATTACAGATAAAAAATAAAAAAAAAAAACTTTTTTATATACCACGTTTTTAAATTTTCTGTTGAATCATATAAACTTGACAATTCTATGTATTAATAAATACTTTAATTTTTTATTTATTAGTTTATTTTATTTTATTTTATTTTTAATGAATTATCCCATCAACTTGGCAGAAAATGATCAAATGCGTAATAAAGAGAGTTATTATAAGAAATTTTCACACATTTATTAATTGAGTAAAAGTATTAAAAGAATGCATTATCATCCTGTTCTGAGATATTCTAAAAGTTTCAAATGTCTAGCTAGTCGGGAAGTTAGTTAAAAATCGATTGCAAGATTTGTACTCGACAAACAAACAAGAAAGCGAGTTAATAAACACGTGGTATTCTTCGACCACATTTCATGAAACCATGGAAGCATCTGTGCAAGTACAGTCGGTAACAAAAGTGTCCGAACACTAGCAAAAATTCCTATGTAAAAAAGTACACTTCATACGGTTTTGTTAAATAAATCCTTGCCGAATCCTGTTCTTTGTCAGTCTAAAAACATGATTCGATAAGGATTTATTTAACAAAACCGTATGAAGTGAACTTTTTTTACATAGGAATTTTTGCTAGTGTTCGGACACTTTTGTTACCGACTGTACTAACTCAACGAGTTCAATGTAAAATAGGGGTGACAGCCATCTGATTGAGAGAAAATGAGCAATAACAGAGCGCGGAATTACTGGATGTTTTCCAAATTTCAAACTGTCGGTCAAGCTGGCATACCCTCCAGCATTTTGGACGCATCCTCACTGCTAGTTTTACGGTATGTGACTGCACTGTAATATGATTTTTTTCTTGCCATTTTGCACTGATGTTTTAAAATTTGCAAGCTGCCAATCTTCCAACTTATGTTAAATGGTAAATCATGTGGTTTTTTAAGACTACAGTATAAAACAGGAATAAACTACTACGTCAGAAACGCCAAAGAAAAAATATTGAGGTGCATACAGCTGTTTCGGTAGCCTAAAGCGTACCGTCTTCAGTGCAAAAAGAATTCTGAATCTGGAGAAGTACTCGTATATATAGGAGAGGGACCGGATTTAGTTCAACCAATAGGATTACGGAAGAGGTGGGGAGTGTGGCCAATAGGAATTAAGGAATGTGTAGCTGTGTAAACAGTAGAAAAATTAAGGAAATGTGGACTGAATGTAAAATTTCCAACAATCAGACAAATAGGGAACAGCGAAATCACAATTTACAAGGTTTTTACAATTTTTATAAATATTAGGCTACCGAAATATAAATATTAGGCTACCGAAACAGCTGTATGCACCTCAATAAATTTTCTTTGGCGTTTCTGACGTAGTAGTTTATTCCTGTTTTAATATTCCAATGCCAAGTCTCCTGCTATTACTACAGTATAAAAATTGCGAGTTTTCAACCGATTTTGACCAAAGTTATTAAATGACTATTAAATAATGATTATTCTTTGAATTCAGTTGAAAATTAAGATATTTTTATATTAAAAAAAAATAATAATAATAATATTTAATTAAATTTTCAAGCTAAACTTCTCACTTTACTCATATATAGTTTGCATTTTTCAGGCGTAAAATATCTTATGCAAAGATAAACTAAGAAACAGTGACTTACACAGACGTACCAAAAGAAAAACCGGAAACAATAAGTACTGGTTTCGTGCATGACTGAAAATGCTCATCTCACAGACTGATACAATACTTTTTTTATTTCCTTTTTATAAACTAGTATCAAAATATAAAGACCACGACAGATACTATCATTAAAATAAGGAAGATTTTTTTGCCAGTCTCCAGCAACCAAGCCGGTTAAGGCGGAAAAGAAACACGTCTAACTATCAGATTGTTTTGTTCCTAAACACCAGTTTATGCAAAAGATGGACAGTTTATATTTATCTAACACAATTATTTAGGTATTGTTTTGATATCTTTTGTAACTCTTTGAAGTACTTAGATAAAATGGGTTGGGGAAAAAATCATGATTTCTCTTGAAACCAATCAAACTGGAACATTAGATTTTTCTAAATTTTTTACTCTCTTTCACTTTGGTGAGATTTTTTCCTTGATTGTTAAATTTTGATAATTAATTTTATGGAGAATATTTGTTAGTTCTCCATGCGGAAGAAATTGTAATAGAAGATAAATGTTGTTATAAAAAATCTATATATATGCCAAATTGCTTTATTTATTTTTTTTTCCTTTATGAAACTGAACTTGTGGATTTAGGGTGGATCGAATGAAAACAATCTTGTCTTATCGAAAAGGAGTACCCATCAATAGTAGCTTAGGCAAGGCCTATAAACATTTTTTTTAACTTATTTTTTATATCATCTTCAGCCTCTACACCTATTGAAATTGTGATTTTTCTATAATTTTCTTCCACAACCTGTATCGACGAAATGAATTTGGGGGTAGCCTTAATTTAATAAAATAGATATGAAAAATAAAGTACCGTAATTTCTGGTAGATACCCCGCAGGTTACATAATCCAGTTTTGCACCAGAAATTTCAATTGATAAATAAATTTATATTTGTACGAGCTCTTCCTTCGAAAAAGTATAGATTTCTCTATTGTATAAAATTTCTGGTGGAGAAATGACGCATCTTAATTGCGGGTTATCTACCAGAAATTATGGTACATTATTTGCTTGTTACTCTTTTGGTATTACAGCTTCATCCAGTGGATGAAATTTTGAGATTTTTTGTCATTTTTGAGTCATTTTCGAGAAAAAAACGATATTATTTTTCTAATATATTTTTAACATGTTAACATTAATCTAAATTTATTTTGTGAATATAAATTGTGGAAAAAAAATTTCAGAAAAGATAGCAAAAAAATTACAGATATTTTAAAATTTAGACTTAAACATTATACAAAATAAAAAATAAATAAATAAAAGTAAGATGAAAAATACAGTAAAAAGAGATAAAATAAAATAATAATAATAATAATTTGCAAAATGTATTCATAAGCCATGTATCGATTTTCGGTAAGACGTGTTTAGTTTTTTTTTTTTTTTTTTTTTTTTTTCGATCTACCTGAATGTATAATAATGTTCATAATATCGATAGCAACTGAGTTTAGTAATTTAACGTGTTTTAAAATTAGCACACAGTTAAAAGGAATACAAAACAGACTACTATATATCGGGACGAATTAACCTATTTTACGAACTACGGACAGTTGGGCTCAAAATTTTTTTGTTGCTGTTTTGATTTGGGTTGGCTTGAATATAATTTTATTATTGCAGCTAGGGTTATGAAAATTTTTAACACTTTCCGAACAAAGATTAAAAATGTTTATCACTTTGATTCTTCTGTCTGTCTATCCTCACTTTAATTTCCATAAAAACTTTTGGAATGCCTGTGGAACAAGTGGAAACTGTGGAAGTGTGAAACCGTGGAACAAGTGATTATTTTTTGGACTGTTTCAGAACATTAATCGAATAGTGACTTTTACTGTACGAGTAACAGCTTCAGCTGTTCCCAGAATATTCGAAGAATTAACACTACTATTGGGCTGTTTTCGAGAATATTCGTTTTAATAATAGTTTTATTGTACAGATTCGAGAAGTTAAAAAAATATTTGATTTTGCCAAGAAGATCCCATACTAAAGCTGTGACGAAAATAGTCGCCAATCGAATCATATTTATTTAAACGTGTCAATTATTCAGTTAAAAAGAAATCATTTAACCCTTTCAGGGGCAGAGAATTTAAGTTCATTTAAAATCAAGTGCCACCAGTGTGTGAGAACAACATTAAAAGAAAAGTAATAAACGAATGTTTTCGGATAAGGTAAAAGACTAAAATTTTATAAATAATTTCTGGGATGAATTTTTGCGGTTGGGAACTAAAATTAGGTGGTATAAAATATATACCACCGCCCCTGAACGGGTTCAACGTAGTGCCCAGCGAAGCAGGCAAAGTCTGCTAGTATATGCTATTCAGGTTCACTATGGCATATTGTAAATAGTATAAATAGTAGTACTCATTAGTATACAAATACTTACAAAAGAATTAAAATATATTGTAGTCTACGAGAAATATTTCTTTTACGTACGTTTTATTACTCATATATTGCTCAAAACATAATGAAATTGATACGTATTATCCAAATACATATAAGCATGTTTTTTTATAGAATCGGCATTAATTAGTATTAACGGTTCATTCACAGGGACTTAAAAATTATTCGAATATATAGCTGTTTATGAGAAATGTTTCTTAAAAGGTAATATGAATATTCCTATATTGAACAAAACAAAATGAAATTGTTACACATTATATAGATGCACATAAGTATGCTTCCTTTATAACAAGGTCTCGTTAGTATCGATGATTGGTTTACAGGATTGCACAAAAGTATACAGATTCTCCATAATACATAAACAGCGTTTTTAATACTCGAAACAAAGTTGAAAAATTTAAAGTTAAACGCAATAATAGGTAAGCAGAGTTGGAATGTATTTGTAATCTATGCGATTTGTTATTCTTTTTTTTTTTTTTTTTTTTTTTTTTCTCCGGACATTTTAGCATTTTGTTAAAAGATATTGTATTTTGCTAAAATGCGTTGGTAAGAATTTCGCTAAAAAACAAAAAACAAATAATTTCATAAAACATATCTCTATATAATAATATCTAAATTTTATTCAAATATTCGCGAGTAAAAATTATGAAACCACTGCAAATATCGGAAATAGTTATTTATTTGGTATATTTCGATTTAATTTAATTTTTAATGGATGATTTTAAATACAAGAATATTTTTTTTAATGTCAAAATTGAGAATTTGCTTCCTAGAAGCATTCTAAGTACTATTACCTGCGCGATGTGATCTACCCCTACTCACTACTCCCCTTTAAAAAAAATTTTTCGTTTTGCCCATATGACATTTTCTATTGTTGAAATAAAAACAAAGTCTCACTGATTTGTGTTTCTTAAATCATAAGCACGGATGCTTGGTTAAAATCAGCAGTGAATAGAAGAAATTGAAAAGAAAATTGGGTATAACCAAGTTCAGAAAAGGAAATAAATACTATCCAAGGAATTGACTTTCGAAAACACTAAAATACTGGTTATGCATTTTAGTTAAAATACTGAAGAAATTTTTTTGCAAAGTTAAACCTTGCTTATTATCTTAAAAAACTAGCTTATAAATAAATGTTCTGAGTTGAAAAACTGTTTGTAAATAATGTATAGAAGAGAGTTTTAATTTTTAGTAGGCCATCATTTTAAAAAAACTCTTGACGTAGTAATCCATATGGAGCTATTTATGGATATATTATTCTGTGCATAGGATTCTCTTAGAAATACGTATAAAAATTCTCGACATGATAGCCGTTGAACAGAAAAGCTGGCGGTTTATTTTCTCAAATCTAGGTGCCAGATTTTTTTTTTTTTTTATGTCTAACTGTTATATAAAATTGTAAGTGGGTTCGTTGCTATTGCATGTAAATAACAATCGATCGATTCCATGTAAAAAATGATCGAACAGATTTGGCGGAATGTTTTAGTAAAAAGGACGGAATGTAAAGTTTTCACTAGAAGGAAAGAAAGTTAATGGGTAATTTCAACGATCTTTGGTATCGAACTTAGAGACATGCATTTAAACAATTAAAGGTTTTTCACATTTTATTAAAATAAAATATTTTCATTTCATAAACAAAATATTCTTTAAATGTAATAAAATTTTCCGTACTTTTCTTTTCTTTTTTTTTTTTTTTTTTTCAATTCCAAGTGTTCTTTTAATTCGGTAAAAATTATTTAATTCTACTTAGACATCTATACTTGGAATTTAATCACATCTTTTAATTATTTATTTATTTATTTATCTAAGTGTGTTGTAGAGAGTTCGTTTTAAAGTTCTCTCTTTCATGTATGTCTCAGTATCAATGAATGAAATGAATAGAACTTTTTTTTTTCTTTTAAATCTTATACTATTAAGTGAGCAATATTTGTATATATATATATATATGTACAGTCGGTAACAAAAGTGTCCGAACACTAGCAAAAATTCCTATGTAAAAAACGTACACTTCATACGGTTTTGTTAAATATATCCTTATCGAATCATGTTCCTACACTGACTAAGAACATAATTCGGCAATGATTTATTTAACAAAACCGTATGAAGTGTACTTTTTTTACATAGGAATTTTTGCTAGTGTTCGGACACTTTTGTTAAAGACTGTATATTTCACTGTTCTCGAAAACGGTAGCTCGGATAGTTACGTGATTTAACACAAAGGTGCCCTCCGAAGGGTCATTGTGCACATCGAAGTCAGATTTTCGAAATTTTGACTAGTTTTCTTTTAATTAATAAAAATATGAAAATAAAACTTCCCATTTCTATAATGACGCAGAATGGAGAATCTTTGGAGAGATTTGATTGGTTTCTTTGATTGTCATTGATTTGAGTAAATTTTACATCGAACTACAGCTACGTTATGAGGAATTACGAGAGATTTGATTGGTTTATTTGATTTTTATTGATTTGAGTGTATTTTACGTTGAACTAGAGCTACGTTATGAGGAATTACGAGAGATTTGATTGGTTTATTTGATTTTTATTGATTTGAGTGTATTTTACGTTGAACTAGAGCTACGTTATGAGGAATTACGAGAGATTTGATTGGTTTATTTGATTTTCATTGATTTGAGTGTATTTTACTTTGAACTAGAACTACATTATGAGGAATTACGAGAGGTTTGATTGGTTTATTTGATTTTCATTGATTTGAGTGTATTTTACGTTGAATTAGAGCTACGTTATGAGGAATTACCAGAGATTTGATTTAATTTTTAATATTTTAATATTATGCGACTTTTACGATTGGCGCCGCGGGCGCCCGAGAGCATGGTTTTTGGTAAAAATTTTCATGGTTCTCTGGCCAGTCAGCTGGTGAAGCTAGCTAGTATAATTAATACGCAAACTGTTTCTATCTTATGTAAAAACGCATGCATAAAATTACGGGACTTCTCATAATATGAATTAAAATAAGGTGTATCCGAAAATCTAAATTAAGTGGAAGGCTATAATAAAGTAAAGAGAATTAATATTAAAAAAAAAAGTAAAAGAAGGCTAAAAAACAAAAATTAAGAGTACCTTCATGGTTCGCTGATCTGAGAGCACCAAAAACTCAATCGAACCAACTATAAGTTTTATTCGGTGGTCCGCGGAACCAGCTGACAAAATATCATTTCTCTAATTCAAAAGTTTATTTAAAATTATAAATGTATATATTTATGTGATTACTTATATAATACCGTAAAAAATGTACAACCTAATTTGTTAAAAAGGTAAACCACCTTTTTTTTTTTTTTTTTGTCGTGGTGGTGGTGGGGATATTAAATAAGAGATCAGAAAAATGTGCCAAAAATATCACAGTATAATCAAATACCTATTTCCTTACTATTTGTTTTAACTATCATTTTGGAGCAACAAATACTTCTTTTTTAAAAAATTGCCCTCAGAAAGTGTCCTAACTGCACGACGGCCAGATATGACATTCCAAATTTTAGAGATATTTTTAATTTTGGAATGTTTCAAAGTGTTTCTATTCGAGAAAATCGTTTATAACTATTTTACATTTTTTTTATAGTTAGTATTTATTGAAGATTTAGATTTTTGGTGGTCATTTTAAATAATAAAGGAATTTTTTAGTAACGAGATGATACTTGCGGACCAGTATATTCTCATATTCAGTGACATTCTTAAATCAATTCTTCCGTTGCTATGAAATACTCGCTTTCATAAAAAAGATAATGAAAATGCATTAATGATTTTTTTTTTTTTTTTTTTTTAAGCTTTTTTCGACAGAACGGACCATATTCCCACTTTGGGTTCGAGGCTACAAGAATATCAGCTGGTCAGGCAAACAATCCTCAACTCTACGATAGCAAAGCATTGTGGCTTGCAAATTTTTATCTTGCAATATTATTTATAAGAGTTACAAATTATATGAAATTGAAGTGACAGTGGTACCTTTGTTTTGTTTTTAATCCAGTTTTAGTAAGATACTTTAATATTAATCAACATATGTAATATTAAAAGTTGCCACGTGAACTGTGGCGATGTTAACAAATTTAAATGGATGTTCCATTTAATAAATTCCTTTATTAAAGTGATTGAAATTCTAATTATTTAAGCTTTGATGTCTATATATATGTGTGTGTGTATAAAAGGTTCTTATTAATCTTTTATTCATTATATATGTGTGTGTGTGTGTGTATACATAAAATGTTCTGGAATTTTACGATATGGAATAGTCTTAACTTTATCATTCGATTCAGTTGTTTACATTTCTCTTTTGTTCTTGTTTGAACAGATATCTGATTATTAAGTTTCACTGGAGAAATATTTAGGAAAATGTTATGCGTAACAATAAAATGGCATCTTGAATCTAATTTGTTTACAAAATATCGGCCACGTGTTCGGCGATTTTACCTACTGTGGCGTCACAGGAATATTGTCCATTGGCAACACGACCTCTCAGTAGTCTTTCATTTAATTATTTAAAAAAAATCTTATAAAAAAATTGTAGGATAACCAACTCTGAAATGAAAATGTCTGTAAATTAATACTAATGTCCTTATAAATGTGCCATTGCCCAACTAGCATCACTAACTACTTTTTTATACGCATCTCATTTAATCAGGAATAAAAGAACAAATGAAAAAGATATAAAAAATTATATGTTAGGCATACGTTACGGTTTAATTAACTGTGACGAACATAATTTAAGTAACGAAACATTAGAGTTACAGAATATCGTATGTGCTCGTATACTGTTTAAGAGTAAAAATGAAGAAACAAAGACAGGGGTGGAGAGAACGAACTGAAAAAGAAAAAAAATTCAATATTTTAGAATTTTTAATGCAGTTTATGCACCACGAAAATGAAACCTGTCGTTGCAATGAATCTAAATATCAGAAGGCGTATGAGTAAAATGAATGAAAATCCTATTATACGACAAAAAAAAAATAAAAAAGATGAATTTACAGCAAAATCTTCTTGCAATATGGGTTTCAGCATTCATTGCTGCAAATTGACAATCTCAAATTAACACCCAAATTTTATCTGTTTCTTCTCTACTCATCTGTAGCTAAAATGTAGTAATTAAGTAATTTGTCGAGTTTTTATTATTATTCCCAGCGAAAAATACCGACAGTCAAATCGCCAGCAGATTTCGCTATAAATTTCTTCATTGTTATTTACAGTGTATGCTTAGTTATAAAAAAAATCAGGTTTCATCGGATTTAGCAATGTTGACTAATCATATTATCAGATATCTCAGCATCACCATTAATAGCATTATAGCCACTATAGAAACTTACTTTTACCTACTTTATAAACCCTAATGTAAGCTCGGTAATTACAGTGAAAATTACAGCCATGCTGTGAAAACTGCGTTAGCCAAATATTAATATGCTATAACTAACTACATTGTTTTTTCGGCAAAAATGCTTTCGATCACATTGCCAGCAGATTTCGTCATAATCTCAGCAAAATAAAACCTTAAAATGGTTCGAATTAGCAGCTTGACTAAGCAATTCGGTCCGATTTGGATAGCCAAACTGTACACACGCTCGAATTTAGACGGTATAATTTACTTAAACGGACTTATATTTGTAATCTTTGAACCGAATTAGTTAAAAAGAAAAAAAAAAGTATTTCCAGATGATTAAACATGGCCTCGTCCACGTAACCAATGTTTCACCTTTTAGTGGGCACAGTTACAATCGGTCATATTTATTCATTTTATTTGCCGTGTTTAGATAAACTTTACCGTGGTAATTTTAATGGAGATGCAAAAATCTTTATTTTGTTTTTTACACTTAGGTCTTACTTTAAACAATATCAGAAACGATTAATCGATTTATAAAATCTAAAACTTAAAAAAAAAAAAAAAAAAATAAATAAATAAAGATTCGGTACTTTTATTTTATCACAATTTTATAAAAGCTATTATTATTTTACTTTGCTTAGAGTATTTTACATTTTAATTATTTAATTTAATATACATTCATAAATATGTGGTTAGATAACAACAATGTTGTACATTTAAAACAATATCTTAATAAATTGAGTATTTTATATTTTAATTATTTAATTTAATATACATTCATCAATATATGATTAGATAACACTGTTATATAACTTAAAAAATATCTTAATAAATTGAATTATTTTAAATGTGTGCCCACTAATTTGTCATAATAACTATATATTGATTTTACCTATAAAACATCAATTAATAAAGATTAACGAAACATTATAAAACATTTCTTCAAATCTGAAAACTAAAAACGTATTGCTCATATTCTTTTGCATTAAAAGTAATAATGATCAACTAAATTTTTATATATTCACACTAAATGGCAAATCTGACCATTATCTATACATAATCCTGTATTATTATTATTGCTGTTTCTGTTTACTGTTTTCTATTCATTGTTTCTGTTAGACATACTTTATATAAAATTTCCCCCATTTTTATATATTTTTTACATTTTTCCATTGTATATATTTCTTGTCAAATTCAGCATGACATGACCAGAAGGTAACTATATGCTGGCAGATAATAATAATAAGAATAATAATAGATAAAAAAAAAAATACACAAAACGTAGTTAAAAACTGCTAATTTGAGTCGTGTTTATTATTATTATTATTATTATTATTATTATTATTATTATTATTATTATTATACACTTTCATTTAACTTGGCATGTTACTTATTCATCAGCGAAATTCTGTTTATTTCTGTGTGCAGGTGAAATTTAAGAACAAAAATTTCACTCACTTTCTATCATCAGACTGGTATGAAATTTTGCATACAGGTATAACTCTGATGGCAATGCATGCATCTCAAGTAATAACAGACTTAAAGCTGGGGCCCAAACTCTAGTTCAAAAAATTTTTTCGAATTTCAATCCCCTTCCCATCGCCTGATTGAGCTGAAATTTTGCATACATATATAATTCCGAGATGCTCAGGCTGTAATGGGCTTGGGAAGTAGGTGGGGACTGAAGGACTGGGCCCCAAACCTCAGTTCAAAATTTGTTTTTGAACTTTACCCCATTTCTTAACATCTGGTTAAGTTGAAGCTTCGCATACATGTATATTATCTACAATCGCTGCTAAATTGAAGATTTTTTTTTTATTTCTCTATATATTAAAAAAAAGTTACTGTCACTGGCGTCAATTTTTTTTGTCTGCGACAGCATCTTCTAGCGGAGGGTAGGGTCCTCTGTGTCATGAAAGGTAACAATGTGTTCCGAATGCTCCAAGGAAGACATTTCAGCTGCTTAGAAATTTCTATCATTTTAATTAAAGAAGTTATATATCAACTAAAAATGACAAGTTTATGATGGTACTCTATTTGCCATTTTGAAAAAAGTTTCTCCCAGTGACGTTGTTCTTCGGTCATGAAGTCGTTTTACACGGGAAAATTAAAATATGATCCATGGTTGTATGTAGGTACAGTCGATAACAAAAGTGTCCGAACACTAGCAAAAATTCCTATGTAAAAAAAGTACACTTCATACGGTTTTGTTAAATAAATCCTTATCGAATCCTGTTCTTAGTCAGTCTAAGAACAGGATTCGACAAGGATTTATTTAACAAAACCGTATGAAGGTTACTTTTTATACATAGGAATTTTTGCTAGTGTTCGGACACTTTTGTTACCGACTGTAGGTAGGTACTAGGTAGGTAGGTTGGATTTAACGTCGCACCAGAACTGCGCTATGGGTAATTGGCGACTGCCTGGGACGCACCCCTAGCGATGTTCCAGAGACATGTCATTACAATTTTGATCCTTCACGGAGGGGATGATCCCCCTGCTTTGGTGATCCCCAGAGGTATAGTTTGGATGGGAACATGGAGGACTTTGCGGCCGCGACAGATTTTATGTGTACCAGCCACCATTAGTGAACACGACGGTCTTTGGCAGGCTCAAGTATCGAATCGGCAATCTTCCAATTACGTCTCGGCGCTTTACCGACTAGGGTACCACGGTCCGAAACCATAGATGTAAAAAAGAAAGAAAATAAATATCAACTTTTTTTCTGTACTTTTAGAAAATTAATTTTCTTACATGTTAAAATTAAAATATAATCCCTGGTTGTAGGTAGGTAGATAATTAGGTAGGTTGTGTTTGACGTCGCACCATTACTGCGCTATGGATAATTGGCGACGGTCTGGGATGCACCCCTACGGATGTTCCGGAGACATGCAACTACATTTTTGGTCCTACACAAAAGGGATGGCTCCCCTGCTTCGGTTGCCCCCAGAGGTATAATTTTGATGGGAACATGGAGGATATTGCGGCCACGACATATTTTACGTGCACCAGCCACTGTTAGTGTACACGACGGGCTTTAGCCGGTTCGAGAACCGAACCCGCAATCTTCCAATTACGAGCTCGGCACTCTACCGACTGGGGTACCGCGGTCTGGATCTAAGGTTGCAAAAAAGAAATAAAAAGGGTCATATACTAAAGCTGTAATGCAAAATGGTCTAGATATTATGAATTTCTTTCTATTAAACTATATATATGTATAATATTATATTTTTTAATTTGACATTGAATATGAGGATTTCCAAAATATTTTTTCTGCTTTTGTCTTGTAATATGCACTATTAATACTCATTTTAGCTGAAAGAAAGCAGCGAATAGGCGGGCAGAGCTGCATGTGTTAATAAGTAAAGTGAGTCGGGGGAGAGGCGAAGCCTCCCTCGGGGGTTGATGAGCAGAGCGAGCAGGGGGCAGAGCCCCCTAGTTAATAGAACGAAAAGTCGTACTATTTCTTTCAGATAGCGATTTTGCCGTTGCGTCAATACCAATTTTTATTTTTATTATTTTTTTTTTCGCCTTGAATGAATGTGCAAACTTTTAAAATCAAATATGTAAAGCTGAAAGTTTCACATTGTTTCTGTCAGGATTTTTCGTCCAGCTTATTCGATTTTATAAGAAATAGCTCACAATAGCTCACAACCCGATGACAACACAATACTTCGAAGTCCGATTTTCGAATAGTTTTCTTATAATTAATTAAAATATTAAATTAATAACCACCTAATACCTTATAAATAGCCATTAAAATATTAACTATAATTTAATTGTTGACCAAAAAAAAAAAAAAAAAGAAAAAAGTAACGAGTTCATTTTCTTTTGACATAAAAATAAATTCATTTAATTAAACGTGAGCGTTAAAAAATTGTAAAAGGTTAAATTATGCATCTCACAGAAATTGACGTCGTTATCACTTTAAAGATTTCATACGCATTAATAAAGTGCTAATGTAGTTAGTTCTATAGCTATGATTCAACAGAAAATTTAAAAACATGGTTTATAAAAAGTTTTTTATCTTATAATTATTTCAGTTCAATCAGATAATATGTTCAAAAGATATTAAATAAAAAACCCCATTTTAACTTTAAAATTATTAAAAAGAAAAAAAATGATGCTAAAAATAAATAAATAAATTAGTAAATATATTTCATTTTATGTCGGAAGAAAAATAGTTAAATTATTAAAAAAGTTGTTAAAAAAATGTTTAACTTTTTTTTTTTTTTTTTTTTTTTTTTATGCATTATTTCTATTGGAATGTTATCATTGTAACAAAATACTTTTATTTATATTTAAGTTCCTTCTTCTTTGAGAATAGTCATTCATTTATGAACTCAACTAAGGGAATAATAATAATAATAATAATTTTAAAAAAAAGATTCAATAAACAAAGAGAATAGATTATACTGACTCAATACTGCCTAACGTCAAAATTGACTTGTTTCCCTTTAAAAATTAACTAAAGCATGAAATTTAGGTGGCAATACTTCCTTTTAATTCACTTCAGTCATTTTAAAAAGTATTTGGCCCAGTTTTGTCGTCAAAAAATGAGATAAAAAATAAATTAAATATTAAAATTAAAAAATTAAAATTTTACAGATTGAAATTAATAGTCTTCTGTACTAAATTCTGTCAAAGACAGAATTTTTAATTTTTTTTTTTTTTAAAGTTCGATCGCTAATTTTTATCATCAACTTACTTTTTTATAAACAGCATAGGACTAAGATCATGACTCGATAAATATTTACTTAACAAAACAGTATTAGGTGCACTCCTTTTAAATAGGAATTATTGCTAGAACTTCAATAATTTTGCTGCCGACTGTAGTGTACCATACCGATGAAATAATTGTGGACAACCCTATACAGGACTGGAAATTTAGCAAAATACTCGTGTACGTATTACACATTATGGCAAGGAATATAAAAAGGAGGAAAGAAAACAAAAAACTTGATGAAAATAGTTTTCAATTTTTCTAATCTTTTTTTTTTTTTTTTTTTATTTAACCTGAATTTTTACAATCATTTGCTAAACTAGCCCCTTCCCGAATCAGTAAAATATCTCCTCCAGAAAATTATGAAGTTCTTGCTGATTAATGGTGTTAGAAGTACATATCGTTGGATTTCAGAAATATCCCCTCCGGAAAAAATGCCTTAATTCAATGTGAATAAGATAGGGACGATCCACTCAACCTCCAAGCACCTACCTTAGTTATCGTTATTACGAAGCTCTTATTTTAGCTTCTTATCTTACCTCAGAATTCCATTTTGCATAGCCTTCAGAATAATTTAATCGATAATAGAAGAAAAAGATTTAGAGATATCAAGGACTAAAAGTTATAATCTTCTAAAGAACTGAAAAAAAGCCGATTTAAAATTAAAATATTGCATTTATTTAAGAAAAAGCATGCATTCTGCTATATGCTTGGACCTGAGAAGATAAACTTGACACGTGCCTAATTGCTGGGCTTTTTATGAAAGAAAATTCTTTTTAACAGAGAGGTATGAAAGGATACATTTATTTAAATGATACTTCACGTGCTTTATCAACAACTTAGAAAAAAAAAATGTTTTTTTAATTAACATATTAATTACTATTTAAAAATTAATAGAATACAAAATGAAAAAAAATCTCTCTCTCTCTCTCTATATATATATATATATATATTTCGTTTTTGTAACGAAAATGTCACTTGATTTTCTGAAATATAATTTTAATAATATTATACTTTTAAAAAATTAAAGAACACGCTTTTATTGAAATGTAAACTAAAGAGCACAAAACATCTATCTATAAAGTATTAAAATGCAGGGTAAGAAAAAATCATGTGAGTGACACACCATAATATTTACATCTTTAATAAAAAAAACAATTTTAAAGTTTTTTAAAAAATGGGGTTGCCCCTGGAACCTGCCCCTGAAGGGATAGGCGCCTGGAAACACTTGTATATAGTATTGTCATCGATAATGAATTCGTGTGCAAAATTTCAGGTTAATCGGACGACCAGAAGTAACCGAAAATTGATTTTCAAGATTCCGTTCCATACGTTAATAGTTACATCATGTCAAATGATTAAAAACGTGTTAAAAAGTCTAGAAATTACGTAATATTAACTGAATAAATAACAGAAGGAAGGAATGAGAAATAAATAATTTAGAATTAAACAAAAACCATTTTTAAAAATCTCCCCTGACTGGGCTCGAACGTTAGACCTTTAGATTCGTAGCCCGGAGCTTTACCTCACAGCCACTGCGTTCACGTAGGGAAAGTAATTTTTTACAATATAGATTTTTTGTTTGCTTCCAGAGCGATTACAAACATACATACAAACATACATACAGGTGAAGCTAATAAAAGCGTGTTAAAAATTCACTATATGAAACAGAAAGTGTATAAAGGGATAATAACGATTTATTTAGTATAATTAACACCATACCCAACCTTTTTTAAGGAAATTGCTTTCGCACTTTGATACTAGTAATACTTTCTGTATGTTTATTTTTAAAATTCTGAAAATTAATATAAATATTTTTTATGTGTATTTTTTTATTTCAAAAACTTATTTTTATTGTTTCGTATAAAATCAAAAACAGAAATTTAGTAACATATATGTATGTGTCTCATGGAATTGAGTTATAATTCACTTTAAGTATGTAATAATATTAAATTCAAAGTAAGCCAGATATTTACTTATAAAATCATTTGAAAAATGCACAGAAATTAATATATATTTATACAAAGCAAAAATCTCCCCCTCTGCAAATTATTACACATTTAACTGAAAAAGTTTCAAAATTCCAAGCAAATATTATACGGTAAGTTATAATACAAATTTACAAGAAACAATGGTAAAAGAATTTTTTTTATGTTCACTATAAAAATAGTAAGTAATCGAAGAATAGGTGATGGCGGTAGTGGTGAATCAGATTAAAGCCAATTGTTTAGACTTGGGACCTGGTCCTAAGGGAAGTTGCCCTCCGTGGGAGTCTTTCTAAGGAATCCTAACCCGTATTCACGCGAGTTTCGGAGAAAACCATGGAAATCTCCGAACTGCTAGGTAGAAGAACGCGACCTGGAATCGAATCTGGCACTTACGTCTACCAGCTTTGAGCACAAAACCGCTCGAGCACTGGTAGGGATTTTATGAATAACAGGAAATAATAGAAGAATAGAAAAACGTGAGACATGGGAAACAGGGTGGATAAATAATATTATTACCGCTAGAAAATTCATCGAAAATAGATGTGAATAGAATTATATTTATAGCCGCTTGGATTTTAAGTCTGACTAAAGTATTTTGTTATGAGCTTTATTTATTTATTTATTATTATTATTGCTATTATTTTGTCACAGTTAATTTAAATTATTCCGAAGAAATAAATTAGTTTGGTATGTTTTGAAAGGGTGGATAAATAATATTATTACCGCTAGAAAATTCATCAAAAATAGATGTGAATAGAATTATATTTATAGCTGCTTGGATTTTAAGTCTGACTAAAGTATTTTGTTATGAGCTTTATTTATTTATTTATTTATTTATTATTATATTATTTTGTCGCAGTTAATTTAAATTATTTCGATGAAATAAAGTAGTTTGGTATGTTTTGAAATACAATTAAAAAAAATATATTTTATATAAAATGTGCATCAATGGATAAAACCATTTATTTAGTATAATTCACACCATGCCTAAACTTATAAAGGAAATAATTAAAAATTTAATTCCCTCTCTGATCGTATTTTCTGTACCTTTCGTTAATATCCTTAAAATTAATATAAAAGTCTTTAATTTGTATTGTATTTTTATTTCAAAACTTGTTAATATTGTTCTGTATATAAAATGGAAAACTGAAAATTCATTGCCTCCTATAATTATACGCTTAATAAAATTATAATTGTACGCTTTAAGTAAAATTAAATTAAAAGTATATATTAAAAGTATAGTAAGTTAAATAAAAAACATATTAAATTCAGTGTAAATCAGGTAGTAATATAAAGACATTTCGAAAATTCACAAAAATAGACACATACAATATTTAACCAATTCCACCTGCCAACCATTAGACCTATAAGTACAAAAGCCTCAAAATTTTAAGCAGACATTGTAAATACGAATTTACAAGAAATAATGGTAAAATAAAACATTAAAAAGAATTTTTAATGTTTATTATAGAAAATGGATTGCAATGGAATAATATTAAACGTGAGATATAGAAAAAAGAAGAAATAATAATATTATTACCGCTAACAAAAGATTGATCGAAATAGTATGTGAATAGAACGTTGAATATATTTATGATATTTTAAAAAATATTCAATTATATATCGAAATTATGCAGTCACATCATTAATGTATTAAAGCTATTTTGGACGCTGAAACATATTATTCCTTTTTTTTTTTTTTTTTTTTTTTTTCTTAATTTTCTTAAATATTTTAGGTCTATCAGACCTAGTGTAACCCTGTGTTTTTTTTTTAAACAAAAAATACTCTAATGGTCATAGTTTATTTCAAAGTTGCAATGATTTAAATCAATAACTTTTTTGAAAAGAAAAAAAAAATCACAAATGTAAATCATTTTTAAAGTTGTTGGCTTTAATGGAATGAAATTGTTTCTCTAGCTTTAATATATATGTATACATTAAATAATTTTAATGTAAATTTAAAAATACAATTTGCAAAATATAACAAAATATTTCATTAAATCAATTAATATTTTTCATATGTTTATTTTAGATTCAACTCAAATAAACAACATTAAATAAGCACAAAAATAATTTACCTGCATAATTTATTTTTTAAATTATTTATACATTTTATATTATAGTTCAATTGTTTATTTTATTCTAATTATGTACACAAGTACAGTTTAATGACTAGTGTATGAACTGTACATATTTAGTCAATGTTTTATTCATTGTTTAATATAAATGCTGCGGTAGCTCGGTCGGTAGAGCGCCGAATCGGTAATTGGAAGATTGCGGGCTCGATATTCGAGCCGGCCTAAGACCGTCGTGCACACTAATGGTAAATGGTGCACGTAAAATCCAAAGAATATATAATAATTGAATCTTGTTTAGAAGTTCTTTGGTAAAATCTCTCGGGACCGCAATGTCCTCCATGTTCCCATCCAAATTATAGGGGAGACCCGTGTACCTAGGGCCATCATGTACTTAGGGCCACCCCACTTTATTTGAATAATATTTAATTTTAAGTTTTAATACTCAATTGGGTGAGTAACAACACCAACTGCTACTTTTACAACTACTTTGGAACATTTGAAGAGAAAGTTTTGACAAGTTACATGTAGAAAACGAATTTACATGGTTTGAAGTAAAATTTTGCAGCGCATCTCTTTTGCTGTTTTACAAAGGCAAGTCAAATATTTTTCTTTCATTTTTAGTGTATAATGTTGCTTGTTATATTGAGTAATAAATGAGATATTTAATTAGTCCTCTCTGCATGTGGATTTTTTAGTGGAAGGCATTTTGAATGAAGTTACCAAAACTTGTACCTAGGGCTACATAGTTGCCTTGTACCTAGGGCCAGTGTGTTTGGACCTTTTAACACTTTCGCGACCGCATGTTTTTGTCTTTTTGACAATAAGGTGCGCCTATGGGCGTTTTTCTCATAAGTTACAATTTTTTCAAAACAAAAATTTCCGTATTCACATTTATATTACAAATGGATATGCATTATAATCATACACTCTCAAATCAAAGTATTCGCATCCATAGTATACTGATTGTACAAATATGAATATCGTGTATATTTTTTAGAAACAAATAACATGCAAATTGCAAAAGAAACGCCCACTGGCGGAGTTTCATATTTTCAAATGACGTGAATCTACGTCAGCGGTCGCGAAAGTGTTAAGAAACACAGTACAGCCTATAGTAATTGGATGCTGGCAAACCCTGGTAAACCAATTACTATATATGACGTTGCTGAAAATGTTGGCAAGTCCTATCCGCCTGTAAACATTCTATCAGGCTTTCGTGTATCCGGCATATGGCCAATGAATCAAAACACATTCACTGAGGATGAATATTTAATTTCAAATGTGACTGAAAGACAAAATCCCTCCATAAATAAATAAATAAATAAAATAAAATAATAAAAAGATTTTCCAGGAAGAAAGTGAACCAACAATGATAGAACTGGATGCCTCTGTTTAGTGTCCTGATGAAATTTCGAAACCTTCAACATCTAACATCTTTTCGTTAACAGGTTCGAACCTAAGCAAAACCTTTACCTAAAGGAAAACGTCCCACATGAAAGAAAAGATGTGACCGAAAACCAGAGGGATCTAGAAATCCAAGAGACACTCCAGAAAAACAAAAGAAATTGAAGAAAAAAAACGTTCTGTTATAATATCCCAAAGAGAGAAAAAAAAAAAAAAAAGAGAAAAAATTCGTGTTTCAAATTAAGGCAACAACATGGTAATTATTATATGATAAATAAATATATTACTTGATATTGTTTCCTTTATAAAATATATGTTTATATGCTTATTTTCTATTCATTACAAAGTGAAATCTAAATTTGAGAGAATGGCCCTAGGTACAATGAGGTCTGGCCCCAGGTACAATGAGGGTGTTGTACCTAGGGCCACGAGTAATTTTTTTAAAAACCTTCTATTTGTCGGAATTTATTATTTTAGGTATTTATATTAATCGCAATTGGAAGTAATTAGTCCTAAAGATACGCACATATCAGTTTGATAATTTTAAATAGGTCAAGTGCTCTGTTTTTGGGCATTGAAAAAAAGCGGCCCTAGGTACACGGGTCTCCCCTACCTCTGGGGTCACCGAAGCGCGGCAACCATCTCCTCCGTGGAGAGTCAGAATTGTGATAGCACGTCTGCGGGCCACCTCAAGGTGCGATTCCCAGATGGTCGCCAATTGCTTGTCACAGAGCACTGGTGCGACGTAAAACACACCCAACCAACCATTTTTGATTAATATATATATATATGCTAAGTTGGTCTTTGCCTGCTTTGCTGTTGATATTTAAGAAAAAGAATAATTATATTTCCTTGCTTGTTTCGTTCTGATACCGGTGAATACCCTTTAACTTTGACTCACATGATATTTTAAAAATGATGGCATGTTTTATATCATAATGTAATGTTAAAATGTCTAAAAGGCTCCAAAAATAAATAAATAAATAACATCATAACCCTTTAATTTAATAACATATAAACGGATAAATGCATTTTGAGGATGCTATCACTGCCTACTAAATGAACTGTACCCGCTATATATATATAAAAGTAAAAGAATAAGTGGTTAAAATGGTAGCGAAATTATGAATTTTTTTAATGGATAAAGTATAAAAAGATTTTCTTGTTTGAAATGACATTTGTTTGTTAAGCCCTAAGTAACAAACTTTAGGATATAATCTTTTTTTAATCCTTAACTGCCTATTCTTTCTATTTTATTTATCTTAATATATTGTTTACATTATGATTTCATTTTTCCTATTAAAGTATCTTTTTCCAAACTTATTTTATGCGTTCCATACCATGGAGAATGAAACGCATAAATCAAAGAAAGATTTTACTTTCTTTATCTCAATACATTATTGTAGCTACAAAGTAAAAATCTCAAGTTGAGTGGCTCATACTACCGGATTTGTGTTCGGCCTGAAATTATTTCTTATTATGAAGCTACTACATTGAATATAAAATATTGGTAGTGAAAGCTTACATAAATTTTTTTTTTAGTGGGAATATTATTTATATTTTTATAATTTAATCAAAAGGATTGATAGTGGGGATATTATGCATATAAAAAGTACACACAAACACACATGATGTAACAGTTTTAAAAAATAGTTATCAATTATATCTTGGTCTTAAAAAAAAATAATAATAAAGTGTGAAAAGAAATAAAAATAAAAATTAGACGATTGGTCTCGAGAGACGTAAAAATATAATTATGCTAAAATTTTATCCAAGTAAAATGGATATTAATTTGCATTTTACTTTACTTGAGCATTAGGCTAAAAAGATTTCTCTATGACAAAAAAAAAAAAAAAAAAAAAAAAAAAAAAAGACTGTGTTATAAATTTATTACCACTTTTGAATTAATGTATACTCTTTCTCATATTCATAAGGACACTTTATGTTTTGAAATAACTAATGTAAAAATAATTGTGAACAAGATTATACTAAAAGTGCATTTAATATATCTAGTATTCTAAAAACCAAAACTGCTATAATTTTTTTTTTTAATATGAAACAAAATTAATAAAAAATAAAATTTGAAATTCTAACTTCTAAACTTTCATTAAATTATTTATTTTAATTTACAATTGTTGCCAAAAAAATTAAACTTTAAATTTTACATCTACTTTATAAGATACCACGCGATCCTGTTTTATATAAAAATTAAATCATTAAATTCATTTTTTTTTTACTTATTTTTATTTCATATTGCTCACGCACTTTTTATTCCCAAATTCAAAATTATTTAAAAAAAAAAAAAAACTTTTTCGATATTGTTTGTAACGATACTGATTATTATTAATTTTCTTTTCTTTTTCTTAAAAAAAAAAAAAAAAAGTGATTTTTGTGAAATTCTGGCAAAAGCAGAATTTAGTTTAGGGCGGAGGACTATTAGTTTTTTTTTTTTTTTTTTTTTTTTTTTCAAATTATAACATTGCTTTCAAATTATTCAATTATATTTTCGATAAATTTTAGATTTCGATATCTGTCCAACTATCGAAAAATGACACCACAAAAATCCCAGATTGAGACTAATAGTCCTCAGTCCTTAAAAAAAAAAAAAAAAAAAAAAAAAAAAAAAAACTGATTACAATAAAGAAAACTGATTACAATAGAAAAAAAGAAAAGAAAATCTACAATCCAGGTTTATTTGTTTATTTATTTATTTATTGGGAAAACATATAAGAAAGTGTAAACCATGCTTTAAAATGAGTACACAGTCTTAGAGAAGAAGAATGTTATCATTTTCCACTCTATGGCTATTCATCTTCTAATTGTTTTACAAATATTAGGCAATTATTAAAAAAAAAAAAATAGTGACATGTTTCATGACCACATTTGGATACTTTCTCTATATAGAAAAATAAACTGTAAAGTGTAAACCATGCTTTAAAATGAGTACACAGTCTTAGAGAAGAAGAATGTTATCATTTTCCACTCTATGGCTATTCATCTTCTAATTGTTTTACAAATATTAGGCAATTATTAAAAAAAAAAAAATAGTGACATGTTTCATGACCACATTTGGATACTTTCTCTATATAGAAAAATAAACTGTAAAGTGTAAACCATGCTTTAAAATGAGTACACAGTCTTAGAGAAGAAGAATGTTATCATTTTCCACTCTATGGCTATTCATCTTCTAATTGTTTTACAAATATTAGGCAATTATTAAAAAAAAAAAAATAGTGACATGTTTCATGACCACATTTGGATACTTTCTCTATATAGAAAAATAAACTGTAAAGTGTAAACCATGCTTTAAAATGAGTACACAGTCTTAGAGAAGAAGAATGTTATCATTTTCCACTCTATGGCTATTCATCTTCTAATTGTTTTACAAATATTAGGCAATTATTAAAAAAAAAAAAATAGTGACATGTTTCATGACCACATTTGGATACTTTCTCTATATAGAAAAATAAACTGTAAAGTGTAAACCATGCTTTAAAATGAGTACACAGTCTTAGAGAAGAAGAATGTTATCATTTTCCACTCTATGGCTATTCATCTTCTAATTGTTTTACAAATATTAGGCAATTATTAAAAAAAAAAATAGTGACATGTTTCATGTCCACATTTGGATACTTTCTCTATATAGAAAAATAAACTGTAAAGTGTAAACCATGCTTTAAAATGAGTACACAGTCTTAGAGAAGAAGAATGTTATCATTTTCCACTCTATGGCTATTCATCTTCTAATTGTTTTACAAATATTAGGCAATTATTAAAAAAAAAAAAAATAGTGACATGTTTCATGACCACATTTGGATACTTTCTCTATATAGAAAAATAAACTAACCTTTAAAATATTCAATAGAACTATCAATATTTAAAAAAATATTTTTATTTTTTGTTCAAATTTACGTGCCCTGATCTAAATTTTAAAAACCATTTGGGAAAAACGTGTTCAGATTAAATTAATTTTACATATTTTTGTTTGCGATTAATATATTAAAAAATTTAATATAAATTAACTATTAAATAATATTAAATGAAAATTATAAAATCAATAATATTCGAAAACATTTTAGGTTTATAACCAATCAAAATAAAATAAAATGAAATAAAATGAGGTTAAAAGGCAAATTTCAAATGTAAACTATTTTTTCTTTTATTTTCTTTTTTTATTTCGCCTGTTTATTTATTTATTTTTTTTTTTTTTTAATTCATTACAATTATTATTTTCATTTAAAAGAATTTCATAATTGTAAATTTTATTGCTACAATGCTCGGTTGTTTCAGATTAAAAGAAAAAAAAAAAAAAACGTACAGTCGGTAACAAAAGTGTCCGAACACTAGCAAAAATTCTTATGTAAAAAAGGTGCACATTATACGGTTTTCTTAAATAAATCCTTGTCGAATCCTGTACTTAGTCAGTGTAAGAACACGATTCGGTAAGGATTTAATTAACAAAACCGTATGAAGAGTCCTTTTTTTTTATAGGAATTTTTGCTAGTGTTCGAACACTTTTGTTACCGACTGTATGCTTTTAAATTATAAGCCTTAGTTTCACGTCCCCACTTAATATTATTTATATAAATTAAACGTGACTAAAATTTTTCTAATGATAAAAATTTTAGTCATTAATGAATTTTAAAAATATCTTTTGATATTAATACACTGAAACTTGATAATTCGAACTTGCTTAATTCGAAATTCTGGATAATTCGAGTTTTTTACCCGGTCCTTTGAATTTTGTATTAAAATAATGTTAAAAAATAGTGGATAATTCGAATTCTATTTTGGATAACTCGAATTTTTCATACGATTACCTTTAAAATATTACAGTAAAATTTGTTCCCGAAATTTTTCTCAACTAAAGTGCATTATTTATTTTATCAGTCTTTCAAAAGAAGGATAAGGAAATACAGGAGAAATCCCTACCTAGTGCATCAGAAGATATGGCGCATATACAAATACATTAATTTCGAGGGTTTTTTTAATTGAAAGTCATGTCTAATGTAGAAGATTCTATTTTTGTAATTGATAGGTTGAAGTCATATGCTATGACACAAAGATTGTACTTGAAGAAGCAATCAAAAATATCGAACTATTTTTTAAAAAAATGTTGAATAATTAAGCTCGTAAAAAATATTGATTTCATGAGAGGGGGGGGTAGCAGTATTCTTTGATATAAAGTTTATATATTAAATCTTTTATTGTAGAGTTTTAACTTTTTAATTTGTCTCTTCTTTTTGACAAAATAGCGTACTTGCAAACATCCTAATTAATATTTCGTAGTGTTGTTAGTCCCGCCCTTTTTTTCACACCAGTAAATTTTTAGAGTAATTAGTATGTTGGCAAGTATGAAATAGTATATGTAATTCGAATTTTTGGATATTTCGAATTTTTCTCAGGTCCCTTCAACTTCGAATTATCCAAGTTCTACTGTAAATGTTTTGTACAATAGAATGCATGTTTATATTAAAGTTGAGCCTAATTTTATTGTTATTTTAGAAAGTATTCTGTGCTGAAAAACTAGGTGAAGACATTTATCAAAATATGCATCAAACTAAAAAAGTAAGAAATTAATTTGTTCGGACGAAATGAATAAACTGTGACAAACAATCTGAAGCTAATAGCAAAAATTTTAATTAGAAAATCTTTTTTGGCTGAAAAGTTATATTTAAAGAAAATATTTTCCAACACCAATTTGTAAGTTTTAATAAAATTTTATGTTCCATCATTATTCAAAGAATGATTCATTTATTTCAGAATAAGAAGCAAATTTAACTCAAGATTATGTAGATCACCTTTTTTTTTTTTTTTTTTTTTTTTTTTTTAATTTAATGCGAATATTGATACATGTAAAACAATTATTTGTGTTTATAAGTACTTACTTTTGCATTAAAAAAAAAAAAAAAAAAAAATGTTTTGCAAAGAAATGTAATTAATAAAATTTCCTAAATTTAATGTTTTTTTTTTTTTTTTTCCCGAACTTTAAAAAAAAAAAAAAAAAAAAAAAAAAAAAAAAAAAAGTATATTAAATATATATATATATTCTTTTTTTTTAAGTAGCATCGCTTGTGCTCGCATAACAATTTCCTATAGTTTTAACATAAGAAATTATTTCTACGGTAGATATTACTTCTATAAAATTCAAAAATTCAAACTATATAAAAAAAAATGCAGCCAACATCGTTGCTTTCTTTATTATATTCTATTTCTTAAACAATTTTTATAGATGCCAGGCACACACACCACATAAACTTTAAATTTTACATCTACTTTGTAAGATAGCACGCGATCATGTTTTATATAAATATTAAATAATTAAATTCATCTTTTTTACTTACTTTTATTTCATTTTGCACGCGCACTTTTTATTTCCTAATTCAAAATTATTTTTTAAAAAAACTTTTCGATAGTGTTTGTTTCTATACTGATTATTATTAATTTTCTTTTCTTTTCTTTTTCTTTCAAAAAAAAAAAAAAGATTTTGATGACATTCTGGCAAAAGCAGAATTTGGTTTAGGACGGAAGACTATTAGTTGTATTTTTTTTTTTCTTTTTTCCCTCCCCAAATTATAACATCGCTTTCAAATTATTCAATTATATTTTCAATAAATTTTAGATTTCGATAAATGTCCAACTATCGAAAAAATAACACCGCAAAAATTCCAGATTGAGACTAATAGCCCTCAGTCCTGAAAAAAAAGAAAAAAGAAAGAAAGAAAAAAAAAATATTTTTAATATATGCATATGTTTTATAAAATATCCAAACAGTTTACGGACAAAAAATTTACATTCCAAAATTTGTGAAATCAATCAAAATATCTCAGATTCGAAAAAATAAATATTAAAAAAAAAAAAAAAGAAAGAAAAGAAAAAGAAGAAAGCAATAGGAGTAGTAATAATAATAAAATTACAATTCTATCAAAATAAAATAAATAAATAAATAAAATACATGAAATACTCACTCTTTCCAAATCAATCCAATGAATACACTTCCACTTCACTTTCCTAAACCAAGCGGTTGATCAGTTGGAAAACGAAAATAAAAGTTGTCATCTTCCTGGAGGTCCTTGACCGCAGCAGATTTTCTAATTTATTCCTCACCAAAAAAATAAGAATGATCAGATGCTGTGGCGAAAAAAAAAATTTAAGTGCTAATATTCCTAAACTGAAATTCGAAACACCTTCAAAAACTTTACGTCTCGTAAGAGAGCTGCGCTTTCCGCGCTGAACACAAATTACTGTAAACGGTCCAACTAACTGTCCACTTCGAATTCTGGAATCGAAACAGAAACTATAAAAACAATGCCTTGTGCGTCAACCTCTGTTTTGGATATCGTAGGAAGCTCGGATTCAACAGGTTTCTTCGGAGATCTTGTAGGGTTGTCGCAATCAAACATGATTTCTTCGCCAAGCATGAATGCCAAATTTATGATCAGAAAATTATGATTGAGCAGATTGCGGATTCTTATGCATAGTACGGTTCTGAAATTTCTGTAGAATTTCAAGAAATCAATCATTTTAAAAATTAACATTACAAAAAAAAAGATAAATAAATAAATATTAAAATATTTTATATATAATTTAAAATAAATAAAAATCAATTATTTTCTAAAATGACATCTGTGAACCAACAGTAAAATGGGAAAGAAAAATGAAAAATTATATATAAGCATACTTTTCTCAAGTTCTTTTTTTTTTTTCTTTTTATAATTCTTGTAAACTGCAAACTATTTTTTTATTTAACTCAAAATAATTAATAATAATAATAATAATAATAATGAAATAGTATAAAGCATTTTATTTTAACCAATGAATTTTAAAGATTCAAAAATATAAAACAGTTTACTTTTATTAATTATTTTTATTGAAATTTTAATATTTTTTAAATATTTTGTATAAAATACTTTACACATTACATTTACTTTTACATTAATACTTTTCAACTAAAAACAAAAATATTTAAGTAAATTTACAAAATATCAAACTTTTTATTAGCACAATGTAATGAAAAAAAAAAAGAAAGAAAGAAAGAAAGAAAGAAAGAAAGAAAAGGAAAGGAAAACTTTTCATAAACTGCAAATAAGTTTTCGATTAAGAAAAAAAAAAAAAGAATAAGAGAAATTTATGAGTATTATTTTTTTTAATAAATTAATCAATGAATTACTTTTTTTAACTAGAAATAAGATAATTTAGCAAAACTATTAAAAAGCAATTTAATTCCAATGTTAAAATAAATTATTAAAAGGACAGCCTATCTTTAAAAATGAGAAAATAAAGAAAATTTTGATCAGCTTTCAGATTTTTTTTTTTTTTTTTTTTTTTTTAATGGATGCATGTACAAACTTTTTTTTTTTTTTTTTTTTTTTTTTTTTTTGGGGGGGGGGGGGTTAATTAGTATGACATTACTCTACTGATTAAAAATATTATTTTGGTTTACTTTAAAATAGAAAATTATTTTATTGCAGATTGTTTTTTAAATCTTTCTTACTGCGCACAGGATATTTCAATTACAATTTCCTTTATCCTTATAATTTTGACATTATACGTATATTTGTATAAACTCAATGAAACAAAATATTCAAATTAAAAATCTGATCTAAAAAGTTTTAATTATTTTAATAATATAGAGTTATAGAGTTTAATAAATAATTAAACTTGAAATAAGAAATTACCATTAAAATTTTTATATTTCCGCAATCATAATTGTTTTTTTTTTTTTCTTTTTCCTACTGAACAGAAATTCTTATTTTTAGTTCATTTTATTCATTATGTCAAAATGTATGGTTGAGAAAAATTTCAAGTTCATATCTCAAATACTTTTTAAAATATCCTGCGCGCAAAGAAAAAGCACCCTTGAATTTTTTTTTTATTTATTTTTTTATTTTTTTTTTTTCAAATAATCTGCATTAAAATAATTTTCTATTTTAAAGCAAAAAATATTTTTTTTAATCAATAGAGTAATGTCATACTAGTTAGCACGCACACACACACACACACACACACACACAAAAAAAAAAAAAAAAAAAAAAAAAAAAAAGTACATGCATTCATTCATTCATTTTTTTTTTTTTTTTTTTTTTTTTTAATTCTGAAAGTTGTTTAAAATTTTATTCATTTTCCCTTTTTTAAAAGTAGGCTGTCCCCTTACATAATTTACTTTATTTTAACCAACGAAATTGTTAAAAAAAATCTTTTCATTAATAAACTTTATTGGAAATCCAATTTATTTTCCCTTTTATAAACTACAATATTAATAATAAAATACATAATAAAATATTTTATATTAAAAGATAAATTTTATTGAAAATGTTTAATAATTAGTTTTTTTAACAACAAATAATTTATTATTTCAAAAGAATATGTTTTGCTGAGTAAAAAGAAAATATTAATAACTTCATTTTTATCCGATGCATTTCATTACGATATGTGTATTATGTGATCTGTTTATTGTTTCTTTCTTTTTTTTCTATATTTCTTGTAAACTATAAATAGTTTTTTTCAGTTAGAAGGAAAACAATTAAACAAAGCTCAAAATATTAAATATTTTACATTAACCAATGAATTATATGGGGAATATATATATATATATATATATATATATATATATATATATCATTTATTTATATCTGATTTAACAATGTTCGCAAATTCCAATTATTATTATTATTTTTTTTTTTTTTTTTTTTTTTTCATTTAAAAAGAATAGCTTGGTAAAGTTTTAAACAATATCAAGTTTTATTTAAATTGATAAATGTGTTTTATTTATTTATTCTCTAGGTCTTGTAAATTTTAAATACTTCTTCAATTCAAAAGAAAGCGTTTAAATTTATAATGAAACTTTTTGTTCCTTTTTTAACAGTAATTTTAATACATTCAAAATCCGATTATGAAAATTCACTAAAATTTCGATTACTAAAATCACTTTTTTTCAATCCGTAAAGTAAAAAAAGTACTATTTAAATTTTTTAATTAGCGAATATTATTTAAGAATTCCTTTTCATATATAAAATAATTCTTATGAATTACAAACAACTTTAAAATTCCAATTAAAATAATTAAAAAGAAAAAAAATTATAAAATATCAAATATTTTACATTATCGAATAAATTATATTTAAAAATCAGTATTATTTACCTATATTTGTTTTAAAAGATTTCTCAAATTGCAAATACTTTTTCATCATTTTAAAAGAAAATATTTAAATTAAATTATAAAAACAAATTATTATTATTATTATTTTCAATAATAATACGCAAGCGAAGTGATGACGTCACTGACTGTCTTTGGGGCGAAACAAAACATTAACTATGTTAATCGTCCATTGGATTTTTTGTCCAATGTGGATTTGTTTGGCCCCAAAGACGGTCAGTGATGTCACATTTCGCTTGCTTATACCAATATATTCAAAATTCGATTACTAACATTCACTAAAATTTCGATTACTAAAATCACTTTATTTTTCATTTTTTTTTTTTTTTTTTTAGAATTTAGAATTTAGAATTCCTTTTCATATATTTTAAAAACAATTGTTTGAAATTACAAACAGTTTTAAAATTCCAGATAAAATAATTATAAAATATCAAACATTTTGCATTAACCAATGAATTACATTGAAAATTCCGTATTACTTATTTATAATTGTTTTATTTATTTATTTATTTATTTTTAATTTGCAAATATTTTTTCATTAATATATGTATATATAGCTTGGTAAAATTACAAACTATTTCAATTTTTTTTAAATAGTTAAATATTTTTAATTTTTTTTTTTATAACTAGTCTTTAAATTCGGATATCCGTATCCAGCAGACAAAGAGCTCTAGACATTTCACAATGTCACTACTATTTGTTTCATCAGTATTGTTAAATGATGAAACTGAAAGAAAAGAAAAAAGTAAATATGATAAAATGAAGGAAAAGAAAAAAAATCCAAATGCGTCTTTTTATTTTTATTTTTATTTTTATTTATTTTTTTTATTATTTATTTTATTTTTATTATTATTATTATTATTATTATTTTTTTTTTTTTTTTTGTTTGTTTATATTTTTAAATTCCGTTTTCACATTAATTACTACCGTTAAATTAATCCTTGTCTTAAAAAAATTGATTGTTAAAATTTTTTATATTTTATTTTCAAACTGTGAAATGCAAAATTTCCCTAACTGAGTGGTAAATTTTTCCTTTTATAACTTAAAAATAATAATAATAAATAAATAAAAATAAATCAATTTTTAGAAAAGAAGAACTGAACTTATTTAACAGTTATGAATTTTCTGAATATGAAAACGGAATTTAAAAGTATGTTTTATATAATGAATAATAAATAGGGATTCCCAATATGAAGTTTGACTGAACTGACGCGTTTTGATGCATTCCCCCAATTTCTCCGCCTCCGATTACCAAAATGTTTACCAATTACCGATGTTAATTACCGATATATTTTTACCGATACAAATTTCCCCATTATTGTATGAGGAAATTTGTTTGCAAAACTATTCACTACCTAACGCATTTTTACAATTTCCGTTTACACATTTATAAATTTCACAACTGTAAATTTTTTTCTTGTTTTCCAAAAAGTTTATTTTACTCTTTAACATGTCATTTTAAAACTATAAAATGGAGAAAAAAAAAAAAAAAAAAAAAAAAAAAAAGAAGAAGAAGAAGAAAAGGAAAAAGAAAAGAAAAAATGAACTAAGGGCCCTTTTTTTTTTTTTTTTTTTTTTTTTTTCCCCAATTCTTTAGTTACAAGAAAAATACAATATAAAAAAAGATAATTTTCGGAAAATAAAAAACATATTTTATGGTTGTGAATTTTCTTAATGTGAAAACGGAATTTTAAAAAATACATTAGATAGTGAGTAAGGCTACCTACAGAATTACATGGGCGTTGGCTTCCGGCTACGATAAGATAAAATAATAAAGGGTTATAACACAAATCTGGAATGCAGAATGACTGAACTATAAATGACTTATAAAACATATTCATGACTTAAAGAGCTTATTTTTAGAATTTAAAAGTGTTCACCCCTTGTGTAATGTCCACCATTACTTATATTAATTTACTGAAAAACACAAGGTACATATCTTAAAATACATTTAAAAAAAATAAAAAATTTCATCGTAACATTTTTCCTTTAACCCTTTTAAATTAAGAATTGAACTTGAAAACAATTTGACTAGTAAAAGTTTTAATATTAGCAAATCTAAGTTAACTAATTTTAAGGTCTACATATATTATTAACCCGTTAGTAGTCACTAGTTGGTCGATTCGTCGCCCATCACTTCAGTGTTGCCAGATTTTTTTATTCAATAGCCACCAAAAATTTTTTGAAGTGGCATTTGATATACATAAAAGGCGAATCGACCCGAATAATCGTCGATTACGTATATCAAATGCCACTTCTGAAAAATTTTGGTGGCTATTGAATAGAAAGCTTGGCAACACTGAAGGGATGGGTGGCGTTAGCGACTACTAACGGGTTAACGGAAAATCAGAAAGAGGAAATTCTTTATAGTAAGATAACCAACCCCTCTGCACTGTTAAAAAATTTTGTGTAATATTACACAACAATACTGAGGCAGTTATGTAGAGAACTACGAAGAGAAATGTTACCAACTATACACAGTTACAACTGATAACATTTCTCAGCATAGTTGTGGCAAGTAGGCTGCCTCAATATTGTTGTGTAATATACCAAAAAAATTTTTTACAGTGTGCTAAAAACAAGGGTACCTTTCGTCTGTTCTTATACCCTCAAATTTTCCTTTCATTAATTCATTCTTTTTATCCATAATTTAAAAGTGTCAACTTTTGACTGCATAAATTATAAATTTTAAGATAAGAAATTAAGAAAGCTTCGTATCGAGAACAGAGAATAGTCTGACAAAAGCAAATGCAATTAAAATATTTTCATTCATTTGTGCCCATAATTCACTCATGACATTCGCAATATATTTTGAATGAAGTTTCTACAGCGATGCGTTGCCAAATATGAAGTTCCTTCATAAACTGAATGGGATGAGATGTTGAAGACCAAAACGGAAGAAAAAAATAAAAGTAATATAAATCTTTCGGGCGAAAAAAAGCATAAGGCTGTTGAGCCGGTTTACAGAGGGTAGCTAACTCTTTTGCCTTTCAGACTGAGGCCAGCACTAGGGAGCGAGAAGTTTTCATCGGGATCCATTTTTTTTTACTATTATTATTACTCACAAATAACAGGACTTGGGAACTATCTGCCTCTCAAGGTGGGTGGATATTAGTCGCGTTCAACACGACGTATTGAATACAGAAATAGAGTTTGAAATATATTGATCATTCGCTATTTGGGTTAAAGAAAATTAAAAATCTCATTTACTTAATGCTTCCTGCTTTCCTAATATTTTGAGGTAAATTGGAATTGACCATGCTTATAGTTGACGAAGTACTTTATAATCGCGTAAGTTAGGAGACGCTCTACCCGTCGTCACCAGCAGCCAGATCAATCACATGTTATTCTATAAGGAAATTTGCTATGAAAATTACTCATTATCTAAAGCACTTTTTTACTTTCTTCTATATGCAATATAGAGAAATTATTAGATTCGCGAAAATTTTCGACCTCCGATTTTTAATGGATTTACACGTTTTGGGATGTCTTGAACACGAATTGATAGTTTTTAGAAAATGTCTGTCTGTATCACGATTTTTGTGGACATTCTATCGCCCGAACCAATGAATGAAATTTAATCAAACTTGGTATTTAGTTGGACCCTGACATAAAATGGTGCTGATTAGATTTGGGGATCATTCGATCAACAGGTGCGCTGTGATCACATTTTTTCTAAACTTTTAACATGGCAGTATAGGACAAAATTTCGTATAAATGAACATAATGAGAGTTATTTTAAAC
The DNA here is from genome assembly GCA_963930645.1 of Salticus scenicus. Taxonomy (NCBI): domain Eukaryota; kingdom Metazoa; phylum Arthropoda; class Arachnida; order Araneae; family Salticidae; genus Salticus; species Salticus scenicus. Next base: position 39,467,673 of record OZ005659.1, read on the forward strand.
TTGTGATTGTAAAATTAATATGAATTATTGATAACAGTAGTAGTTAACTAGGAAAAAAAAATTGTGCATGTGGGAGTATCGCTTCCCCCCGTGGGGGGGGGAGTAAATTTCCAAGACGGGTGCCTTTCGAAAGGTCTCGTCAATACGTTTAAAACGAATGGTTGAACTATAGATCTGTGATAATTTAAAACAAAGTTATCGATTTTTTTCTTTTTTAACTTTTAACGAAAAAAAAAAATTATATCCTTTTTTTTTTTTTTTTTTTTTTTTTTTTTAAATATTGAGAATAAAATGGACTTTTTTGTATATTTAGTGTTATACTACTTCTCTAATATGGAAATCGTCTGCATTATCATGGAAGATATTTTTTTTTTTTTTTTTTTTTTTTTTTTAATAATAATTTTAAAAAATTAGTTTTACTGAGTGAATTTGTATAGAAAATTTTCTTTCTTTTTTCTTTTTTTTTTTTTTTTCGTTTTCATATTAAAAAAAATTCTTATTTTTCCAAAAATAGGTTTTTAAAATTTTAATATTTAATTCTGAAGTTATAAAGTGCAAAAATAAATAAACTAGTAGAATGTAAAATATTAAATAAATAAATACATTAGGGTGTTTTCCCACCATAGTTCCACAAGGTATTCCAACATCGATGAAGGAATGTTTAAAGATAGAGGAAGGAAAAGGAAAAGAAAGTTAAGGTAACAGAAAACCGCAGTGATGTATCTTAGTAAATATCATCGAAATATACATATATATATACATACATATGTTATTTTATTTTCTTATTCACATATATATATATATATATTAAAAAAAAAAAAAAAAAAAAAAAAAATACTGGATAAGTGAAAATTTTGACTTCTGGTTTGTTAAGTTTATACGGTTTTGACATTACTGTGAATTAAAAATGCCGTCTTTTAGAAAATGTCGATGTATGTCACCGAAATTTCATAGTCGATGTAGCTAAAGCGAAAAGAGTAGATTACAAGATAATTGGTCTAATAAATTTCCAATCATCCGAAACCTTTCTTTGCTTTTCATCAGCATAGCTAAAGTTACTTTCTATAATCTTTTTTTTATTATATATCCACTAAAAAAGATCTATTTATCTCTCTCTCTCTCTATATATATATATATATATGTGTGTGTATTGTATATATCATTTTTATATATTATTTTTAACTACAAAACAGTTTTATTTTCAGAACAAATGTAATACAAATAAATGATACATTTTTTCACTTAGAAACTCTGATAAAACTGCTAAAACAAATATAGTACAAATAAATGATACATTTTTGCTTTCTTCTATTACATAAGAAGAAAGTGAAAATTTTTATAGGATTTACTTTTTCGAGATGGCCTGAACACGATGATTTAACTATTTTTAAAAAATGTCTGTATGTCTGCGTACGTGTATCACAAAGTTTGCGGATTCTGTATCCCACGAACCAACGAACGTAATTTAACTAAACTTAATAATTGGTTGGACCCTGACTAAACAGGTGCTGATTACATTTGGGAATCAATCGCTCAACAGATGGCGTTGTGATCCCAATTTTTTCTCAATTTTTAATATGGCAGAAGAGGACAAAATTTAATATAAAGGTATATAATGAGAATTATTTTTAACGCTTAACTATAAAATTAATTTGAATTATTGACTATAATAGTAGTAAAAAAGTGTGTCCTAGAGATGGGATAAATAGCTACTTTTCAGTAATAGGTTACTTCGCCTTTGGTAATAGGTTTTTGCAAACCTATTACTTTTTAGTTTACATATGGCTAAGGTCTTTCTAATCCTTTCTGGATGATATACAATATATACATGTGTCCTACATAGTGGATGCGGTTCATGTTTTTAAGTCCCAATGCCCAATGCTTTGGAATAGTAATCTTCACTTTATTTAACACTAGAATTTCTTAGATAAAAAAAAAAAAAAAAAAAAACGCTGATATGAAATAGTGGTAGAGTCAAAATTTTACACAAACGTTTGTCCCAATCGAGTAAGCTTAAGGTTCATTAAACCAATTCCTTTAAACACGAAAACAGAATATTTCAAATAATATCAAGAAACACGTACTCGAGAGCCGTTTTCTAAAAAAAAAAAAAAAAAAAAAAAAAAAAAAGAATTCTCATATTATAAGCCATATATGTAATTAAGAAACAATTAAATAATAATAGCAAATGTTTAAGAAACATCTTTAAGGCATACCAAATTTTAAACTACCGAGTGACTGTTTCTTTCGATTTTCCGAAGAACTTGAACTTTCTAAATTGACAAGAAAATTAGTGTTTTTCACTCGTACTTAGCAAATAGTCACTTTGAATATGTTTTCTAAAATTAGAAACACTTGTTTAAAAATATAGATTTTGCTTACAAAAATTGCATAAAATGATGTATTTTCTCAGACACTTAATTTTAACATAAGAGCATAATTAACTATTCTTAACATCTTTACTCATTTTAAATCTAAAAAAATAGTCTTAAGAAAAAATCAGATTAAAAAAAAAGTGAAGAAAAGCTAAGCAGTAAAAATAAATAAATAAATAAATATTCAATTTTCTTCTCAAATTATTCTTAAGTAAACTTAAACAATATTCTTAATAAAACCACAATAAATGCTGTATGCCATTACGCATTTTCAATTCCATCTACTATAAGCAATTAAAATATAAGCAAACACTCCTTCCTTTCAATTATCAAACTCCCGAAAAACTGAAAAAAGATTCCTTAAAAATAGTTTAGAAAACACCTACAGCGTGTCGTAGGCATCATAATTAGGCTTAAGTTCCTCGAGTATAAAATCGGCCATAAACCAAACACCAACACCACTTAAAAAGTTTTTATTTTTTTATCTATTTTTACCATTCTAAAATATGGAAATAACTTTTCGAGATAAATTTAATGTTACCCAAGTCGCAAAACAAAGAATTGTGGAGAGTTTCAATTAACTAGAAAAAATAGTTTTCGAGAAAACGTACTACAAAATCTTGCATTCTACACCAGGAATATCCAACCCGTATCAGGTCGCGTGTGGTCTTCAGGTCACATGTGGTCCACTCTACAATATTATGCGGCCCGCGATGGAATTCACAAAATTTATAATTCAGTATATTCAGTTTACACAGCATAAATTCTGAAATTCGTACTGACTCTTCTGGGTGGAAACAGAATGAACAGACAGGCAGCTGTTCAAATAAGACATCAAGTAAAAAAAAAGAAATCATTATGCGATATGCTATTATATAACGGACAAATAGAAAGACTGAAAGGTAGACAAGATAATCTAATTGAATTGATAATCACTCTTAACATTGTTGAAATGTGTCAAAACACAAATGAAAATTCAATTCAAGCGATTTCCAATCGCAACCTTTAATGCATCTAAATATTTTAGAGTATTCCTGAAAATATGTACGCTTGAAGGAATGTTCGTGTTGTGGTAGGTTGTATTCGAACCGAGGTCGTTTGGGTAGTAATCCAGCACCGTACCTCTGGACAAAGGGTTAACCCATTGTCTATCGGTAAGTCAAGGACGTATCCAGAGGGGGGGCTCTGGGGGCTCGAGCCCCCCCCCCCGAATTTTTCTGAAATAACATTTTTCATGTTGTACGGACCAGAAAAAAAAATGTAAAAGAATGACTTTTTTCTCCACATTATCTTTTTCTTGTTGTTAATTTGTTTGCTTGTGAAACTTTATTTATCAGCAATTTTCTGTCTTGTAAAGTCCAAATTATCGAAATGCATATTAGCATTTTGTAAAAAACACTAAAAAGAGAACTTTATGCAGCTACGCTATCGTCCAGCAGATAGCGTAGCTGCACTAGATTTCCCTTTTTATGGAAAAGAAACATCTCGTCTGTATTAAAAAGAAGCTATATCTAAATAAAAAAAAAAAACGAAAAGTATTTGAAACATGGTTGTGCATAGCACATAAATCTTGCACCGTAAGACTGAACGTCAGCCAGTTTTATGACGTCAGCCAGTTTTTGGTACGTTAAATTTGAATGGACTTAACATTGCCCTAAAGCTAGAGAGACAGCATAGCAACGGCCTAGAATTCATTTCTAGGGTACCATCACAATTTAAAACCTCCACGGAGAAAATGTTTCCCCAATTTCAGTATACCCGAGCTATTACATTTACAAAACATGGAGGACACAACGAATTTTACGTGCAACTAATACTATTAATCTACATGACAGTATTTGGATGGCTCGAGTATCGATCACTCAATCCTTCAATCACGAGCTCGGCTCCTTATTAACTGGACTACTGTGAGTCCAGTTTTTGTGATTTTCTCCGTTTGTCAGTGGTTTACAACATCACGGATTAAAGAACTCTCTAGCAGAGACTTGTGCATTTTAAAGGACTAGTTCCATCAGTTTTAGGCCCAAGGCACTTTTTAGAATTATTATGTATTATCATTAAATCTTTTCTTGCCATTTCCGATTTTACGAACATTAATTCCATTGTTTCCCGACATGCGGCGTTGTAACTGATCTTATTTATAGCGCATAACCATTTTACTATGCCTAGATAAGAAGCTTAAGGTAATAATTTATATACATATTTAAAGTTAAAGTGATTGGGGTGGGGGGGGGCAAACTTTAGCGCACGCACGACCAACATCTTAGTGAAAGTTCGGCCCCCTCCGAAATTTTTTTCTGGATACGCCCTTGTACGGTAAGTTAGGATTATCTACATTTGAATGGCGTTGATGGCGTCGCTACAGTACTCCCCCTCCTAGAGAGTACACCGTCGTACGAGCGATATTACTGCTGTGGTGGTAGCGATGACCAGATTGTGCTGTCAGTTGCCCCCGCTAAGTTGAAGGAGTCAGTTGTGTTTGTCGATGCGGCGAGTTGAAGGCGTGAGGCGTGACAGACTTTGTGCTGTGAGCACAGCTTTTCACAGGCTTTGATGCTCGGAGGGTTTTGTGGTGCTGCCATCTATTGCCATAGAGCGGACTTGATAGCTTGTTGCTTCATCCGCGGTCACCAATGAAGGAAAGTGCGTGTTGCAGTAGGTTGTGTTCGAACCGAGGTCGTTTGGGTAGTAATCCAGCGCCGTACCTCTGGACAAAAAGTTAACCCACTGTCCATCGGTAAGTTAGGATTATCTACATTTGAATGGCGTTGATGGCGTCGCTACATTATAAGCATACTATTATATTCCATACAAAACATTATTTTAGTATATTAACAATAAATGTCAGTTTCATTAAAATTTTTGCAGTAGGAAGTTATTTAATCGTAATTTATAAAAAAAATGTCTCTCATAAAATAGAATGCATTGGCATTTTTTTGGGTGTCCCTGTACATAAACCAATTGTGCATAGGACCTATTACAGGAACATTTCAAAGTGAACTTGAATAACATATACCATTTTGAAGAAATTCTGAAAATATTTACGAACATTGGAAGAAGGCAGGCAGACTCTGAAACAAACAGATAAACTAATTCAAATCATATTCACTCTCAAAAATCGTTAGAAAGTGTTGAAAATGCTTAATGTAAACGAAAATGCAATTATAGCAAATTTCGAATAATAGCCCTTAATGCCACTGAATATTTTTGTGTGACCCTGTAAATCTGAATTTAATAATAGTATACTCTATAGAAAACATTCTTTTGTACATATGAGTAATATATTTCAATTTCATTAAGCTTTATTTAAGTTCACAGAAAACAATGCTCTGGAATACTTTAGGGAGTACCTGTACACAAACCAGTGGTGGTTTTATACTCCATTCATTTACTCCGTTTTCAGTAGGGAACATCCGCCATCCGATAGTGAACTTGAATAACCAAATTCAATAACATTAAATTTGTGTAAAGGTATTAAAATATGCTTTATAAAAATACCTGTCATAGAACACAACGTTTTGGAATACTTTCGGGTGACCCTGTACACATATTTACTCCATTTTGAATAGGTCACATCTGATAGTGACCTTGAATAACATGTATCAGTTTCAAGAAATTCCATTGATATTTACGGGAGTTAGAGCGCGGGCAGACAAAGAGTCAAACCGAAGTCATTAACATTTTTCAACTTTGTTGGAAAGTGTTAGTAAAAGAGAAAAAATACCGCACCAATAACTCTAAATAAAATATTATTCATTTTGTTTTATTGATTATTATTATTATAATTATTTATGCATCGTCATAAATGTTTATTTCTTCCACTGTCAGTTCATGAATAATAATAAGTACTATAACAATGTTTTAAAATTTTCATTTAAAAAAAATTATATGTTACGGTAAAAGTGATTAATCTGGGGATTATGCATAATTACCGGTTATTATGCATAATCCCTGCTGAAGTTTGGTGAATGTGATTAATTACTCACTATTTCTCACATTTACCGGTTATTTTATAAAATCCCCAACGCGTAATGGGGAATGCGATAAATTCTCATTAATGAATTTTGAAACAGAAGTATTCAGTATTTTTCTTTTGTTTTCATGTACGCAAAGCGTACAGACGTTAGCAATACTGGCTACTGCAGTACAAAATTTTGCATATTTTTCAGATTCTTGCATTTTAAGTTAGTGGTATCCAATATTTTTTTTTCATGTACGCAAAGCGTACAGACGTGCTCAATACAGGCTGCTGCAGTACAAAATTCTGCATGTTTTTCAGATTCATGCATTTTGAGATAGAGGTATCCACTGATGTTTTTTTTGGTTTTCATGTACGAAAAGCGTACAGACGTTCGCAATACTGCCTGCTGCAGTACAAAATTGTGCATATGATTCAGATTCATGCATTTTGAGATAGGGGTATCCAGTGATGTTTTTTTTTTTTTTTTGTTTTCATGTACGCAAAGCGTACAGACATTCGCAATACTGGCTGCTGCAGTACAAAAATTTACTTAAAATGCATGAAATTCAAAAATATGCACAATTTTGTACTGCAGCAGCCAGTGTTGCGAACGTCTGTACGCTTTGCATACATTAAACAACAACAACAACAAAAAAAAAAACATCACTGGATACCCCTATCTCAAAATGCATAAATCTGAAAAAAATGCACAATTTTGTAGTGCAGCAGCCAGTGTTGCGAACGTCTGTACGCTTTGCGTACGTGGAAAAAAAAAAACATCACTGGATACCCCTATCTCAAAACGCATGAATCTGAAAAAATATGCAAAATTTTGTACTGCAGCAGCCACTATTGCGGTCTGTACGCTTTGCGTACATGAAAACAAAAGAAAAATACTGAATATTTCTATTTCAAAATTGATTAATCAGAATTTATCGCATTCCCCATTACGCGTTGGGGATTTCATAAAATAACCTGTAAACGTGATAAATATTGAGTAATTAATCACATTCACCAAATTTCAGCGGGGATTATGCATAATAACAGGTAATTATGCATAATCCCCAGATTAATCACTTTTACCGTAACATATATATATACAAAGCGATATAGTCTTTTGAGTTGATCAAGCTCGTTCTACTCAAGACGATAAGCAAAACCTGAGTACCGCACTGGACAACTTAGATCCTTTACTTTGAAACACGAAAATTTTTTTTTCGATTAAAAATAATTTGGTGTGTAAAAGTAAGTGAAACTCATACGACTTTCTCTTTCTTTTACCCAGCATTTCTATATTATAAAGCAGAGTTTACCAACCTTTTAGGTTGATTTCTTTAGAAATCGACCTATTGCAATCACTTCGTTTATCTATCTATCTATCTATCTATAATGAAAATTTTGTCATCACGATAATTCCCGGATTAATACTCCAAATTGAACCAAATTTGTATAGCGAACTTATCTTGCAAATGTCTTGGATGTGTTCGTTAACAAGTTGCTCCGACTTTTTGTTTTCAAGTGGTGCCCACTTGAAAATTTCAAATCCACATTGTAAAACGCGTATTTAAGGCCGGATATGCTTTAATTTTTATGTAAATATAGACCACATAAGGGTCTCAATGAACTTTATTAATGAACTTTATCTGCCATTTTTAACAAAGTGGCGGAAATTTTAAGTTAAGCGGGGCCACTTGAAATCAGGCTACCACTTGAAAACTTAAAATCACAATAACTACCGAAATAATACTCAAAATCCAACCAAATTTGGACAGTGAACTTATCTTATAAATATCTTGAATGAGCTAGTTAACAAAGTTGCACCGCCATTTTGTTTTCAAGAAGAGACCACATGAAAATTTCAAATTTACATTGTAAAAAGCGTATTCCAAGTTTCTTTGAATTTTGATGTATACATAGGCCATATAAGAGTCTCAATTAAGTTTATTAATGAACTTTAACCCCCATTTTTTAGAAAGTACCGGATATTTTATACTAAGCTGGCCACTTGAAATCAGGCTTCCAATTGAAAATTTAAAATCACGATAACTTCTGAAATAATACTCCAAATCGAACCAAATTTGGACAGTGATATCATATAATTATTTTGGATGTGTTCACTGGGCAACTTGTTCCGATATCTTGTTTCTAAGTTGCAGCTACTTGAAATCACACTGCCACTTGAAAATATGCCATCACGATAACTTTTAAAATACTAAACTGATTCAAATAAAAGTTGGATAGTGAACTTATGGTTCAAATATCTTGGATAAATTCACTTGGTGACTTGATCCGCAATTTTATTTCCAAGTGGCGGTCACTTGAAAATTTGTCAATGGGGTAACTTTAGTAATACTGAATCAATTCGCATCAAATTTGGGTAGTGGATTTATTATTCAAATATCTCAGATAAGTTCGCTGTTCGCTGAGCATCTCACTCCGCTTTTTTTCCAAGTGGTGCCACTTGAGAATTTCTTATGACGATAATTTTTGAAATACTGATTTAATTTGAACTAGAGCTGGACATTAAACTTATCATACAAATATACTGAATGATTTCGCCGGGCAAGTTGTTTCACCATTTTGTTTCCAAGTTGCAGCCACTTAGACTGCCACTTGAAAATTTGTCATAACAATAACTTTTGAAACACTGCATTGATATGAACCACAGTTGGGCAGTGAACCTATGCTTCAAATATCTTAGATGTGTTTGCTGGGGTATTTGCTCCACTACATTGTTTCCAAGTGGCGGCCACTTGAAAATTTGTTATCACGGTAACTTTTGAAATACTTATGGCTGTATTCACCAATAACTTCAACTCCCGGTTGAACAGGAAAACTCGAAAAGCGCATTAAGTCAAGGTACAACTTTTCATCAAAGTTGGATGAATTGCCTATGCCATCTAGCGGCATAGTTACTTTCCGATTTTTTAGTGGAAAATAACCAATCAAAGATTATATGGAATCTTCGTCACTAGATGGCAGAAAGAGCTGGTCAATATTTTTAGAAAGCTGCACCCTGCCTTTAGACGCTTTTCAAGTTTTTGCGTTGAACCGGGAGTTGCAGTTAATGATGAATACGGCCTTTAATCAATTCAAACCAAAATTGAAAAAGGGATTTATCATTCAAACAATTATGATTTCGGTGGCAAGTTTATTCGCAAGTTGCGTCCACTTGAACGCTGCCACTTGAGACTTTGTTATCGCAATAACTTTTGAAATACTGAATTTATTCGAACCAAACTTGTACAGTGGATTTATTTTACAAATATCGTTGCGTACTTGGAGGTTCGTAAGTTGTCCGAGAATGAAAGGCGAAACTTGCAAATGTTTAGTAGTTTATTTATAGAAAATTCCAGAAGATTACAAGTCTATAAACCAGGTATCAACTTCAGTTTCACCAGTAAACACAGCTTAATTAACAGCTGTTAACAGCAAATTCACAGTGCAAACTGTATCAAAGAATTAACATAAAGCAAGGATGATTCAAAGAGGCTCACAAGTAAACCTTCTCTCCTTTGATACCGGTTTTCCGGAAACCTATATATTTTCTGAAAGCTTATGCCACAAGTAGAAAAATTGTGAAATCTTAGGGGCAGAGGGATAAGCGTTTAGGAGTTATAGGACATAAAATGTTGGAAAGATGACACCAAAAGTCGCTAAAATGTTCGTTTCACGTATTTATATGAACTAATAATATGGTAAGAAGGTGGAGGTATCATTATAAAGGAAGAAACAACTCGTTGAAAAGAAACAGTATACGTTGGGATACTTGCTACTCACTTCAAATGAAGTCCATTACAAGAGACAATCAATGTACAATTCACCAAATAAACAGTGAGACGGGCAGAAAGACAGTTCACAATGGGCACATTTTACAAAAGCGATAGCCGCACATTTGCAAACTCATCATTTGTCAATGAATTGAAGCAGTAATCCATTGGCGCAATCCACATTCCAGGTTTGTCGTCCAAGTATCCGCTTTTATAAAAAGCATACATAATCAAGTTCATTAAACGAGGAGCATTGAACTGATATAGGGAAAAAAGACTGCAGGGCCAGAAAACTATCGCGCTGCCAGCTGTGCTCATGTGTCTCGATAATAATTGTTTCCATTATGTAAAGATCAAAAGATTTCTAGTGTCTGAAAAAATGAATATCCAGAGGCTAAATCTTTCCTGTACATCCTTCAGGTACCAATTCTTTTTGTAGGACTTTACCATCAAGTACTTCGGAAGCAGACAATGCATGATCTTTGTTAGAACACCATGAATCCACTAAAAGCAGAATTTTCTTCCTGTCATTAGCCATACTTGACCAAAATATGTCATGACAGAAGTGGAGACTGTGACTGTTGCGACAAGCATTGCTGTTCCTTATAGACACCATCATCTTCGAAGTCCATATCCTCGTCCGTTCTTCTCCATCGCCTCTAGCAAATCCTAATGTCCGGATCTCTTCCACAATCTCCATATCATTTTCCAGGATAATAATTATGTGTTTTATCATCTCCGATTCCTGGATGTTCGGAGACCGATTACTTGTTCCGAATCGGGAGACCAAGGCCACCACAACGAATATAGTATCCATATAATAAAAAGCAATGTAAAAGACATACAATACGTTAGTACTTGACAGCAATATACGGGAACATACAAGGAATAGAGACGTTTTTATGGGAATATGTCCCTCTATACACACTTTACTGATACTTTGCGGGCCCTGTATCTCCTAAACGCTTGTCCCTCTGCCCCTAAGATTTCACAGTTTTTATACTTGTGACATAAGCTTTCAGAAAATATATGGGTTTCCGGAAAACCGGTATCAAAGGAGAGAAGGTTTACTTGTCAGAGCTCCTTCAATAGCAATGCAAGCGTTTGGCGAAACTAAACTGCGACTGGCTGACTTGGCGCGTTCGGCAACCTTTTACACCTCTTTATCGAACCCAGACAAATCTAGAAATTTCACGTAACTCGTGAACCAACCACGTTACAGCGTCCATCTTAGCTATATCGAAAATAAGGATTTTTCTCTCCAAAAGTCGCCAAAAAAGTCACCAAGGGGGAAAAGTCACCAAATTTTGCGCCAAATCCATTACCTGCCTTATTGAAGCTTTTTAATGCATTTTTAAGGGAAAATTAGGCTTTTTTAACGCTAATACAAACTCGAAATGAAGAAAATTAACATTTTATTGAGCAACTTTCTCTGCCATTTTGATCCAAGTGGCAGCCACTTAATTTTTCAACAAGATGACTTTTGAGATTCTGAATTAATTCGAACTATATTTGTACAGTAGGCTTATCTCACAAATGCATTTGATATATTTGTCAACTTGGCCCATCATCTTGTTTCCAAGCGCCGGCCACTTGAAAATTTTAAATTCACATAAAAAGGTATTTATGAACCGATTTGCTTAAAATTCATATGTGGATAGCCTACATAAATATTTCTACCAAGTCCATTAATAATTTGTAGCCACCATTTTGAAACAAAATGACGGCTACTTGATAAAGAAAAAGAAATCAACCTACCCTTTCGAATAAGCCGGAAGGACTTGTTTATTCTTATTAAACCTTTGTAACAATGTTTAAATTGTAGGGAACCCTAGTATGAATGTTCTAAATATGATTAGTTACAGATAAATATATATATTTAGTGTAACAGTTTATAACATTAAAATTAAACTAGTTGCCATCCGCGATTGTAATGAAATGCTCGCCCTCTAGTGGGCTAAGGTGAAATTACATTTAACATGCTTTAATTCGGCTTTCATCTAGCCGCCATTGCTTGCCGATGTTTAGTTTCACATATATTTATTGAATAAAAATGAATAAATCCGGTAAAAAAGATAACACATACTGTTGTGTGCTACAGTGTAACTCCAAAGGATCAAGAAATCCAGAATTAAGCTTCCATTTATTTCCAAATGACAAATTAAAAATTTCAGTTGCTTCGGCTAATGGAAGTAAAAAATTAATCAGATGATTTGAAACTAATATTTGTTCAACTTCAGTTAAAAATCTACTTCCGATAGAACTTTGAATAAACTGTAATATTTTTTTCCAAAAGCAATCAATTTTCCATGATGTAATGGCGGAGAAATTATAGTACGAATATTAAGTAGAATAACAACAATAATGAATACACATGGCTATTATATTTACAAACAACAAAAGCTGAAAAAGCGCCATCTATCGATCATTACAAACGCGGATAGGTCGATAGGGATAGGTGGACTCTGCTCAGTTCCTAATCATATTTATGTTCTCATAAATTTCTAGTGCGAGACGTATTATATGTTAAGAGAAATGAATTTGACAAAAGCTTGATACAGTGACAGAATGAAATCTCGCCTAATAGGCTATCCACCGTTCACTTCGATATATTTATCTTATTCTAATCTATTAATTTATTTTATCAGGGTCAATTCCGTTGGTTAGTTTTCATGCTACTATTTCCAATGCAATAATCCTCAAAATTCCTATTTATATGAACATTTTTCAATTTCGCTATGTTGATAAAATCCTAAATTACGAAATTTTCCTATGAGAATATTTGTAATCAATCAAGTTAAAACAAATATCATAAATGTTATTTTAAAGTTGTCTGATATATTTATGATCCTCAAAATGGACGTTTATGCTCATTTTTGCCCTATTCTGCCATGGTAAGTAAATCGTAAATTCCAAATAACTTACGGATTTTTTAAATTGGAAAAATCATAGTCTATGATATTCATGCCAGTCTTTTAAAAAAAAATATTTCAAAAGTGGTTCGACATCGTTACAATGAAAATATCCCTCAAGATTGACGTTTATGTGAAATTTTGCCCTATTTTGTCATGTTAAGAAATTCGTAAATTTCCAATAACTAACGAAATTTTATATTGGAAAATTCATAGTCAATAATGTTCATGCCAGTGTCCTAAATAATATTTTAAAAGTGGTCTGACATCTTTAAGATGAAACTATCCCTCAAAATTGACGTTTATGTGAAATTTTGCCCTATTCTGCCATGTTAAGAAATTCGTAAATTCCAAATAACTTGCGAAACTTTAAAAGTAGCATGTTTATAGTTAATGATGTTCATTCCGAATTAAAAACTGATATTTTAAAACTGTCCTGACATCGTTACAGTAAAAATTTTCTACTTAACGGCCCTCTTCACTTACTGTCGCCGGAAGCGCAAGCCAATGTTATTCTATGGGGAAATTTTCTTTACAAATAACTTATTAACTAATACATATTTTTAAATTCTGTTTTCACATTCAGAAAATTCCCAACTGTTAAATGGACGGACCTTTTTTAAAAATGTATTTTTTAAATTTTTAATATTTTATTTTGAAATTGCAAAATGAAAAAAAAATTCACATATTGAAAATTCGCATTTTGCAGCTTCAAAATAAAATATTAAAAACTAAAAAAATATATTTTTTTAAAAAGGTCCGTCAATTTAACAGCTGGAAATTTTCAGAATGTGAAAACAGAATTTAAAAATATGTATTAATTAATAAGTTATTTGTAAAGAAAATTTTCCCATAGAATAACATTAGCTTCGGCTTCCGGCGGCGGTGAGTGAAGACCCTTAACGGCCCTCTTCACTTACCGTCGCCGGAAGCGCGAGCCAATGTTATTCTGTGGGGAAATTTTCTTTACAAATAACATATTGAAAAATTCACATATTGAAAATTCGTATTTTGCAGCTTCAAAATAAATAAATAAATAAATAAATAATAATAATAATAATTTTTTTAAAAAGGTCCGTCAATTGAACAGTTGGGAATTTTCAGAATGTGGAAACAGAATTTAAAAATATGTATTAGTAAATAAGTTATTTGTAAAGAAAAATTTCCCATAGAATAACATTAGCTTCGGCTTCCGGCGGCGGTGAGTGAAGAGGGCCCTTAATGGACGTTTAAGTAAAATTTTGCCCTATTCTTCCATGTTAAGAAAATCGTAAATTTATAATAACTTACGAAGTTTTTTAATTCGAATGTTGCAAATGAATAGGGTTCTTGATAGTGTCGAAAGTAATACTTTAAAACTGATCTGACTTCTCTGCGACTATTTGTTCTTGAGATATCGTGTACACAGACTAACAAACTCACTAACAAGCTAACACCATACAAATTTTGTCATTTTCGGTTTCCTCAAACCTGAAAACGTGTAAAAAATTCAAAAAACCAAGGTCAAAAATTTTCACGATTACCGAAGTTCCCCATACCTATAGTATGATGGGGAATTAAAATAAATAAATAAATAAACAAGAATGTTGAATTTGGGGTCTGATTTTCAAGATACATACGCGGATTTAATTTTCCACAGGATGAAGACGACTTCTATTCTTAATACTTCTTCAAAGAGAAACATCTTGTTTATTCATATACAAAGTTGAAAATTGCAGCAGTACATTTACTGCTTTGCGTTGTTTGACACTGACTTTCAACGTAAATATAGAATTTGCCCAAAATCATTTCATTAAATCTTCAATGAACCAACCGATTATAGTTGGTTGTTTGGGTTTAATGTCGCACTAGTAATGTACTATGAGTAATTGGCGACGGTCTGGATCGCACCCTAAGGATGGTCCAGAGACATGCTATCACAATTTTGATCTTCCTCGGAGCAGGTTTCCCACTCAATTTCAAAAACAAAATTCCCTGACTTTTCCAGATCTATTTTTAGAAAATTCCAGTCACAAAATTTGGTTCATGACGTAAAAATAGCCCACGGTGTAAAACAGAACATAGCTTGCAACTTAGTAACGTGACTTGCGATATAAATTGAATGCTTAAAAAGCATTTTCCAGGTTTGTATCATCATTTTCCTAGGTTTTTGAGCAATATTTACAATTTTCCCTGACTTTTTTTAGTAATTTTAAATTCCCTGACTTTTCCAGGTTTTCCCTGACCCGTGGGAACCCTGTCGGAGAGGATTGCTCCTGCACTTCGGTGACTCCAAGAGGTATAATTTGGATAAGAACACTGAGGACATTTCGGCCACGACGGATTTTACGTGAAACCAGCTTGAGTATCGAACCCGCAATCTTCTAATTATGAGTTCGGCCCTCTACCGATCAGACTACCGTGGCCCACCAACCGATTAAAAGTCTCAAAGTTCTTCCTCTCCTTTTAAAGTTGGGTTTTGAGGATGAGCAAAAGTTTAGGAGAATAAATTCCTCTTCCATCATTTAGTTCTTTTGACAGGAATTGAACACCTAAGAATCAACAGCACTTTTAGGTGAAGCATAATAAAACTTGAAATTTGTTGGAATCCATCTAAGTCCCGCCAATTATTCAAACATTAAATAAGCTAGCATTGCCACTCTCCCCATTTTATCCTCAAGGCATTTTGTAAATCTTATTTTCTGTTTTCTTGAAAATATGCATGCATTTTTTTCTCGCTTTAAAAAACTTTGTCTCTACCGGATTTCAGTACATAACAACAGGTATTTGTGTTTTCAATCCATGTTTTCAGAGACTTTTAAAAATTCTTGAATGATGAGTCTTTCGTTCAAAAAAGTTGACCAATTTTATGGCATCATCAAATACCCTTTGTAGTTCATTGCCCAGAGATTTTTGACACCAACACTCTCTATGAATAAAACTGTGCGTGGAAAAAACATTTGCATTTTTCTTTTACAGGAGTAAACCTTTTATGGAGCTAATTATGAAAGCAGAGTACCAGCCATACAGATGCTAATATAATTCTTCTTCAAAAAAAAAAAAAAAAAAAAAAAAAAAATTCTCCCCTCCCTCAAATATGTTAGGTAAAATCTATATAAATAAAGAGAAGTGTCTGTGTGTGTGTCTGTCAGGTACCTGGGACCCTGCAGGTGTGCATCTCATCGAGATTTTTTCGAATTTCGAATTTGAATTTTTAAAATTAATGTTTTTCCGATTTTAAATATTGGCTTCTTTGTTTCATTTTTCATAGATTTATTATTTTGCTTCAATCGTCTGCGTATCTTAGCAACGGCTATTACGCAACTTATTTTTATTTAATACATTCTTTTGAAGGGGAATTTTTTCTTCTTCTTTTTTTTTTTTAATTATATTTATTGAAAAGTATAATTAGTTTTAAATTTAAAAACGTATTTATAACAGTTATGTTTAATTTTTTATAGTAGAACAACTTCTTATTTTTCATTTTTTAATCAATTCCTTTAAAAGAAAAAACTTTTATTTATCACTAGCAGGCTACGCCCGCTTCGCTGGTCACTATATTTAAATGAATTTTCGAAAGAATTGAATTAATATTTATTTTTTTACACCACATTATAGACAAAAACTAAAAAAAAGTAACTAAAATTGCTCCAAACCTCGCTTTCGGTACCCGATGTCTACGACAGCTCTTTTCCCGCCCGCACTCAGGGATGGAACACGGGCGCAGAATTCATACCGGAATCTGCTTAAGAATTTTCTCTACCTATAATATCGTTGATTTAAGAAGTAGAAAAATTTCTTACATTGATAGTGATATGAATTCTGCGCCCGTGTTCCATCCCTGCGCACTGCATCTTTCCCGCGCACTTCAATCTGGATATTTATCGACGACAGGGGAAATCTGGTACTATTTAAGAACTACGATTTAAAAGATGACTGTATCTCAGCATCTATTAAATATTTTAGTTTTGAACCATGCATTTTATAGCCCATGCTATTTACACTATATTACGATTTGATTCCGACCAATGTAATAAAATAAAATAAAATATAAAGTAGATTGAAAAATAAATAAATATATATATAAACAAATAAATTTTAATAAATTTAATCCTTTTTACTATGTATATACTACCATTTTTCTCGATAAATACTGTAAATAAAAATAATAATAAATAAAAGTTTTTTCTTTTAAAGGAATTAATTAAAAAAGGAAAAATAAGAAGTTGTTCTACTATTAAAAAAAAAAAAAAAAAAAAAAAAAAAAAATTAAACATAACTGTTATAAATACGTTTTTAAATTTAAAACTAATTATACTTAATTTTTTCTACTGCATTACGATTTTATTTTCAATAAATATAACAAATTAAAAAAAAAAAAAAAAAAAAAAAAAATCGCCCTCAAACGAATGTATTAAATAAGTTGCGTAATAGCCGTTGCTAAGATACGCAGACGATTGAAGCAAAATATGCAGGCCCTGACTAACGGCAGCGCATACGGGGCAAATGCCCTGGGCCCCCCTTCTGGAAGGGGCCTCCCTACAGGCGTATGCAGAAATTCTGCAACCTAAAGACCTCTTATGCCACTGCAAGGGGGCCCCCCAGAATAGGCTTGCCCCGGGGCTCCAGGCAGTCTAAGTCGGGCCCTGAAAATATGTAATAAATCTATGAAAAATGAAACAAAGAAGCTAATATTTAAAATCGGAAAAACATTAATTTAAAAATTTCAAATTCGAAAAAATGTCGATGAGGAGCATACTTGCAGGGTCCCATGTACCTATATGCCAAAATCTAAAAATTTAATTTTTTCTGCTGTATGTGTATAACTATTTGATTTCAATAAATATAATAAAAAGGATTTCTTTCTCAAATGAATTTAAATAAATAGTTTAACAGCCGTTGCTAAGATACGCAGACTTTTGAAACGAAAGAAATATCTGAAAAATGAAACATTGAAGCCAATATTTAAAATCGAAAAAACATTAATTTAAAAAATTCAAATTCGAAAAAATCTCGATGAGGTGCACACCTGCAGGGTCCCAGGTACCTATATGCCAAATTTGGAAGCTCTGCGATCAGTAGTGTGAGCAGCAGAGCGCAGACAGACACACAGACACTTCTCTTTATTTATATAGATTTTTTTACTTACAGGACTTATCGGGAAAAATGGTAGTATATACATAGTAAGAAGGATTAAATTGATCAAAATCTATTTGTTTATATATATATATATATTTATCTACTTTTTTATTTTATTTTATTACATTGGTCGGAATCAAATTGTAATATAGTGTAAATAGCATGGGCTTTATAAAATACATGGTTCAAAACTAAAATATTTAATAGATGCTGAGATACAGTCATCTTTAAAATCGTAGTTCTTAAATAGTAGCAGATTCCCCCCCCCCCCTTTCGTCGATAAATATCCAGATTGAAGTGCTCGGGAAAGATCTTTCTGCAGGCATGGGAAACCTAGACCTGATGCAGTGCGTGCGGGAAAAGAGCTGCCGTACACAGCGGGTACCCAAAGCGAGGTTTGGAACAATTTCAGTTTTTTTTTCTTTAAGTTTTTGTCTATAATGTGGTGTAAAAAAATAAATATTAATTCAATTCTTTCGAAAATTCATATAAATATAGTGACCAGCGAAGCGGGCGTAGCCTGCTAGTATTAAATATATTCAGCTGCCTGTCTCAAGTACTTCTATACAGCAGAGGAGGTTTTCTTGAATTTTCTCTCATTCATAAGCCTTACTAATACTAGAATATAATATTTGTTGATTAAATTCATAGCTATCAATTTTCGGAAACCAATAGTTTTTACTCCTTTATTCGAAGTATAAGGAAGTATTGTAATCCCGATTTTGCGAAATGGATTTTGTATCTCGCACTGCTCAAAAATGAATGAGTGCCAAATGTTGCAAATTTATATTTGTGACTGCTATGATATCTAGTTAAACACCTGCATCTTTGGTCTTAATCCGAGCTTAAACCGTTTTGGAGATATCTGCGACTTTATACGATTTTTCGTGACGTCTGTATGTACGTGTGTGCATGTATCTCACATACCTCAAAAACGGTTCGACATAGAAAGTTGCAAATTGGAATGTAGGTTTTTTATAATATCTAGTTGTGCACCTCCCTTTTTGGTATTACTGCGACTTTTCGTTTTGGAGATATTTACGAAAATTATCTCCAAAATGACCAAAAAATATAAAGGTTTTAGTCATTATATACGACAAACCGTCATAGAAATTTCAAAAGAAGCTATTGATAGAGCCCGTAATAATACGGCTAATTCTTATAGGCAAAAACAGGTTCTAGTCGATGAATGCATTTTATTTGAATATTCAGCCCATAGATAGAGTCCGTAATAATATTATTATGAAAGTTGTCTACAATTTTGCATGTAGAATTTATTTCTTAAAGACATAAGCAGTTTCTAGTCAACGAATGCAATTTAATTTTATAAGCTTTTGAACCCGTTTTCTAGAATTAAATAAGGTGAAATTTTTCATAAAAACTTATTAATATTCAAAAATCGGAGCAGCTATTAATTTTCCGCTTGGATTGAAAAACTGACATTTTTCAGTTTATCTCTATCACATAAAACTAAATCAGGAAAAAGAAAAAAAAAAAAAAGGTTTCCCTTTACAATGTTCCTGTTTCTCAGTTTTTTCAGGATCCTGGCTGGGAAACACTTATAATACAGATTGGAGATTAAGAGGTAAAATAAGAATACAATTTAAAAATAACTGAAAATAATTTTAGGAACAATTTTATTTGACTATGTGAAGGGGTCTGCCATCTCCTTTAATTTCCCCGTTCAAATATAATACATACATCCATAAAAAGTAACGATTTTATTAAATTTAAAAGTTTATTCCAAATTATCTAGAAAACTTTTATATACACTATTCCTTGAAACTTACCAATCTTGGTCAACCTTTTCAAATGTCGGCCCAATTAGATCTACAAAATACCAAATTTGAATTTTTGAAATTATTTGTTTTCAATTATGCTAATAAACATCTACACACATATCAACTGCGAAAAACGTTATTTTCGAATTCAAGGAATTTAAAAACGTGTAGTTATAATAAAAAAAAAATCAGAGTTGAAAATTGATATTGAACTTTCTGTTAATATTTGCTCTTGATTTATGCTGATAACAGACACACATACAGAGACACACAGACCAACCACTAAAAACATATTTTTCAGTTTCAGGGGACCTCAAAATGTATAAATGTAGCAAAATTTTAATTTAAAAAAAAAAAAAAAAAAAAAAAAGTTTTCTCTATCATATAAGGGCAAGATAAAGTAAAACTTTAATTAAAAATGTATACAAATGTTCCTGCAAATAACACTTCATAAAAATTTTACTTCTAAAAAGAAAATGAAGAATTTTACATTGGGAATATCTTACTCAAATATGCAATTTGGGTGAAAGTGGAAAAATTAAAAACTTTGTTTTTCAAAGAGTGATAAAAAGCAAGGGGACAATGTTTTTACTGATGCTAAAAAGTGTCCTGTTATTACAGTGCAACCATATTTCCTAAAACTAGCAGTAAGGACACATCCAAAATGTTGGAGGGATGCCAGCTTGACCGAAGTTTGAAATTTGGAAAACATCCAATAATTCCGCGTTATTGCTCATTTTCTCTGAGTCAGATGACTGTCACCCCTATTTTATCAATGGACTCATTGAGTTATCACTTGCGCATATACTTCCATGGTTTCATGAAATGTGGTCGAAGAATATTGACTTATATGAATATTGACTTATATGCTCATATCATATAATGTACTTTAATGCATAAAAATGTTTTATTCTTTTTCTGTCAGTCTAGTATGACATATGTAGGGGCAAAATATACATTGAGTCCTGGGCCCACTTTTGGCTTGATCAGGCTCTGACTGTAGTAGCTATCAGTTTTTAAATTAAACATATACACATTGACTTTTAAAAAGTAGCACGACCTAGTTCATGTTGCTATCCCAATTATTGAAAGGGAATGAATGTTGTACAATTAAATGAAAAATTATCAATTCATATAAGCAAGAATAATAGTAATAAAATGGAATAATCACAATGTACTAAAAGGAAGAAGTGTGCCGTCTAATTACAAAATCGGCAATCTCTAAAAAAACAAAATTTCATGATTTTTTGCCCCACTTAGCCAAAATAAGGTAGGAACCAAAACTCCTCAGTTTTGTAATTGTTAGGGCAGTATATCTGAAAACTCAAAATAAGGTGGCAGGGGCAAGTGAAGAGAGGGAAATATTTATATTTTTATTTTCGTTTTGGCTGCCTTTGCAACTTACTTTGGAGTTGGCCAGTTTTGCAACAAAGCAGAACTTAATTTTCACTAAATTTAATGCAAATATTGGATTTTTAGCATTGCAAATGCACAAAATGTTTTGTTGAATTAAATTTTATTTTAAAATAACTGATTTCTGTTATGTGATAAAAAAAATAGCTGATAAAAATTTTTGATAAAAAGTAATTGATATCCACAACAAGAAATAACACTGCAAAATTATGAAAATATATCTCTAACAGTCCAAAATTCATTAATCAAGAGCTATTCTTTAATACAGTGAGAAACCATTCGAGTTATAAACAAACTTAGATAAACACATCTCTTTAACATGCTGAATCATCATAGGTATTTTATTAAATTAATAACATATAATTAATCACAATATGCTAACTATGATGTTATTATGTTATCAATTAATGTTGTTGTTACAAAGACATAGTACATTGACTTTGAACTTTGGCTTTGTTCATTTTCCATGTCGTAGGGTCACTTTTCCACTTCCTTGATTGATTAGAAGATACTTCCTCTACAAATTTCTTCATTGTCGAAGGAAACATGAAATGTTTAGTGAAACGTTTTATAATAGCACACACTGTAGACTGTGCGAAATGGAATGTTTGGCTAATTTGGCACTGTGAAATACCATTTTGGTGATGTTGTATAATTTGACTGCATACCACAAGAACCGTAGCTCGTCCCATTGCCATGCTTTTGCTAAGCACAGATAACGACCGTGCATTGCTCAACCATATATGTTGTTCGCTCCCACTGACATAACTGACTCAGAATTGTGCTCGAAATGGCTGGAATGTTCTCGTCCTTTCTACTGAACGAACATTATTGCAAAGTGTTGGGATTCAGAAAGCAGCTTCAGACCAACTTTCAGTTTTTTTTAAACTTTTATTTTGCTTTCTTCAGTTGTAATAGTTGAACACAGTCTACACCTACATAAAAACTACGGATTTTAAAATGTTTCAACGATCCCATATTTTTTTATTTACAGAAATCTTAGTGAATGAACTTCATTGACGTTGACGCTGTATTATCTTATAATGGTGCAATTAATTATTTCAGCAAATTATATTAAAGACCAATTATATTTTTCCCCAAATTGGTGTTAAAATTTATCATATTTACTGTGAAATATAACAAGAACAAAACTTTTTTTTTCCAGCTTCTTTTCTGGCAGTCGGCCAACAAGTGAAGATGTGTAGTGAGCAGTCATTGGATTTTAGTTTTTGTAAAATGAGAGAAAAAACTTGAGCAGCGATACTGCATCAAATTTTACCAAAAGCTTGACGTTACCCAAGCAGAAACTATTATTAAGATTCAACAGGCTTTCGGGAGATGACACCTTATGCATAAAAGAGTAGTACAAATGCTTCAAAGATGGCCGCACACCAGTGCATATGTTGACTGTTTTACTTGAATTCTGCGGTGTGATACAACATGAGTACATACCACAAGGCCAAACTATTATAAAGGAGTACTACCAGGAGTTCCTTTGTCGCATCCATAGTGCTGTGTAGTGCAAATGACAGGATCTGTGGGCAATGAAAACTTGCAAGGTCTATTATAACACATTTGTCCATTCTGTGCATTTGAGTCAGATTTCCATCGCCAAACAGAACATTCCTGTGATTTGTCAGGCTCCCTACTCACCCAACATGGCCCCCTTCTCATCCGACATGGTTCTCTGTGACTTTTGGCTATATCCCAAGCTGAAAATTCCACATAAAAGGGTCTCGATTTGACTTCAAGAGACACCAGTGGCAGATTTAAGGGGTGGGGGGCTGAAGCCCCCCCAAAAGTACTGACATTCACAACTGACTATTACAATTGTAAACTTTTCTTTGATCTGGAATAACACCTTGAAAAATCTATCACCCCCCACAAATGTTAAGTTCTGGATCCGCCACTGAGAGAGACCATGCGGAATGTGATGGCATGGTTGCTCACCATTCCATTAACTGTACTTCCCAGATGTTTCCAACAATGACGGGAATGCTGGGCAAAGCGTGTGTATTACCAAGGTGACGACCTTGAAGGGGATTAGTGTTTTGGATTTTTAAATCAATAAATGCATTTTGCCATCTCAAGGTTTGATACTTTTTTAACACACCATGTATTGTACTTTTCTTCACAGACCATTGATATTGTTGCAGATTTCTTTCCTGTTTCAAATATTAAATTGCAATAAAAGTAGATTTTTATAATTAAATTGGAAAGGAAGAGTGTTGTTTATTGGTCTAATCTAAACCTGTAGATGGCGCTGCGCGCCGATATTAATGTTCTGTTTCTTCTTTTCTCCTAAGTGTGTTCTTCGTGTTCGTTTTGTAGTATGTAATAAATGTGTGTAGCCGTAATTGATCTCCTATTATTTTGGATTTATGTCTTGAATTCAACTCCAATGAATAGACAGGAACCTACAGAGGCCGGCAGTCCCCACGAATCTGGACCGATAAGGTAAGATATTTACCTTATTTAAATTTAATATTCTGAAATGTTTATTAATAATTATATATGAAAAGATATATCTGAAATGAGTCGCCAAAGTAGCGACGTGTGTTTGAATGATGATTTTTATAAAGTCGTTAAGAATTTTAGCGACATAATTATTGACGCCCGAACAGGGACTGCCAGGCCCTTAAATATGATTTAAAGCTGTTACTTATACTATAGTCCAAATTTGTAAATTAAATCAATATGGCTACCGAACTTGAAGAGAAAAAGATCTACCCTAAAAGGATTGTGTACAAAATTGATGAACACGATAAATATAAAATTAAATGAACCCGACGAAGGGTTAAATGTTTTTGAATTAGAATCACAGTTAGAAAAACTGCAAGTAAAGAATAACGAAATTATAGAAGTTGAAGATCAAATTGAGGCCAAAATCACGGATCTCAACGAGCTACAAACTGAAATAGAATCGAGACAAGAGTATAGAGATTCAATTATTGATGTAAAGGCTCAAATTATAAATAAGATAGAGAAAATTAAAAATTTAAATGTTACTCCGATCTTATCGCAGCCAAGAAATGAGCAAACACCCAATCTGCATTTAGAAAGAATTAATGCTAGTTCTGTGAGATTACCCAAGTTATCAATTCCTGTTTATGACGGTTCTCCAGAAAACTGGATTGAATTTTGGAGCCAGTATGAAATCACAATACATAACAACAACAACATTTCTAATGTGCAGAAATTTGTGTATTTACGCAGCTTTTTAAAAGCCCAAGCTTTAACAGCTATTCAGGGTTTAGCACTCTCAGATCAAAATTACAATACTGCAATTGATTTATTAAAATCTAGATTCGGAAAAAAGGATATTATAATAAGATATAAAATTGACGCGTTATTAAATTTGAACCCTGTTAAATCTCCAAATCAAATTAAAGAATTACGCTTACTGCACGACGCCCTTGATGTTAATATTAAATCTCTCGAAAATTTAGGTGTGGATTTAAAATCTTACGGAAATTTGTTATTTCCAATTGTTACAAAATTAATACCCACCAGTATTATGATAGACTATAATAAAATGAAAACAGAATCCGAGGAATGGGATGTACAAGATTTGTTAAAACATTTAAAATTAGAAGTTCAGACTAGGGAAAAAACCTTTTTATTTTTAAAACGCGAAGTAGAAACTCACAATAGCGGATATAAAAACTCAAATTCCAGATTTGATTCAAAATCATCGGAAAATAATAATAATAATAATGCTTACTACCGGAAATCTGGTTCGGGATATAAAAATTCTAACACAATGCAAAAGGCATCAGCCTTTAAATTAACTGTTAGTAAATGTATATTTTGTGTTGATGCAATAAACGATCATGACAGTAAAATGTGTAAATTAAATTTAGAGGATAAAAAATTGTCTTTACGCAAACAAGGAATCTGTTATTTATGTTTCAAAAGAGGTAAACATACCGCTAAATACTGTTTATCGGGTCTCAAATGTGACACATGTTCAGGAAAACACAATACATTAATTTGCTATAAGCAAAAATCGGAAACGCCAACGGCTCATATGAAAGATAAAAATCACATCGAACATACCCAAACAAATAATTCTGAGAACAGTGTTTGCGAAAATGATAATTCTGTTTTGTCCTATAAGTGTCCTGTACAAAATCCGCTTGAGAATAATGAAATATATTTACAAACTTGCTTCGCAAGAATAACAAATAGTTCTAATTTAAACTCTCTACAGTGTGCCGTATTATTTGATAATGCATCCCAAAGAAATTTCATAAACATATCACTCGCCCGTGAATTAAAATTGCCGGTGATTAGAAAGGAAACTGTCATAATATATCCGTTTTCGTGTAAACAGCCGCAATCCAACGAATATTCAGTCGTAAATTTCGAATTGTCTCATTTAAAAAACCACAAACAGAAATGTTATGTAGAGGCATTAGTCGTAAATCAAATCTCTTTTACGAAGTTACAGATAATGGATGACGCATCATTTCGAAAACTTTTGGTTTCGAGAGAGGGGGAAGAAAATAAATTTGCGCAATTCCATTCGAAGGCTCCAGAGATATTAATCGGCGCAGTTTTATTTTGGAAACTGCAAAAAAATAAAAAGAAAATTAATCGTTCGTTGTTTGCTGTAAATACGTTATTCGGATGGACATTGTCAGGCAATAATGATTCAGGAAACAACCCAGACAACTTAATTACTGACGCCACCGTGTTAAAGATTGAATGTGGTAACTCTTTTTGTTTACATGAAAACCATCCATGCATGAAAAAAGATGAATCATCCGATTGTACGGGTAATGATTTGCAAAGGTTATGGTCTTTGGATTTTTTGGGAATAAATGATGATAAATTGATTTCTGCTTCCGATCAGGAAATAATAAATAAATTTGATAAACAGTTAGAATATAAACAGGGTCATTATGTTACTCATTTATTATGGAATGATCATGGTATTGACAAATTTGAGAATAATTTTGAAAACGCTAAACGCCAATTCAATTATTTGAGAAAAAGATTAAAAGCGGATAAATGGATTTTCGAGCAATATAGGCAGATAATCACAGAACAAAAACAATTGGGTATCGTTGAAGAATGCGGTCGCACAAAAAAAGAGTATTTCGCTCCACATAGAGAAATTGTAAGACGGGAAAAACAAACATCAAAGGTACGAATTGTTTTTAATTGTTCCAGTAGAGTATCGGGGTGTAAATCTTTAAATGATTGTCTCGTAAAAGGGCCATGTCTTACACCTCCAATTTTGGATGTAATTAATAGATTTCGAATGTTTAAGATTGCGTTTTGCGCAGATATTGAAAAGGCGTTTTTAATGATAGAAATCGTGGAACCCGATAGAAATTTTCTAAAGTTTTTATGGTTTGACGAGGATACCGAGAATTATAAAATAATGCGAATGACCAGAGCTACATTTGGTTGTACAACTTCTCCTTTCTTTTTAACGGCAACAATTAAGAAACACATTAAGGAATATAAGGAAATTTATCCGGATAAGTTATGAAATGTTAAATTCAGCTCTGTTTGTGGACGATTTGCTTTATGGCTCAGATACCGTAAACGGTGCCTATGAATTAACTTCTACTGCGGTAAATATTTTAGCAAAGGCTGGAATGAAATTAAGAAAGTTTAGTACGAATTCACAGAAATTAAAGAACATGTGGGATAAAAATGATTGTTTTTCGGAGGTAAATAATGAAAATGTAATAAATATTCTTGGATTGGTGTGGGATAAAGATAGTGATAAATTAGGATTAGCTTTGAAATCTATAGTTGAAAATTTGGATATATCGGTATGTACGAAGAGATATGTATTACATACAGCTGCAAAATTTTTTGATCCTATTGGGATTATATCTCCCTTTTTAATTAGGATAAAGTGTTTTCTTCAAAGAATGTGGGAAAGAGGTATGGATTGGGATCACGAATTGCCGGATGATCTTAAGGGAATTTGGATAAAGTGGTGTAACGAAATTAAGGATTTATTAGAAATTCGAATAGATAGATGCTATTTCACGTATGTTGATTTGAAAAATTCGCGTGTAGAACTACACATTTTTTCAGATGCTTCACCACTTGCATATGGTTGTGTTGCATATTTTAGGGGTATCAGTAATGATAAAAAATGTTATGTAAGTATGATTATGTCAAAGGCTAGAGTTGCGCCGTTAAAGAAACTAACGTTACCAAGATTGGAGTTAATGGGAGCGGTGATAGCAGCTAGAGTAGCGAAATATATTTGTGATATATTTAAGGAAATTAACATCGAGAAATTTTATTGGACAGATTCTACTATTGTTTTACACTGGGTGAAGGGATCGGCGAAACAATGGAAACCCTTTGTTAAAAATAGAGTAGTTGAAATTCAGGAATTGTCAGTACCCGAAAATTGGTCATATTGTAATACAAAGGATAATCCCGCAGATTTAGTTACTCGTGGTATTAGCGCAAATGCGTTAGTTAATAATGATTTTTGGTTTAAAGGTCCAAAATGGTTATCTGAGCTAAATGGTAAAGGTAATGATATTGGGGAAAAGGTAGACACGCAATATATTACCGAAGAAAAAAGGAAAACACCTGAAAAAATAATTCAGTTTAAAATCTCTATAGAAACAGTTGAACCAATATTGGATCTTGAAAAATATAGTAACATTTTAAGAGTTCTCAGAATTACGGCATGGATAAAGAGATTTCTTAACAACGCGAATCCTAAAAACGAGAAAGTTAGCGGTCCATTATTGGCAGAAGAAATTGGTAGTGCGCAAACAATATGGGTTAAATATACACAGAAAATTAGTTTTCCGAATGAATTAAACTGTTTGGTAAATGGGGAACCTATTTCTAAAAATTCAAATTTAATTGAGTTCTCACCATTTTTGGATTCCGTAGGAATAATGCGCATCGGAGGAAGGCTTCAGAAATCAAATTATTCCTTTAACGAAAAACACCCGATCCTGTTGCCTTCAAAGGGTAAATTAATTGATTTGTTAATAAAAAATGCGCATGAAAAAGTTTTCCATTTTGGCATTAATGATACATTAGTACAATTACGGGAGGAATTTTGGGTAATCAAGGGCAGACAGGCAGTAAAAAGCGTATTAAGAAGATGCAGAATTTGCATAAAATTTAATTCTAGAGCTGGAGCCCAGATATCAGCTCCGTTACCTGCAGATCGTATCAATGAACAAAAGCCATTTGCAGTGATAGGCCTTGATTTTGCAGGCCCTTTATACATCCGAAATACGGATAGCAAAATATATATATTATTGTGCACATGCGCAATCACAAGAGCAGTGCACCTAGAATTGGTAGAGAACCTATCTACAGAAACATTTTTATTGGCCTTCAGAAGAATAGTAGCAAGGCGGGGTCTTTGCCATACGGTTTACTCCGACAACGCACGAACCTTTCATCGAGCTGATATTGAGTTAAGGCACATCTGGAAAACAATTACCCATCCCGACGTTAAAGATTACTATAGTAGTAATAAAATAAAATGGAAGTTTATCATGGAAATGTCGCCATGGTGGGGAGGCTTCTATGAACGACTTGTGCGATCTGTAAAATCTGCCTTAAGAAAGGTGGTTGGCAAAACCACTTTAACACACACACAACTACATACAGTTATATGTGAAATTGAAGGGTCAATAAATTCGCGACCCATTACATACACATATGCAGACTCAGGAGAACCTTCCCCAATTACGCCAGCACACTTCTTGGTAGGTCAGCGACTTACTACCCTACCTATCGTGCATTTGAAACCACATGTGCTTCCTGGAACTTCAGCAACATATATCAAACGTTTTAATCAAAAGGAAAGAATATTGGACCAGTTCTGGTCAAGATGGAAGAAGGAATACCTTCTTCAGCTCAAAAACGCCATGACAAGTCGACACTCCAGTATTCGTGAATATACTCCAAATGATGTTGTTTTAATCCACGATTCCAAATTGCCACGGCACTTGTGGAAATTGGGAGTAATAACACAAGTGTTTCCCGGTAGAGATGGAAAGGTTCGATCTTGTGAGATAAAAACCTCTACAGGTACATTGAGACGTCCTTTCCAGTTGATTTATCCAGTTGAAATTTTTGAAAAGGACTAAATAAACTTTAAAAACTTTCATTTATAAACTATGACATTTGTGTGGACTTACAATTTGAAATATATTAGATATAGAAATGTCAGATATAATTACAATGGGAAAATGAACATAAAGTTAATGTTCATCCGGGGGCCAATGTGTTGTTTATTGGTCTAATCTAAACCTGTAGATGGCGCTGCGCGCCGATATTAATGTTCTGTTTCTTCTTTTCTCCTAAGTGTGTTCTTCGTGTTCGTTTTGTAGTATGTAATAAATGTGTGTAGCCGTAATTGATCTCCTATTATTTTGGATTTATGTCTTGAATTCAACTCCAATGAATAGACAGGAACCTACAGAGGCCGGCAGTCCCCACGAATCTGGACCGATAAGGTAAGATATTTACCTTATTTAAATTTAATATTCTGAAATGTTTATTAATAATTATATATGAAAAGATATATCTGAAATGAGTCGCCAAAGTAGCGACGTGTGTTTGAATGATGATTTTTATAAAGTCGTTAAGAATTTTAGCGACATAATTATTGTGTTTCTTCTTTTCTCCTAAGTGTGTTCTTCGTGTTCGTTTTGTAGTATGTAATAAATGTGTGTAGCCGTAATTGATCTCCTATTATTTTGGATTTATGTCTTGAATTCAACTCCAATGAATAGACAGGAACCTACAGAGGCCGGCAGTCCCCACGAATCTGGACCGATAAGGTAAGATATTTACCTTATTTAAATTTAATATTCTGAAATGTTTATTAATAATTATATATGAAAAGATACATCTGAAATGAGTCGCCAAAGTAGCGACGTGTGTTTGAATGATGATTTTTATAAAGTCGTTAAGAATTTTAGCGACATAATTATTGAACACACTAAAAGGAAAAGAAGAAAACAAAACATTAATATCGGCGCGCAGCGCCATCTACAGGTTTAGATTAGACCAATAAACAACAAAGAGGCAGTCTACTTCCATTAAGGTCGGCCTTCGCAACGAATTTGATGAAAAACAGTAATTAGGGTTCTCAAAGTTTTGAAGTACTATCTTCAACAGGAACGAAGTTCTAGAATTTTTCATTGGACTCTAGCACAGAATTCCCCAGAAACATGTCAATTGCAGCTGCCAAAGATTGTAAATAGGAGGGGATCCTTTACCAAAAGTTAGTTGTGTTTAGAGAGCTATTCTGAGTGATCCTCTCTTACCAGCTGTGTTCCATGCAATTGATCTTTGTTCATGAATCAGCAAAATTCCTTTTAACACAGTTTGGTTCACTTTTGTGAAACAAGTGACTGTTCATTTGGAATATTTCCAGGATACTTGTTGAATAGTGACTTTTGTGATATGTATGGCAGTTATATTGAACTGTTTTGAGAATATTTGTTGAATTGATAGTTTTGTTGGATTTTTTCAAATTGAATAAAGTGCATTTTCTGAACTAGAACCTTCTTGTTCCTTTACAAAACACTTTTCTAACATAAGAGAATCAACATTTCTGTAACAATACTTAATGTCGTCAAGTCAGATAAAAAAGCTAATTTGTGTGTTTATACATATATATATTTCTTTTCACTGTTGTCTACCATTTCATAATTTTTTACCTAAAAGAACGCTAAGGTTCAATCATAACCTTGTTGTTCTTTTAGGACCACTAAATTTCCATTTCTGGCACAAAACCTTTCTTTATTATTTGCAGATATGGTTAATGAAATTGTGGGAATTGTAATAAACTTCATTTCCTAAATGATTATAAATCAGAATTAAAGTTTCCTATTTTCAATATTTCGTTTATTTCAGATTTAAATGCATAACAGATACATACCAGTAATGTTATTAAAAGAAATCTTTATTATTCTTGTGCATTAAGGTGATAAGAAATAATTAGAATGAATTTTAGCTTTCAAATTTAATTAAAAATTATTTTTGCAATAAACAGATATTTTCCATAGTACTATTTATATAGAAGAAATGCAACTTATATAATGAAGATGAAATAACATAAGATGTTTTGGAACAGCAGTAGTGAGTGAAAAATAAAATAATTATATTTGTGATACATTACAAATGTATAGAACTTTGCTTATGAAAGTTAACCCTTTGCAGTTGGCATATTTTCCTATTTTAAATTATAAACCTTACCTTTTGGAGTTCTACCAAATCAATATATTTAACAAAATATTTTTAAGTATTTGTGTTAAAATCATTTAAATTTTATTGACAGCAATTAATGTGGTAAATGCCATTACCATATATACAGGGTGTTTCAGAAAGGACTCCTCAACTTTGAAATAACTGCAAAACAAAAAGATGAAACAAGTAGTATATTAGATGGATAGGTTTGAAATTGCATACACTGGTTTGTAGAAACAGTTCCAAGATTGGTCAATAGGTGGTGCCACAAGCACATGAAGCTTAAAATAGTACTCAGAAGTACAGAAACTTTATTCATCAGTCTTTTACATCGCTGATATGTATAAAGGAATTGTATCTAATTAGTTATTATAGGAAATGGAAGAACATTATGTCATATTCCAGTAATATATTTATAGTCAGTAATATATTTATAATTTATTGGAATACCACCGATTACGTCAAAGTCCAGTGATGACAATATAAAGCTTTCAACAAAAATTTGATATTAAAGCAGGTTCAGACTTGTCTATCCAACATACCACTTGCTTTACCTTTCTGAAACACCCTATATATGCCTACGGTAATTTATGGATTAAGGAGGGGTTTCCTTTTTTCTTTTTTTTCCCCTTTAAATAATACCCTGTTTTAGAAGAATACCTAAAACGGGGCTCTTTTTTTCTTTGGTCTTGCTATTTGCAGATATTCATCTGCAAAAGACTTAAAAAAAAAAGAAATTCTAAGATAGAAACATGGCAGCTTTTATGACAAGTTGTTTTCTCCTTGCTTTGTTCCACAGTTACTTATTTCTTAAATGCTAAGAATCTCCGATTTCAGATCAATTAATTTAGTAAAAAATTATCGTTGAATAAGAAAAGATTTAGAAATAGGAGGTGCAAAATTGTTTTTTTGTGTAGTTGTTCCAATTTAGCTCAATGAAAACAGTTGTGGAATGATAGTGATGATATTATCTCAATACAATGTAGAACTAATAAATATATACCTTTTTTTCCCTTTTCATTATGACACTTAAACTTATTTTCATGCAATATAGTATTTTTTTAACTATCACAATAAAATGGCTTTATGAAATCGATCAAAACACTATTAAAATTTGTCTGTGTATTATAAGAAATTCTAAAACGTACTTGGAAACAATACTTCTCAAAAAGTAGAGGTTTTCTTCTGTGTTGTAGGGACATTATGCAGAGATATGAAACAGAAAGGCAAAGTCATTTCATCAGAATGTTTGTCAATGACTTTTTTTTTTTTTTTTTTTTTTTTTTTTTTTTTAAATGATATGTAAAAATATTGAACTTGTTTGAAAGGATATATTAAAGTTATTTAATAAACAACTACAAAATACTAATTTTATGATTATAGACTCGTGACTTCAATGTAGGCAAATCAAATTTAAGTTACACACTCAGAACAAATTCTCATTCATTTCCTTCTGGTAACTAAATAATTTCTTTTAGAATTTCTTTGCACATTAATCTAAGATATTCATGTTATGAAGTTTTTTTTCCCCTCATCTTTTTAAATGTAAGATAAAGCAAGCAGTCTGCCAGCTGACGAGTCTTAATTTTAATAATAATTATAAAAATATAAGCATGTGCATTTCTAATTCTACTTGTTGTTCAAGCTAACAAATCAACTAAATATTCTCTATAAAAATTAATATTCTTACTAGATAAATTATACATTTAGTGAGTGGTGCAGCAATGTATTCAAATGCTTGTCCTGCATTTGTTTATGGAAAAAAAAAACTAGTATTTAAAAAGCAAACTGGTAGCATCTAATTAGATGCCTTATTCTGGTACATCATTTATAAAACTGTTACAGCAGTAAGTACAAAACTTTGAATAAACACCATAAAATGCAAGAACTTGTAACAATTGTTTCTGGTCGGAAGAAAACACGACCCTTCGTCATGTGAACAGAAGAATGCAGCACTTGTGCCTACTTTGTTTGTCTGATGAAGGGAAGTGTTTTCTTTTAACCCCTCCCCCCCCCCCCCCCAAAAAAAAAAAAAAAAAAAAAACTGCTGCAAGTTCTTGCATTTTATGTTGTTTATTCAAAGTTTCGTACTTGTTACTTTTAAATCTGTATTCTGTTGTGTTTTTTATAAGCATTCCTAGCAGTTCAGATGAGGGTTTATAAAACAAAATATTTTTTGTAGAGTAAAATGAAATTTCACTTTCTTTTTCTTCACTTATGACTGAAGTCTTTCTGAACTTCTAACTCTGCCATACGATACAAAGTAGGAAAGTCAAACACAAAAGCTAAATAAAAAAGACAAAGTCTCCAAATAACAGTTGTGTTTTAATGAAATATTTGAGCATAGTGGTTCCTCAAACAGAAAAAATTAAAACATTTTCAACATAACATCAAAACAGACATAACTAAACAGTTGGTGTAAAATAAGATTTTTAAAAACCAGAGTTAAAAACCACAGCTCAACACATGGACGCTTATTTAAGAAACAATTCACATAATTGGCATTTTGTTTTCATACAAATGTGCTGATAATACTACCAACAAATCTCATGAACACAGTTTTACAACTGTATTTTTAGACACACAGTTGACAAAAAAGTCAAAAGTTGAGTATAAAGGAACCAATATTAAAAAGATGCTTAAGACAGAATAATGTTCGAGTCTTGTAAATAGTGAAAGACAAAAAACACCGGAATTGGTGACTTGTGCATGTGTCAGTCAGCAGGGTTACCATTGCATATACACGTAATCATAGAAAGAAATTAATGTATATGCTTTTTTCTTTTTCAAACATTAGTGAAATATTACTGAAATATAGACTTTACATACATAATTACAAGGTAAAATTTAAAAATTACCATTAATGTTAAAGAGAAAAAAGTATATTCAATCATAAATGTAACGTAATACTTTTTTTATTTTTAGTAAATAATATACTTTTTACAGTACATAAGTCATTTTATTTTTCTACTTTTAAAATTAGTTAAATATCATTTTCTCATACAACTTTCTTTAGACAGGGGTGATTGTGAATTCATGAAAAAATACTTGAAATTTTAGCAAGAAAAATTTTTCGTATTGGGCGAGAACATAATAATTTACTGCTGGAAGGTCCAATCTTCTCATTACAAAAAAAATATCTTATTTTACAAATTTAACTAAAAAAAAAACTGAAATTCTGGTATTGAAAATTGGGAGAAAAAAAAAAAAAAAAAAAACCTGAAATAAGGAAAATTACCTAAACACAATTATCCCTGTTTAGATAATATTTGATTTCTGAATAATTTTGAGCACAATAATCATATAATAAAATTTGAGCAGAAAATAATATTTAAAAATGAGCAAGAATAATTACTTTAGAAACAATTAACTATGATTTTGAAAATTTTCTCCTTTATTGTATTTAAAACAAAGCAGATATTTATATTCCTAATTATTATCCCTATTTTATTTTATTTTTTATTAAACTTTTCTTATTAATTTTTTTTTTTTTTAAATATACATTATTTAGATAGAAAATTTACTACCAAATTATTAACTGACTAAAACATGCATTTTTTTTTTTTTAAGATAAACATATTGAGCAAGTTAAAAATTAACTACAACGATAATGCCTATTTTTAATGTTATTTAAGCTCAGAAACAATGCACAAATCACTAATTCATTAAAACTGCAAACTGTGAGAAAAATATATGAACATATGTATGGCAGGTAACATGAATGTAAAATATTTCAAATCACAACCATTAAAGTGAAAAATCATTATATATTGTCACTTTAACATCAAATGAAATCTTAATTGAGCAGACACAGAGGTACCACCAAAGAATAATAAATAAATAGTATCAACAAATTTGACAAACCTTGAGTCATTTAGCTAATAAAAACTTTGCTGTACAAGTATATAGGATTAAAATACATGAAAATAGAAGAAAAAAAAAAGCTAACATTCATCTTAACAGGTATATTAAAATTGCTTATTCTTATCCTTGATATAAAAGCTAGAAGAAGAAGAAGAAGAAAAAAAAAATCCAATGCAGTTTTGAAAGAATAAATTTAAATAATTCACAACCTCAAATATAAAGTTCAAGATTTATTTAAATAAATGCAATTCTTATACATTTGAAAGATGAAGGAAATCAGTTTTGATTTTAAATTATTATTATTTTCTTTTACGTGCAATTCTTATTTGTAAGTTACATTTGGGAAACTGACTATTTTTGGTATTTTCAACTAAATTATTATTTTGATTATTTAAAAATTTTCCAATATATATATATATATATTAAATACAACTAGTTTTATTAAAATAATAATATTCTATTTTACATTAATGAGCATGATATTAAACAAAAATGGTAGTCTAATATCAAGTGATAAATTTTGATAGTAAACTCTTCTATATTTGAAACAAATATTTTATGTCATTTAAATCAAATTATGTTTCCTTTCATCCTTCCATAAGATTTATTTAATACTTCATATGCATATAATATAAAAAAAAACCTTGTTAGGTCCTTTTATATTAAATTATAGTTTAACCAATATATTCTATAATAATATTGTCTATCTTCTTCAGACATATTGTTTTAAATTGCAATTTCTGTTTCCATTATTCCAAACCTTTAATAAAATTAATATCTTTTTAAATTGTTTTTATTTTGTTGTTTTATTTCAAACTGGATTTTCCTACCACATGTAAATAATCCTGGTCACCATTCACTCTGCCCTGCCACATAAATAAAAACAACTAAGCATTTAATCTCTCTATGCTATACATATTTAAATTACACTGTATTAGGTCACATAGGGAATTTTGGTTGTAATTTCTTTTCCTTTTTTTCTTATTTACTAAACATTCAGGCATTTTTTTAATGAATTTTTTATTAAACTGATAGCATTCTGCATTACGGACTTACGTAAACAAGATGGCTAGCATTTCTAAATACTCTGACAATTTTTTCGAGACTTTCCCCTGACTCCTACTGTTTATTTCCCATGCAAAATTCAAGATATTAGTGAAAAGTTTAGTGCTTTAAAATAGCATGAATAATTTAATGATTAATATAGCTTATTTTCATAAAATTTGTCAAATTTCCCTGATTTTAAACGAAATTCCCTGAAAAATCCCTAATTTTTTTATTTTCCCTGACTGCTAGCCACACTCCGTAAAATGTGGAACACTCATTAATAAAGCACTGTTTAATAATGAATGATTGTGCCATGTTACAAGTCATTTACAAGTCTGTAAGATATCAGAAAAATATTATTATTAAAGACTATAGCGATTAAATTATAATTTAATATGAAAAGACCTAACTAGAGATTTTTACATTACATATATATTTCCTTTTCTTTTATAGTAGTAGTTTTTTTTTTTCCTTTCTACAACTTGAAATACTCTTAAAACGAAATGCAAAACTGGTGTACAAACGATAAATAGACAATAAGACTTCTTCACACACCATAAATTTTAAACCAGCACAACCGGTTTTGAAAGGACGTAGCCTTCCTTCATCAGGTGCAAAAAAACACGTGCTACTGCCTTGGAGGCACTTTTGCCTCCAAGGCAGTAGCACGTGTTTTTTTGCACCTGATGAAGGAAGGCTACGTCCTTTCGAAACCGGTTGTGCTGGCTTAAAATTTATAGTGTGTGAAGAAGTCTTATTGTCTATTTATTGAAATACTCTTATCTAGTTTACATATAATTTACTGAAATTCAATTTTAAATGCGAAAATATAGCAATTTCAAAAGCTTTTATATCAAAAAGTTGAATAAAATATACAATTTTAAATCACAGCATCTATAAAAATCTTGTCACTCATCATGGTACTCTCCACAATGCAATAATCCCCTGAAAAATACTATATTTTCCCTCAATAAAAATGTCTTATTTCAAAATAATTACATTTTTTTTTTTTCTTTTTTCTTCTTAACCAGACAAAATTTTTATAGCTACTCAGAGCCTGTTAATGTGATAACAAATTAAAAAATACTTTGATAAAAAACATCGACAAAACTATACAAATTTACTGTTCAATATTTAAAAGTGAATAACATTTAAATTCCTAATCGAAAAATTAAACCAAATAACTAATACTCAACATAGTTCATTGAAAAATTAAATGAACAATTACTTTTAATAGCTTTTTACAATTTAATAAATAAAAATTTTGAAGTTATAAAAAATGCCAAAATTATCTACAAAAACTGCTAAAAACAGTTTGAAATATGAGTAAAATTTATACAGAATTATTCCCACAGTAAACAAATTTTTTCTTAAAAAATAAATTTTAATACTAAGCTGTAAAGCTGCCCACAGCTTCAGATTTTGTGCAAAAGAAAAAAAATATATATATCACACATGAGAAGAGACAAACACAAAACACTTAAGTTGCAAGTTTTATAAAAAAATATTTGTTAACAAACATTAAAACAAGTAATTGTAGGGATTTAATTAACTATTTTTCTTTTTTAACTGAAGCTTTATTATTTTCATAATTAATAATGGCCATGACACTAAATTAAATAAAAATACAACATTAAAACTTAAACAGATTTAGAAAAATAAAAGCCTGCATGTATAAAGAAAACTATAATAATCACATGATCATCATTTTAATGCATTTAAACTCACTTACATAACTTGTACTCATAGCATCAAGTGAAGTAAAAAATATATCTATTTTTTATTATTACTAGAAATTGAAAGTAAAAATATGTTAAAAATTATTCTATACATGACTTTGGATTGTTTAATAAAATGGAGGGGGAAAAAATTAACAGATAATGATTACTTATTGGTGTAAACAAATTGTCTTTTATATTGGGTTGTTCGATAAATAATGTTGTTTTTTAAAGCTTTCGCTTTTAAAAACTAAGGCTTCTTCGAACGTGGAATTTTTCAACTTACCGAAAGATGGCAAAAGGTCATCCAACAAAATGGACAATATATCACTGATTAATGTTTGTTGTTAATATAAATAAATTCACTTTGAAAAACAGGACATTATTTATCGAACAACCCAATACATTAGGACATGAGATACATAGTTTTTGCTGATGCATTATTAATTCACACATAGTCGCCCACACTATTCTAAAGACAGGGACCCAAACAGGATGCAAGTTTCCCAGGCAGGTATTACATGCCAAAATCTGTTCTTTTAGGCTGTGACTGGGTTTTAATAAGTCTCAGGCTCACAGCCAGAGGGCTTGTTAACACTTTCTCTTACTTTAATTGGTTATTTTAATTTCAGATATCCTGGCTTTAATTAATACGAGAGATTTCACTGCTGAAAAGTTAAAATTGCACTTATTCAGCTAAATTTAACTTAAAAATTGTTCATTTTATTAGATTGTTACTTTTAAAAGGAAATTTGCTACAAGCACTGTAATTTAATTAAACTTTTTACTGAGACAAAATAAATATGTGAATTTAGAAAATTAAGAATAAAAGTCTATTGTGTAGATCTGTGTTTTAAGCTTCAGATTACACTCGTCATTTATTGTATGATGGAGGGAGTTGATACAGTTACTGCTTAAGAATAATAATATGAATATATGCCAATAAAAATTTATCTCTAAATTACAAAATAAACTAAAAGAATATGAAAGTTAAGAGATGATCTTAAAAATAAACCTTCACTTGATGCAGATGGCACAAGAAAAAATTAGAATAACAATTCAAATTCAGAACTATGCTCAGGTAAAAGGTAAAACAATTCAGAATATCCAATCAACATTTATTTACTTATTGTTTATAACTTTCAAGCAATATCACCAAAACTATTTTGTGTGCTGAAAAAAATGTATAAAATAAAATACTATAAAATGATAACAAAAGACATGGAGAAAATTAACAGAATAACCCTTTAAACCTACCAAAATTATTTTCCGAACTATTTAAGCATAGACCAACAATAACCTTGTCTTTTTTAAATATTTTTTGTTGCTTTAGAAGCTTGACACATAGACAAACACACATAACAAACAATGGATACATTAAGACATTTGAGCGGTTCAAATTTTAGCACTGTTGAAACATTCTTAAGAGGTTTGGAACAGTAATTATTACAAAGGTCGATTGTTGTTAAGTACTATACATTCCAAACTCAGAGGCAAAGACACGGAAAGGTGGCATCTGCTTCTGAATTCAAAGAAGATCAACAGGTTATAATATTGTCTGAGTGTTTATCCAGTAAGTTCAAAACAATGAAAATGAAATGGCAGAGCAAAACGAATGGTATAAAATTGGTGCAAAACACTCTTAATAAAGTACAAATGTTTTAATTATAGAATAAATTCAAAAAAGAAAGAAAGAAAGAAAGAAAAAGGGGACAATGCATTTTGAAGGAATGAAGCTTTTCATTATCAAAATGAAAGGTGCTCAACTACTACCACAACTAATAATAATAATAATGGCTTTTAAATCAGTCATTTTTAAATGCAGGAATAAATTTGATTGTTGCAAATTGAAAAATAAATAAATAAATAAAATTTACAGTTTTTCTTTCAGCAATAAACTACACCATCTACCAGTCTATAACAGATCTGTCTAGCTCAAAAGACCTTGAGGGATCTAATGCTAATGCATATCATTCAGGTGGGGGAGACACTGTATGTATGTGTGAATTCATATACACACATACAAGGTTCGGACAACCCTTATTTATTTTTTTTTAAACCACTAATTTTAAATTTAAAAAAAAATCAGAAAAAAAATATATATGCTCTTGAAAATGGTGAATCCATAGGAACATTGATATGTGTCTGATATACTACAACAAAAACATATATCTAATATTGTTTTCCTCAGAAGAACGAGAACAGATTTTTTAGTTGTTACTCTGTTAATAGCAGATGGCATTATACAAATTTACTAAATGCTGCCATAGCTGCAAAACTTTACTAGGCAGGCCACAGATTGATCATTGTTAGTCTACAAGAACAAGTACAAGAAAATAATTAATCTCTCAAAAATTTCTTTAAATGTTGTATTCACCGCTAATCTCTGCCCTAAACAATAGTTTATTTTATTTTATTACATATATTTTTTAAGAATAATGAAATTTTTCAATTTAGCATTTTTTAAATTCCTGAAGTTGAAATGTGTTAAAAGAAAATACTTTCAAATATATAAAAATTGTACTTTTTTTTCTTTCAAATCACTAAACTGTTCTCAGCATCATGAAGCTAAATGGAAATTATAATTTCAAATACGAAAAAAAAAAAAAAAAAAAAAAATCTTATTGTTAATTATCATTAGTTCTGACTTATTATCATCTATTCTACTTCATTTAAAACTTGAATTTTCTATTTCTTTTCAGTTTGCTTCTGCTCTGGTAGTGTCAGCACATTTACACCCTGACACAAACAGCTTAATTCCTTCAAAAGTCATTGTATATTTTAGTTGTGCACGATATAATTAAAAAGCTTGTAGTTTATTAAGAGAAATGCCACAATAAACAAAGTACAGGACATTAATCACATTTGTGCCTGTGATATACGATATCTTTTCTCCTCCATTAAAGATCACAAGATTGAGATTGCATACTAATTGCAGTAAATATCACTAAATATGCAAAATAAATCTTATAAAAAACTTTTGCAGCAACAATCTTGAAATATTAGATGGGGATAGAAGTTCTATGAATGTGCTTGCATATCCTTGACATTTAGAGCAATGAAAATGTCAATTTTCATAAATTAAAAGTCTTATTTTGTATATATAAACCCCAATCTACAAAAACATACATTACAAAAAAAAAAAAAAAAAGCAAATTTTTTTAATATGTTATATAATGAATGAAATATGCCAAATAGGAAAATTAAAATGAATTGCCACTTACAGAATTTTAAAATGGAAAAGATAATAATTTTAAATGAATTATAAATTATATATATATATAAGAAAAAATTATAAATAAAAAATTAAAAGGAAA
Source organism: Salticus scenicus (assembly GCA_963930645.1). Classification (NCBI taxonomy): domain Eukaryota; kingdom Metazoa; phylum Arthropoda; class Arachnida; order Araneae; family Salticidae; genus Salticus; species Salticus scenicus. Next base: position 39,509,164 of record OZ005659.1, read on the forward strand.
TTAGGAGGAAATTTCGAATATTTTCTGACACAAATATTTCTATGAACATACAAAATTTTTCATATAATAATAAAATTTAATTTCTGCAAAGATTTCTGTCAATAAATTTAAAAGTTTCTATAAATGCAAGCAATTTTAGATGGACTGCCAAACTGGCCAAATTTAAATTATTTTTCCAGGTATAACAGTTTAAATTTGAGTCTTTTCAAAAATTTTATGAATATTTTTGGCACAATACTTTAAAAAAAAAAAAAAGTACATGTTTAAAAAAGAAGGAAAATGAAAAAAATAAACATATGTAAATTGAGATTCTAAGGGAATTGCCACCTCGCAATTTCATATTTTAAACAAAGATGGAAAATTTAAGTAAATATATGTATGAGCAGGTAATAATACTTAAAATATATATGGACAAAACATGCTTTGAAAGCTATGTATAAGGATAAAAATTAATAACAAAAAAAATTTAAAATAGCTCGCAACACTTTTACATATACATTAACATGAAAAATGGAAATTCTGCCGATGGATCTTTATATTGAGGGGAAAATATGATTTCTGGAGATGGCAATACTGCTTGCTAAAAGGTGTTTTATTAGAAACAGGATGAGATAGATTTAGTGTATTAAAATGGAGCACTATACAAATAGTACAAATTTCCATGAATTATATATTTATATATATACAGACTTAGGAAATCTAAGTTTAAAAAAAATCCTAAAGATAATTTTCAAATTTTTACAACAAAACTAAATACTTGAAAAAATATCTTTCTTATGGCGAGGAGATTTTACACAAAACTAATCCACAAGTTGATTACAAAACTATTTTCTTCTTTTTAACGGAAATCAAAACTTTTTCTTAATAAATAAATAAAAGCATCTTTTGAGAAGATAATAAATACTCTTTTAAAAAGTAAGACAAAATACTCTTAATATTTATTTCTATTGTGAATGTTAAGTTACACTATTTTTGTTTTAAACTTAAAACAGGAAATATTTATATACTTGAGTTATCAAAATACATTTTTCCATATTATCTATCATAACCGTAGGTAAAAATATGCAATAGTTCTTGTAAATATTGAAAAATCAAAATGTCGCAATTCAAAACAAATATAAATCTTCTCATTTTTCATCAGAATTTGTTCATGTATCATTTTTTTAACTACTAATAGATCGCTTAGCATTAATATTCATAAAAATATCATTATTTAAAGTTTTATGCAGATTTAATTATAAATTAATGCACTAATAACTACACACACAAATATAGCTTTAATACTGGCAACAGAAAAAAAAAAAAAAATTATTCTTTTATTAGACATTTATTATCTTCTCAAGCACATGAAAAAATAAAAGGAACAATGGAATTCCACAAAAAAAAAAAAAAATGTAAACAATTTGTTAAAAATTATTTTTTCAGAAGTTTAAGGGGCTACTTTCATAAATGAAACTTTTTTTTTTCTTTTTTTTAAATTATTAATCTATACAGCAAAAGTCTCTTTTTAAAAACAAAGTTTAAATTTCATTTTTATTAGACCTTTTTCGTATTCATATTCTGATATATTATTATGAACAGAAAATTAAATAAATAAAAAAAATCTTTATTATTATCATACTTTTTTTAGATGAATAATATTTATTTTTCCCCCCATGCAAAATTTATCAGTTATTATTTGTATCTATATATTTAAATTTTTATTCTGAAGTCTACCATCATAATATTTCAAACACTTTGAAAAATTATTTAACTTATATTTTCACCAACATTTTAAACACATATTACAGAAGGGGAAAAAAATGCATGGGAAAGAAATGGATCAAGGTTTAAATCGATTGCTTGAAAAATTTCATTTTCAAAATCAAATTAGTCACATAATCTGAAGAGTTTGGGAAGAGGAGGGGGGGGTGGCAGTCAATGGAATTTAAATGTTTAATTTTGAAAACTAAATAATCCTCAATTATTAATAATATAAATACTTTGAAATGTAGAAACTTCAATGAAATGTTTTATTTTGCTTCACAAGTTTATATTTTACGTTAATTTTAGAAATCTTTATTACTGACAATAAAAAGGAAAAAATTTCTTATACAATTTTCTTTACATTAAAATAATAATCATCCACTGTTCTTGATAAGTTATTTAGTTTCAAAAATTCAGTTTAGTGATACAATTAATATTTTCAAATATAAGTATATTCAAATATTTTAGAAACACCACTTTACAGTACCTTAAAAAAAATGTGATATTTCAGCAAATTTCCCAATGATAATCAATTAGAGTTTTTAAAATTTAACTGACTTTATTGTAAAGAAGATTATCAAGTTTTTTTTATGTTTTCCCAAGAGATTCTATTAATTAATTACTATAACATTTCTTATTTTTTTTTCTTAAAATAAATTGATGCAATTTTCACTTTAAGTCATTTTGAACATATATCTAACAAATAAATGATGATGATAACTAAAATCTGGAAAACTGTGTTATACTACACCCAATTTATTCTCTCAATTTAAATTTTCAGAAAATAAATACTCAGAATCTAAATCAAGCCTTTAAGTACATATTTTAAGTAGATATACTTATTCAAATAACTAAAAAGTATTTGAACAGTTAAGTATGACAAATATGTCAATATATGTGTGTAAAAAAAAAAAAAAAAAAATTACTGTAATGAGCATGGCAAATTAGCAGTACATGACCAATATACCAAAGTTGATAGACTTTTACTGTATTTTAGGTATATATAGTAATCCAGAATTGAAAAAAAAAAAAAAATTAAAAATAGCCCAAAAAATGGAGGAAAAAACAAATAAAGAAAGAATAACCTTTAAATAACAATTATTTGAAACGAGTAACTGTTGGATATAAAAAATAATAACGATAAATTAATAAGCAGGGTTCCCTTACATAAAATTAAAATCCTTTATAACAAGTAGTAATTTCAATTGAAAGAAAATAGACAATCTGTATTGATCATAACAGAATTTTGAAATAAATTTATATTAACTCTTTATGTACCATGGTACTTTAAAAGTCTTATTAGACTTAAGGGAACTCTCTACCTTTTATCTCCGAAAGCAGAAGCCAATGTTATTCTATGTGAAATTTTGCCCCATTATAATTCATTAACTAATACATATTTTTAAATTCCGTTTCCACTTTCCGAAAATTCACAATTATTAAACAATTTATCACTTTCTAAAAATTGATTTTTTTTAATTTTAAGAATTCATTTCTGAGCTGAAAAATGAAAAATTTCACATTGTGAAAATTCGCATTTTACAACCTCAAAGTAAAATATTAAAAATTTTTAAAAATTATTTTTAGAAAGCGATAAATTGTTTAATAGTTGTGAAGTTTCTGAATGTGAAAACGGAATTTAAAAATATGTATTAGTTAATAAGTTATAATGGGACGAAATTCTCCATAGAATAACATTGCCTCTGACTTCTGGGGACGGTAAGTGGAGAGGCCTCTTAAAAGTGTATAAAATTGAATTTATGGAGAAAATATCAAAGATATTTATAAGAGTTGAATGTACATGTACATATTTAATTTTAATCTCACTCTATGGCATTAAATGAAACTTACTTACCCTTTATAATTCAAGAAATGATTTTACAGTATGCTGTCACAATTTCCACAAGCCTTTTTTTTTTTTTTTTTTTTTTTAATATTCTTTATTTCTGTTATAATTAATTTACATACTGCCTCAAGAATGTTCCATTAATCTAAGAACAAACATAAAGATGGTAAAATAAATAAAGAGATTTTTACATTTAGTACCCCACTAAATCCCCATTATTTATTTCTGACGAGGTGATATACATAATTTTTATTGTTATTATTATTATTTTTTTTTTAGAAATTCATCTTAGCTAAATGAAAAAAAAAAAAAATTAAATAAAGTTTTTTTTTTTTTTTTAAATATGAGACATAAAAGATCAAAGGTACAATACATACATCAACTTTTAATTCCATAAAGAAATAAATGATTGACATGGAAAAACGAAGAGTTAATTTTGGCATTGGAAATTATTTTAAAATATTTCACAATGTATTAATTCATTTACAAATAAATAATTTTCAATATGTAACACAAGATTAAACTGTAGTATCATATAAAGATTTAACAGAAGTATGAGGTACTTATGAATTTTCGTGAACTCAGTATGTTTTACTACTATTATAAATGATTAAATCTTTATAAAAAAAAAAATTAATTAAAAAATCATTTTAAACATTTAAAAAGGTAGGATTATCAATTAAAAAGCTGGTCAAAGGATTTAAAAAAAAAAAAAAATGACAATTATATATATATAACTTGCACTGAGCAGCTGAGTGATACAAATAGGTCTACCATCAGAGCAATTAAATATAAAATTTAAATTTTAGTAAGCCAAAAAATATTTTCCTCTTTCTTAAACATTCCTCTGCTGTTTTGATAAAACAAATAATTTAAATTTACTGATTTAGCAATTTATTTTTGTCAGATGACGGTTTAAATTTGCTACAAAAGTCTAAAAAATTAGTTTTAGAAAATTTTAATGTAGTATATGTAGCTTTTATACATAATATACTGCCTACATTTTAAGTTAAAATTAATATATAGCATATGTTTCAGTTTCTACCTCTGTTAAATCAATTTCTGTAGATTCACCTATAGTGGCCACTTTTCAAAATTCCACAGAATACACAGGAAATCAGTACATATACATTTTAAATATGTTTCTACATATTAATAAATGATTTAATTTTGATGATAAATTTTTCATAATAATATTGGAAAGAAATCATTATGGTGGTCATTTTATAATAAATTTTATTAATACTGAAAAAGTGGTAAATTTATCTCGCTGACTTTTTAGACTAAATTCCAATCAACACCAAAATTAGATATATGTCAAGCTATACAGAAATACTTTACATGCAAAACATAATGATGGTATTAAACATTTGTTTATTTTTTAATTAAATGTTATTATAAAGAAAGCTACAAAGCTTGTCCAATGATTCTGCTCCAATCCAATCCACATTGATATATGACTTAACTTCATTTCCTATGTTTTACAACTAGTTTCAATTGATCTTTTTGTTTGTGATAGAGTCCCCCCCCCCCTTACATAATATTTTACATGTTTAAAGGTTTTACACAATGCATTTGCAAGGTAAAACTTTCATAGCAAATTTTTTTTTGTAATGTAAAAATCTTTTATATTGACCACCATATTTTTATTTCACCTTTTTTTTTTTTTTTTTTTTTTCTTTTAAATAAATTACTTTTACCGACCACATAAAAAATTCAAATGGCATATCTTTTCAATACTGATTACCTGAGTTATGTAGTTAAAATTTATTTATACAAATAGTATTTTTTTAAAAATATATATATATATTGTGCATAATGATACAGCAGCTATACCAGGGCTCGAAATTTGTGGCCGTTAGTCGTATTTTGCAACTATACATTTCATTTTGACGACTGTGAATTTACACCCATTTGTCATTTTTGACGCCTAACTTTCTGTTATTTTATTATTTTTAATAAGGCATGTGACATCTCGACAGTTTCGATTTTAGTATTTCAACTTATTCTCCACCCATACAGCACAGACTGTTTCAGTTATGTTGCAAAAAGCTTACAATCTTGCAAAAACATAACACATTTAAGTATGCTCTCTGATACCTTTCTAAAACATTCGCCCTTTTTGATTTTCTGTCTGTTAAGTGATTGTAATGTTTCTGCTACGCATCTGATTTTTTGTTACAATTGCGGACATTTCTATGATTTTGAAACTAATCGGAAAGTAATCTGAACAATTTTAAACGTTTCTGAAATGTTTCAATGTTATATGATTGTTATGTTTCTGGAACATTTTGTGCTGTTAGGGCAATCTTCTCAAGGTCATAAATCTTTCTTTCGGTAGGGATTCACTGATTTAATCAACGCGTTACCTCATAATATATCTATTGACAAAGAGGCAATTGTTGAAGAGTTTGAAGATTATAAACTTTGGACCAAAGAAAAATTAAATATCCCATGTCTGTCTGCTTGGCAGCATTTGCTGGCTGAATCAATTTCATCTTCTTCCTTCCTTAATTTAAGGAAAGTATCAAAGTAATAAATTTCATTATGATTCTTCTTTGAGTGCAGCTGAGTGTGAAAGGGGATTCAGCCATTTTAATTTAATCAAAAGAAGAAAACAAACATACTCTGTTAACTTCTACTATAGATGATTTACTATTTATTCAGCTATATGGACCAAGTTTAGAAGAATTTAATCCACAACCTGCTATTGATTTATGGTAGAATGATGTTAACCCTTTGCGGCACAAGACAATTTGATACATTTAAATTATACTGCCACCGGAATTCACGAACTAAATTAAACTAAAAGAAATTTTAAATTTTACAGTTTTAAAAAATTGGCCTTTTTTGATATGTTATAAAAGTGAATTTTTGCAGCTAGATCTTAAATTTTGCGTCCTCGCAGCAAGGACAGTGCGCGTTAAGGGATTAAGCAGGGATATGTAAAACGTACAGAGTTTAAATAATAATTTTGTATTTTTAATAAATTTTCTTTCTTATTTGCAAGGTATTTTTGTGTTCTTTATTTCTAAGCATTGTGAATCATTAGATGTATATGTATGCACATTTATAAGCAAACAAATCATTTCAAAATGGCAACCAAGTAGAACATTATGGCAACTAAAGAAAAATTGTTACGTTCCATTGACACCTGACTTACTGACTCTAGTTTCGAGCCCTGAGCTGTACTTTTTTTTTTTCTAATTTGTCATAACCATATTATTATAGCAAGGCCTAACATAAAATCCCCGGGAAAGATTAAACGAGACGCATCAAAATTCCAATTTTAAATAAACAGATTTATCTGTTGAGAAAACAGAGAAAAAAAGGGGGGAGTTAGTGCTTTTAAATATAAGTTATGGTTTAGTTAAATAAATAAAATGATTTTTTAAATCCTTGATTAATTTATTTTAAGCTTTTAAACAACAAATTTCAAGCATCAAGTCTTGCCATTCTTATATACAAAAATACTTTTTTGAAACAAATTGCTCTTTCTATTCTTTTTTTTTTTTTCTATAAAAAAAAGTAGCAATACATACATTTTATAGCAATCCTTCATTTTCTTTGCTTCTTAAACTTAGTTAATTTATCATACATTAATAAATGAACCAAGTACATTTAGAAAACACATAAGTACCACATGCATAAAGATGATTTATAAAATTAATTTTTTTAAACAACATATTAAAACATTATTATACCATCTCAAAAAGACATGCTTTAGCATACAAAAAATGCCGAAAATAATACAGCAGGTATTAAAACAAATGACAAAAATCATTGTACATATATTTTTTTAATGAACCCAAGTTTCATCTTTAAGTAAACGATTTTTTACTGCAGATAAAATAATAGAGTTTCAAGAAAGTTTCATAGGAATTTTTCATTTCAAATTATACAAAAAAAGGAGATATAATATATATAATTTATTTATACATAAATATTTTACCAATTCTTCCCAATTTTACAGTGTTGCGGGAACCCTGATTGAAAATATTTAGATTGCAACCAGAAGCCTAATATGAAAATTTTAATTTACAGTGGTGTAGAAATAAGTAATAAACAAAGTACAAAGATAGATCCTAGTAAAAATAACATTATAATACATTAAAAACAAGATGTATAGCATTAAAAAAATGGTACTCCATTTTAATTCCACGGAGAAAGAATAATGCAAAAAGTGATGTGAGCCAGCAAAAAGCTGTAGTTAGGGACATCAAAGTTTCTTTTTTTTTTTCTTTTTTTCTTTTTTGAGAATGGGACAAACCTATAGAGGTAATCACTAACATTTGTTTTTCTGTACACATACGTCAATCTACGACAGCTGTGTGAGAGTCCACTGTCATATCAGATACTTTGCTAAAATATAGCAGAGAAGAGAAATTGCAGGAGATTGTAAAGAGCCTTCTTGCAGACCTTGACCTATAACCCCTCAGAACCAGTGAGTCAGCACCAACACAGATCCACAAAAATTTACAATATCCGGTGAAGGGTCTGATTATCTGAAGTCTTAAAAATTTTTCTTTTTTTTTCAAGTCTAATTTAAATACTAGCATTTCCATTAATGAGTTTTAAATTGTCTGTTTTCAGATAAATGCTCATAATATAAAGATACACAAGTTTCATAGTTTGTCTTTCATACAAAATGGAAAAACTAGCATTTATTGGTAAAAGACAATCACCACCTCAAACTCACTGTAGCATAATTGTTTTCTTTGAGCACCCAAACTGGCAAAGGAAAAACTTGAGAGAAAAGCTGCTGGCCATTTTTTCTTTTTATTTCCACAAACAGAATGAAGACAGCACTGAAGTATGAGGTTGTCACATAAGACGATGCTAGACAAAGGTGCAATGCATCTCTTACAAAGTAGATTATTGCCTGAATGTGAAATGTAGAGTTGGTGTATATAAGCTCTAGAGTTTAGTTTTTAATTAATTTTTTCTTTTTATTTCTCCTGCATGTTCTCTGATTAAGTGCTACGACTTGGATCAAGTTGATACTAAAAAGTAATAAAGAAATAAAATAAATTATACACATCATTAAATTAAAAAAGAGCAGAATTATTAATAAAGGTAAAATATTGTCACGTTTATTCAAATTTTTAAGTTATAATCAAATAACTTGGTACTGAGTTCCTAAATTAAAGATGTCTTGTGTTGTAGGATTTAAGACTAATTGTCTACTCTCAGAATCTAGGCCTCTAATTTAGATTAGTTAAGCTAAATCCCAGTGGCAGAAAGTTTTGAAGCTGTCTGCGACAGGATTTTAAAATTTCATAATCTGTCTGCAAAATTTGCGTGTAATCAGGGGTGAAAATGGCTTACACTCAAAAAGCCTGAAAGTTGATTTGGGGAGGGGGGGAGGAGGGGGGGCTTAACATCAGTGGTGATCTCGTGCAACAATAACCGAATACAATTTTACTGCAGAACAATATAGTATAAACAATTGTGTGTATTCCTTCAATTCAGCTCATTCAATTAAATATTTTATAGCAATGTTTGACACAACACAATATAGATAATTATAAATAATAAAAGTATTAATTTTAGTTTTGATACAGAAATTTTTATAAATGAATTGTAATCCGTATGTTGCAGACAAATTTGTTTCTCAGTGCAGACAAAAACTGTCCGCAAGCCATTTTTCTGTGTCTGTGACTATGTCGCCGTGTCGTGGTGTTTCTGCCACTGGGAGCTAAATAATGCTTCTACATATCATATTATAATATTGAAGATTATGTTTGTGATTGAAAAAATATATTGTATTCTATTAGCACTCCTTTAGTAATAATATGATGTAATATGTCACACTGATTAAGTTAATTATGTAAGGTTAATTTCATACATGAGGGGACAGACTTTAGGCAGCTTTCCTGTCTAGTCTTAAATACTAAATATTAATTTATTTTAATAAATTTTCGTGTTCCAATATATATATATGTATTGCTTATAAATAATACAAAACTTTTATAGCATGACAAACGTGATTTCAGTGACTCATCTTTATCACTTATGTAATTTAAGAAAGTTATGAAATTTAAATAAATAAATAAAAATTATTTAATAGCATGACAGACACAAGTGTAAAAATTTAGAATTATCCTTTGCTTACTTATTTTCAAATTTAAATACTTTTTGATTAATGATATAAACAAATTTTGTATATATATGATGTGTTATATTATTTGATAAGTTTCATACGTTTTCTATTAAGAAAAATAAAAAATAATTGAGTTAAACGTAAAAAATGGACTTTTTTGTCCACTTCTGCTTGAAATGAAATGTAAAAAATCCTGTTAAATTAGATATATTGAGTAAACTATTCATGCAATTGTTTACAATTAGTTACATTCAATATTTCATAAATGAACAAATGTGCTGTTGATACTTATAACTAAAACAGCTGATGTCAACTATACGAATTTGGGAATGTTAATGCCAAAGTGAATAATAAATATATATATTTGGTGGCTTTGAACTTAACCCTACAAGGCACCCAGTTCCATATGTGGAACACCGACCTTAATCGTTCCTGTAGCTATAAAACGATTAGTAGCGACATCTCTTGACATCTTGATTGAAGCTACTGACACTTAGCAATGCAGTAATACAAATCTTTACCTAAAGATGTCGTTCGTCTTTTTGTTATAGTGCACTCAGTGTGAAATTTGAATGAAAATGATACGTTAGTCGTTTATCTGAATTCAAAAATAAAAAAAGAATAGTTATTGGGCAGTTTTGACTCGAAAAAAAATACTGTGTGTTATAACAAATTGTATGTTTTGCAGAGGTAAGTTTTTTTTTTTTTTTAATTACAATAGTAAACATATTAGTAAATCATATTTTTATGTATGTTCCACATACGGTACGTTGAGCTAAAAAGTTGATTTTTCCGTAAAATACGGTTTTATTTTTGTTTTTATAAGTTTTCCCTATCTTCTGATCACTAATTACAACTTATATATTTTTGTCACGCTCTAAAAAAAAAAAATTGAGCCTTGTAGGGTTAAGAGGTTCCTGACAGGCAATCATAAAATGTGATTTTTGGTAAATAAAAAATATCTTTTTCAGTAACTATGTTAATCAAAATATTGCAGTAGCTTTTAACTTTGATACTTTTTGGTGCAAGCAATGGACAGATCAAAATAAACATATCAAATCTTGGTAAGTTTAGTCATAACAGCTTTGAATTAACAACTTTTCTAATATGATACTATTCAATTTGATTTTTAAAGACAAATCAACAAACTATAAGTAACATAGGTCTACATATAAAACTTTGATTTGATAATTTTAGCTGTCTTTATGCTGTTTGGTGCGCTGAAATCGAAACTAAAGCCAGTTTTTTTCGTATCATTATCATGTACAGATTTTTGTCAATACAGGGTGTCTACCAACAAAACTTCTTCCATGATTCTTCTACTAATATAATATAATATGGTAATTTTTTATAGTATGTATAAATGATAATAACTAATCATAGAAACATACTAGAAACTACCAAACATGAATAAATTATGTCACAGGGTTCATACTCAAATTTGGAAAAAAAAATTTCCCTGAGTTTTCCAGGCAATTTTCAAGAAAATATTAGTGACATATTACAAGAAACGCTTCTCTAGAGAAGAGAAAACACATCTACTTCCACTGTATGGTATATTACTGCCGATTAAGACAGAAATTTAGGTAGAAATCATTGTTTACATGAGTATTTTCATGATACTTAATCATTTGAATTTTGCTATGAAGCTAAACAAGAAAAATATAATTTGACAGAAAAGAAATATTTGATTTTCCAGGTTTTAATAATTGATTTTCCCTGACTTTTGATGAAAATTTAGGTTTTTTTTTTTTTTTTTTTAACAAAATCCAAATACCTGAGTATTCCAGGTTTTCCCTGAGTAGTATGAACCCTGTGTCAGCAGACACCCTGTATTGACAAAAATCTATATCTTAATCTATAGAGAAAAACCAGTTTCAGTTTCAGCAAACCGAAAAACACATGTGTCAAATAAAATTATTAAATCAAACTCTGCCAACATTAATTTTGTAGACCTGTATTAACTGGAAGAGAACTATTCCAGACAGCATTTTCTGAATCCCTCAAACTCAAATCCTAAGTTATAAATGCTACGATAATATCAACATGCTCAAAAAAAGAAAATAATTTATATAAATAAAACAAATAGAACATAAAATTAAATACTATATGCACTATTTAGAACTAGATTTATATAATAATAAATACATTAAAAGTATGTGTGTAAAATATTCAATATAAACATCTTTTAAATGTTTTTTCATAAAATCCTTTAAATATTCTTCTCATAAATATTTATAAAGGTGTGTTGTACTGTTGTATATATATTATATAATTTTTATTCATTCATTTATGTTTGATTTAGAACAAAACCCTTTTCAAAGTTCAATGTGAATTATTATTTATGTGTAATAAAATCACCAAATATTTGACTATACAAATTCAATTTTATATCTAACTAGCAGGCAATGCCCGTTTCGCTGGTCACTATTTTTAAATGAATCACTATAATTACTGAATTCCCAAAATTGCATTAATTTTTATCACGTGGAAAAAAAAAAAAAAAGAGAAACAAAATCTGATTAGGAAAAATGTCGCACCGGGTTCTCACTGCCTCCGGAAAAAATTCCCAAAATGCTCTAACTCTTATTTCTATTATTTTCCCCCTTCGCCCCCCCTCCCATCTATCCTAATAATTTTACAAATTCGAAAATATCCGCAATCGATTTGTAAGTATCAAAAACCTCTATGCACCAGTTTTGAACGATCTATCTCTATTTTTATTTTTTTGCCCCTCCGCTCCCCCCTCCCAATAATTTTAAAAATTCAAAAATATCCGCAATCGATTTTTAGGTATTAAAAACCTCTATGTACCAATTTTGAATGATATAACTCTATTTTATTTTTTTTGCCCCTCCCCTCCCCCACCTTTCCGGCCCTCCTAATAACTTCACACTTTCAAATAAATCCCCATTCGACTTGCAGGCCTCTAAAACCTATCTGTAGCAATTTTGAACGGCCTAACTGTTTTTCTATTTGTTTTTGCCCACAGGGTTAGCTATCATTAACGGCTTTTCATATTATGAAATTCTGTATCACAATCCCACAAATTCAATGTAAAATATTAGTACGCCTCATTTTTGTATTTGGATTGAAAAAAAAAAATAATAAAATTTTAAAATTTACAATAACATAATATTTAAAAATAAATAAATAAATAAATAAAAATAAATTTAAATCACTGCATGCAGATATTTTATATTTAAATTGATAACATGCAAAACTGAACATGTTACAACACAGGGATGAGATGAGTAAAAATACAAAATAGTTGAAATTATACGTAAAGGCAAGATGTTGAAATGAAATACTAGAATTTTTATGACAAAATGTATTACATTAGAGTAATAAATATTTTTTTAAATCTTCAATGTATAAAAAAAGAACAAATACACATCAGAAACATAAAAAAAGCTGAAAAAACTAAAAAAAAAAAAAAAAAGCTGAAAAGCTAAATGTACAAAAAAGCTGAAATCAGCTGAAAATCAGAAAAATCTCATCCCTGAAAACATTACTACTTTAAAAACAAAATGAAGAGGGATACATACACTCGATTGTACAAACTTAACATACATTGTCTTGCCCGTAACCTGGGATGCCATAATCACCCATCTGTGGCCCATCTTCACGAGGTGTGCCGGGACCTGTTGCTGGGGAATTTTTCATGCCTTCCATTCCATCACCTGTAATGAATAAATGAAGAAAAAATAATAGTGTGAGGAAATAATAACATTCTAGTGCATTATTTGAGTGACAGTATGTAAAGATATCCAGGAGAAAAGTTTTCTGAACTGTCCTGATATTTCCCTGTAACTTTTAGGCAAAATCTAATGTTTTTAAATTTTTATTTTCCTGGTTTATTAGGTTATTTCTATTTTCTTTTCTTTCCTTTTTCTGTTATGAGTTAAAATTCTTTGGCTTTATACATTTTTAGTGAAATTCTCTGACATTTCTCTTACTTTTCCTTGACTTCCAGGTTTTCAAAGATGCTAGCCATCCTGTGATTATATTATCATAGAGAGAGAAACCTGTTTCTTTTAGACAATGTAGACAAAATGAAAACTTTTATCTTTAGGCATTAAATTAGAAAAATATAAAAAAATTAGAGAAAACATGCAAAAGACATTTTAATTTTAAGAAATTAATACAGAAACATTTGCTATGGTACATAATTTCAAAATTTAAGGTAAGGAATCGATAAATATATATTTTTAAATGCTTTTTTTGCATATTTAATTAAAAAAATAATTGTTATATTAAATTCATAATGCAAAAAAGAATTGTTAAAACGATACCTAGAATAAAGCAGAAAACAACATAACATGTATTAAAAATTAAAATAAAATAGGCCTCTAATCCAAAACTGAACTCTGTTTAGGACAGAATTTAATATTTTGTAGTAATTTTACTTTTCTCATCTGTAATTAAATGTAAAGTGTAGATATTCTGAAAATGAAATTTAATTTATTTTTATATTAATAGTGTCAGTATTATTTTGAATAAAAGATTATTCTTTATTTTATAGTAAAGAACAATTTAATAAGTTTAAACAAATCTAAACACTATAACATAGTTACATAATTGACTATTTCATTACCCAAAACTGATATTTTACCATAAGTATGCACATACTAAAAAAAATATTACAGGTTAAATGGTTTTAAAATTAGACATCAGGTATAAATAAATAAATAAAATCTAGAGTGACTCCACTCGACTTACCGAACACTGACTAATTAATGGTTTTGTAGATAAATTAAAGTAAGAGGAGTTGATGCTTAATTTAACGCTACTGAACTTTGAGCCCATAGATTATAATGATAAAGAATTTTTCATTGTGTCCCTGTAAAAACCTATAAATGCTAGATTCATTAAAATGCTTATAATTAGTGCAACAGTGACTTATAATATTCATATAAATTTTCAGCTATATTCAATAAGGCGTTTAGACGCTATCGCATTTTTAAAAATTTGGCCACATAGGCCATAATTAGGACTGGGCTTTATATAGATGTAAAATCAAATATCGATTTAACGCTAATATCGTTTATTCGATTTAAATATTTCATCTTCTGTGAAATATCGATGCAGAAACATAAAAAAACGCGAACTTCTGAAGCCAGGCTAAACCGATTCAGTAATGCTGGAATAATGCCAGATGGATATTCATTAAGTCAGATACCGGTTTAGTGTAAATCATGCGCAGTCATAAACAGCTAAATCATGAAAATTTTTACTCAATCAAACCGCAAAGAATCAAGAGAGTAGCCGTTTTGATCTAGTGTTGCGAAAGCGTACTGGGAAGAGAATATTGGTTTAAGACCCGACACGAAGAAGCATATTCTTTCGAATGGATTATGGTTTTAGGAACGCATGCGTAGTAACGAAATGAAAACTGAGAAATGAGATCTATTCATTCACTCATTCGAAATTCGTTTGATTACTGGAGATTTACTTTATCAATATTAGTATTTTCTTCGGCTATTTTTATTATAGTTCCTGTTCCGATAATTAAAAAATAAGATACTCCAGTTTCTGTTTATTAGATAAGTGAATAATTAATTATTCTTTATTAATATTTCCTGTAATTAATAATATTCTTTCATTAAATTTATTAATTTCAGTAATTGTAATTCGTTTGCATGTAAGTGGAGAATGTAAATATTTTAATGCATTAAACAGTAATAAGAAATAATAAAATTCTGAATTTATCAATTAGTTAAAAATTAAATAAATAAATTGGGGTGCTTCATATGTTCTAAAGGTTACTCACGAAATGACACGTCACGAGTCAATGGGAAATATTTCTGTGATAAAAATAATAATTTCGAGGAAAAAATTTAACTTTGTCATACTAATATAATTTTTTTATGGTTCATTGTTGATTTTCGCGTTCTTCTGTATAGGTATTCATTACAAGAAAGTACTTGTAAAAATTTTTATCTTTTGGTTTTCAATGATTTTACACGTTTCGAGAAGTCTAAAGAACGTTTTGACCATTTTTAGAAATTATCCATCTGCTTCAGTGTGAAAAAAAAAAAAAAAAAAAAAATTCAACGAATTTAGCACAAAAAATAATGCACAGAATTTCATAAAAAGTTTTACATACTTGCACCTTGATATAAATTAGCGCTTATTCACATTTTGTACACATCAGTATACAAATGGCACTGTTGTCCCGTTTTAGAACATAAGGATATAATAAATACTTTCCAGTATATGATAAATTTTTTTTATAAATGTACGAAATAACAGTAAGGAATATTGTGAAACTAAAAAA
This sequence comes from Salticus scenicus, assembly GCA_963930645.1. Classification (NCBI taxonomy): domain Eukaryota; kingdom Metazoa; phylum Arthropoda; class Arachnida; order Araneae; family Salticidae; genus Salticus; species Salticus scenicus. The sequence continues at coordinate 39,525,139 of OZ005659.1, forward strand.
CAATTTTCTGTAATAGTAATAGTCAACTAGGATAAAATTCTTGAATGTTTGAGAAGATGACTCAAGAAGGATTTATTTAACAAATCAGTATAAAGAGTACTTTTTTTTTTTATATATATATATATAGGCATTATTGCTAGCGCTCGAATACTTTTGCTGCCAACTGTATATGGAGTAAAATTATAAGCAATATCATAAAGTGGTTCAACTTTTTTTTAAAGTTTTCTACTTCTTGCGATTGAATTTAAGTTGCGCCAAAATTTGGAGCTACCATACATCCACTTACAAGGGAAGTATGAATCAGTAAAATTACTATTGAAATTAAACTAAGATTAAATTAAAGAGTATGGTCAAAAACATAGGATAATGGGCAAATTTTGTGCAACAACTCACCCATAGGCCAAGATAAAACCTTAGAAAATTTAATCCCTTTTATCGAAACTTAATTAGTGGGCAAAAAAACGTGGTACAGTGCCAGATTGTTTGATTTGAAGCAAGGTTTTCAGTTCAATCTCTGTCTCGGTCGATTTTTTTTTTTTTAGTCCTTACATGTAGGGACTAATCCCTACAGTTGGTAACGCTACATTAAATCGATATATCCTTATATCGGTATTTAAGATGAACAATATATCGATTTAAGAAATGTCAACATCGCCCAGCACTAGCCATAATGATAAAGAACTTTCCTTGGTGTCCCTGTAAAAAAACTATAAGTGCTAGATTCACCAAAATCAATAGGGTTCGGGCTACGGTGACTTACAACGTACGTACCAACCTTCAGCTCATTCGAGCAAAGCGTTTAGATGCTGGTGTGTTCACTCACACACATACATACATGCATGCATACATATATACATACATCATCGTAAAAATAATGAAAATGGACTCAGGGGACCTCAAAACGAATAGAAACATCAAAATCTAAAATTCAGATTTTTGACATGATTACAATACTTTTCTCACTATAGTGTTTGGATAATAAAAAAAAGTATGATGTTGATATAATTAATTGATTTTCATAAAATTAACTTTTAAATAATTCTAATGACCATTTTAAAAAATATAATATGAATAGTACTAAATTAACTAGCAAATTAATATTGCAACTGGCAAGCAAATCTACAGTTAAGACTGATGTCTAGATGTTGTAAGCATAAATATATCGAATGAATTTGCAATAAATAAATATAGCTTACCAGAAGATATGCCGTTGAGTACAGGTGGTCCCATGTCAGGACCCATAGGACCCATAGGGCCATCAGGTCCAGGACCCATTGGAAACTAAAAGAAAAAAAGACAATTATTTCATGAGAAGGCAATTTCTTAGTAACTAGTAGAGTCTACTAGACAGAGAAAATTACTCCTCCCCCATCACAAAAAAAGCAAATTATTTGAAATAAACAATAAAAATTGTAGCCACCAAGAAGACGACTATCAAAACAAAAAGAAAATATGAGAATTCACAATCTTATATATTAGCAATGACTGCCATTTTCCCTGAATTTTGAGGAAAAAAATAAACTTTAGATCAGCATTTTATCAATTGTTTTCCTGTAGTAGTACTTCTGATGTATGTGAATAATTAGACAATTATATATTCTTACATTCACAGAGTTTATTAGTTAAATAATGCACCTGCAAATAGTATAAAAGTAATTCAAATTTTAGCTTTATATATTTTCTTTATTTACAAAGCTCTTTCCCTCTTTAACAGGTGTAGGACAAAATAATGTGAACACTTTCACTTTTTTACGTTTTGTTATATATCTTGAAAAGTTCTTTAGGAATCATCTTGAAACTTTGGTAGTGTAAAGAACATGTTATACTTCATATTATTCAGTAAAAAATCAGACAAAAATCAAAATGTTTTGGATCACCCTGTAAAAGTAATGCTTTAAATGTGCTTTTAGCTGTAGCATGTGATTATGAGGACTTTTCTCATTATCTGTATAAAATTTTATGAGGCTACCACATATATTCATGGAGATACAATGGTTTCTTTAAAAAATTGCAAAAACAATTTCCACTTTTTTAATAATAACACATAGGGTATTAGAAACAATGCAAAGCCATTTTCAGGGAATATGGCATACTACATTAGACACAGCATACAGCAATCAGAATGAAAAAATGTTAAATAACTTAGAAAATACAAGCATTTTCCTAAACAATTTTTAACTATGCAAGCTTTATAAAAATTTCATTTGCATAATTTAACCCCTTCCACTCCAGGGACGTACGTGTGTACGTCCTAGTGTTAATGGCCATTAATACCATGGACGTACGTGCATACGTCCAAAGAAAATATACGATACTATTTCAAAATTATAATCTGGTATTTCAGACATTTACACTACAGCTAGTCTGGAGCGGAAGGGGTTAATAGCCAAAGGCATTGAGCAACTCATATGAAAACCTCAAACAAATATCATGTAAATTTGAAACGTTATGAGAGATAGAATAAACAGAATTTAAGTTCTAAAAAAAAAACGAAAATTGTTAGGGGGGGGTTTATCAATATTTATTTACAATCAGCAAAAACACTGTAATATCATTGGGCATTGATTGAATCAAAATAAAAATGTGAGTAAAACTCCTTATAGTTTAGCTTTTATTTTGAGAGAACTGAAATTCTGTTCATTCTATCTCTCATAACGTTTTGAATTTACATGATAATTATTTGGGGTTTTCATATAAGCTGTTCAATACCTTTGGCTATTAAATTATGCAAATGAAATTTTTATAAAGCTTGCGCATGCTAGTTAAAATTTTTTTAGTAAAAGTGCTCGTATTTCATAAGCTTTTTAAATTTTTCTCATTCTGATTGGTGTAAGCTGTGTCTAATGTAGTATGCCATATTTCCTGAAAATGGCTTCGCACTGGGTCTAATACCCTACGTGTTATAATTAAAAAAGTGGAAAACGTTTTTTCAATTTTTTAAAGAAACCGTTATATCTCCATGAATATAAGTGGTAGCATCATAATATTTTATACAGATAATGAGAAAAATCCTCATAATCACATGCTACAGCCAAAACACATTTAAAGCATTACCTTTTACAGGGTGATCCAAAACATTTTGATTTTTGTTTTAATTTTTTACTGGTCCCCTTTTTCTTTTCATGACACAACTTTTACTGAAAAATATGAGGTATAACATTTTCAACCAAAGTTTCAAGATGATTCCCAAAGAACTTTTCAAGATATATAACGAAACATAAAAAAGTGAAAGTGTTCACATTATTTTGTCCAACACCTGTACATAAGAGTGAAAGTTTTCAACCTCAATCTTCAATTAATTTACAAATTTTGAGATACCTGAACATAATTTGATCATTTTTAGAGAACGGTCTGACTATGAGTCTTTTTGTTACAGAAATTTCCTTAGTGCTGTTATGTCACAAAACAATGGCCGAAATTCTACAAAATTTTATATTTGGTTTGACAGTAAAGTAAATTAGTGCTAATTAGGTTCTGGCATATATCACACAACAGGTGACACTGTTATGTAGCAATTTCTGCCATTTATAAGAAGGCTTTATCACAGATTATTTAGGGGATAAATGCACAAAACATGATATTATGGTTAACTATGATCAGCTTGAGTACATAAAAGCCAACAGGTGGTGCTGCTATACAATTTTCCCTATTATGGAAAGATAGCTCAACTTCTACTGTGTGTAAGTGCATCAAACTTGATGTGTGATATGATTACTATAAAAAAACAATGCTGATTTATTTGGTGTTCATATTGGTCAATAGGTGTTGGGAGCATATGTTGTTGCAGTTACCTCCATTTACTAGAAGACTAGAACTCAGCGTTTGTGAGATATAAATGCACAAAACTTGATATGTGACATGGATATTATGAAATATTATAATGATTCAATTTGGTTATATCAGTCAACAGGTGGCACTGCTATAATTCATTTTCTGTGATTTTTTTCAAATGGCTGTCTAAATCTATTGGTTAAAAATGCACTAACTGCATGCATAAAACTTTTATTGTGGGAATATATGTTTATTAAATTTTTGCATTTGTTAACTGGTAGATGGCATTGTTATATAGAATGATACAGAATAATGGTCTAAATTACTGCCACACTTTGCAGGAACTCAGTTTTTTATGTTTGGAAAATAACAATTTTATAAAAACATATGATTTTTACTGGATTATTTTGTTCTTTCAAATAGTAAGGAAAATTAATTCAAAACTAAAATATATCGGGGGGACACATCAATAAAACGCAAAAGTATAGCAGGTTATTATTATTTATTTTTTCCCAAATTAGAAAATAAAGAAAAGCACGTACTAATAAGCTAATAATTAATACAAAAGATGTTACTTTTAAATCCTCAAATATTTAAGTTATTAAATGTTGTTAATGAGATATTTAATTATCAACATTCTCTTGACAACTTCTTCAAATTTACAGTATGTTCTGATATACACATACCAGAATCATGCTGTTGTTTCTATGCTCTGGAATCAACATATTTGCTTGTTTTTTATTATTTAAGTTAAGTTGTGAAAAAACCTGCACATAGAGGGATACTTTCCCTGTTAGTATACACCTAATTATGTTTTTGTATTTAATAGGATCCATTACTTTAAAAACGTCTTGACTTTTATTTTCTGTGCTTTTGAGTATTATAATTATATAAATACCAAGAGTAATAATGGCTGGCAGACATCTACAGATGGGATTGTGGGGTACTAGACACTTATGATAAGTGTTGCCAGTTTTAGGGACTTTTTTTTCATTCAATATCTACCATTAATTTTTAATTGTATTGTAATGATTGTAATGTTTTTCTAATCACTCGAAGATTAATCGTCTAATCACATATATCAAACATTATTCCTCAAAATTATTGGTGATTACTGACAAGGAGACGGCAAGGGTGTGGGGTCCTCAAATCGAACGGAGGTTCCGCGTGTAATTAGCACTCAGTGAGTGTATTCATATACTCAAACCCTAGAGCACACTACTTAGCCATCGCCGAGAAAAAAATTCCTGAAGTTTGAAAAAAAAAATTTTTTAATTTGTATTCAAATTTAATGAATCGTTATAAACAATTTCTTTTCAACTTTTATACATTGTTAAATCGCGAATTTAATGATTTCTAACTTTTTAACGATTAGAACTATAGTAACAAAATATAGAACTATAATTTACAAAATTAAAGTGGTCTTATAATTTCTTAACGGACTGTAAACTAACGAACTGTATATTTAAAATGGAATAAGATGCAGCTTATGAAATCCAAGGACACCGCAGGTATAGAAGGTCGAGAGACCCTTCTTTTAATGTGGGAATCTTTTGTATAGTGCAACGGTCAGGTCAAACAAATGTACGTCGAGTGGAGCGTTACGAACAGATGAATTTGTAATTTGTAAATTCTTCATATTATTCTTGATATATTAAATTTTATTTAATTCCAACCACATGCGAATAATAAATTTCCATATGTTTAATGTTAAAAAGTTAGAAATCATTAAATTCGCGATTTAACAATGTATAAAAGTTGAAAAGAAATTGTTTATAACGATTTATTAAATTTTAATACAAATTAAAAAAAAATTTTTTCAAACTTCAGGAATTTTTTTCTTGGCGATGGCTAAGTAGTGCGCTCTAGGGTTTGAGTATATGATTACACTCACTGAGTGCTAACTACACGCGGAACCTCTGTTCGATTTGAGGACCCCACACCCTTGCTGTCTCCTTGTGAGTAAAAAAAGTCCCTAAATTTGGCAACACTGCTTGTGAGCCACTTATTGGGCATTACAGATATAGAAGAAAGTTTTGTGATAGCCACAAATACTAGTTCTTCTTTGAATGAAACAATGTATTTTACATTCAAATTTCTCACCCCTCATAATAAAAGTAATATATAATTTACTTACCCCAGGCATATTTCCACCAGGTACAGGTTTCATCATTGTATACATCCCATCAGGGCCCGATCCTGAGGAATCTAAAGCAGATAGCAATCAATTCTTTTTGATAACCCACAATTATTTCTTCCCCAAACGTTTTATTTATTCAGGCAAGAAATAATTGTAAAATGAATACATGCAACAAGCAAAACAAAACTTATAACAACATAATAACAAGATTACAATACAACATTCACAAATACTAAAATAAACTAATAACAAAACGAAATCATAAGAAAACAAAAGCAAAAAAGGAAATATATAATTCTGAAACACGAAAAAATATATTCAATACAAAATGCTAAGCAGTGAAATGAAAATTTTTTACTATCAATTCATCACAAGCCATAGAAAATAAATAAAGAATGGAAGAAAAATGTGGACTAATGTAATTAATTATTATTAAATATTAACTAACTGTAATGGAAAAAAAATAAAAATTTTAAGAGCCAAAACAGGTAATTAAAAGAAATTAATTTTATAATTTAAATAAAGTTTAAAAAAAAAAAAGGGGGGGGGACATGAATTTAATTTTGTAGACATTCAATCTATCTTTAAAAATAAAAAGCTCAGCTTAAGCTTTATAAAGATTAAAAAAGGAAATTAATGCACATGCATTAATATTTATATAATAAAAACTCCATGCCAATTCTTTGGATGATAATCCATGAGAAAAACCTACTGCATCAATTTATTTCAATTTGGTCTCAAAATGAAGTAGTTTCTTCTATAAATAAGTGAGTTTAGTTTTTGTGTCCACAATTACTTTCATACTGTTGTTAAGAGCAGACATTACCTAATCTTGCCAACGTTATTCTATGGTGAAATTTGTTTCCAGAATTACTCATTACCTAATGTGTTTTTTTTTTTTTTTTCATTCTGCTTTCACATTTAGAAAATTCACAACCGTTAAATTAATACTCGTTTACAAAAAACTGATTTACACATTTTATTTTTCAAGCTGAAAAATGCACTTGGTTACTATTTTTCCACCTTTTAAACTTAAAAATAAAATATTTTTTTCAGAGAAAAAGGTATGCTTTGAGTTAACACAATGCTTCTTAGCCACTGAGTAATAATAGCACCTCAGTTGTGTCTTTAATGCCCTTAAAACTATCAAGTCTTGACAGGTACCATCCAACAAAAATTGGAATCATGTATCTTCCTGTGTCTGAACATTACGAATCTTGTCCCCCCCCTCCCCCCCCAAAAAAAAGAGAGAGAGAGAGAGAGAGAGAGAGAGAGAGAGAGTTGTGAGAAATTTTACATCTAAAATTACAATTGACGCCAGTATCTAGGATGATTTTATTACTGATACACCTAGAAAGTAGATCGAAGTAAAAAATTTTTTAGAAATCACCGTAAAATGCAACATGTTTTAAACAGAAATTGAATTTAGTCAGATGTTTAAAAATATGTATTGATTTGCACACGGATTTATAAATGAATACAAATAAGTATTTGTATTAGTCTAAATCTTCTTAAAATTGTTAGCTAGACAGACCTATGGAAACAATTACGATTATAAATATAAAAGATGCTAAAATAATCCTAAACCAATTTTTTTTTTTTTTTTTTTAATGATTAAGGTTGTTAAAAAAAAAAAAAAAAAGTCAGAATTAACCTATAAATCTATATATATAAAAGAGTAAACTCACTGACTGATTCACTCACTGATTCACTCACTGATTCACTGACTCAACACGGCTGTGGCGATCGTATGAAAGATAGAGTCACAATTTTTGGTGAGCTGGTTGATTTTAGGACCCTGACGCTCACTAAGACGGGATTTTGCGAAATATCCCCCCGTTCCCCCCCGGGGGGGCAGAAGTCAGAAACCACCTTTATAAGCATAACTCGGCTCCAAATTGCTTCACGGTAAAGAAATTGCAGATGGGGAGACTAGACTTGAATACAAAAAAATCAATTTCTGCGATTTTGGAATTTTGGATTTTTAAGGGGGTAGGGGGTAAAAATGAGATTTCCGGGGGCGCATAAGGCAAAAACATATTTATAAGTACAACTCGGCACCAAATTACTTCACAGGGAAGAAATTGCAGATGGGGAGACTAGGCTTGAATACGAAAAAATCATTTTCTGCGATTTTGGAATTTTTGATTTTTAAGGGGGGAAGGGGGTGAAAATGATTTTCAGCGTTGCTGAAGACAAAAACACCTTTATAAGCATAACTCGGCTCCAAATTGCTTCACGAGGAAGATATTGCAGATGGGGGGACTAGACTTGAATACAAAAAAATCCATTTCTGCGATTTTGGATTTTTGGATTTTTAAGGGGGAAAAGGAGTGAAAATAATTTTCGGAGGCGCAGGAGGCAAAAACACCTTTATAAGCATAACTCGGCTCCAAATTACTTCACGATGAAAAAATTGCAGATGGGGAGACTAGACTTAAGTACAAAAAAATCATTTTCTGCGATTTTGGAATTTTGGATTTTTAAGGGGGGGAGAGGGGCTGAAAATGATTTTCGAAGGTGCAGAAGGCAAAAACCACCTTTATAAGCACAACTCGGCTCAAATTGCTTCACGGTGAAGAAATTGCAGAGGGAGAGACTAGACTTCAAAACAAAAAAATTATTTTCTGCGATTTTGGAATTTTGGACTTTTAAGGGGGGGAAGGGGGTATAAATGATTTTCGGAGGCACATAAGGCAAAAACACATTTATAAGTATAACTCGGTTCCTAATTACTTCACAGTGAAGAAATTGCAGATGGGGAGACTAGATTTGAATACGAAAAAATCATTTCCTGCGATTTTGAAATTTTGGATTTTTAACGGGAGAAGGGGTATAAATGATTATCGGAGGCACATAAGGCAAAAACACATTTATAAGTATAACTCGGTTCCTAATTACTTCACAGTGAAGAAATTGCAGATGGGGAGACTAGATTTGAATACGAAAAAATCATTTCCTGCGATTTTGAAATTTTGGATTTTTAACGGGAGAAGGGGTATAAATGATTTTCGGAGGCAAATTTAGAAAAATACAGATTTTCGAGTAAAAGTAATAGCTCAAAGATGTAAAAAAAAAATATTAAACCGCCAAACGTCTTCTTGAAAATATTTCCAAAAACTCATTTTTTGATTTTTTCCGATTTTTTGTTGTGGGGGAGGGGGGAAATAAAAGTAGTGTCAGATCGTTCAAAATTGGTACATAGAGGTTTTCGATACTTACAAATCGATTGCGGATATTTTCGAATTTGTAAAATTATTAGAAGGGGTGGGAAGGGGGGGGCAGTATGGGAGGGGCTATGGGCAAAAACAAATAGAAATACAGTTAGGCCGGTCAAAATTGGTACAGATAGGTTTTAAAGGCCGGCAAGTCGAATGGGGCTATTTTCGAAAGTGTAAAGTTATTAGGAGGGGCGAGAAGGGGGAGGGGAGAGGGGGGGGCAAAAAAAAAATAGAGTTAGATCGTTCAAAATTGGTATATAGAGGTTTTCGATCCTTACAAATCGATTACGGATATTTTCGAATTTGTAAAATTATTAGGAGGGGCGGGAAGGGGGGGGGCAAAAACAAATAGAAATACAGTTAGGCCGTTCAAAATTGGTACAGATAGGTTTTAGAGGCCAGCAAGTCGAATGGGGATATTTTCGAAAGTGTACAGTTATTAGGAGGGCCGGGTAGGGGGGGCGGAGGGGCAAAAAAAATAGAATAGAGTTAGAGCATTCAAAATTGGTATATAGAGGTTTTCGATACCTACAAATCGATTGCGGATATTTTCGAATTTTTAAAATTATTAGGATAGACGGGAGGGGGGGGCGAAGGGGGAAAATAATAGAAATAAGAGTTAGAGCATTTTGGGAATTTTTTCCGAAGGCAGTGAGAACCCGGTGCGACATTTTTCCTAATAAGATTTTTTTTCTGTTTTTTTTCACGTGATAAAAATTAATGCAATTTTGAGAATTCAGTAATTATAGCGATTCGTTTAAAAATAGGGACCAGCGAAGCGGGCGTTGCCTGCTAGTTTTATATAAACTTCAATATATATATATTTTTTAATTTAAAAGAATAAAGAAAAATAAATTAATAAACCTACAACACACAGCATAAAAATGAGATAAATAAATAAAAATTCTACTTGCAATCATTTCTCTATAATCTTTTTTTTAAAAGAATGTGTGGGTAATATAAAAAAGTTATCATTCCAAATAAATTATCCATTGCAAAAAAAAAAGAGGGGGGGGGGGGGAGGGGATGTCATGCTAATTTTAAAAATAAAATTTAAATTAAATAAAGCAACAAGGATTCATTCATTGCAGCATACAAATACAAAACTCAGAGATCAATTAAATAAATAATTTATTAAACAAATAAGTTAAACGTCTAAAATCTATAAATGCATTGTATGAACAAAAGCATTGGGACATTTGAACTTTGATGTTTTGTAATTATATGAAGAATTAATTCATGAAGTCTTCTAAAACTTCATGTTTATGAAAAACATGTTATACTACACACATTTCGGTGAAGGTTTTCTACTGGACGCAAAAGGGAGATCAGTTACCAAAAAAAAAAAATAGTGCTTAAATAAATTGCAGCATGTGATTATGAAACTTCTTTTAATTATCTGTATTAATTTGCATCTGAATAGAACATAGGGTAAGTGCACCAGTGATTGACACTTTTAGAGCAATCTCTGATGTTTTTAATGTTCTAGTCATCAGAAAATATTTTTAGAAAACTTAAGTTAGTACATATGGCATGAAAGACATTCAGAACCACATATATGTTAACATATATACATTTGACTAGTTAATAACCGTCAAAATTTGATGGATCATGTGCAACTTAAATCTTTTCACGGCATAAAGTTTTAAACATCCCTGTTTTAATATTTCGTATTGCTCTTAACCAGTTTAAAATCCCCTGCTACAATCAATTATTTTTTGGTCTGAGGGAGAAGGGGGAATAAATTTCATGAAATTTCAATATACAAAATTTAAGCGTACTCCATATAATAAAGATGAAATCCAAAGAATTTTTTCTAATTTTACTCTGAATAGGACCAAAAGAATGTTTGGAGTAATTAAAAGAAAGACAGAATTTATAAACTATGGTAAGAATGGAGAAAGAAAGCACACATCAATATTTTTCATACATATTATTTTAAATTTGATTGCTAATTTTTATATTCAATATATTTTTCTACAAATAGCATAAGACTAAGATCTTGACTTGACAAATATTTTCTTAACAAAATGGTATGCGCAACTCTTTTAAATAGAAATTATTGCTATCGCTTCAATAATTTTGCTGCACATAGCATGAAAATAAAATCTATTGAATATTATATTAATCTTCCATTTCAATTACAATATGACAATGGCGCCATCTATAATCTATTGATGTAAAAGGAAAAAGTCAAAAATCTAAAAGAGTTTTTTTTTTTTTTTTTTTTAATTATTATTATTAATTAATTTATAAAAATATTTTTTGAATCACATAAATTTATGAGGCAAAATAATTTAATTTAAAATAAATGTTAAAAGTGTTTTGTGTTTTCTTTATATTCTATAATTATAATTTATTTGCACTTAGAAATAGACTATGCTACTTAAAAATAAATAATCTTTACTTGATTTTGATTGAATAATTTATTTTATCAAAATAGTATATTTCAACAAAAGTATACTGTTATAAATAAATAAATAATAAGAATGAATCTAATATTTTAGCAAGTTAATTTGCTCAGGAAATTTCTTATAATAAATTACACCATGTAAATTTTTATTCGTATAAAATATCAATATTTTAAGGTTAGTTTTTCTAAATTAGTTTTTCTATAATATATTATGGAAATGAAATATCAGATTATAATAATTAGATGAAAAAAAAAAAAAAAAAAAAAAACATCCTTGAATGTTAAATTTTTGTCACCATTCTTTCTAAACAAGTTTTCAAGTGAGAAAAGTTAATTTTTAAAGAACAAAAAATAAATCTAAGAATTTGTTAATTTTAAAAGATTTTTTTTTTCCATTTAAGCAATGGAAAACAAAAATTTTAGGAATATGTATGTTCTATATGGTACCAGATGGTGCCACAGTAAAACAAATCCTGCAATCCTATCCTGTGTAAAGAAATTTTCGGAGATAATGTACATGACATTAACTGATAAGAATTCGCAAATTCCTTTATTTTAATATGCTTCCTTGGAAAGTATGAATCAATAAATTAATCGTGTGAATTATTTTAATGATTGAGCTTTAAATAGGCGTCTGCCATAGACATATGAAATATTGTCGTCTGTTCGACCTTTATTATTGGCATTCGTATTGCACTGAATAAAGAGAAAGGAATATTCCCATTCCGAATTGGTTCAAAATTTTCTGCCGCATGCCCAGATCGTAGGATTTTGGTCTTGCCTTGTGTTTTAATATTATAGATAACAATTATTTTTTTTTTATGAATTTTTATTTGACACCCACTCAATGTTCCAGTAATTGACACTGCCAGTTTTTCATTTTATGAGTAATTGGCTCCCTATGTTCCAGTGTTTGACACTGCTAGTTATTCATTTTACCAGCTATTAGCACCCTATGCTCCAGTGTTTGACATGAAATGTTAAAATTCTTATATGTAAAATATATGATTTTATTATTTTTCTTATTTATTAATTATTTTGGGATAGATACCAATTACTGGAGCATGCCAATCACTGGAGCACCTACCCTATATTCATAAAATATAAAGGTTTCTTTAAAAAGATTGCTTTTTTTTTTTTTTTTTTTTTTTTTTTTTATCATAACATGCAGCGTATTCAATGCAATGTCATTTTTGCCTTCATAAAAAAATAAAAAAACCTCTGTTGAAATATATGTGGTATAACATATTCTTTAACTCTAAAATTCCAAGAGAAACCATCAAGCATTTCTTAGGACATTTGGCAAAGTGTTAAAATTCAGAAGTGTCAAAATAATTTTGTTCTTACAATGTGTAACACACACACAAATATATTATGCTCAATAGATCATCATTATTATAATATATATATAAATTTATACCAGTTGACTGCGATTTTTTGTAACAAAACAATTTTTAATTATTTTTCATTAAGCAATTAGATGCCATTCATAAATTTAAAAACCAGATTTCAACTTCCACAGAATCACTGACATTAGCTACTTTTAAGAATGGTTTACTACTAGTTAAGTGAGCGCCTGTATATTGGTTCCAGATGACTGCAAGCATTTTTCCAATATCTTAGTTAAATGTATTTTATGATTAAGTTTTGATCATCATTATATATAACTTTACAGAGTTGATAATATTGCAAAATATGTATGACTGATTTGATTTATATAAATTTGGTTTATAAATAACAATTATTTAATAATTCCTTTTCATGTAATCCTAAAAAATAAATTAATTTGATAAACATTAATTTTAACAATTATGTAATTGCTAGCTTTTTTATTTATTTAATATTTGCAATGGTTATTATCTTCATATTGACTTTTTTCTTTGTTATTATATGATCTTGCAGAGGATTTGGGAAAAGTTGGGCACTCGATAAACTGGTTTAATTGCTCCACCAGTTACTAAGCCGTGGTGGCCTCTGCTCCTCTTTTTTTTTTTTTTTATTATTTTTGTTCTGTTTGTTTCACATAGTTTTCAAATCTTATATATATAAGCATATTTGAGTATAACAATAAACTAGTATTTATTTTAAAATTTTCATTTGTTTGTGAATTTTCTTCTAATTTCCAACTTTTATTTTCAAAAGTCAATTAAAAGCAAACATCCTGATTGATTGGTACCTGTATCTCCTATTTTGTGAAGAATTTATTCCTAATTTCCAGCTTTTACTTTTAAAATGCCAACTAAAAAGAATTATATACTTCATTCTATTATTAGATTCTTTATATATTTTATCTTTTTGGTTAGATTCATAAATTAACTTATCCATGGGCAAATTAAAAAAAAAAAAAAAAAAAAAAAAAAAAACTTATTATTTGAAAAAAAAAAATTCCCCACCAATTGGAAAACAAAGAATTCTTAAGGTATTCTATGAGCTTTAAGATCTTTGAATAAGGTCTTCAATTAAATCTCAGTTTTATAGTACAGTAAAGCACCATTTATACGTCCTTTTAGTGAAGTCCCGATTCATTCCTACTCATTTTAATGCAAAATTTTTTTGTTTTTATGCCACTAATATCGGTTATACGTCTCTTCCACTTTACTAAAATTCACAAAATTCCTCGACCTGTCATTATTTTCCATTTTAAATAAGACGGATTTTTCCCAGAAAGCATCTTAAATGGAGGAACACAGTAAAGATCGAAGAATACTGATCAAAGAATCAATTGAATTCACAGTAGAATTTTTAATACTCATAGACAAGCAGCAAATCAGACGAATATTAAAGAATTTTAATGTTATTAAATAACTATCTATATGGACATAAATCGTATGCTTATTATTAAAGATACACAATATATATATAATTAATATTCAAAATGTGTTCATATAGTTCTTAAGAAATTTAATATAATACTCAATATATGATATATGTAATTAGTACCCAGTCATGCATTAATAGTATGATTTTTCTCACATATATATATATATATATATATATATATATATATACAATAAAGATGATCTATTAAGCATAGTAGAAGCCAAGCAACAGATACAAGATCACTGAAACACCAATGACCATTTAGATAAAAAAAAAATCATCAGTGGATGAAATACATTAATGTAAAGAAACCAGATCTATTAATTAACAGTCTGCAAAACAAACGAATCAATAAAGTAAAACAACAAATCTTAACTTAAAACCATAAACTTATCAAAATTAATGAAAAAACAACCCAAGAAACACAAGATAGGAAGAAGGAGGCAGGCGGCAAGACTTGTGACTTGCCTGTGGGGTTACACTAGTTTTACGCCGGCAACACTCCCCCAGCCTGCCACAACCAGAACAGGAACCATATGGATTTAAAAATGCAAAATTTCAAAGCAGATGAACAACAATGAAACCACGAAGCCACAATGGAATTTACCGATTGATCACATTGTGTTTAACAGTATAATTAGAACATTAAATATAGTTGACAACTCAAAAAGGAAAAATCTAAAATTTATTGGAAAATGAAAGTTTGCATAGTAATACAAAGCAAATGCAACAAGCCTTCTACTTTTTTTTTTTTTTTTTTTTTTTTTTTAATTTAATTTCACAAACCCACCCAACCATCCAGCCTTACAACACCACCCCACCTCCGTAATCAAACATCTGCCCACCCAACCGCTCACTTTTATTTTTCTGAATTTTTACAATCTCTATGGTACATGAATTAAAATTATGTGATTTAAAGTGTTGTAATTCTATAGTTGACTTAGAAGATGCAGCTGAAAGGTTTTTAGAATCTGATCGATGCTGATTAATGCGTAGATGAAGAGGAGTTGAAGTTTCACCAATATAACTAAGTTTACAATGACCACAATTGATTTTATAAATAACATTGTATGCCTGACAAAATGGAACCAAAGAGTGATTATTATTCAATTGAGTGTGAGAGGCCATAGGGCAAGTTTTACATCTATTAGAACCGCATGTTCTAAATTGAAGTAAAGGAGGAGGAGATAATAGGTAACTGGATGTCGATCCAAGGATATCCCTATAAATATCCTTGTACCGGGCACAATACTGCTGTGAAGCTAAGTATTTTTTGCCAGGATCTAAAAATTTACTAAACAGAGTCATAGAGAAAAAATGTTTTTGTATATTAAAAATCACAAGGCAAGTAAGTATTTACAAGAGTTTTATCGAAAGTGGGCTATATATATTAATTATTGCCTTTAAAAATATATAATATACATTTACTAACTTAAGAAACTTTATTAATTAGTATTTTCATATAAATTTTGCTTAAATGTTATTAAATTTGTAGTAATCAAAGGGTTATTTTTAAAATTCCGATTATACGTCTTTTCATTTATACATCCTTTTACATCAGTCCAAGACGTATAAACAGTGCTTTACTGTAATAATATTTTTGTCTTTCTAGTACACAGCAATCAACTGGCAATAAGTTACATAATCATAAGTATTATTAAAAAGTAATAAATTTCACAATACAGTACCTTGCGGGCTTGGCATTATTGGAGTACCAGGGCCTTGACCACCTGAACTTGAAACTGGTGGCCCCTAAAATGTAAACAAAAGGATCACATCATTAATATATTATTAAAAAAAAAAAAAAAATCTGATATATACGCACTTAAAAATATATTAAAGTACTTATCATAGAAATTCATTACTATTTGTTTGAATATTTTGCACTGCTATTAAAATACTATGGAATACAAATGAGTACTCGTCATGGCAGTTCGGGATATTCAAGCAGAAGGAGAATTTGAAGATCCTTGTATCATTATATTAATGCTTAGTTATTACTTAAGATTAATTTGTAAGCCACTTCATATATACAGGTTAAAAAAAAGAAGAAAAAAAAAAAGTTGCTGTTTAAATCAAATATATTCCCTCAACCCCATGCTATATGCAAATAAGCTAAATTTTAAGAGATGAGGGGACTAAAAATTTATTTTTGACAGATTTTAATTTAGTGCTAGAGACTTATTTCACATGATGATAAGCACTTCTGTCCATATGCAGAAGTGTCTTAAAACATTTCATCAAAATGATCAAAGCAGTCTGGCACAATCAAAGACCAGATTACCAGTAAAAACAAATTTTCCTGGAAATGACATCCTATCAGATTGATTTCTGTGAATAAAAAAAAAAAAAACTCATTAAGTAATTAAAACTGTTTGTTAATTCCTCTAATTTTTAATATGATTAAAGAGTAGTTAGTGGTTAGCATTTACAAAGAAACACTGTTCGTTTCATGAAATAATAAATAAATGTACTACTTAATCCAAAGACACTGTCGCTACCATGCCAAACTATCAAACATGCAAAAATACTTTTTTCATATTTGATATCTTCCGCTTGCTTTTAGAATTATATGCACAATCACAAGAAAAATACACTTAATCAGCAACTTAACAGCACTGGAAATATACAAAATTAGGTTCTTTTTGCCTGGTATTGATTTTTAGTTCATAATTACAACAGATTTTTTTTTTTTTTTTTGTCCCCAAAAGTAGCCATTTTTCTATTGACATGGTAGCACCAACAACTTTTTTTTTTTTAATTTTTTAATCTCATCATATTTTGTGCTTCATTTCCTAATTATTTAAAAGGCATCTATCAGCTAGAAATTTAACTGTATGCATTTATATAGTGTGGCACACATTTCTAAGTTGAGCTCTCCATGAGATTTAAATGCCATAGCAACTTCATGCTTCTACAGCTTATTATTTGATGTAATAGGGCTAAAAGGATACTTCACCTAATTTGACCAGCTGCTTAATCCCATTCTATGGAAAAATTTATTTTATAAATCACTCATTGCCTAATGTATTCTTTTAATTTCCATTTTCACATTTAGAAAATTCACAACCATTAAAATGTTTCCCCGTTTTCCAAAAATTGATTTTTTTAATTTTTTATGTTTCCTTTTTAAGCTATAAAGTGCAAAATATGTTCTTAGTTAATTTTTCCCACTTTAGAGCTTTAAAACAAAATATTAAAAATTAGGTCCGCCATTGGTAGGGACCAAGTTGACTGTCACTGTATTAGGTAATGAGTCTATAAAGGAAGATGTCTGTCCCTATGTCTAAGCATCTATACGTTCAGTCCCTATTGAATGCAGAACTACAAAATTTGACATACAGGTGCTCAGAAGCCTGCCTGAGTGCATAGTGAAAAAAGAATTTAAAATTTTTATTAGTTCCGGAGATATTAATTAAAACGTCGACCAATGTCTAATTAAAAACCGAGCCGATCATATTTTCCGCCCTCCAAGTAAAATTCAACCCGTTCCTCAAAAGAAGAAACACAGAGAGAAAATTTTGCGCGTTTTTGTAAAGTCATCCCGGTTCAACAGCTGCAGATATTGAAAATACACCTGTACCACGAGAAAGAGCATTTATTACCGATTCTTACGGTACAAATTTTTTTGAAAAATACAGATTTTATTTTTAAAGGGGGTCCAAAATTTCTCTTTTTTTCGATCATCATTTTTGAATAACCCTGTATGAAAGACTAATTGATCCCTTTCTTAACAACTGGTATATTTTGAAAGGTCATTTAATCCTCTTTCAAACTATATAAATATTTTTACAAAATACGGATTAGCGATCCTATGTTTTGATTTTACGAAACATCGATTTTTTCACAAAACATTTTATAACTCAAAATCTTTTACAGATAAATAATTTCTTTTTTTTTTTTTTTTTTTTTTTTTGTATATAGACCTTAATTATATGAATCAGATTTCAAAAGATTGAGAGATTTTTTCAAAAACTGAATCCGTAATAAATTTTTTAATTTTCTGCATGCCTGCAGTTTTTGATGACATTCTGAATCCATGTTTGCGTTCGAACAACAGTGGAACTCTCCTTTAAGTTCGCAGACGATATTTCGAAAGTAGAGCGAAAGAGAAAGTTTTTTTTCTGATTGAGGTCACATGTTTTTGGACTGCGATCAAAAATTGCAAATTTCAAAATTCTTCAATTTTCCTTTGTTGCACACGCAACTTACTATACAGAGTTTTTCATCACAAGACAAAGTTGTAGTTCAAATTTCATCGATTTCGGAGAATAAACAAAAAAATTACATTTTAATTGCAAATTAAATTTTATTCTAATATGTGTATTTCAAATTCTAATTATGATTAAATTATTTTTAAATTAATACATCATTCAAAAGATATTTTAAAGTTCTTTTACATTATTGAAAGTGGAATTCGAGATGTCACCTTATTTACATGTTTTGAGGTGTCCTGACTAGGTTTTCTTCTGTATCTCAGCTACTAATTAAAATAACTTCATAAGTAATGCATCATTTGAAAGCTTTACTGACTTAGAATCGAACAGTAGATTACAGAAATTTCTACCACCAGATGGCGCTGTAATATTTTAAAATTTCAATATTTTAAATTCTAATGGGTGAGGAAGGTGTTGCAAGTTCTAAAACGGGGATAAGGCGCCACAGTCGCCACCGAGCGGGACTTTGCTAAAGTCAGAAATTTGAAATATCATAACCTGGTAAGCGAACAGGCCGTTTCAGATACTGAAACTGGAAGAGGCGCTAACGAGCGGGAATTTACTGTGATTAAATATTTCAATAAAGCTATTTTCACTATATATCAATAAGCTGTTGTAAGACCTGAAACAGGAAAAAGGCGCCACTGAGCCGGAGTTTCGTAAAGTCGGATTTTTCAAGGATCGCAAACCAGCTGGTCGCCGAAGGCAGCTAGTAACTTAAAAAACAAAGTTCTCCATAGAAAAATATGGGGTTAGACTGCCTGTCAAATTAGATGAAGTAACCCCTCAAAACTGACTGCCACAAGATGATCCCCAATGTCTAGATGTCTATACAATAAATCTGAAGTATTGATCACAAATTTTTAATAGTCTTAAAAAAAAAAAAAGTATTATTATTATTATTATTATTGCATGAAATTTAAGAATGGCAATAAATTTTGTGCAAAAACATATAAAGATGATTTTGTAAATGCGTTTAAAAAAGACAGGTAGTTTAAATAAGAGAACAATTGAAGAACAGAAAACATGTTGAAAAATTTCTTTGTTCATAATGTGCAACAGAGTTTACAAATGAGAGTTACTGCATCAAAGTAAACACTTAAATTTAGAAAAAATATGCAGTGTATTGAAAATAAAATAATTTCCCAAATTAAAGTAATATCTAAATGTAATGAAAATAAATGAAAATAAGCAAAACAAACAATTAAATAAAAATAAATACCCCATAATGACTTCCTGGCGATGATGATGAATAATTCATCTAAAAAATAAGGAAAAAACAAAATTATAAAAGACTGCTCTTCTCCCATTAAAATACATGTTTCATTATTACATTTAAAGTAGTAAATTATTTACGTATTTTCAACTATCATATCAGAATGTTTTCTGTTATAATGAAGTTGCATATCCTGTGAAATTTATAAGATAAAATTAAATGAAAAATTACTGATTTTCTTTGAAAACCTTTCCAAGCATAACATAGAATGAGAAGGTAAAAAGTAATTAAATATAAATTAACCATTAATTCTGTTTGTAATTATGGAAAATTTGATATATTTCTGTAAATATAAACAGAAAATTACAATTAATATGACCTTGTAAAGAAAAAAGTGTTAAATTTTTATTAAATTATAAATAAATAAATGGCCGTACTTGGAAATATGCTTGCATAATATTTTCGGCACGGGTCCGTGCCATCCTGAGTGCAAACTCCGCTGAAAGTGTGTGCTTGCCGACATGTTAAAGTGTCGGCAAGTGACAAAAGTATGACAGCGGAGTTTGCACTCAGGATGGCACGGGCCTGTGCCGAAAATATTATGCAAGCATATTTCCAAGTATGACCATTTATTTATTTATAATTTAATTAGTATAGAAAATATTTAACTTATATTTTTAAGTATGTTACCTTTTTAGTTTGTGATATTTTCTCATCTGAATAATGGCAGCACTATTGTCATTACGCTGTTTTTGAAATTTTGAAAAGAAGTAGAAATCTAAGCAGGAGGCTTTTTGAGTGCTCTCCTTTGCAAGAGGACAATCAGTATTCACTTCTCAGCATGAATTTAGGAGAAAGTACCAATCATGTACCAACATTTGAAAATACAAGAATGTAATACAACCAGTTCCAGGAAACTGGATGTCTATGTAAAGGCAAAAGTCCATGGTAACCAGTGTTTCAGCAGAGAATGTTGAAAGAGTATGAGAGACCTTTTTTTTTATGTACAGTTCAAAGAAATCAACGGTTCATGCTAGTCATGAACTAGAGATATTTTAGTCTACTGTTTAGACTGTATTGGAAAAAAAATAGCCTTACAAATTTCAAAACATACAAACAGTAAAGCGCAATGATGAGTTGCAACTTTCAACATCGAAACTATTACCTTTTTAAGGATGAAACCATCAAGAACAACATTCTTGCAATTAACTTGTATCTAGTGATAATGCCACCTTTCATTTAAATGGCAAAGCAAATTGCCATAACATGCAAATTTGGGGATTGGAAAATCTCCCTGACTGCATTAAACATGTAATGGACTCCATAAAAGTACATGTATTTTGTGCAGTAATCAAAGGTTTATGAACCGTTCTTTTTTGACAAAAAATTAGCAGGTGCTATTGTCTACTGCGATATCAAAATTTGGCTTTTCCCTCAGTTGAAGTATGATATGTAAAATTTCATTTTTTAACAAGATGATGCAGTGCCCCATTGATATTTAGAGGTTCATAAACATTTTCTAAATAGAGAACTATTACACCATTGTGTTAGTTGCAGTGCAGCCGATTATTTGGTCATACACAAGTACCCTTCTAGGTCATCTGATTTAACCCAGACCCAGGAATGGTAAAGCTCTCTTGAAAAAGAGAGAAAAGAGTCTTAAACGTTAAAGAGACAAGTTTTATTTTCCCCTTATAAATGAATATTAGATTAACAATGTAAAACTTATCTAAAATACTGATTTTTAAATATATATTTTAAATTAAAGAAAGAAAAAAAAAGTTAAAAAGCAGCAATCTTTATTGCTTTCGTACTGTACAAGACTGAATATCAGCTTTCATCATATGTAAAAAAAAAAGACCTGGATAAACAATAAACTGCTTAAAATATATATATATATATATCTTTTCACCATTCATTCAATCATTTCAGGTTTCCATTCTAATAATAACG
This sequence comes from Salticus scenicus, assembly GCA_963930645.1. Lineage (NCBI taxonomy): Eukaryota > Metazoa > Arthropoda > Arachnida > Araneae > Salticidae > Salticus > Salticus scenicus. Next base: position 39,546,890 of record OZ005659.1, read on the forward strand.
TTTCAGATAAAGTACACAAACGTCTCATTTTTCAGCAGTCTGCAGATTTCAATTATGTAATGCTACAATCCTATACAGAATTATTTATTAACATAGTAATTTTGTATCACTTTAGTTTGATTAAAAATTTACTTAATTTGTTATTTTCTCTAGTTTCAATTTGTTATGAGGCATTTATCTGGAGTGTCAGTGATGGCAATTTTGAAAAACTATTGCGATATTTCTGATACATTGCTGGATGATAACTAAGCATTCCAGATTCCAGGGAATGCATCCCCCCCCCCCCCTTAATTTACTTTTTACTTTTTTATGTTTCATATTTTACATGCCAATACAATGCTTATGGCATCCCTCTTCACATTAAAATCTAGTACAAATTGATGTGAAATTGAATCCTTGAAGAAAAATTGGTAAAAAATAATGGTAAAGATATCAGAAAAAGCTATAAAAGAGACTAATTGGGAAAAAAAAGAGATAAATGTTTAAGGAAAAAAAAGAAAAAGAAAGAAGGAAAAGAAAAATAGCTAGAAAAACTACACGCTTCTATGTCTGCTTAACCCCACAAAACTTCTTCATTTGGGAATATCAAAGTTGTATTCATACCCTTGCTTACAAGTTTGTTCAAACTTAATGTACATGTTATATTTTACAAATAGTTAATAGTGAACCATTACAATGTGTTAAACAAGCAATGGCATGTTACATTGATATTATATGGGTAACTAAAGCAAGTCATATCAGACACATGTGAAGAAATATATATATATATCATTCGTTCTTTACAATGACATAATAATTACACAATTTTCTGTTTATAATTATGGAAAATATTAAATTTTGTAATTGGATGATTATTTTCAAATAACCTTCTATTATTTAGCAACTAAAAGTAAATGCTGTTAGAAAAAAAAAGCAGTTAGTGTACTTTGAAAATAAGAGAATTTTCGACATATAACCAAAATTAAATTCAATTCATTTACGGTTTTTACAATTACATTCATTTAAAAAATTGAAGATTTAGGTAAGTTTATTAAAAAAGGAAATAAAATAGTCTTGTAAAATTTATTACTAAAGATTTTTTTTTTTTACACATTGGAAGGATTAACATTATGGCTGATTTGTAAAGTTTTTATGATTTTGATAGTTTTTTATTTATAAAATACATTGTCTTCAATGTCTTGAATGCTAAAGAGAAAAATCGAATTTTTTGAATTGACCTGATTGTTTAGAATCTGATTCCTTTCCTATATACATGAGCATTTCCCTATATACTGAAGATGGTGCACTAAATGCTACCAAAACAGCTGTCAGTCATTCAATTTTTCTCTTTGGCCTTCAAGATATTGAAGATTTTTCCTGGATTTAGTTATCAAGCAACAAGTCTTCTTTTAATATTCATTTTACAGTTAATTCTAAATTATGTCTATCAGGATTTTCATTGCATATGATATAAAAATAAAATGTAATTAATAAAATAATAGCAAAACATCTTGAAAATTTTAATTTATAAAAGTATATTTACACTTATTTATAAAATGTTCTTTATAATTATAAAGTGTTTTTATAGCTTTCACTTTATAACGAACATTTATATATAATTATTAATTTTCATAATTAAGAAAGATAACAAATTTTAACTTAATGACGCTTATCCACACCATTTAAAACAAAATCAGAAAATATACTACTATATAACCTTTTCAATCTTCAAATACAAATGCTACAAAAATACAAAATTTCTTTTAAGGAAGCTATACATAAAGAATGGTGAGATAGTAAATTCTAAGGATTCCGAAGAAAATTAAATATATCTTACAGAAGATGTGTTGGGATTCCATGGTCGACCTCCAGGACCAGGCCTAAAAAGTGGGGAAAAAAAAAAATAATTAATGAAAATATTTCAAATATTCATGCATGTAAAATATAAATACGAAGAAGAAAATGAAAAAGTTTAGACAAAAAAAGAAGAAAAAAAATCTTTTAAACTGATAATCAGTAATCTTGTTCTTTATAAAATAACAAGAAAAAAAAAAAAAAATCATTAAAAGATTTTTGATAAAAAAGTTTATTTTGTAAAATTAGATATTCATTATTAATAGGATGATGAAATTTACTTTCAAAAACTAATAAAAATTAAATATAAAGGACTAGTGTGTCAATTACTGCCGATGATAAAGAATCTGTAAGGTCCATAAGGCAGGAAGAATTTGGAACTTACGGGCCCCTGACATTATACAAATATGAGATTTTTCACAAGTAAAAAATCCTTTTATAAGTAACTATATCAATTATGTTATTATATCACAGAAGTTTATTTTTTATTTATATTATACTTTACTATTTTGTTGTACCAGCAGTTGAGAGCTCAAAATAAACATATCAAATAAATCAGCTCTATAATCTAGTTGAGTTTTATCAAGTTAAATTCAAATTTAAAGAGTAACAATTTTCTAAATATAGATTATATTAAAAGTAATCTTGCTAAGTGACAATGTATATAATTTAATTTTACCCTAAATAAAGATAAAACTAATTAATAATAGCAGGAGACTTGGCGTTGGAATATTAAAACAGGAATAAACTACTACGTCAGAAACGCCAAAGAAAAATGATTGAGGTGCATACAGCTGTTTCGGTAGCCTAAAGCGTACCGTCTTCAGTGCAAAAAGAATTCTGAACTGAATCTGGAGAAGTGCTCTTATATATAGGAGAGGGACCGGATTTAGTTCAACCAATAGGATTACGGAAGAGGTGGCCATGGCCACACTCCCCACCTCTTCCGTAATCCTATTGGTTGAACTAAATCCGGTCCCTCTCCTATATATAAGAGCACTTCTCCAGATTCAGAATTCTTTTTGCACTGAAGACGGTACGCTTTAGGCTACCGAAACAGCTGTATGCACCTCAATAATTTTTCTTTGGCGTTTCTGACGTAGTAATAAAATATTCCTGTTTTAATAAAACTAATTAGTTTCATGCACCACAAACAACGTTGTCTTAAAAGTAAAACTATAATGTGCTTTCGGTGAAAAGATATTGTAATTTTACCCTGAAGATGACACAATTTATGGTGAGTGAAACTAGTTGTTTTTATTATCTTTATTTAGTGTAAGATTTAATTATATATATATTAAAAGTAATTTTGCTTAAGTTTCAATATCTATTTAACTTGAGACTTAGTATGATTAATTATACTTGGAAATGGAGTGAATGAACTAACATTTTCCCTAAAAAAAAAAAAAAATCTACAATTTGATAAATTAACAGCTTGAAGTGAACAATTAAATAGTCAGTCATCTTTTGAGGAGACCTTTTAAATATTTTACAAAATGGTCCGACAAGTCTATTCTATCTACTCCATTCGAGAGATCAAGAAAAAGAAGCAAGAGTCACTACACATCAACAACATCACTTGAGCACTGAGGATGACCAGGGCACCAGCTGAAAAGCTTATGTTGAAACTTCAAATAAAGTTATTTAAATTTTTAATTAAAATGTAATGTAAAAATTTATTTTATTTTATTTATTTTTATTAATCATTATTACAAGTTTGATATTAGTATTTTATAGGAAATTTAATCCAAAATTTAAAAATTTTTACATGAGAAACATCATTTAACACATATTTTAAAGTTTCAGTTCAAATATTATACATTCTTTATTTTTTTTCTTCTTTTTTAAATGATTTTTGCATTATTTATGCATCATGATCACAAATTCCCAAAAATATTTTTTTATTAATTTATCTATATTTATTCTCAATATTTATCATTTTCTTGCTATAATGTTTCTTAACATTATAAAGTATGAATTTAAAGTTAATTTTAAATATTATATAAAATAATTTATTATAAAAGTATTACAAAAAACAGCTGCAGTAGAAAAAATAATTAATAATAAGTAACAATAAAAATCAATATATGACTGCAGATTTAAATGTAAAAATCCAATTGGGTGTTTTCTTTATATGTTTAAATTAATTCGAAGACATGTAAGTTAAACTATAAATAAATAAAAAAGTTAAATTGAAACTAAATAAAAGAAAGTATAAAGGAGCAGAAATAAAAACTTACATAGACATAGGTGACATTTGAGGTCCAGAGGGACCCATGCTTCCACTTGGAGGCCTCATACCACCATAATTCTGAAACAAGAGAGTTTATTTTTTTTATTTTAAAAGTTAAGTTTCATATATTCAAAGAGCATAAGTTAAAATGTTGTAAACAAAATTATAATCCTCACCAAATATGAACTCATTTTACATACAAATAAAAGTGTGTCTATATATATATATAATAATGATTTATTAAGTGTAGAAAAGACAAGCAACAGATACAAGATCACTGAAACCACAAAGACCAATAAGAATGAAAAAAAAAAAAAAAAAATATGTAGGAGAAGCTCAGAAAGGTGAAAAAAATTCATCAAGGTATGAAATACATATATTTAAAAAAACCAAATTTATTAATTAACAGCCTGCAAAACAAACAAAACATTAAACTGAAACGAAATTTATTTTAATAAATATATATATATTCAAAGTGGTGGTTGGGTGGGCAGATGTTTGATTACGGAGAATGGGTAGTGTTGTTTGGCTGGATGGTTGGGTGGGAATGTGAAATTATATAAATAAAATAAAAAAAAGCAGAAGGCATGTTGCATTTACCTTGTATTAATATGCATTCTTTCTTTTTCCTTTAAATATTCAATTTCTTCATTGTTGAGTTGTCAACTATTTTTAAAAATGTAATCATACTCTTACACACATAATAATAAATCAATAAATATCTATGTTGCTGTATAGTTTCATTATTCTTTATCAGCTATGAACCAATAAACCTTGAACTTTGCTTGTTATACTCCATGAACAACTAAATCCCTGAATTATTTTGCTTTTTAATCCATGCAATGCCTAATGTATCATCCTGAGTGTATTGTTTTTTATGGTTGTTTTCTGTTAGATTCTCTGTTATTTTATACTTAATCGATTATTCCACTACAAATTTCACTTCAATTATTTTCATGTTCGATAGGGAGCCCACTAGTGATTTGCTAATATAGGTGCTAATGAACGAAATCATACATTGGTGCTCAAGGGAGAGAAAGGTCTCCCCTGATGAATTTTTTTCATCTTTCTGAGCTTCTCCTACATGAAAAATATTCATTCTTATTGGTCTATGTGGTTGCAGTGATCTTGTACCTGTTGCTTGGTTTTTACTACGTTTAATAATTCCTTATTTTATTTACATCTAAAATTAAAACTGCTGCAATTACGCATAAATTTTGAATGTATTTTGACTTTAATAAAACTCATCGATTTATGTCATTTCAAATAAAAAAATATATGAATTTCATATATTTAGATTTGCCTAATATTGGTATTAACACTATTTTATATGTATAATGCATAAATGTTAATGTGTACTTTTGAATCTTTATTTCAAACTCTTTTGGTCAAACTAAGAAAAATACAGTTTATATACAGTAGAAGATCTTTATAACACAATTCTCTATATAACGTGAAAATTCTTGGATATAAACAATGAATTTTGCAGTTAAGAAATACTTTGTAAAACACTGTTGCTCTGTTGAGAAGTAAGTGTGATACATTTGTTTTTCTTTATCTGCTTAATTCAGAGCTTTTTAATGAAACAATTGCTATCATTACTTTTTTTTTTTTTTTTTTAAGTTAGTAATATAATGAATGTCTTTGTACAGGCATATATGGACTGTCTTTATAAAGTAAATATAACACTGAAAGTTATTATCTGCCTAATTTCTTTTCCAAAGAATGTAATATAAAAATGTCCTACTCTGTTTTAATACGTTTCAGACATATTTGGCCATGTTTACAAGGTAAGTTTAATTATGTGTGAAATGTGATCTATATAATGCAAAATCTTGTGTTTTTTTATTTGCGTTATAAAGATATTCTGCTGCATTTCCATTATACAGTACAGCACCGTTTATATGTCTTTCAAGGGACTGGCGTAAAAGGACGTATAATCGAAATTTTAATAATAACACTCTGATTACTACAAACTTAATGACACTTAAGCAACATTCATATGAAAATGCTAATTAATAAAGTTTCTTGAGTAAGTAAATGTATATCATACTTTTTTTTAGAACAATAATTAATAATAATAAAAAAAAGATTTATTACAAAAAGTGAGAAAAATCATACTATTAATGCATGACTGGGTACTAATTACATATATCATACATTAAGTATTTAATTACATTTCTTAAGAACTATATGAACACATTTTGAATATTAATTATATATATTGCTTATCTTTAATAATAAGCATGCGATTTATGTCCATATAGATAGTTATTTAATAACATTAAAGTTCTTTAATATTCGTCTAATTTGCTGCTTGTCTATGAGTATTAAAAATTCTACTGTGAATTCAGTTGATTTTTTTATCATGTATTCTTCGATCTTCACTGTGTTCCTCCATTTTTAAGATGCTTTCTAGGAAAAATCCGTCTTATTTGAAATGGAAAATAATGACAGGTCGAGAAATTTTGTGAATTTTAGTAAAGTGGAAGAGACGTATAACCAATATTAGTAGAATATAAATGAAGAATTTTTGCATTAAAATTAATAGGAATGAATCGGGACTTCACTAAAAGGACGTATAAATGGTGCTTTACTGTACTATAAAACTGAGATTTAATTGAAGACCTTATTCAAAGATCTTAAAGCTCATAGAATATCTTAAGAATTCTTTGTTATCCAATTGGTACGGATTTTTTTTTTTTTTTTAATATATATTTGCCCATGGATAAGTTAATTTATGAATCTAACCAAAAAGATAAAATATATAAAGAATCTATTAATAGAATGAAGTATATAATTCTTTTTAGTTGGCATTTTGGAAGTAAAAGCTGGAAATTAGGAATAAATTCTCCACAAAATAGAGATACAGGTACCAATCAATCAGAATGTTTGCTTTTAATATTGACATTTAATAACATTATTAATAACATTAAAAATCTTTAATGTTTGTCTAATTTGCTGCTTGTCTATGAGTATTAAAAATTCTACAGTGAATTCAATTGATTGTTTGATCAGTATTCTTCGATCATTCCTGTGTTCCTCCATTTAAGATGCTTTCTAGGAAAAATTTGTGTTATTTAGAATGGAAAATAATGACAGATCGAGAAAATTTGCAAATTTTAGGAAAGTGGAAAAAACGTCTAACTGATATTAGCGGCGTATAAACAAAGAATTTTTGCATTAAAATGAACAGGAATGAATTGGGACTTCCCTGAAAAGACGTATAAATGTAAAAGACGTATAAACGAGAGACGTATAAATGGTGCTTTAGTGTATTTTAAGTAGAAATAGCAGGAATAATAAAGAAAAAAAAAGGTTAATTATATTGAATACACTTAATAAGTTTGTTTTTATACTTTCTTAAAATAATATGAAAAGGAATGTTTCTCTTTTATTTTAAAGAGAAAAAAAATGGCCTGATCCATGTCTCATTTTCACAATTTTTTTTTACTAAAAAATAAACTATTAATTACACAAACAACTCTTTCCTAAACAATTACAATTATGAAATATAACAACAAAGATGCCTAAACATAACTTTATAAATGTATAATTTATTTCTGATAAAATTTTATAATTAAAATTTCAAGTTGACAATTGATAAAAATGTAATTGTCACTGTAAAAAACAAAATTTTGATATTATAAAAGAAAATATTATTTTAAACCTGTGACACTTTTCTTCTTGTGATTATATACTTTGAACTATCAACAAATAGTATGACATGAATTATTATTATTATTATTTTTTTTTTTTTTTTTAACAGAGCTGTACTTAGTTTATAAAAAAGCTGTAGAATTTTTTGACATACTTCAGCATAAGTATAAACTTACCCCTGGATTCATCGGACCCATTGGCTGTCCTCTTGGAGGGTTCATTCGAGGATTCATTGGACTCATCCCTGAGGGACCTAGAGTAAAAGTTATAAATATGCATCATTAATATATTATTGTACAAAATAACAGAGCAGAAATAGCAATAAACTTTTCTTCATTAAAAAAAGTATATATACAAAAGACCCAGTTTAATTCTTCGTTTAAATACAAAAAAGTCCTGATAAAAACAAAAACTTCCAATACTAGTGATATGAATTATTAATTTATTCAGGCATAAAATATAATACTTGTTGTTATGCTCAGTCTGAGAAGGAAAATGATTCTGTAATATGCCATAAATTTGTTATAATACAGTATTACAGAAACATTTTAGATAGATGTGCACGTCAATCATTTTATATTAATTTAATTTAAATTTCTTCTTTCATGAAAATAAACCATATTTTTACGAATATTTTTCATTAGCTAAAGAAAACAATTATCTATATTAAAAAAATATATATAACCTATACTCAGGCTATTCCCCAAATAGTCATCTAAATATTCGCTTATAAAAAAAAAAAAAAAAATTAAATAGATGTAAAATATTATGGTTATAAAGATCATGTAAAAATGATGCAAATACAGAAAATCTCTCTCTCTCTCTCTTCCCCCCCCCCCCCCCCAATATATATATATATATTAATTTATTAGCAAAATGCATAATATCGCAAATTAACATCAACCAGTAATGTTATTTTCTAAGTAAAATTATTAGAAAACAATTTTAAATAGAAAGAAACCATACTCTACATAGCTAGCATGTCAAATATTACTAAGCAGTACAAAAAAGAAAAAAAGATCAATCTTTATCTTAATGAAGAAAATGAACATTAGGTATGTTTAAAATGAAATAACATATAAATCAGAATATTGTACTTTTTTCCCCTTTTTTCTTCCCCAGTACCTACCCGGTTTTGTTAATTCATGTACTTAGGAATAAGTCGGACAACTTTTACAAAAGTTAATGCCACCTCAATTATGAGTCTACCCTATTGAAAGAAGGGATTTATATCTCAATCTTTACAATTCACTACTAATGCAATTTTAATTAAAATTTCCTCCAACTGACTACATATTACATAGCTATAACTTTACGAATGAATAATCTCAAACAAGTAATTTAAAAAAAAAAAAAACTTCCCATGTCTTTAAAAAAATATATATATATATATATATATATATATATATATATATAATAAAATAAAAAAATAATGAAAGCTTTATATATTTTTTATTTTAATCAAGCACAGAAAGATAAAATAAAATAAAGATTTATGTTTATCAATTTTGAGCTTAGTTCACAAATAAATAAATAATACTAATAAAAAACAAAATGAAATAAAGATTTTTTTTTTTTTTTTGTAAATAAATAAAAAAGAAAAGAAAGAAAGAAATGGGGAAAAGATTTAAATCAATAAAAGTTTAATTAATATTGATAAAAGTTAATAATAGGGCATTTCCTACATTCAGAAAACAAAAACAGACTAAAAGTAAAGTCGAAAATTATTAAAGACTAGCAGGCTACGCCCGCTTCGCTGGTCCCTATTTTTAAATGAATCACAATAATTACTGAATTCTCAAAATTGCATTAATTTTTTATCACGTGAAAAAAAAAAAAAAAAAAAAGCGAAACAAAATCTGATTAGGAAAAATGTCGCACCGGGTTCCCACTGCCTTCGGAAAAAATTCCCAAAATGCTCTAACCCTTATTTCTATTATTTTCCCCCTTCGCCCCACCCCCCTCCCGTCTATCCTAATAATTTTACGAATTTGAAAATATCCGCAATCGATTTGTAGGTATCAAAAACTTCTATGCACCAATTTTGAACGATCTATCTCCATTTTTTTTCCCCCCAGTACATACGTATAACAGAATTTGTCCTTATTTAAATTCTGTTACGATAAAATTTATTTATTTATTTATTTATTTATTTTTTTTACTTTTCGATCCGAGGTATATTTTCTCTGGATATTTGGTCTGTCCCATCTTTTTGTTACATCACATATATCTGTGTATGTATTTGTGTACAAACCTGCTACATTACTATAAATGAAAAATCCGCTAATTATTCTAGTTTAAGTTTTATTTAGTTTCAATATATTTTTTATTTAAAAATATTACCAGAAAGAAATTATTGGTGGAAATGTTTTAAATAATGTTAAACCGTTTTTAAATTAACGATTTTTTTTTTTTTTTTTTTGGAGTGAATTTTGGTATGCATTTTCTAATAAGCATACATAAATTTAGATAAAAGTCCCTTCAAGTAACCTTACAAAAACTTCACTGTATTCACGCGGGTTTTGAAGAAAACTACGGAGGATTCCGAACACTAGGGCGACAAGCATGGTCTAGGTTTGAACCCGGCACCTGCCGGCAACAAGCTCTGAAAGTAGAACCTGCTCGGCCACTGTCGTGGCACCTTCTTCTTTTTTTAAATGGACTGATTGATATCAGAACAATAATAAGAGGGCTTACGTGCATATATTCTTTTTTTCTCTCTCACTCCCCCCCCCCTTTTTTTTCTTCTTTCTTTTCTTTTTTCCAAAAAAATGCTTTTTCGTTCAAACAGAAATGTTTGCTGCCGATATCATACACTATATATTCTTTTAGAGGAAATATAGGCTTGGATCTACTTTCCAAATCATAAATATATAGCATAAACTATATATTTAATAGAATAATAGTTTAAAAAATATATATATAAACGAATAAGTAAAACAACATTACGATCTTAGATCCTTATTCTATGAAACACGTTTTCGGTTGACCTTTTCTCAAACGAAAGAGACTTTAAATCTGGATTCTAAATCCTCGTGGAGCCATGATACTTAACAATTCGCCAGGGTTTCATTTTTCGCATTTAGAGTACTATTTTAGGATTTGATCCGATAATCCGAAGGTACTTCTGCTGAATGTGAGAAACCGCTAGTAACATGTATTTAACGGGGAAAAAAAAGTAATTTTACGTGACAATCTTACGAAAGCAACAGAAGAGGTGTTCAAATAAGCGCGTTGTTATAACATAATCCAGAAAGTTCTTACGAACACTTAGTTTCGTAAATAAGCTTGGCTGCATTTACTCTTTGCTAGAGCCAACATGACGAATTTGTAAGTTAATCAAAATATTGTTTTGAAATAAATTTTTACATAATAGAATTGGCATTAATTTAGATTTGGGAGAGAAGAAAGGATCATGGGACGGATAGATACCGATAATAAGTGCAACAGCGGGAAAAAAAAAAAGAGTAACGCAATAAGTTTTTAACATAATTTTATTAATAAAACTTACTCAAAAGCTACTTTTTAACAAGCGGAAAAAAGAAGAAGAAGAAAAAAAAAAAAGCTTTTGATAAATATATAGAAGTTTGAAAAATAAAGAAATAAAATAAAATTTTAATAGAATAAGATCCGAAATATATTATTAAGGATTTTAGATTTCACTATTTTTATTCATATGTAAAGTAAGTATGTTTGAAATAATGACTTAGCATTTATTCAAAAATTACAGTCATACTTCCTTGCTATTCATAATAATCACATTTAAGTTTTTTCCTAAAATTAATACATTAAAGTGTATTTGTAATAATTTGCAAATGTCACTTTGCAATGTTGTTTTTTAAAAATCCTACATAACACGCCTCAACTTACAGCAAATAAGCTGCGGCTTTTGAAATTGTGTAGAAAAAGTTTAATATTTCATGATGTATTTTAATTATGAAATAATTCGTGTTAATACCTTCAAAAATAATAAAATAAAATTTTCTGAAATCTCTCTCTCTTTCTTTAAGTTTTATCTATTTTTGAACCAGCGTGCGATTTATTGAATTTGTGTTACACTAAAAATATATAAGAAACCAGCAACTGTTTTTATTCCAATACATTTTTCTTTCTTTCTTTTTTTTTAAGAGTACCCTTCCCCCCCCCCACCCCCCTAATATTAGTTAGTAGTAATTTTGCAGTGATTTACAAAATCTAATCATACAGTAAAAATAATATTACTTCATTTTCATCCCATGTTTACATAATAAATTCAATCGCAAGATTTGGCAATTTAGAGAAACCCTTTGTCCAAACAAATGCTGCAAAAAATCTCTCTTACTCTTTTTGTCCTGCTTTGATGCGCACCTGTCAACTTCTTACACTAAGAATGAGGAAAATCGCGGAGAAAGATCCATTGCAGATTAATTTCAAAAGAAAGTCATCACTATTTGCATTTTTATTTATTTATTTTATATTAGAAAAATCAATATGAAGGCCTAAATATATATATATATATATAAACGTTTTTTTTTTTTTTTTTTTTGGGGGGGGGGGGGGGGGGCAAAATATTGCTACTGTACTTAAAATGTTGAAAAAAGAACATTCTCCTAAAAGTAATCCTCGTTCAATGATCTACCGATAAAATTACTTTCAAATATTTTTACTGAAATAAAATTTTTCAACAGGCATTAAAAAAAAAAGAAAAAAAGATAATGTACAGGAATGACTTTAATTTTTTCAAAATATGGGAATTATGATTTGTATGCATCAAACAATGACAGTATCATTTCGAAGTTGTACTCATTGAAATCAAGCATTTTTACTGTAAATATATCACATGTTAATTGTTTGAAAGGCACAATTGCACAAAATCCTTAATACTAAAGTTAAACTGTTTTACATTAATGTTAGGGAAATTACTTAAAATTGATGATATGCTTTGAGTGCTTTTCAGCAGTTTTATTTTTCTAAAACACAGACAGCTTCAATAAAAAAGCACCACAGGACTGGCGTTTTAAAGTAATAAGTACAAAACTTTGAATAAAAACACCCTGAAATGCAATAAGCTCGCAACTATTGTTTCGGGTCGAAAAAACACACGACCCTTCGTCAGGCGAATAAAGTAGACACGAGTGCTGCAATCAAAGCGGCAACGCAATCGTTCGCCTGACTAAGGGTTGTGTGTTCTTTTGACCCTAAACAATTGTTCCGTGTATACTGCATTTCAGGGTGTTTATTCAAAGTTTTGTAATTAAGATTTTTGTTTTTTGCTTTGATAAACAGATAAAATGGAATAACATTTCTCTTTCTTTTTTCTTATCCCCCCCCCCCCCCCAACTCGTTTATGCATGCCCCTTTTTGCATTAATATAAAAAAAGCTCCTTATAAAAAAAGTTCCCTTTTTTTTTTTTCCCGATGGAAATAAACGGAAAAGTTAAAAATTTTAAAAAATGTTGCTTCTGTTACATACATTTACACAGTGCTGCCAATTTAGCGGAATTTCCGCTAAATTTAGCGGATGTTTGACGTGATTTAGGGAGAAAAATAAAGGTTGTAAAATTTATTACATAGAAAACGATTTTTCCTGCATTGTATAAAGATTTCTGAATTAATCAAAATAAGATTTTCAGATAGTTTTTTCTTTGTGGGACGAAGGTGGGATAACGAATAAGCCAGACAAAATTTAATATTTGAAATATATTTTTACCACTGTTATCGCTCAAAAGATTTTCATGATTCGTTTAAAAAAAGCTTCCATATAAAAATACCACAATATTGATGATGAATTTCATAAATAAATGGACTTACTTTTAAAGCTACCGTAAATTTCTTTTAAGATATCTTAACTGGCAAAGTTTAAATATTGAAATAAACATAAACAAGACTGATTATGAAATTATTTTACGTTTAAAACACAAAATAAATGCATAATCGCCCTGAAAGCAATTTTATGTGCTGTCTTCTTCCCGTAATAAATGAAAGAAATTTGAATTCGTGAAACGTGGCATTTATATTAAGTCTATTGGAAAGTCCTGTCCTTTTGAATTAAAATACTGACATCGGAAATTTATCCTGGAAAATATTTAAAATATTCTTGGCTAACTTTTAAGATGCTAATTGGTAAAGTATCATATAAATATTGCTAAACAAAAATTTCCGGTGTGATTTTATTAATTCAAAAGGACAGAACTTTCCGGTAGAACTAATATTTAACGACTGGATATGAATTTTAACTGGATATTATGAAATGGATAAAATTTTTTTCCCCTAAGAATTGTGAATAATGAAAATATAGCTACCATCAGAATTTAATTAAAGTCCAGTTTAAATGGTGTGGAACTAAGTCCGCTGACTTTGTAAGCTCAAAATTTTGATGTTTCACTTTAAAAGAGAAAATAATAATCCATATTTTTTCGCCTTTTAATTTCATGAAAATTTATTTTTAAAGTAAATGAAAAATTATTAAGCTTATTATTTCATTCAATATGCGAATATACAGTTTATTTCTTTACTGCTCTTTAAGTGTTTCCATGAATTTATTCACAATATATATTAGAATTTTATGCATTGTACTGTTTAAGATGCCTTCTTTTACTTAAACATCAATTTTTGCCTCATCTTTTATAACAATATTTAACAATTTTTTTTTTTTTTAAATCTGTAGAGTAATAACCAGTAATTTGCACTTTTAGAGTAACATGAGGTTAGAGACAATATAACATTATCTAAATATGAATTTATTTGTCATGTAATGTATTCTGATGAATGGAAAACGTTATAGGAGAATGTCTTAAATAAATTACTAGGCCTTTGACTTGATAAGAGCCTATTATAAATATTACGAGAAATATAAATAAGCCTTAACTACATAATTAACAGCCGTCCCATATTGGAGTAAAAATATCCAAATTCCCTCCCACAACAATATCAGCTGTTAAAAAAGAAAATAAATAAATTAACAAACAAATAGCTACAAAGCAAAAAAACATATTCAGCTACATAAAATGCAGACAATGAAACTAAAAATATTCATATCAAGCAAAATATAGAACATAAAAATAATTAAGCATGTAAACAGAAACAAAAATTAACTACAAAACAACCGGCACATTCCTTACCTTGCCATGAAACGAACTCGCCACTCTCACCTAGAATTAAAACGGATAAAACGGAAAGTTAGTCGTATAAGCAGGCATGCACTAGACAAAAGAAAAAAGGGCTCTGTTAATAAAAGCAAGTCAAGAACAAAGTCATTAAGGGATAAAACGGGGGGAGGGGAGAATCAGCCCGGGTAAAATGCAACACAATAAGGTCAGGCTGTCTCCAGCATATATAAGTGCTTACATTAGAGAGGAATTAGGATATTTTTACAATAACAAGCTTGTCTGAAGATTGAACATATTGTTTAACTGGCATTCATTATTAACGAATTAGTAATGTTAGGAGGGGAATGGAGAGAGAGGGGGGCTCCACCTGAACAAGTTCCGATGGGATTCATTATTTGATTATTGATCAATAGCGTCATGCACTCAGAACAAGACAAAATTCGCTCAAAAATCAAATTAATAAATGTATCTACTTAGCGAACAAAGCTCTGGCAAATGGCGTGGAGGAAATGAAAGAAAAATTTATTCATATCTGAAAATTATGCGCTGTGTTGAGATTAAACGACACCTGTTTCAATCGGCAGTTATTTCATTTGACAGCGGATGAAGATATTAAAAATGACAAAAGCATTAACCATACAAAATAACACAAGGCATGGCTAAAAAAGGGGGAAATAATCATTACAGCTTTATTTATCAGGAGGGAAAAATGAAGAGAAAATAAATTATGCATAAATACACATCGTTAAAATATAAATACACATTATTTTCAACAGAAACAAATAAAAACAAAAACTCAGTCATTGTAAAAAATCTTTTACACCATAAAAAATAAATCGTGTAATGAAAATTTTAAAGGCTAACGTTACATTATAAACTTGAAGTTATATCAAAATCATAATTGAAATTGCATTCTGAGTACCTTATTTAATCAGTAAATTACTATATAATCAATATTAAATAGATTAAAAACAGAAAACATTATATTAATCTTTTAAAAATTTACTAAATTTCTATAAATGCAGTAAAAATAAATAAAACAAGAAAGAAAAATACTACGGTTCCCACGGCTTGTAAATACTTTCAATCACACTTACCCATTGTATTGTTTATCCTTCCAATGATTTAGAACAGTTTTATTACGGAGAAAAAAAAAAAAAAAACTGTACAGTAGATTGATCTTATGTAGTCCTGTATATTGTATAAAACAGCAGTTGTAAAAATATATTTTGTGTTTAATAAAGAAGAAGAAGAAAAGAATATCCCAAAACCATCTTTTATGGCTTAATTTCTAAAGAAAAAGCAATACAAATATGTCTAATTGTGTATATCATTTAAAACTAGCTTATGTAGCGTATTTAAAAAATCCTCATAAAACTATAAACTTACATTGGTCAGTTTCCATTTACATCGCATAATGTATATGAACAAGTTTGTGGAAATCCTGTAAATCAATAAATAACGCTAAAAATACTTTATTCTATAGAAGGAGAGAAAGAGAAATATATATATATGTACCTGAATAATGCATATTAATTTACTCATGTTGTGTAGAGTATTAAAATATGCCTTAAAAAAATAAATACGTATTACATATCATGATGCATTGGAAATATTTTGTGAAGCCAGATGTACTATTTATACCATTTTCAATAGAGAACATGTCATAGTGAGCTTAAATGACAAATATTAATTTCAAAGCATTCTATAACTATTAAAGGGAATTAGAACGCAGATAGACGGGCAATCAGACAGTTAGACTTACAGAAGTCATATCATATTTAAACATTATTGGAAAGTAATAAAAATGCTAAAACACAACTGAAAATGTAATTAAAGTAATTTCCAATTGCAGCTCATAATGTATCTAAATATTTTTGTGTGGCCCTGCAAAATCTTAATATTGATCATACCATATTCTATAGAAAACATTTTCTTGTGTATATGAATAATAAATGTCCATTCTGTATTGTGCAATACAAAAAAAAAAATAAATAAATAAAAAAATAGAACTATTTCTCTTGGGTGTCCCTGTACACAAACCAGTGATGCTATTTACAGTATTTTCAATGGGGAACATGTAACAGTGAACTTGAATAAGTTTTTAATTCTATGAATATTTACGGCTATTACGTGTGGACAGGCAGGCAGACAAACTGAAGTCATAAAACTTTTTCAACTTTGCTGGAAAGGAAGGAGGGGAAGTAGAAGAAACAGTGAACACGCGGAACGTTTATCAGCATCTCGGAGGAATGATATCCGAAACCAGCATGTGGTAATGCACGTGTTTACAGCTGTAAATCAGACAAAATTTATGGTAAGAGTAGTGGATATTTTTGATTGTATATCAAGTGAGAAAATATTGCATAGCAATATTATCATTAAATTGATGTTTATATTTAGAACATTAACATATTCAGTTCGATTTAGAATAACTTAAAGTTTTTATAACTCTATTATTATTAAAACTAAAAATGATAATAATACCGCTATATACCTAATCAACCATGGATTGTCTTTGATCATATAATTTACTATAAAATCGAAAGTTGTGGAGCGATTTTCCAGACATTCTTTCGGATCTCTCGAGAAATACAAAACTGATTGTTCTACAATCTCAGCTACATAAAATCACATGCTTGGACTGATACTTTTGAATAAATATTAACTCATGATATGAGTAGAAAGATATTAAAACTTCTTCACACACCATAAATTTTAAGTCAGCACAACCGGCTTCGAAAGGACGTAGCCTTTCTTCATCAGGTGCAAACACGTGCTACTGCCTTGGAGGCAAAAGCTTTTGCCTCCAAGGCAGTAGCATGTGTTTGCACCTGATGAAGAAAGGCTACGTCCTTTCGAAGCCGGTTGTGCTGACTTAAAATTTATGGTGTGTGAAGAAGTTTTAATATCTTTCTATTAAAAGTACGCCAGTTTTCGAATTTGGTTTTTGATCATGGTATGAGTACTTTTAGATAATCAATAACTAACTGAAGAAGAAAATAGTTGTGATAAAAATGACCTGTAACTTTTACTTACGATTCATTACTATATACGATACCTTTTTCCTTCTTTTAAAAGAAAAGAGATATAAACGAACAGATATGAAGGAAACAACAGAAATTACTGTATCTATTTATGGCATTTTCTAAAAAGAATTCAAAACTAATATGGCGACACAGGTTTTAACAGAAATGTATTATCTGCATGGAACCGAAAAGATACAACAGCTCTCGGAAATTAAAAAATTTAATTGATTTCCCACATATTTAGTGATAAAATTCAATGGTCCAATTTATTATTCCAGTGTTGTGAAAAATGTAAAAATCTAAAGTATATTACATAATAGAGAAAGCTTATTGTTATAATTTGCTTACTAAAATTCAAAATATATATATTTTTTTTTAATTGAAAAAAGAGCTTGAAGGCTTCGGAAAATGAATGTCAGAATGCTTTTCGTACACGATAATTCCAATTCTAAAAAAGAATATGCATTTTAATTCCTAAAAGTGAAACACTTTTTCTGCTATTGGATATTTTAAATTGACATGAGTTTCAGGCACTTTTCATTCTATCGAGTTATGAGATTAGAAACCAAGGATCTTTAATTTAAAATGACAATTCTTAACTTATTTTATTTATTTTTGGCTTTACTGTAAATATTAGAATACATTTATTTCATTTTATGATGTAATTTTGCATAAAAAAGTTTCCAATAGTTAATTAATGAAATTTATCACAATGAAACCGAACCTGACTGACAGCTCTCAAAATACTGCACTTTTTTACTCTACCCCTTTTCTTGCTACACTTCTGTAGTTCATTTAATTCATTTCATAGGTGTAGTTTTATTACAATGGAATCATAAAAAAAAAAAAAAAAAAAAAGGCTTTTAAGAAATTATATTTTTCACGTCTGTGTTAATCATTTACACTTTAATATCTTAAGTTAAAAAACGAAATCATGCAACATATATATATATATATCTTTTTCAATATATATATATACAATTTCAAAAGCTATGATGTAATTTTGCCAAAAGTAGTTTCCAACCACTCACCAGTCACGAGCTTTATTAAAATGGGAAGTTTACGAAACACTATTATAAAATTGCTTATTTATCTCGAATTTATTTTTAAGCTAGACAAATTTTACACAGAAAAATATTTTTTATATAATCTCTCTCTCTCCTGTGCACGTAACAAAAATATACATAAATTTTACAACAAATATATGCATTCAAAATTTCTCAAAAAACCTAACATCAAAATACTTGAATACATTTATTTTTAAAGCTACCGTGATTTGCGCTAACACCGAAGTTAAAGGGGGAAAAAAAATAAATCCATGCTGTTAAATGAAGCATTTAGTAAATGTGAAAGCGAGTCTGTATGGCTGCACAATATTAGTAGCAAAGCGAAGGGGGCTTTAATAAACCAAGAGACCTTTCGAAGACATTTCCAGATAATGTTTCATCACCGCGCCTGGAGGTAATAACCCGTTATAAAAGCTTCAGCTACACACTAAGGCTTCAGACCGTTAAAGGATTCTTTAACCATTCCAGCTTTCCTGAAAACGTAGCAATTTTTACCAGAGGCAATATTTACGTGATATTCAGGGCTTTCGTTCTTCTTTACGAAGACTTAGAGTTGATGCAAAAGAACTTATTACAGAGGAAATTCTGAAAACACGCAAGCTCTTCGACTAAATTTAATGGCTTTTTCTTCTGATTAGGATACATAGACAGGAAACGGAACATAAAAACATAATTTCCAGCCATGGAAGGCAAATTTTCATCTTACTCCCCGGAGTAAAATTCTCTCCGAGGGTGAATGAATGTTTTCATAACGCTAACGCAAAGATTAAATATAAAAGAAAAGAGAACTGTGTGTAAATAATTATTTTAGACTTCAGAAACTTTTGATCCTGAACTAATATATTTGAAACTAATTTTTAATATAAGTAACCAAGTTGTTCCCTCCCCAATTTCGTTTACTTTTAATTTATTTACTTTTTAAATCAAAAATTTTTAAAACAAATATTTCCTTTAACTTGTTATTTATACAATCGTTAATTATAGAGTATATTTATAGTTAATTTACTTGTTATTCGTAGAGCCGTTTTTAAAGGAACGAATGCACTTGCGAGACCCAAAATTGAACTATTTATACAGGACGTCTATCAATTTTCCTGAATTAACAAACTAATACGCATAAAATGATATCTAAAAGGGTGTTTATATAGCAAATCTGAAGAAAACGTTAGAGCAGTTTTTGAGATACGGTCATAGGGTAAGTGCACCAGTGATTGACACTTTTAGAGCAATCTCTGATGTTTTTAATGTTCTAGTCATCAGAAAATTTCAGAAATCTTAAGTCAGTACGTATGGTATGCAAGACATCCAGAACCACATATATGTTAAAATATATACATTTGATAACAATTATTTTTTTATATGAATTTTTATTTGACACCTACTCAATGTTCCAGTGATGACACTACCAGTTTTTCATTTTATCAGTAATTGGCCCCCTATGTTCCAGTGTTTGACACTGCTAGTTATTCATTTTACCAGTTATTAGCAGCATATGCTCCAGTGTTTGACATAAAATGTTAAAATTCTTATATGTAGAATATATGATTTCATTATTTTTCTTATTTATTAATTATTTCGGGATAGGTGTCAATTACTGGAGCATGCCAATCACTGGAGCAGGAGCATCTACCCTACTTCCAGTCATACTTCCGGTTTTCTAATTTTCCCCAAAAGTTGCAAAAATCATAAATACAAGTACACTAGACCCGTCTTAATCCTAAAGTTTAGTCATTCTATCTTTATTAGTTTTGGAGATATGATAGTCTGAAGATTCCCACACACACATGCATACACAATGATTAAATGCCAAAAACCAATTTTTTTGGAAGAGACATATATTACAAAACATTATAATCAAGTAATTGTAATTAAGATTCTAACAAATGACAATACAGGAAATGAACGACTGATGAAGACTTACCAGAAACACACAGCCAAAACCGTATAAAATAATATGCATATAAATTCCCCAAATTATCTTAAATAAGAAAATATGTAGTGCAGCAATATATATGTACATTATATACCAAACAACTCTAGCTGTAATGGTTTTTAATTAAAACACTTTAAAATGTTTTTTCTTTTTTTTTTTCTTAATGTTTTACCTTCCTTAAAAAAAAAAATAAATAAATAAATAAAACTCATACGATGAATAGAGAAATATATAATTTATTTATCTATTCACTTATTCGTTTTCGAAAATAACATAGGAAATCATATGTGTTCCAGTAATATTTCAAAACATATAACTTAGCCATGGACACAAAAAAGAATCTTAGATTGTTTACAACAATTTAATACCGTTTCTGCTAAAAATGTAAAATGAGAATCTTGATTTAGAGCATTTATGAAATCATTATTTAATACTATTAAATTTTGTCATCTTTTACTATTTTTTGAAACGTTTTATGATAATAGTTCCGAAAATAGTTCTCAGTTCGTGATCTATAAATTGTTTATCAATGAATCAACGTCTCATGAACTCACAATTTAATATTTCTGCAATAAGATCGTTATTTTACTTTTAAAGTGTGTTTATATTAAGTCTTCACATCAGTCTAATTCGTTGTGTCTTCTGTAATTCTACAGAAATCCTCCCGATGCTTTGTATTTTACAACTACCTGATTAAAAAATGGTGTTTTTCGAATTACTTTTTTTTTTTTCCCCCAACTCTTTTAAACAAATTTAACTTTAGATTAAAAAAAATATATGTATACATATTTAAATTTTTCATTCTGTAAACTCAGAGATCTGATTGTTAATCTTAGGGAAAAAGGAAAAAAAATATTATAATAAAAAAAATAAATAAATAAAAAGCCCACAAACAGTAACAGTGAAAAGAACTGCAAAATGTATCGCCCGTAAAAACACCATTTTGTCGCAATTACGGATCCCCCCCCCCCCCCCCTAGTTTTACGTACACTAAAATTAAAACTGCTAAACCGTTAGTTCAAAAGAAGAAACACTAAATTTAAAATTTAAAACTTACAGAACTGTTTCATTACTTTACTAATGTGTTTATGGATGTTTTTATTTTATTTATTTATTATTATTATTATGATGTCAATTATTAAAATTTGTGTCATGTTTATGACATGACATCAATAAGTAAAGAGTATTTACATAAATTTCTTCAGCGGATTTTAGATTTTTAAAGTCTTTTCTTTTACCGTCTGCTTTTAAAATAGAGATACCACAAAAATCCAAATATTTTTAAAAACTTTTATTTATGGGAGGTAGGATAATTCTATTATACATTTTCTCTTTCTCTAATAGTATTATTTTTATATAATTTAAATTTAAAGATAGCACGTAATTATGTCAACGAAAGTAAGTACGAAAATCAGAGGGAATTTTCTAAACGTGAAAACGAAAAAAAAAAAAAAAAAAAAAAAAAAACCTTAGGTAACAAGTAATTTGCATGACAAATTTTCCCATAGAACAACACGGAGTTAGGCTACTAGCAACGATAGGTGAAGCCATTCCCTGAAGTGCAAAATAAGCAAACTTTCAAGGCGGATTTTCTTGAAATAACCGTTCAGAACTAAAAGCTTGAGAAGCAGAGATTTTTCGCTGGATTTTAGCTAATGGGATGCTATATCGACATCCTGGGGTAATAACCCGTTACGTAAACTATGCCAATAGCAGAGCTTCAATTTCCTTTTGATCCGAAAAAGTAAAAGTTTTTACCAGAAACAGTAATGCCCAAATTATTCTCTCCTCCATACAAAACCTTAAGTGATGCAAAAGAAAGCATTGCAGGGGAAATTACAATTCCCCGTGAGCGTGTGGATTTTATTTAATGGCTTCATCTCCTGATTATAATGCACTGTGGGGATGAGCCATAAACGCATAATTTCCAGAGTTCGAAAGCAGTCTTTATGGAGTTTTATCTTCTTCCTTTTTTTTTTTTTTTTCTTTATTTGATCTATATAGATTTTCTCTGGTGAAAATAATATCAAAAAACGTTATCTATCTCTACTAACAATAAAATTGTATGTGTGTATATGAGTTTGTTTATAAACACGTTTTCGCATACAAAGAGGTGACCTAGAACTAGATTTACAAGAATCTGTACACAGGTGAATTTGTGCAAAATTTGATCGCGTACGAAGCTCAATTATTTATTTTGTGTTCGAGTTATTTTATGTTTTTCAAATTTTTTGGAATGTGACGTCATGGTTAAGAGGCCTTATATATTTACATGTCAAAAACATTTTGTGATTTTTGCATAATATTTGAAAAAATTACATGTATATTTAAATTTTATAATCAATTACACTTAATTAATTTCCCGCGAATTTATTATAAAAATAAATGAGAATTTCAAATGTCACAAAAATTCAGAAAAATGAATAATAACTCGTCTCATAAAGACAATTTTGTAAGAAAACACTTCAATATTTCAATAACTCATGACAATTGTTTCGAATCGAAATAAAAGCACGATTCTTCACCAGGCACAAAAAGAAGGCAATGTGCACGTGCAGCATGACTTTTACGTTACCGCATCTATGCTGAACTCCAGTCTTGCTTTTGCCTCCAAGGCAGTTGCACGTGTTTGCACCTGATGAAGAAAGGCTACGTCCTTTCGAAACCGGTTGTGCTGATTTAAAATTTATGGTGTGTGAAGAAGTTTTAATTTCTTGCTATGCTGAACTCGTTCTTGCTTTTTCACCTAATGAAGATCGTGGTCGTGCTAGCACGTTCATTTTCATTCTGCACTCATGCTGTTATTGTTATTATTAAAGCTTAAAAAAGCGATATAGCAAGAATCATCTGATCTGTCCTCAGAAGAAAGCTGTGTATTTAAAAGACAAAAAAAAAAAAAAAAAAAAAAAACGAAAACGCTATGAAATATTAGTAAGTATGCAGTTCAACTTCAAAATTTTATCCCTGACACCCTCTCTTGTCTAATACTAGAACACATCACTTGTTTGTGATTTATATTTGCTATATCATTTCCTGAGATTCTAATGATAGGCTGGATTACAAATGCTTTGACTTCGATCATATTAAGAATTCCTAAACACTCTGAGATCGAGGGGTAACTGATTGATAAACTGGTCATACACAATGTCCAGCATTAGTGAAAGGTATTTTTACAATTTCACAACTCCACAGACTTCAAAATTATTTCAAAATTGAGATCAAACTGAACTACTGTCATTTATATACAATTAAAAAAGAACGTAGATTTTACCATCAACGATCGCATGCACTTATGAACTTTTGCCAGTTATTTGACTGAGTATTTGACACTCAAGGGATAAGTTACAGAAAGTTGTTCGTATTTTATGGAAAAGATTTTGATAATTTATTTTATGCATTAAATGAGCATCTACGATTATTTAATAGCCTTAATTGTTGTCGAGTATCTCTAGCTTAAAATTGAATGAATTTTCCATAACAGTAAGTTTTTTTTTTTTTTTTTTTAAAGGCTGGGACGCTTTACCTGTCGTTCTCGGTAGCCTGAACTCAAATTATTCCATGAGAAAATTCCTTATGCAGATTTTTCTTTACCTTAATTAAAAATAAATAATAAATCAATTTTCACATTCAGAAAGCTCACAGCCATTCAATCCACTAATATAAATTCGTTAAAATGAACAAAATGCTTATTATTATTATTTTCATTTTATAACTTCAAAATGAAATGTCAAAAATTAAAAAAATTAATTTTTGGAAAACAACGAGTATTCAATCCATTCAACGCTTGAGAATTTTTTAATGTGAAAATGGGATAATAATGATAAAGACATTGGGTAATCAGTAACTTGCGTAATCAAATTTTACTATAGAATTACGTGGGATTAGGCTGCCAGTCACTTAAATTAAGCATTCCCTGTTCAAATGACCAAATGAAGTGTCTAAAGTCAAATATGATACAGACAAAAGTAGTTCTTCTCTTTGGTCACTTTCCAAGTGTTCTTGGATGCTTTTTCTGTTGTATTTTTCTGTCCACGGTTCGCTGTATACATTTATAACATTCGGATTTAGATAATTAAAAAAACGTTATGGAATACTATGTTAAATTTGAAAAAGAACACTTTACTTTTGAATTTAGTAAATCCAGTAATCCAAAACGGAAGATAATTTTTTTTAAGCGTTAATAATATTTAGACAACATTACGTAGCTTCATATAAAAATACAGTAAAGCACGGTTTATATGTCTTTCAGGGGACTCAATTAAAAGGAAGTATAAATGAAAGGGCTTATTAATCGAAGTAAAACTGATTACTACAAATTTATCGACAGTGAAGCAAAAGTTATGTGAAAATAGTAATTAATAAAGTTTATGATAGTAACTAACTAGTATCTTACTTCAAAGCAGATTTTATATTTCAAGACTATAACTGAATTAAAAAAAGTTTTAAAGTGAGAAAAATCATTCCATTACTGCATGACATGTGTACTAATTATATATATCTCATTTCATCTTGAGTATTTTGTTACAAATATCTTGAATACTATACCACAACTACATACGTTGAGTGTTAAGTACATAAATTGTGCATCTTTAATACTCTCCTGGCTTGTTGATTGCCTCTGAGTATTAAAAACTGCATTGTAAATTGAAGAGTTCATTAAATGTTGTACAATTATTGTCAAACAAAATAAGTTCAAGTTTTTCATGCAATTCATTGCGTTTTTAAAAGAAGGCGGAATGAAATTGCATCTTCACATTCTACATCGTCATCGCTTAAATTAACTTTAGACAATCTGTTTTTAATTTGTTCATCTATTGCGAATAATTCCGAAGTCATGATATCGGTATCACAGCTCACATACTCATAAAAATTGATATTTAGAACAAACAAACAAACAAAAAGAAAAACAAGACCGATTATGAAAATTTGTGAATATTAGAAAAGTGGAAAAGACGTATAACCGATACTGAGTGGCGTATAAACGAAGATTTTCTGCATTAAATTAAATACGAATGGGACTTCACTAAAAGGACGTTTAAATCATAAATGAGAGACGTATAAAACAGTATTTTATTGTATGATCAACTGTAAAGAATTATTCCAAATCTTATCACAATCTACATCTACACAATTCTACTATCCAATTATATAAAGGGAGAAAAAGAGAGAGAAAAAAAAGTAATCGAAACTGTTCGGAAAAAGAAAAAAAAAAAAACATATATATATATAAATGATAGTATTTACACTATGCATTTAAAAAGAAAAAAGAAATATGCGATATAAGTATTAGCATGCTATTTGGGGGGAAAATGTAAATAAATAAAATAAATACTTTACTTGTTCTTCAACATATAGAACATAAAGCATATAAAAATTAATTAGATTTACTGAGTTGAATTTCCGACTATGCACATGCAATGTAATAAGTTGTATACTAATTTAATATAAAATGATTACTCCAATTTTCAATTATCGATATGCGATTTATCTATATTTTTTCTTTATATAAGCTTTTAGTAGAAAATAACTTAATGGATTAAAATTACATTTATTTTAAAGTAGGATTTTAAATACTAAAATTTTAATTTTAAACAGTTGCATTTGCACTACATAAAATAATTTTAATTTAAGACCTGTAAACAACTTAAAAAAACGTTAATTTTCAGTCACGAAATCAAAAAATTAAGTTTGATGCAATCAATCCCCTTTAATCCGCAAATCCCTCAAATCTATATATATATATATATATATATATATATATATATTGTAAACAAAGAAATTTACAGCTGAGATTTCGAAAAAATCGGCAACATTTCTCACATTTTTATTCATTTTTCATATTTTTAATCGAATTTTTTTAGCTTAATCCTTGTTTTCAGACATAAATGTGTAAAAAAAAAAAAAAAAAAAAAGAAAGAAAGAAAGAAAGAAAGAAAAATAATAATAATTCTTGTATCTATTATCCTGCGATTCATACGGATTAGCGCCAGGTCAAGCCAAAGAACGTCAGAAAAGTATATAAAAATTTTAAACAAACTACTACTCGTATTTCATCAATGTTTAAGGAAAGTGAAAATAATCAATAATGAATATTCATAAATAAATATATATATATATTTGTATTTCTTAAATAAATATGTATATTTATATTTTATTGCTATGTATTTGAGTATGCTTAAATTATTTAATTTCATATATAAATACATTGATTAGTTTTATTAATATTGAAGAAATATTTTAATCTCAATTTTATTAGAAATCGTCTTTCCATTTTAATGTCTATTTTCGAATCAATAAGAAAAAGTGACTTTTATCTGCAAAAGAAAACTTGTAAACAAAAAAAATGACCTATAATCCACGCAACATTTCGACAAAACTTTTGCGGATTAGAAGGAGTTTGAGTCTATAACTATTCTTTATAATTCCCTAACTAATAATTCACCATTATTTATTTGTTTATTTTGTTTATCACAATAATCGGATAATCAAATTAACTCATTTCAACTTACCACAGAAAATTTATATCGCAAAAATCAATTTTAAGATATTGTTATCTCATATACCATTCTAGAATATTTTCGAATAAATGCTGTTCGTTTTGAGTGCCATTCCACCCTATTTTTTGCTGGTGTTCAGGTTAAGGTTAACAGACTACAAAGGGTCTGAAGCCTAGATGTGTGCCCTGCGTGAAGTTCTCCTAGTTCAAATTAATGAGAGTCTCTGAGAAAGGAAAACTGTAGAAAACTCTGAACATTTATGCTGATGAGTGCGACCTCTGTTTGAACCTGGCTTCTGATGTTTACCAGCTTAAAGACAGAAAATTTCCTTCACACTAATCTAAAACTGGACTAATTCGCAATCCGAATTTTCCTGATGGAATGAAGAAATATACTAATAATAAAATAGAGCAATTTAATAAAGAGGAACAAGCAACACCCGGCGAAGAAAGGGCATTTCCTATCACATTCAGTTTAACTTTATTAAAAGGCAATTGTTAAAATACTAAATACAACACTCTGCTGATGGGAAAAAAAAAAAAAGTTTTTTAAGAAGCGCATATAAAATATCGTGTTAAATTAAACACAAAATGCCAACAACAACATACGACAAACATTTAATAAAAAAATGTAATTTCGTAAATTAAAGTATATGCAGATTTTTTTTAAGAAATTGGAAATGTTGTGAAACAAGAATAAGATGATATTGTTACCTTGCCTGGATGGATCCATTCCGCTTGGCATCATTGGTTGCCCTGGAACATTGCCTGGAGGCTAAAAAGTAACAAGAAATTGCGTTATTAAATATCTTTCATGAAATTTGAATTATAACATAAAAAAAAAGCAGCACATTAAAAAAAAATAATAATAATGAAAATGAAAATTAGTTGTTTCTATTTAATTTATTTTCAAAAGTTGTAGCGATTAATTGGGATAGATAAATTATAATAAATACTTTGTTTTCATAAATTAAGGAAAAAAGCAAAGACAATTCATTAAAAAATGAGCCAAATGACAATCAATTTCATTGCAAAATTTCGAAGTTTCCTATTACCAGCCTTTTTGATTCATAGGCTTTGGTATCAATTTTGAATTAAAATTAAGCATCAAGAAAGTTCAGTCAAGGGGATGGTCAAGTGGTCAAAGGCCTATTCGTATTTTCTGCTGAAATCATTGGAAGGAAAGCATTAATGTTGCTAGCAAAATCTTCATGAAAGTTATTTTGTAAGACAGCGATTATATTTGCGGTGGTCATTTAGATACGTTTATGCGACTATAATTTTAATGATTGAATCCAGATATCAGGTAATTTTTTATTTAGAAAAAATCTGTAAATTATGCCTAATTCTTAAAACATTGCAAAATTTTTGAAGGATTTCATATGGTGAATGCAATGTAAGGATTTTGAGCGTTATCTCTAACGAAAATTCGATATTTTCCTGTTTACTTATAAAATACTAACTGCTAACTTTTTTTTCTTTTTCTTTCTTTCTTTCTTTTCTTTTTTTTTTTTTTTTTTTTGTGAAAATTCTAACGTTTATCTGTGCTTTTGGGCCCGTAAAACAAGAATAATTCCATCTTTTACAATAATAGACGGATCAAATTGGGTTATTTCTCGGATGATATTATCAGCAACAAATGGTTTAGCGTACAGAGACGTCTGCAAAATCTCTGAATTTTAATCTCACCAGACATACTCGGCATATATGAAGTAGGAAGACGTTGATGGCACGTGCAGAACAACTTTACAAAAAATAAAGAAAAAGAAAAATTGATCTGATTTCTTACCAATTTTATACGTTATGAAATTTATAACATCAGGGATAATTACATTTATATTGAAATTCCTTTGCTATTTCTCTCCAAATGACACGACATAACCGATTTATCAATTCGACAAATGAGTTAACAAATCATTTTAATAATAATATCTTTATAATTTATTTTCAGATTATCGTGTATAATGTGCAATTAAGCGGTTCAATTTCACTAAATTCAACAAATACAGCCACATCCAAAAGAAAACAATCAGATAAACATGTCCTAGAAAATGCAATTTCTATTATGAGTACGAATAAATAATACAGTATATAAAAGGAGATTCTTTACACGGTGCACCAAAATCAAACTTATCTACTTTAAAAAGCTATCCATCCAAGAAATTGACTTAATTTTCCCGCATTTTCCAAAAAAAAAAAAAAAAAAAAAAAAAAAAAAAAAAAAAATTCTAATATATATATATATATATATATATATATATGTATATATATATATATTTTTTTTTTTTTTTTTGAAAACCATAAATGTTGAATTCACAGATCAGTGTTGTTTCTGTTTTAATATTTGCAATTTATACAAACAGCAAAAGAGTTCCACGAGGAAAAAAATCCCCTATGTATTAAGACTACATACTGCATAAGTGAGTAATTAAACATTCTTTATTCCTTGCAGTAGCTTTGCAAACTTGAAAGAGTAGCAAATTATACAGGATATAACAGCGATAATTCGTCAGTTTCATGGTACAACACAACTATTTTTGCATATGTGCTTTATCTGAAAGTGGAGAGCATTGGAACTGCATAATGAAACTGTAAATAATGAAAAAGTGATAGGGAAAAAATGTGATGAGTAGATAACAATTTTTATAATCACTGTTTGTTTGGTATGAAGAGTGCACACCTCTGAGAAATCAGAAGCATTTCTACTAAGCCCAATTTTTAACGTTGCCTAAAAGTAACTCTCAAGCTAATAAAAGAAGCAAATAACGATTTCTAAGTTAAAATATTGTCCCATAAGAGAAAACTTCTTAAATGTGAAAAAGCAAAATCGCTAATATTTTTCAATCATTATTAAAAAAAAATCAGACAACAGAACAACGAAATTTAAAAGCAACAGGACCGCGAAGAAAATTCGAAAATGTCTTTACCTTGAAGTGAATGAATTTTTTTTAAAAATTGTTTGAACAAGTTTTCGTCAGCGGACAGATGCTGCAAATGAAAGCAGAAGACTTTTATAAAGAACTTAGGCACAATGTTTTCAAAAGCTAGCAATAGCTTATTAGAAAACTTAGAACAGACAGTCTGAACCGGAACAGGACAATTCCGCCGAGATTTTAATCCCCTGTTCCCCTCATAGGACAATTCCGTCGAGAATTTTAACCCCCCTTTTCCCACAGAGGACAACTCCGCCGCGCCATTTTCCTGAGACGAGAAGAGGGGGTCTGCAGCAGTATTTCCATTTTTGGCGACGCATTGCACTTTGGCGGCACATCGAGCATTATATAAGAGCCCTTCCCCCTCGCTTTGGAAAGATGAGTAAAAGTAAAATAGATTTTAACCAAATTATGAGTAAAAATTTTTACTCATAAACATGCATTTAATTTTATTTTTCAATATTATTATATGTTCTTTTATTTGACAATTATTTAATCGTATTAATAAATTGTGCTATTAATAAATTTATTTCTAATTTTCGTGTAGCACTTGATTATCATATAATTCAAGTAAAAATTAACTTAAGAAAAATTTACATGTTAGTTTAAATTATTCCGATTACATTTACAAAATTATTAAAGGATAAATAAGAAATTAAATTTTCTGTACTTAACATAATATTCAAATATATATTACTTAACTTATATTAACTTATATTAAATTTCCTTTACTTATTTTCTTTAATTTTCTTTCTTAAATTTTTTATCCAACAGTGATAAATAACAGTAATAACAACAGT
Organism: Salticus scenicus; assembly: GCA_963930645.1. NCBI lineage: Eukaryota > Metazoa > Arthropoda > Arachnida > Araneae > Salticidae > Salticus > Salticus scenicus. Next base: position 39,577,962 of record OZ005659.1, read on the forward strand.
AATAATTCTGTGCGATGAAAATCATCTCCATCTGTATATATCGTGGAAAATAGTTTTAATAAATATTAATTTTATTAAATAATTTGTAAGGAAAAAATGTAGAAGAAAGTTTCATGGTGGTTACAACATACTAGTTGATATTGGAGGAACATTCAGAAGATAGGTTTTAGTAATATAGCTGATTTTGTTGGGAGATATATAATTTTATTATGGTATTCTGGGTCGATGATAGAAGACAGATTATTATGGAACAGAAATGTCCGCAAATAACTCGTTTAAATGAACGACTTTTAGTAATAAGAATTATAAATTGATTATTATAGTTTCATTGATTATTATTTGCGTAACGATGCATATACCTATGAACGTTGGTATCCATTTACTTTCTTCTTCTGATCATTTCAATAGCGAAGAATACTGCCTGTATCGAAACAATATGTCAACAGCTTAATAATAATTTGGTAAGTTACTCACACGGCTTACCATACAATTTAATACTAGAAATACTAATTGGAATCTAATTGGAATACTAACACGAATCATTTGCTTGATCTCAACGAAAACTTTAGTGCAGCTTTCCTATACGATACAGATTTAGTATATCGAGTTAGATCTTTCTGCTGTTATTTGTTCTTAGAATATGCTAATAACAGGCACATAGATCAACCGCAAAAACACGATTTTCGGATTCAGGGGACTTCACAACGTATAAATATAACAAAAACTCAATTTAAAAAATTTGACCCAAAAACAGTATTTTCTCTACTATCTTTCATGATATCTATTTTATATAACAACTTTGTTGCCGGTTATATAGCACAAAAGCTGATATGGTCTTTCCGTAAATAGAGTTAAATTGCTCGTCGTTTTTCGTCCAATATGCATTTATAATGAATCAGCATATAGTAATAAATACACTTTTCAAAAATAAGTAATCAAGTTCCAGTTAATTAGAATGCATTACGTATAATATTAAAAAAAATAAAATAAAATACAATAAAATATTTTCCATTTATAGCTGACATAAATCACCAAAAAAAAAAAAAAAAAAAAAAAAAAAATTAATTACATCATAAATACATGAATAAATAATAATAATAATAATAATAATAACTAATAAATCAAATCTTTTTTTTTTTTTTTTTTTGCCTCCATGTTCAATAGTATTAAATTACGGTTTTGCATTCGTTTAGTCAATAAGCATTTCTAACATTCTAAAGGTTTATTGAAATTTAATTTTTCCGACTTAGTGAAAATAATGCCTGGACCGGGACTCGAACCCCGGATCTTTGACTTACAAGGTCAAGGCTCTACCAATTGAGCTATCCAGGCCGACATCCCGGTCAGCATTACTTACTCAGACAACCTTTTAGGCAGAAACAATCTGGTCTATCATTTAGATAGCTCAACAGAAATAAGCCGCAGGAAATGGAAAACACCATTAAACAATGGGAGAAAGAAATACAATTTTTAATAAAATCATGTGTGTGATCATTAATGTGTGATTTTATTAAAAATTGTATTTCTTTCTCCCATTGTTTAATGGTGTTTTCCATTTCCTGCGGCTTATTTCTGTTGAGCTATCTAAATGATAGACCAGATTGTTTCTGCCTAAAAGGTTGTCTGAGTAAGTAATGCTGACCGGAATGTCGGCCTGGATAGCTCAATTGGTAGAGCATTGACCTTGTAAGTCAAAGATCCGGGGTTCGAGTCCCGGTCCAGGCATTATTTTCACTCAGTCGGAAAAATTAAATTTCAATAAATATGATTTCCTTCCACAGTTGATTGTGTGATTTTATTAAAAATTGTATTCTAAAGGTTGTTGCCTTATAAAATGAAAAATCTGTAGTTGAAAATATAGGGAAGTTACATCTATACAAATTACTGTGCCTATGCTTTTTATTAAATTTTAAGAAATTGACAAATTGAACAACTTTCTTCGATAAAAATTTTTAATACAAAATATTACGTGTATAAAATGAAAAAGTGCATAAAAATAAAGGTATTTTTGAATGCCTCTTTGAGATTCTAATAAGAGATTTTCTTTTCCCTTAAATTCTCATTAACCATAACTTTCTAACAATGGTACTTTCAATCCTCTACCCCCATAATTAATATGTTAAAAACGTACAACAAATTTCATGTTTGCGAATTAATATATAGATTATTACCATTCTTTGGTGTATTTATTTTTAACAAAAGTTGAATGCCTGAAGTTTTAGCATCATCGCCAACTTTTATTTCGCCAAAGGTAATGCCTCCCCCCCCCCCCCCTCATTCGGCGGAATTGTCCTATCGAGGGAAAACGGCAGAAAGGAATGCGGCGGAGTTGTCCTGCTGGGGGAAACAGCTGATAAATTTTTCGGCGGAGTTGTCCTATGCTTCGGCGGAGTTGTCCTATGCCCGTCTGAACAGTCTCGATCTATGTCGAATTAAGTCCAGAGAAGTAAATACCTTAAAAAGAAAAGCTTACTGTAAAGAGTAATCAGATGAAATTAATGGTGAAAATTCAGGATGAAAATTTTTAAAAAGTGAACCCCAATGTCAAAACTTTATTCAAAGATTTCCTGGATACAATTGAAATATGATAAAAACTGAGAAGTTTAACAGATACTGACGTTATATTATAGAGATTGTCTGCGAAATTTCGGATGATTATGGTAATGAAATTATGCGAAGACTGTTCCGATAAAGCTGCTATTTTTAAGAAAGCAGAGGAAATTTTTCTTGGCGGCAGGACTACAGAATCAGAATAGCGAACCCCCTGTTACAGAACAACATTCAATCATCACTGATTTCCATCTCAATATTCAGGAAAAAAGAAAATTTCTTATCTGTGGTTTTTAAAAAAATCTATAAATCTCGAAACCTATGTATCTCGAATTATTCGAGAAATCAAAAGAGACAAGTGCAGCATACAGTGGCGGCTCGTGAACTGAAAATAGGTGAAGAGCTGAAAAATAAAATTTAAGTAGTTTTAATGCACAATTTTTATTAAGCATAATTTTAACTAAAATCTAACTGAACATACTCATTTTATTTGAATGTAAATTTATACTCTATAAATGAATACAGTGTAAAATATTACGTGAAATGCCTCTTCACCTATTTTCTTGTCCACGAGCCGCCGCTGACAGCATATCATTATATCTTTTACAATATACCGCAGTTTACAAACTAGATATAAGTACAGTAAAGCCTCTCTAAGTTGGACACCTGCGGTTCCAAGAAAAAGTGTCCAACTTAGAGAGGTGTCCAACCAACTTATAGGGGTTAGACATAATGTTAATGGATACATTCCGTTCCGAGAAAAAGCGTCCAGCTTGAGAGGTTTCACTGTATTACGAATAATTTGCTAACATTTAATTATTTTGCCATCTCGCGCATTAAAATACATTTTGCTTTTCCTTCTAAAATTAACACTTTTTGCGATATCGTTAATTGCCTTATCCTTGCCATTTTTGTAATACTTTTCAAAACCTTTCCTGACAAAACCATACCTTTCCTGACAACTGTTTTTTATTTTGAATTCTTGGTTCAATCCTAAATTTTACGTGGAGAACCTCGTAGTAAAATCTGTTCGAAAATTTGCTTTTTAAATCACAAAACTGACGGTTCCAGAAAGAGAAAAGGAAAATATTCAAGAACGTTTTATTCCCCCACATTATATGGGTAAGAGAAAGTAAAAAATCTGCAACTAAAAATTTCATTTAAACACATTTTCCAAGGAAATAATAACATTTTATTTAATAAAACTTATCTATTATGTGAATTTTGTAAAAAAAAAAAAAAAAAATGCGAAAAACGTAAATTCCGAGAATGTAAAAGCGAGGCTACACTGTATTTCTTATATTTACACATTAAAGAGAGTTCATAATGAGTTATAACAGTTGCCTTCTGATTTTTTGGAAATTTCTACAAAAGATCCGTATTAGATCCATTTAAGGAAAAAAAAAAAAAAAAAAAATTATTCCTCCAATTATTCCTTCAAATTATTCCTCCATTCCCCTTATACGCTAAAAACGTGAAGAGGTGTATGAAAAAAAATTAAGATTTAAAAAAAAAAAAAAAAAATGGAGAAACCCCATAATTCAGAACTGAAATCCTACATCAACCTATTCATTAAACATTATAAAGAAATTTTTCATACTACCTTAAGCCGAGTGCACGATCAATATTAGTTTAAAATAACCAGCAGACTGTTATTTTTCATGGCTGTTATAAAAAGGAATCTTTATTCACATCCAAAAAAAAGAAAAATGACATGATTGAGAGCCAAGGTGATGGCATTTTTAATAAGAATTAAAGGGCGCGCTTACAATGCAAATGATTGGAAATAAACGGTCATGAAAATGGGAGGGTTTATCATATGTTAAGAAGTATTTAAAAAAAAAAAAAAAAAAAAAAAAAAAAAAAAGCCGTTTGGATAATTCAGGTGAAAATGATTGAACGGGAAAAGGAATCAGACGAGAATTTGACAGATGGAGAAGGATTATTATAACAGAAATAAAGAATAAAGTACACGAAAAAGATACAAAAGTGGTTGCAATCTTGAAGGGGAAAATAAATAAAAATAAATAACGGTTCCTATGAAAAATTAAAGACGTTTTGATATATTTTTAATGATAGGTAGAGTACGTATTATGAATTCTCATTTATTTCCAGCGCTTATTCCCCTTTACACACACAAAGATATTTAATAATACAAATATGAAGAATTCTTATCTATTGAATCCAAATAAGCTTGAAAACATCACATTCAAAAATCAGAATTAATAGCGGCCAATGAAAACACACTACTTCCAATTTTGTCTTTGAGTTAATATATTACAATTTTAAACTTGAGCTTTTTGGAATGCAAATGCCGGTTAATTGAGAATTAGGTGTCCCTTCCTCCCCCTCTCCCAGTTCTAAATTAGACTTTTATGTTGTTGAAGTCTGGAATGTAGGTGGGTATATATGTGATGCATCATTAGCAAGTAACCATGGCGGGTATTTTACAATTAGATAACATTTACAATAATGATGCAGGTTTTTTCCTATTTTTGTAACCCGAATTAAATAACGTTATAATTTTGTCTGACTAGTTTCTTGAAAATTCAAATGTCCTAACTAAATATAGGGGCATGCAACACATGAACGACGAAAATCAGCTCTAAAGGCTCTGTAATTTTATTTCAATTGCATTTTCTTCGGATTATCGCTAGGTAATAGAGGCGTGTCAAATTTTATAGGAATTAACGAATTAATTGATTTCTGGACGTAAATTGAATTATCACACACAATGAAACCATAATTAATATTCAAGTATTTAAAATATCAGAATTAAATACGTGTTGCAAACTTTAAATGAGGGATAAAACTCACGAATTACATTAGCAAAGCAAATGTCTTAGGGAAGCAAGAAGGAGAATAACTTAATAATTATTTAAGGCAGGGGTCACCCTTTTTTACTTCAAGGACCACTCTATTTATACTGTAAAATTCCATTCACTTCTAGCATTATTATTAAGAAATAAAAATATAATTGTATGAACAATGATTAAAGAACCTATGTTTTATTCATATCAAACTAGCAGGCTGGTCACTATTTTTAAATGAATCACTATAATTAATGAATTCTCAAAACTGCATTATTTTTTATCATCTGAAAAAATATATATATATATATATATATATATATATATGATCGAGAAAAATGTCGCACCGGGTGGGAAATAAATATAAAATACAAAAAGAATTCTTCTCTCATCGGTGTAATAATCGGTCCGGACCCCCACTGCCCGAGCGCTTCCTTCGCCCACCGTTCCCGCCCCTCATAATTATTTTACACTTTCAAAAATATCAGCAAATTTTTTTCTCTGGCTTTTAAACATAATAATACTAATTTCCAACGTTCTATCCGAATTTCTTTATTTTTGCCCCGGCGCCCGCCCCCCCCCCCTTTTCACCCCTTGTAATTATTCTACACTTTCGAAAATATACGTAATCGATTTATCGGGCCTTAAAACCTAACAATACTGATTTTCAACGCTCTAACTCTTATTTCTATATTTTTGCCCCTTCGCCACCCTCCCCTTCCCGTCTATCCTAATAATTTTTCTCTTTTGAAAATATCTGCAATCGATTTGTAGGTCCCAAAAAACAATTACGTGCCAATTTTGAACGACATAACTCTAGTTTTATTTTTGTGCCCCTCCTAATAACTTTAAACTTTCGAAAATATCCTCATTCGACTTGCAGGCCTCTAAAACCTATCTGTACCAATTTTGAATGGTCTAAATGTATTTCTTTCTTTCTTTCTTTTCTTTCCCAATAGCGTTTATAACTCAGTTTAGAATCTAGTCTAGTTGCATACACCACTAGACTAGATGGCGCTTATTTTCCTACAGTCCAATTTCTAATGATCTTGGTAGTCTTATTTGTTGCACCTTAGCTTGCAAAATTTACTTCATTTTTTTTTTTTGCGTTATAAAGTAATACGTCAGAATGGTTAAAATATGACGACTAAATAAAATGTATTGTCAGCTTTATTGATCTGAATAGGAAACTTATTATTTTTTTGCATTAAAACTGCATAGTGTATACTATCTTTTTTTATATTTAGCCTTCGTAAGCTCATAAAAGGAAGCACCAATTCTTTCAAAAAGTATGTTTTATTACAGTAAGTATTACTGCCTACAATAAGATAAAATAACCAGCTAAGAGTTTAGTAAGCACTAGTAAATTTTTTAAAAATAAAGACTTTAACTGCTAAAATTCTAAAACTTTTAGATATTGAAAACTTTAATCTAAAGATTATATTTACCCAAAAGATTGGGAATAATCTTTTATTAGATTCTACGGAAAACGGATCAAATGTACTTATTCAAATCCCAAGTCTTTAAAAATAGTACGAATTTTTAAACAATAAAATGGATTGAAAATTTTGAGTAATATTACAATGCGAACTGAAAATATAAACGGTAGCTATTCCTGGTTCTAAAATAAAGAGCAAAAAACAGAAAATATCGTTTAAAAGAACCAAGCACTCACATCGACATTTCAGATAAAAATAGTAGTAACAAAAGTATAATGATGGAAAATGAATTTCAAACGTGAAATTCATATTTTATTATCGATTCCCAAGGCAGTATTGTCAGAAGACAAAGGAAGATCACAAGTTAGAAATATAGAAATATTTTAATTTTTATGTGCTTAGTGTTTTGGCATTTAGCTGATAAACTGTACTTGGGTGGGATACCCCCTCCCCTCCCCCTAGGAGTATTTTCAAGGAAACCTAGCCCATATTTACCCGATTTCTTGAGGGGGGACAAAAAAAAAAAAAAAAAAAAAAAAAAAAAACACTGAAAACTCCAGATGGCAAGTGAGACCTACCCAGGTTCGAACTTCGAAACCAGCACTTAAATTTGGTTTCATTCAAAATAATAATAATAATATTAATTCAGTGAGTCACTGTTACATAAAAACGAAAGTTACTAAATAAATTACAATCGGTGGAGGGAAAAGAAGAAAAAGTTGAATATAGATATAGTAATTCATATAGATCTATCATCCCCATGTTATCGAACAAAGATTTTTGATGCCGAAAAGTAGTTTTGAGCTCAGCCATTAGAGAGTATGAAACTCGGCAATAGTAATAGTAAATAGAAAAGAATAGAACTACTGCGAAAGTTGGTGAACATTCTGAACGACGAAATTTGCGTGGCATTTAATTGTTCGAAAAAATTTATTAAAGCAAATAGGATAACTTTCTATATATAAGTCATATTTCATATATCTTTGTGTATCTGATATATTTTACTAACTTATTTAAAGTATAATTTCCATAATCGATTGCATTGTTATTATTATGATGTAAATATTGCTACTATTATATTTCAGGGAATTTTTAAAAGTTAATTTTAACTAATTAATTAAAATTGTTTAAATTAATTAACAAATTAATTAATTAATTGTAAGTAATTCATAGCTATGTAATTCTTTAAATGTCGCTATTTATTTATTTTTTAAAGACAGCCATAAGAGATTAAGATGGCCGTCTTTCCCCGAATGAAAATGAATCGTATATTTCCCAGTGATGATCATTCTGTGTCTTATTACTATATCCACGAAGTTGAATGAGCTAGTAGTTTTACAATATTTTAGTCACTTATTGCTTGAATCGATATTTTACAAACGAAAGATGTTTCAGAAAATATAAAGCATACAACACAACTGATCGCACCTTTAGTCCACTTGTATTAAATCATCTTTAATATTTCAAGAATTAGAAAATAATAATATTTATCGCAATTTCGGTCTTCTACGGCTGCTAAAATATGAACGATGAAAATGACTGGAGCAAATACAATCCATGTACTGGCCAAAATGATGGTTTGTGTTTAGATTTTTTTTCAAATTTATAAATTTTATTCCAGATAATTTGAAAATAATGAAGTTGAACATTATTTCCCTATTGAGATATTCTCCTTCATCTTATGATCAGTGTTATAAATTTCTGAAACATTATGACATACACAGACCAAAATTATTCGAAAATGGAGATTGGGACATCCGGAACAAAAGTATGAGGAATTCTAACATTTTCGCTACAGAACATCATCTTCAAATTGCACATTTTTAGACAAAGATTCAGAAGGTTAATTAAACTTCAATCAAACATGGCATAACGAAGCACAATATCCAATTTCCACTTTTATTTATACACATGAAAATATGCACATGAGAATTTTCAACGAGTTTCTTGCAAGAGCTTACTTATTTACTTCAGTCAATTCTCAACATCAGCACTGTTTCCATGCATTTTTGCACCGAAAAATACCGTTTGGATAATTCTGAAGATAAAAAAATGGAAGGGTTGATAACTGTTTGAATTTACTTGTTCGCTTGTTAGAACGCTAGAATTTTATCTTCGATTTGATATTATTGAAAAATGATAAAATCTCAAACTCTATCAAGCTTAATTTCTTAAAATCTTAAAAATAAGAAATTATTAGAAACTATTACAGATATTATTATGCAATCGTATTAGGGAGGGATTTTCGTCTTCAAATTTATCTTAGATATATGTGCTATTTTTGCCTCAGGAAATTCACAAGGGTGCTCCATTTACACTTATGAAGTGTACAAAATTACACTACAATTTAGTCAATAAAAACATGAACATGGTGATACTACATAATACTTGAATGTATTTTTATACACTTAGAAACAAATGTATCCAAACAGTCAACTGTGTGCTATTTTGCCTCCTTTTTTCAATAATCTTCGTACAACAGGTGAATCAAGCAAATATTCAAACTGCAATAATAAAGCACTATATAACACTGCTAGTCTTAAATATCAGTCGTTGGTAACAGCAGACTATTAATATGTAAAAGAAAAACGTCCAATATTTTCAATTTAACCTTTTGATGCATCTACAAGAGTGTTATTATTTTAAAGTATAATACGGTATATTTACAGTATTTTATGGTGGTGATCTGATAGGTTTTAAAAACTAAAGCTAAAATCACAAGTATGTTTTGCGACGAAAGACAAAAATTAGTATGCTGTGCATAAACCTTAGTACAGAAAAAGAATGTATATATTTTGTAAGACATGGCACGAATAAGAAAGCGCACAACTTATTATAAATGCAATAACATACAGATACATCGATCAAATGTTATTTCCTAATCCAATCTAATATACTTCTAAGACAATCTAAGGGTACATCAGTGGGTAAGCGAATGGAAACATCGACAACAAATCTTTCATTACACCAAAATCGCCCTTTTACAATCCTCCCTTTACCAACATTGTTCATAAATCATCGAAAATCCACCTCCATGCGATCCACGAAAGAGAAAAATAAGAGAGAAAAAAAAAGCAATATTTCCTTCCCCCATCCATCAAAGCGACCCCCTTCCATTTCCATTCTCTTTTATCTCAATTACTGTTATGACTCGTTAAAGAATGTCTCTTCAAATGAATGATATGGCCTTAATTTAGCCTTTTGAAAAACCAGTTATTAACGTCGTTTAAGGGGAACATATCCATTTTCAGAAACTTTTTTAAAGGCATCGAAATAAAATTGATAGACATATTCTGCTTCAATTTCATTCCACGTTTTTCTTTTCTTTTTTTTTTCCCTTCCCCTTTATCAGAATATACACATATATTTGAAATTTTAATGAAAATATCATTAAGGCAAAGACGCACCTTTGATAAATTATATCTTAGCCACGCAAAGCAGCAGCTGTCTTTAACCAATGTCCCATTATGTTAAATGAGGTATTCATTATAATTAATTAAATCGTTAAAATGATATACACCACCTATTTTTCTCAAGGAAAAAAATTACTTTCGAAAAAGAAAATTTAATAAGAGAAAGCTGGGAAAAAATTACTAGTATTGATCCGATTTTCGAAGTTTATTTAATGTAATTTTTTTTTTTCCTTTTCTCACTTTTTTTTTTTTTTTTAATAAATCTTTTTAATGCGCAAATCACATTTTACGTTGTATCACAAGAAACCCTAGATGGTTCTGAAATTAAAAAATAAAATAAAAATAAATTAAATTAAAAAAAATAAACCATAAAGATGTAGAAATAATAAGATGTAAGATAACTCGTTGTTATATGGCTTTGTGATACACAAAACACTTTACATCCCACCCCAAAGAATAATACAGTCGGCCCCGTTTAAACGAATATCTACCGTTCCAACTATATTAATTCGATTAAGCGGGGTATTCCTATTCAAATATGCGGGGACGACTAGAAACGCAATCGCATGTATAACTATACTGGTTTTATGCTTACATGAAAAGATAAATGATCGATACCTCTTTCTTATTTAAATATTTAAGAAAACTTTTATTAAGTTAAAATATTATGGTAATTTATAAATGCAATTAATGATTGAATAAATATAAAGTGTACTTACAATTTTACTTAAAATAATAATAATAATAATAATAATAATCAGTTATGACTGATTACTTTAACCTAGACTTAACTAAATATTTTTTGATTTCTTTTTCTAAAGCACATAAATAGATTATAATCGCTTCTATGAGACTCAAAATGACGATGAATAATGTTAAAGGATTTTGCAACTTCATTTATCGTTCGCTTGCTCTTCTTTATCACTTTCATTTAAAGGTTTTATTGGAAGATTAAACTCATCATTTCTTCCTGTTTTTTCATCTTTATCCACATCTATGAGTTCATAAAGTTCTTTTTCAATCATTTGAAGACTTTCAAAATTTGCGATTTCTAATTTCTGGAGATAATTTGTATTTCAATTTCTAATTTTCTCATCAGTTGCTGATTTTATAAATTTGGCTTTTGCAAAACAATTTTTATCACCTCGGCAGGAATACCGTCTCATGTTTAAAGAGCACGCCTTAGTTATGTAAGGTTTTTAAAAAAAGAACGGATTTTTTTTTTTTTTTTTTTTTGAGAATGAGAGGAAAAAATTGCCCAGAAATAGAATTTTATTTAAGAAACTTTGAGTATTTATGAGATTAAGCGGGGTGACGTTGTAAAAAATATTTCTTTAAACGAGGAAATTTAACATTACTTCTATGGGAAAAAATTGGTTCTATAATTTTATATTCTTATAAGCGGGGTATTCGATTACCCTTACCCGATTAAGTGGGGACGACTGCATAATAAACACATTCAAATTTTTTACGCATATTAATTTCAATATATTTTCTGATAATTCTTTACCATTAATTTCAGTTTAAAAAATAATATGAGTAAAAAAAAAAAGTAGTAGATAAATATAATAATTCTATTTGTGTCTTTCACAGTATCATTTTTATTAACTTTTGTTTGCATATAGTTATGTCATGTATTAGAACACATCGCGATTTTTGCTGTGCAAAATAGTTAACAAGCGATTATTGAAGCCATTAAGCGATTAGAGAGAGAGATAGATACGGAATACTTTGAAACCTTTAATTGGTCACAAACGAACATATTTTAATTAAGTTTGACCAAAAACACTTTCCAGAAAGCATTTAAAATTACTACATTGAAATTTAGCTTTTTCTGTCTAACATGAATAGGTACAAAATTTTGGTTTTACGTATCGATTTGGATAGGTAACACTATCTAATTTCGCTTGCAATCCATCCTATTCCCCCCCCCCCCCTCTCCAAAGTGGGTAGAGTCAAAGAAGATATAATCAAATAGTTACTTTGGAAAATCTTAATTAAACGAAATACTGAAATCACAGAGAATATTTACTGTGAAAAACTATGTGATAAAATTTTGATTGTCCCACGAGGGACATAAATTCTTTATGGATAGTAGAGAGACTTTTACAATTTACTTCCTCCCATAATAAGGAGATATACATGGCAAGTAAGATAAAACAAGGTCCTAAAAATGCATGCTATTCGAGAGCCTCTATCTTACACGAAATTGCTACTGCAACGAAGTAATCATTAGACTCCACTCTATACAATAACGATTTGAACAGATCTCAGAGGCAGGGGAACATTTCCTATTACCGAAGTCCTTTTCCGATAAGAATACACAAATAAAGGCCTTTTCAAACAAAATTACATTCACCTAGTTTCCGTTTTATTAAAAGAGAGAAAGGAAACAAAGCTCTTTTCTCAGAATGGAATCGTTTGCTGTGTATGGTGTGTGTATGTGTACCAATTCCAAACAGAGGAAACATTTTAATGGCCGCTTTAGCAATAAACGCAGTCGCGCGCGATCATTAAAACCGTTTTGCCGCCCAGACTATAATGAGGTTACCACCCACGAGAATGAAAGGTTCAAGCATTAAGCGTTCATTTTTAGGTGGGCCATAGGAGCTGAATTTTCTTCGAGAACTACCTGCCGAATGATGGAGTCCGCTTAATGACGTCCAATTTCTAACAAAGAACACAGAAAACGCGACACATTTTTATGAATCCCCAGAGAACTCGCAGCGAGATTAAATGTGTTTCGTGAAAGGGCAGTTTCTTAAATTAAACATTAAGTGAAGGAACGTTTTGGAAGAGGAATCAGAGAAAAATGGGAGAGAGGCTGAATTTAGAATGAAAGACATAAAATATTTAAATGTGCAACTTAGTCCCGAGAAAAATGTAATTCAAATGAATACAGTCTGTATTAAATTTATCTACTATAGAACTGACAAATAAATAAATAGAAAGCATAAGTTACGATCAATTTGAATAAGTATATGAGATATTTCTGCAATACAAAAGTTTCATTAAAGCAACTTCCATTTAAATAAAACTTCAAGTAATTGCAACCAGTCGCCCATATCGCATTGTGTCTTCTTATGTTCGATATTTACAATTGAATAGATGGGAAGGAAAAAAAAGAATTCAAAGTCGACTTAGATATATTTTCTATTTAAATGCATGTAACACCATTAACACGTTACAAACACACAGCAATTTTATTTTTCAATCTTACAAAATTTGCCCTGATAATATAATCTAATTTCTGATAAAAAGGAGAAAATATAAACACACACACTTCACATGTTATAATACTTTCAGTGAAAAATGTTGTAAAATTCCATTTTCTACTAACGTAAAATTTATTCTAAACCAATTATGTAACCGTTCAAAAATTCATTTTATTTTATTTTATTAGCAGAGTTACCTGCAATAAGACAATACAAAAAAGAATCTTTCATGCGTAATGATAGCGCATAGAGAAAAAGAAAGAAAGGGGGAAAAAAAAAATTATCGCTCTTCAAAAAATTATTTCCTATTGTTTTTGAAGACTAATGTAGTTACTACACGTATTTGTGCATTTTCATGGCAGACAAAACAGACGGATAAAAATAAATAAAGTTATAAAAAGAAAGAAGAAAGAAAGAAAGAAAAATTGACGTAAATAAGAAATAATTTCAAATTTCCATTAGTAAGAAAAAGAAATATCATTTTCGATTAATTACAATGCAGGCCAATGTATCGTAAAAAATCAAAACAAGTTTTAAAACATTCCTTAGAATTTTCCCCAATTCGTTGTCACTGTAAAACTGTTTCACTGCATGTTTACTTTCTCCACCGCAAAACCAATTTGATTCTCCCTGTGAAGTAGATGAGCGGCCGTCGTAAAAGAAAGTATATTTTGTTGATGGCTTAGGCTGAAAGGTAAAAACATTATTAAAACTGAATTTCTATTACAAGGTCCAGGCTCGGAATTAACTCAGAGACATATTTTGTTCTCATGCCAGTTTATTAAAATATTTCAATATACGTGACCATAGTCAATTAACAGAGCGTAATAAGTTATTAACGAAAACATTCTGTAGTGGGGAAACAGCACCGAGGATCAGGCCGGGCCCTAGGCCCGAATCGCTCTTGAGGTTTTTACATCTTTCGTAGTCAGCAAACAGTAAGAAAGTGTTTTCTCCTAAACTGAAGCAAAACGAATGACAATTCCTTTGGCGTTGAATTATACGCCAAGTTCAAAGTGTGAAGAAATAGAATGGTTGCTTTACTTTATGAACATTCACATGTATATTTTTTAAAAAGTGACGAGTAATTTATTGACCGTTGATAGTGAATGTTGGCAGGATTTCGCCAAGCCTTAGACCCTGGGAAAATATCTAGCTAAGCACATATTTTATTTGATAGTTGATGTAAAATTGGTGACAAGAGGTTGTAGGAGTTACATTTCGATGTAAGATCAAAAGAGACCGAATTAATCACCCTCTGGTTTCCCAAAACAAAAGGATAGAAATAAGACAAAACATTATCATCCACAGGGCGAAAAGAATTTCCAGTACGTTAAGCTTGTTAAGTGAATACTGGGAACAGATCAAAGATTTTTGTTTCAGCTACATTGAAAAAGGGATGAAAGGGAAGATATAAAAATTAGAAAACGCATAATGTAAAATTTATTATTTATAGGATAAAATCGTTATATTTTAAGTAGTTGTTAAAGATTAAGGAATCTAATTTATAATTTAATTTATTTAGATAATTTACCTATTCCTTTAAAGAGAAAAATATAAATTTTATAATATGTGATAATCTATATCACACTCCCCTCGAAATCTTATCTCATCTTCGGTAGCTAAATTATATGTTTTTTTCTATTATATGGGGAAAAAATTTAATAGACTTATTTATTGCCAGTTTTTAATTAATTAATTTATATTTTATTCCTTTTCCAAATTCAGAAGAATTACAACCGTTAAGTTTGTTCTTGTTTTCTAGAAGTTCGGCTTCTAAAATTTTAATATTTCATTTTAAAGTCATAAAAGTTAATATATATATACACTTATTTACGGCAACTTAATGTTTCATTTTAAAGCTATAAAAATGGAAAAAATATATATATATATATATATATATAGTGCATTTTTCAGTTCAAAAATAAAATATTAAAAATTTAAACAAAGACTGTAGACGATAGGTATAGAATCCCCTTAATCTTTGAACGTAGAAGCCGATATAAACATTAAAAAAATTAAAACGAGTTTTAAAATATTCCGTAGAATTTTCACCAATTGTCACTGTAAAACTGTTTCACTGTATGTTTACTTTTCCCATCACAAAACCAATTTAAGGCTCCCCTACCTCCTACAATTTCCCCGTCTTCGGCATCTAAATCCCATGTTTTTCTATCAGAAAAATTAATAAATTTACTCATTGTCAAATGCATCTTTTAATTCCATTTCCAAATTCAGAAAATTCACAGCTGTTAACTTGTTCTTGTTTTCCTGAAATTTGGTTTTTAGAATTTTAATATTTCATTTTAAAGCTATAAATTGTAGAAAAAAAAAAACATTCAGTGCATTTTTCATTTTAAAAATAAAATATTAAAAAATTAAACAAAAACCGCAGAAGATAGGTAATATAGAATAGGTCCCCTTAATCCTTAATTGTAGAAGCCAATACAAACATCAGAAAAATCAAAATAAAATATTAAGTAAAAAAAATTTTTTTTTTTTTTTTAAGAGTAGAAGCTTTTTATTGTGGTGCCCTGAAAAGCATAAAATAAAAATTTATTCTTGAAAAGACATGCTATAAATAAATGAAAGTTTCAACACTAAAAAAATTTAGAGAAAAATGTAGATATTTCACTTTTGCCATGGAGATAAATTTTTTTAAATATTCAAGATATTTTAAAAAGCTATCGAGACTATTATATTCTTAGTCATTAGTTTCTGCAAAGATACTTCTTAAGCCATAAATTTCAAGGGTCTCGAAAGCTTTTTAAAATATTTTGAATATTTAAAAAACTTTATCTCTGGCAAAAGAGAAATATCTACATTTTTCTCTAAAATTTTTTAGTGTTGAAACTTTCAATTATTTATAGCATGTCTTTTCAAGAATAAATTTTTATTTTATGCTTTTCAGGGCACCACAATAAAAAGCTTCTACTCTTAAAAAAAAAAAAATTACGTAATATTTTATTTTCTGCTCTTTAGTTAACACGCTAAAGTTTCCAACAAATACTTATACAAAAAGAATATTGTCCTCGAATGCTTTTTAAAGTATTTTGAATATTTAAAATTTTTCATGTCTTGCAAAGTGAAATATTTATTTTTCTTTCTTTAAATATTCATATTTCTGTTTCAATAATTTTCTTATGGTTGAAACTTTTATTTATTTATTTTTATTTTTTATAGTCCTTGTATATATATATATATATATATATATTGTTTCAATGCTTTTTAGGGCTACACAATAAAAACTTGCAGCTTTTATTATTATTATTATTACATTTTTATTTTGTGCGTTTTAGTAACTAAAAGAAACTTCTTAAAAAATTAATCAAAAATTTTAAGATAGTATTTTATCATTTGACAACTTTTCTATAAATTACCTACAATAAAGTGACATATTGGCCTTTGAGGATCGAACTTACAACCATCGCATTATCAACATGACGCTCTATTCAATTGAGCTAACAAGCGACGAAAAAAAGGTGCTAACATTTACGTTAACGTGGAGACGTTTTGTTTTTCAGTGTGGCACGAAGACACGATGACAAGATCCAATTTCAATAAAAAGCTTCTAATTCAATGAAAAGCCTCTAAAAAAATATTTATTTATGTATTTTTTACTTAAAACTTTTTTTATTTTCTGCTTTTTTAATATCTAAAATATTTTGTGTTTTTAACATCTAAGAAAAAAAAAGCTTCTTAAAAAAACTCTTCAAAAATTTTTAGGATACTGTGTAGTCAACGAAAAATTTTCTATTATCAATTGACACCTTTTCTACTAATTATCTGCAAAAATTAACACACCGTACCTTCGGGGATCGAACTTACGACCATCGTGTTATTAACTTGACGCTCTAACCAACTAAGCCAAGGAGCGACAAACGGAACAGCTTATATTTACTTTAAAATGGGGGCGCTTTGTTTATTAGCGTGACACGATGACAAAGTCAATTTCATATAAAAATCTTCTAACAAGTTTTAAAATATTCTGTAGAGTTTTCACCAATTGTCACTGTAAAACTGTTTCACTGCATGTTTACTTATCCCATAACAAAACCAATTTAAAGCTTCATCTACCTCTTACAATTTCCCCGTCTTCGGCTCATCATCTGTCTCATGTTTTTTGTGACAAAGTTTGTTTAATAGATTTTCTCATTGCCAAATGCATTTTTCTTTTTTTTTTTTTTAATTCCGTTTCCAAACTTAAAAAATTCACAACCAATACCAATTTGTCCTTGTTTCCCAGAAATTTGTATCCAAAATTTTAATATTTAATTTTAACGCTATAAAAGATAAAAGTGGAAAAAAAAAAAAAGTGCATTTTTTAGTTCAAAATATCAAAAATTTAAAACAAAAATCGGAAACGATCTTGAAGGCAGACGCCAATATATATCACGAAAAATCAAAACAACTAAAAAAATATTCCTTAGAATTTTCACCAATTCATTAACACTGTAAAACTGTTTCACTACATATTTATTTTCCTTACCGCAAAAACAATTTAAGGCTGCTCTCGAACTCTTACAATTTCCCCGTCTACGGCAGTTAAATGTAAATCTCATGTTGTTCGATAGGAAAATTTGCTTAATAGACTTACTCATCGATAGTTTTATTAAATAATTTATTTATTTATTTATTTTTTAATTTCGTTTCCGAATTGAGGAAAATTCACAACCGTTAAATTTGCTCGTTTTCCAAGAATTCGGTTTTTGAAACTTTAATTTTTCATTTTAAAGCTATAAATTGGAGGGGGAAAAAAACGGAGACGATAGGTACGAGTAAAGAGTCCAAAATTTTTAAAACGTGATAGCGTATAAACGCGTTAATCGCCTTTGCTGAAAATTTATACACATGTTATAAGTCACTGTTGCACGAGCTGTATAAATTTTCGTGAATATAGCTTTTATAGTTTTTTTTTTTTTTTTTACAGAGACACAAAGAAAAATTCTTTATCATTATGGTCTATGGGCTTAAATTATTTAAAGCGCGATAGCATCTAAACGTCTTAATCATCTGAACTGAAAATTTATACACATGTCATAAGTCACTGTGTCATAAACTGTATAGATTTTTGTGAATCTAGACTTATAGTATAGTATTTTTTTTTTTACAGGGATACAAAGAAAAAAATCTTTATCATTATGGTCTATGTGCCGCAATTATTTAAAGTGCGATAGCGTCTAAACACCTTATTCGTCTGAGCTAAAAATTTATACACGTTATAAATCACTGTCGCACGAACTGTATAGATTTTGGTGAAGATTTAGATTTTTACATGAACACAATGAAAAATTCTATATCATTAAGATCTATGGGCTCAAATTATTTGAAGTGCAATAGCGTTAAATTAAACAATGGAGAAAAATACTCAAACACACTATTATAATTTTCACTTTTTATATTTAATGTTTTGTCTTACTTTAATTTACAAGTATTTTACTTGTATTTATAGAACCATTAATTACTTAAGGTTCGGAAAGTCGAGTGGAGCCACTCCAGATTTTTTTAGATGGCCTTTCGCATGCTTTACTTGGCTACTACAAGAAAATTGACAGGCGTCCTGATAAATATCTTTATGACGTATATATTAGTTTGTTCTTACAGGAAATTTTTCAGGTGTGTAATTTGTTAGTGTAGCCAAAAGACATAAAAACGGCCTATCTCCAAAAAAAAAGAGTTTATAACATGTGAGGGTTGATAGGGAGATACTAAAATTTTATTATTTAATAACTACTAATTTTGTAAAGCATCAGTCTAATAGTTTAATTAGAAAAATAGTGGTGTACAAAATATAAAATTAAAATATCCTTCTGACAACCATGTATGTGTAGTAGTTGATAATGCAATCTACCCACTATATTACAAAAAATTTAAAGATGATTAAAATTGAAAATCATTTTTATAATTTTTAAAGGTCCTAATCATTTTTCGACCTTTATGTACCAATGGTACTCTAGAGCACCGCCTCATTCAATCCCAGTGGCGAAGCGTCCATGGAAGCGATGAAAGTAGCGCTTCCCCTATTTTAGATTTTTAAAAAGTAATCAAGTAACGTCGCCTCGTCGAAAGGCTGAATTGATTCTTCCTCTGCTTTTGGAAGCGCTTCGCTTCGGCGCTTCCATAGTTTTCTGAACCACGCCTCGCCCTTGTTAAATCCACATTAATTATTATAATATAATGATGTCTGATGTGTATATTTTTAAAGCTATCTGAAATAAATACTATATCTGAAATACTTTTATATATAAACGATTGAAATTAAAGTCGTTTACCATTTGAATGATATCATGTATATAAGTTCTATTTTTATCCAAAGTGTAATCTTATAAATTTTTATACATTTTATTAATCAAGAGTTTCTTTTCTAAGCGTTTAAGTTCTTTATTTCGGCTGCTAACGTTTCAAAAGATTTTTAAACACTTATTTGCATGCAATGTTAAGGATAACGGATAAACATTTTCATATCCCAAGTATTAATCAGAATCGTTTGAGCATAATAATTATTTACTCCACTAGTTCTCGAATTTATTATTAAGAAAGCAATTTACAAATCAACGAACCAGACACTAATCGCGTGTACCATACGGCTTTCTTTGTTCCTGGTAAAACAGCATACTTCCCAAAAGCGAATTACGAAACGGAAACAGGTGAATATATAAATTCACAAAAAAATAGAAACACCTTAATGACACACACTACGAAGGAATACGAAATTCCCGCCTACAACATACCAATTACATATAAATAAATTTTATCATTTTTTCCCCATGTTTTTAGTATTATTTTTAATTAATGCCTATATCTGGTTCAGCGAAACTCTATTACCTTAATATACATTATATAAAACACGGCTGTTAAAATAGAAAGTTAAACACAATATTTTTTTTTACCTACAAAAATAGATAAAGATTTTACAAAAACATTTTACTTTTCATAAAAAAAGGAATAAAAATTTCTTAAAAATGGGCTCCAAAAATTAAAACCTGGATCGGCCCCTGAACAGACTAATCTACAGACGGACACTATATCGATTCAAGGATTTTCTGATTCCTTACATCTAAAAACGTGTGAAAACGTTAAAAAAGAAATTCAAAAATTTTTTCGAACATCTAACTAAAGTATGGTAAAGGGATAAAATCTCTCTTTATATTCTTACATTAAAATTAAAGTATTGAATTTACATTACCGAAATAAACAGAAGCGGCGCCCGCATTAAACAGATTTAAAGGGAAATGAAATCCAACGGATTATTAACCAAATGAAACTCAAATTACATTATTACTTTTGTTTTGAAAGCGATATATGAAATCGACAAAATTTTTATTCACTTATTGTTGAGATTATCTTAAAATCCGCTTTAAAATGATTACATAAATCAATAATTAAATAAATTCATACATAAACATAATGTAATAAAAGATACGCAAATTAACATAGGCATAAGCACGTTTATTATTGGGCGGGGAAAAAAAAATAGTGAAAAATAGTTGGAATTGAAACTAGTTTTTAAATCAGTGTTTCTCAACCACTGTGCCGCGGCACTTTTGTGTGTCGCCAAATTCTTAAAGTGTGCCGCCAAATTTTAGAAGTGTGTGTAGTAAAAAAAAAAAAAAAAAAAAAAAGCTTTTTTTTTTATTACGAGTTAAGTCTGTTTAAATTAAAGAAAAATACACTAAAAGAAAACTGTTGTTTTTACAGTTAAATAACATATTTTTAACTGTATATCGAAGATAAACTTCGATAACTGTGACCTTTCATAAAATGAAATATTTGCCCCAAGTGATATGTGCGCCGCCAAATTTTGAAATCGTTAACAGCATGCGCGACGAAAAAGGTTGAGAATCACTGCTTTAAATCATTTCTTTCTAGGGAGGGTGCGGGAAAAATAATTATATTTACGGAAACGTTTTAAGGAATTTTAATATAAATAAATAATAATTTTATCTAATAGTATGTCTAAAATATTTTCTTCCAAAGTTCCAAGTGAATCGGAAGAGAACATTTGGGAATTTTCCACATTATGTTAGTTTTATTCCTTCTTAAAAACTCTAATCGATTTTTTTTTTTTTTTTTTTTTTTTTTTCTGAAAATGCTATTTTGGAATCTGGTGGATACGATTCCTAATAACCAATGAACCGATCTTATTGAAAGTTTGCACATTTCTTCACAACAGACTTCACTAGTGCTTGAACGAAAGATATGACAACTGATTTTACAAAGTTATATGGGGAATAAAATGTTCTGAAAATTGTACTGTTTTTACATAAAATTCTGCCAAAAACTAAAATTTCAATTTAGTTTTTCGTATTCTTCGTTCAAGCATAAGGGGGAAAAAGTTATATATATATATATATATATATATATATATATATATATAATTAAGGCTATGAAATATCATGTCCACCGCTTTTCTGAAGAGTCTCCGGAAATCAGTTAGCACCGGCTGAAATTTCCAATTTTTTTTTAAATGAAAAATTTATAAATATTATTAAATTGTTGCTCTTTTCTTTTATATGCTGAAAATTTAGAATAAAGAACTTTTTTTTTTAATATATGTATATAATACAACAAAGTTCTTTATTCTAAATTTTCAGCATATAAAAGAAAAGAGCAACAATTTAATAATATTTATAAATTTTTCATTAAAAACATTTCGGAAAATTCAGCCGGTGCTACTTGGTTTCCGGAGACTCTTCAGAAAAGCGATGGACATGATAATTCATCATAGCCTTATTTAAAAAAAAAAAAAAAAAAAAAAAAAAAAAAAACTTTTTTTTTTTTCTTAATATGTATATAATACAACAGTTTTTTTTTTTTTTTTTTTTTTTTTTTTCAGCTCTAGAAACTTATGTAACTCCTTAAATATGTAGTCACAATTTATTAATTTTTTTTTTTTTTTTTTTAAGATAAATATATAAAAACTTTCACCAAGGAAATATATACATACTGACAACAATCTTGATCACCCATTTACGTTAGTATTCGATAATGTTATTGGATGATCAAGAAACATTTAACACTTTTGTTACAAACGTACTTTCTTTTCGAATTTATCATTCTTATTTTTCATCTGAAAATCTGTAATTAACAATAGCCCATCAGCGGTCGAGCGGTTCTGCTATGCTGGTAAATGGGAAGTGCCGGTTTAGATCCCAGGTCACGCTCACCGACGTAGCCGTTCGGAGTTTTCCGTGGTTTTCTCGCATAAATACGGGCTAGGACCCCCTAAAAAGACCCCCCACGGAGAGTATTCCATTTATAGGCCCAGGACCCTAGCGTAGACAATCGGCCTTAAACCCTATAACCAATTTGTACTTAACATATTTTTTTTAACAAAACAAATATAAAGTTCGGTTGTTTTATATGAAACAGCAACAGGAGGGGGAAAAAAACATAAATTCATGATTTATGAAGTTTTCTAAAATGAAAAATGTATCTCTAATTTTTTTTTTTTTGACGTAAATCAATATGCCTCAAAATACTGTTCAAGATTCTACTTTAATTTCCTTTGCGCTGATAAATACACGTACTTTAACAAATTAAATTTGCACAAATATTATCAAGTGTGGCATCAGTGCATACATATATATATGCATATTTTTTTTTTCCTCGAGAGATTTGGTGACAGTTTACATTTTAAAACTTCAACGGGAAAAGAAAATGAAAGGCTGTGTTCCCAAGTTCTCCAAGCGGAGGAAAAATTTTGGAAATCTATCTCCTCTATCATAAGACAGCGAGCACGCGAATTTCGACACCATCTGTCACCCACTGCAATTTATATCTCGAGTGCTGTCACGGTGAGGCTATTAATGTGTGTCCAGCAGGGAAAAGAAGAAATGACACTATCAAAATTATTAAATGGACAAGCGGGAGATTTATTGCCATTATATCTGTTTTTCTTTCTTTCCCTTTTTTTTTTTTTTTTTTTTCAATTTACTATACTGCAATATTATATTATAAAAAGGAAAATATATTAATTTTATTGTTTAAACATGAACACAATAAATGAAAATGTTTCCTTCAGAGAAAGAAAAAACAAGGTAAGAAAAATAGAAAAAAATATTTTGTACTGCCCATTTAGAAACATAAGATCAATTGAAGACCAATAATTACAAGATAAAAAGAACTTTTATACACCATGTTTTTAAATTTTCTGTTGAATCATATAAACGCTACTGAAGGCAGCGAGAACACGGAGAAATTGGATAAAAGTATTAAAAATATTCCTTGCTATCGCGTTTTAAGCTATTATAAAAGTTTCAAATGGCTATCTAGCCGGGAAGTTAGTTAAAAGTTGATTGCAAGATTTGTACTGGTAACGCTGCCGAAGCCAGCAGGGTCCCGAAGCAATTGGTTAAAAATATTTTTGAAATGCATTTTCACCGTATTCTGAACTATTCTGAAAGTTTCAAATGTCTAGCTACTGGGGAAGTTAGTTAAATATTTTTTTTTTTTTTTTTTTTTTTGTTGAATCATATAAACGCTTCCGAATAAAATAGGGACCTGAAACAGTTGACTAAAAGTATTAAAAAAAATGTATTGTCACCGTGTTCTGAGCTATCCTGAAAGTTTCAAATATCTAGCTAGGCGGGAATTTCGTGAAAAATCGATTGCAAGCTTTGTACTGGTAACGCTGCCGAAGGCAGCAGGAACCCGAAACAGTTGGTTAAAAATATTTTTAAAATGCATTTTCGCAGTGTTCTGAACTATTCTGAAAGTTTCAAATGTCTACCCAAGTTAAAATTCTTGCTGGTATTTGTTTGCTAGTCTAGCATTAAATGCTGTATCCCAGCATGTAAAATAGCATAAAATACCAAAAATATTTGCTGGTTCCACCAAAATTACCAGCAAGTCATGGTGTGTATTGGCACAGTTTATTGCTTGTCCAGCATACATAATCCAGCTTCTGTTGCTTGAATAGTATGTTGCTGGTCCAGCAGTAATTATGACTACTATTTGCTTGAAATTTCTGCTATACTAGCAGTAATTCACAACCAACAGATGCTTTTTTGTTGCTATTTTCTCACTTCTCACTGGCATCTAGCATGCCATGCTATTTCTACTTAAGCTGCCGACATAACATATTACGCTGGCAAGCATAGAAAAGCACATAATAGCTTGTTAAGGTACATACCTCTCCAGGCTTTGGAAAAGCTTAAACAACAAATAAGCATAAAATGCTTGTATATAGCTTGTCGTGTTATTGCTGTGTAAGCTAGCTAATATAGCATTTTATGCTGGCTAGCATTATAAAGCATATAACAGCATGAAAATCTAGCAGACAAAGCAAAACATAGCAATAACTAGCCTATTTTCTTTGCTGGTACTAGCATGGATTTTAACTTGGGTAGCTAATCAGGAAGTTAGTTAAATAAATTTTCTGTCGAATCATAAACGCTGCCGAAGGCAGTAGGGACCTGAAGCAGTTGACTAAAAACATTAAAAAAAGTATTGTCACCGTGTTATGAGCTAGCCTGAAAGTTAGTGAAAAATCGATTGCAAGCTTTGTACTGATAACGCTGCCGAAGGCAGCAGGAACCCGAAACAGTTGGCTAAAGGTATTAAAAAAATGTATTTTCACCGTGTTCTGAACTATTCTGAAGTTTCAAATGTCTAGAGCTAGTCGGGAAGCTAGTTATATAAATTTTCTGTCGAATCATATAAACGCTTCCGAATAAAATAGGGACCTGAAATAGTTGACTAAAATTATTAGAAAAATGTATTGTCATCGTGTTGTGAGCTGTCCTGAAAATTTCAAATATCTAGCTAGTCGGGAAGTTAGTTAAAAATCGATTGCAAGATTTGTCCCTGACAAACACACAAACAAACAAGAATCGAAGTTAATAAAAACATGGTAAAAATCAAGAGAGATTTCTTGAAAAAAAAAAAAAAAATATATATATATATTTTTGCTTTTTAAGGATCGTAAGAAAAGAAGGGCGTTGTGTTTAAAGTGTCGTTCTGTGGTTTTTTTTTTTTTTTTTTCCCTAGTGAGACCATATATAATAAGAAACTGGTCACTGACTGACTCGCCGTCCGAATCCGCTATGTTTATCTAACCTATTATACACGCAGAGCTGCCAACCTAATCCGGCAAATTGTTAGTACCGCCCCTTTTTCTACACCACTTAATTTTTAAAGTAATTTTCTTCAAATATATTTACAATGAATTAAGACAAAAAAAACTCTAAGAAATGACTGGTGTAGAAAAAGGGGCGTTACCAATAATTTGCCGGATTAGGTTGGCAGCTCTGTACACGATACTATTTCGCTTTGCAAATTTTTTTAAATGGCTTCTTGAAGACAAATAGAATAAATCCCAATATTTTAATTAAAAGAAGCGTGTCAGACGTTTGAAAATATATACTACGTTCTACTGCGATCGAGCGGTCTTTAAACGACCATTACGGACCGGAACGTATGGTTTAAAATGGACTCCGAACCATTAAAAATGATAACACGACCATCCATGCCTGAACCTAGGCTCCAACTCGGCACCTGGCAACTTAAGGCCAGGTGCCAAGTTAATAATTTAGGGGAGAGGGGGGGGGGAGAAGAAATTATATACAGGGTGTGCGAATCCGAAATTAAACGAAAGTATTTTAAATTTGTCTGCAGACGAAATTATTGTTCAGACAGTTGAATTTTGTTCAGGACATAATAAAAGGTATGGGAATTTTTTTAAGTGGGAAAAAAAATTCGCTACCAAGGGATGTTTTTTAATGAATTACACACTTTCTGACCCGTGGCCCAACCAGTTCTCAGACCTCATTCCATGAGAATATTGGCTTTGAGGAGTTTGAAAGGTCTAGTAAGTCGTGATAATCCAGAAACTTTGCATGTCGCATGATCGTAACATTTCTTCGAACACACTTCGGTCAACTGTGGAACGTGGTATCTTACGATTCTAAACGGTAGCTGTCAATGATGGCCGTCATGTTGAACATGCCTTGTAATAACATTTGTAAACTATCCTAATTGTATGCTAAAGTGTAATTTATTAAAATATGCCCCCTAGCGGCGAAAACTTGATCCCCCCCCCCTTAAACAAATTCCAATACCTCATTATGCCTACATAAAATTTCATAACTTTCTCAACAATAGTTTCGGCTGTAGACAACATTAAAAAAAAAAAAGTTTAATTTTGAACACCCTGTATATATGAACTCGGTACATGGCGTCGTATGTCGCCTTCCGAAGGTAACTACAACAGTCCATTTCATTTTTTACGGTCAAGGGTCCATTCCTTCACAACACATCTATCCTCATCGCTTTCTTAATAACATCTATGCATTTCTTTTGAGGCCTTCGACGTTTCCTTTTCAGATTTGTAATTAAATGCAATTTTAGATAGTCTCTCATCACTGATACTTTTGATACGACCACATATCTAATTAATTGCTATTTAGAGATTTTATTATTCCATTAAATAGAATTTTAAAGTTTCCCCCAGCCCGACACTTTAAAACACTTTGATGGATGTCAGCGTTTATCTCACACAATGCATTGAAAAAATAAGATTCAAAAGTTAGTTCTACAAATTAATAATAATAATAATAATAATTAGCCATCTCAAAAATTCTCCTTGTTCGATTTTTCAGTTCGTTAGTGTCACAAATTCAGAATTCGTAACAATATTTTCAAATACCACCGCTGAAAAAAAAAATTCAAAAGTTTCATATCTTGAGATTTTTAGTCACTATGGCATTTTCTTCAAAATCCTGACACTGTTTACTTTATTATTATTATTATTATTATTATTAAATATTTAACACAGAAAATATCTCTCTCCACTTTCTTTTATATTCTTTTTCTAAATAAGTATGTTTTTTGAGTAGGCTGTACACTACAATTATTGTATTTTTAGTACGGCATCCGGACGAAATCTCGCGTCAAAAAAATAATATGACCTACGTATTTAAAAATTTGAATATTTGTTACGTGTCATCTCTGGAGGTGGACACAGGGCCTTATAAAGATTAATTAATTAATTAAAATAAATAAATAATTACGCATATATATCTGTACTGATAAGTATAAAGGAGTTAAGTCCAAAAATGTCGATTTTGAGTTAAGTACATAGTCAGACCCAGAAAAAAATTCTCTATCGATTGGTATAAAGGATTTAAGTCTATGCCATTTAGTCTTTGAGAAAATTCATTGGTAAAAAAAGGTTCAAGTCAGAAATTTAGCATTAATCTTTGGTATAAAATATTTAATTCAATTTTTCCCTTTATTAAATGAAGGTTGTCAATCACTGAATGGTGTAAAGCGTGTAAACCAACGTAATCCCTTTTTCCTAATCGATTCTTCTTATTAGTTTTTAGTTAGTTTAACTTTATTTTTCGTCTCCTGAAAAATCAAGAATATGGACTTAAATCCTTTATACTTATCAGTACAGATATATCATAAAGTGGAATTTTATTATTTTATCTATATTTAAGTTATTTTATTATTTGCTTTTCACCATTCAAAATACATTTTTAAAATATTGTACATCACTGTTGAAATCAAAGCTGAACACTTCACAAATCTAAATTAAAAATTTTAAAATTGATAAGCAGGACTGAATACATTATGATTAATCTTGACAAAATTAATAAACATAGTTTTAAAACTCTTTTAGGCAAAATTTATAATATTTTTTGAGGTGGGTTTGTCTGTATGTCAGTGTCCTAACTAAGGTATGAGTTTTCGTGAAATTTTATACAACATTATTAATAATTACCAACTCCTTTTTACTCTCCATTCATCTCTGTAGGCGATATTTTGTCCTCGCGAGATTTTGTCCCCAACCCTTTTAGTACACAAAAAATAAATAGAATAAATAAATGAGAAATTATGCAATTCCCTTTATACACTTATTCAAATCTTATTGTTTCCACAGAATTATGTTATTGTGTAATACTTATTTTCGGTACTACTATCAAAAATACGTTTAGTGAGAACTTTTGAGCGAAGTTTGCGCATATTTTAGTTTTTGTACAAGGAAATTAATGAAGTAAACAATGGAATGAGTGGAAAAAAGATCAATAAAATCTGTTTTTCTATTAACCCGTTAGTAGTCGCTAGTTGGTCGATTTGCCGCCCATCTTTTAGTGTTGCCAAATTTTTTTTATTCAATAGCCACCAAAAATTTTTAGAAGTGGAATTTGATATACATAAAACGCGAATAAAATCAAAGAAACGTGGGTCACATCACTACTTAAAATTATTGGTGACAGTTAAATAAAAAGTGTGCAACTTTTAATAGGCGGCGCTGTCTATAGCGAGTACTAACGGGTTAAATGTGATGCAAGAACCTCTTAAAATTCTAAAAATATTTTTCATTAAATTCTACTTCTTTATGTTTTGGCAATAAATATGTATTGTTTCATCATTTTTTTATTCCCATTATATAGCACAAAAGTGATTATGAGGGGGAAGATGACAAGAAAGCGGGAATAAAAAAGACCAAGAACACGACATATGCATTCTCATTATAGGACAAGCGACTTCAGAAACCGTAATGTTTTATTCACAATTTAATACCGGCAAGCACACCACTACCATAGAAACTAGACCATTATTTGTTGCCATTATATAAAAGACAACCAGGACATAAAAGATATATTTAACCTACAGACAGTAATCATGTGAAGCGGATTACAAATGATGCTTCTTCACGACACGGGAGAGACACTATTAGGAAGAAATGAGATTCCAGAAAAAAATGTGCAAGCAAAAATAGACATAATATTCAAGGAATCAATAAAGATGGCTACTTTGTTAATTTTATTCTTTTGAAAAATTTTCTAAAAAGGAGGCAATTCTGTCTAGTCCAAATAATAATAATAATAAACCTTAAAAAATAAAATAATAAACCATATTTTTCTAAAAGGAGGCAGTGGTGATATTTACTCTATTTTCTACAGGAAACATCCAATAATGAACTTGAATAACGTATTTCAATTTCATTAAGTTATGTCTACAGTAAAGGTAGGAAAATATGGTTTATAGAAATACCTCTCATAGAACACAATGCTTTGAAATACTTTCGGGTGTCCCTGTACACAAACTAGTAGAGGTATAAACTCCATTTTCAACAGGGAACGTCCGATAGTGAACTTGAATAACATATATTAGTTCCAAGAAATTCCATAAATATTTACGGGAGTTAGAGCGCGGACAGACAGACAGACAGACAAACCGAAGTCAAACACTTTTCAACCTTGTTGGAAAGTGTTAAAAAGACATTTTAGAAATATTTTCGAAAATTAGAATATGGACGAACAAACACAGGAACCGAAAATATAAATACTTTTTAAATGTGTTAGAAATTGATAAAATCGCTTAAGACTACTGAAAAGACAACATTTTTAGTGATTTGACGACAATTATTGCCATGTCGCTATGCAAGCGTGAACCTTGGCTATCCATATGATCGTCAATAGGAAACATTTAATATTTAATTTAAATATAGTATACCAATTTCAAGGCAATCTAAAAATATTAACCCCTTAACTGCCCGGGGCGTATATATACGTCTTTCCGAAGTACCATCCTTTATACTGAACTGCTACCAGGGAAACTACTGACACGGTTTGACAGTGCAGTGAAGTTATCTTGATTTTCGAAAGATTTACTCATTTCAGAGTTGAAAGAGAACTGTGGCACTTTGAAGCGAATTTCGTAAATTTTCCTCGGCAGGTAAGGGGTTAATGAAGATGAAAACGTGCACACAGACAGACGAACCGAAACTATCAGCACTTTTCAAATTGTTGGAAAGTGTTAAAAAAAAAAAAATCGTATAAAATATTAAAAATAAATTTTGTACTTACATTGAATTCGACCTGTTGAGGCATTCGCATACCTCTAGGTCCACCGGGTCCACCTGGGTACCTAGGTCCCATGAAGCTCTGAAAAAAGAAAGATCATAATGACACAACAATACACGAAACAAAAGTATGATAATAGATAAATTTAACATGCATATTTAAAATAAGAACAACTATTATGTCTCTCTTTTGATTATATTTCGTCAAAACACAAATCAATATTTGTAAAATACATAGTGTGCAATAAGTATACTTAACAAAATACCAAAATTAATTTAGTTGTAAAATATAGCATCAAAAATCACTAAGTAACATATTATAATAAAGTATAATAATTGACTTATTATACTTTGTTGACTTTTTATTTTACATGCACACTAAATGATTCGTTATTTCACGATACTTAAGTTAAAATCTTAAACCAGTCTCATCCATTTTTTCGATTTTGGACAGATTTAGTTATTTAATTTCGATTTTGTTTAATAATGCAAATTTCTTGAAATAACACTTGTCAGTTTACAGTAGTATTTTCGATTAGCGAAAAGATTTTCAATTTTGCAGCTTTTCAATTTCGACCGAAAAACTAGTATATTATTGGCCATTACAAAACTCTGATCTATATTTCCCTATACAAATTCAGTTATCCTTTCGTATGTGTTACTTGGTTACTAAAGAAAAATTGACAAACGTCCTGATTAGGTAGGTAAATTTTAGAGTTTGGAAATGGTTGTTTCAAAAAACGGCTTTACTGATTTTTTTTTTCAAACTCTCTTTTATATATTTTTATGACGTATGTATTAATTTTTTTTACATGAAAATTGTTATTATTATTATTTTTTTTTTTTTTTTTTTCCTTCAGTCAATTCCATGTCTTCTGACCACGTTATATTCAAAAAGAGTATAATATGCATATAGTAGTGGGTAACGGAAGCCGTGTGGTTGTTACACACACCTGATTTATTTTTTTAAATATATATTCACACCAATAAAAATCATATTTGGAGAGTTTTTAAATACATTATAAGGCAAATTAAATATTCAAAAACAGAAATTTCTATAAAACCAAAGTAATTTAACAATGAATTCAGATGCAGCAAAAATTTCAGCACTGTTTGTTTAAGCAGTTAAATCGCGAAAACTACTCAGTAAAACTTACAACAGATAAAGACAAAATATAAATTTGTGCGGGAAAAAAAAAAATTAACGTGTCACAATCCCTTATAGATGTTTTCAAGAACTGCGTAAAGAGATGACAGGTAATACCCATTTCCAATCACACGAGAAGAGGAAAGTAATCAAGATCTTTTCTTCACAGAGAGTGATGAAAATAAATAACCTAGATCCAATATTTTCAAAAACAAAAGGCTTCCAAAATTAATGGAATCTGTCCTCCATCAAAATATTTTCCAGGAGAAATGCAAGGTCTCTCTCTCTTTTTAAAAACCCCGACACTCAGCAGGATGAAAGAAGAAAGAACTAAAGAAAAAAAAAAAAAAAACTTGAATTGATTGCAATCATAACACCCAAGTGAATGTTGACCAAAAGTACTCGCGGACACAATGGGCTACGAGTAACGATTAATCAATGAATATGAACATTTTCTGTCAAGTTTCTTTCTCCCCTTTTGTAATCAGAACCTTATTTGCGCAGGACTCTAAAATCTAGGATTATGAAACAAATGTCTGTCTCTATAATGATTCCAACTATTACTGCCTACCCCTTCTCCTTTTCCCCACAAGGCTGTAAACATAGTCTATGGCTGTAAAAGCAATGATATTTAAGAAAAGATGCATGATTCAGATTTAATGATAAAGACGACAGCTGTAGTGGTAATATTAAGAATAGGAATTTAACGCTAACAAATATTTATTAAATAAAGCATGGCACCACAAAAATATTCTTTTTTTTTTTTTTTTATTAATATATTTTATTTGAGTTTCCTTGCTGTACAAATATTTATGGTATAGTGACAGAATATTTTTTACCTTAATGAGCAGAAATTAGAAATGACTGGCCGGTTTATAATCAAGAAACTACCATGCTATATGGCCATTAAAATTTTTTTCCATATCATTCTATATAATAATGCAGTGCTACTTACCGGTTACCACGCGCAAAAATTTAATCAACACAACTTCTCACAATTAAGGTTTTACACAAGCATCTGAAAACTCACAAACAGTGAGTAGTAGCAGCGCCACCTGTTGGCCGATATACATCCAAAATGAATTAGCATAAATTTTTATAATATCCATCTCGCATATCAAGTTTAGTGCATTTATTTACCATAGAAGCTGAGATATAGCCTTCCCATAAACAGTGAAAACTGCAGCATAGCCATGTTATCTTTCAATCGATATATACCCGCATTAGGTTTTGTAGCGTATAAGTGTACCAAACTTGCAATATGAGAATTTGAGATATAGCCTTCCCATTAATGGGGGGTTGGGGGGGGGGGCATTGTAACAAAGCAGTACTTCTGTTAGGCGATATATACTAAAAACCTAATCAGCTTCAACTTTTGTCAAGATCCTATCAAATAAAAATATTTATAGAATTTCCTCCATTATTTTGTAACAAACAGCACTCACAAAATTCCGTTTATATACGCACAGAATTTTTAAAAATGGCCAAACAAATTGTCTTCAAGATCCAAAGTCGAAATTTTTCACGTATCAAGTGTATAAAAAAAGAAAAAATAATAATAAAAAAATAGTGAAATATCAAATTTTATTAATATTGATCATTAAAATTTGACCCAGTATTTCAAAAACAACCAATATAGGTAGAAATACTACAATATATATATATACATAAAAATCCAAAATTTCGAAGAAACAACTTCCGTGGAACAAAATGTTTTCCAGCTGTAACTTATCCTGAAATTTAATGGAAAACTCTGATTGGATGCCGAAAGTCAACCGCGCACGGAACAGAAGCTTTTTAATATTAAAACGTCTCGCCACTGTTATCCCATCCTGCATAACTTTAATCCCCTTTCCAAGTAAAACGTTACGTAGTCAAGGTAAGTAACAAAGGAAAATATTTCGCAGTAAAGCAGAGATGATAATAAAGATCTTCTAAAGCGTACTGCTAAATATGTCAGATATTTGAACACAATGACCGGAAAACGCTCAACGATTTAAATGAGTGATATATCAAAGTGAAAACAAATATGTATTTTACGAATGCAGTGAAAGAGGATGTAGCTATCTGATGAAAAATAAATCGGACTATAGAATTACAGAATTGTGAATGAAAATTCTAAAAGGTAACATTCATCTCTGCTCTTTTCTTATAAACGCGCAGACATTTATGAGCAAACAAAAATTTTAAGAAAAAAATAAAGAAAAACCCACTTAACTCTCGCAATATTTTACGATTGAAATATATATATATATCTACGCACTGATTTTATGCATTAACGCTTTTTTGCACAAAATATTACGTTTACATAAATGTATAAATTACAAAAACAACTGTACATATACAGCAAAATTTATTATTATTGTTTTATGGTCTACAAACGAATACCACAATTCTTTAATATTTTACATTGCATTGTAGGTACGGTTCATGCTAGGAAGGCAACATAACGACACTTTCGCCTTCAACAAATATCGCCAAAATAACATATGGAGGACAAATTTGTCGCCTAAAATATTTAATTAATTCCCATCCATTGATGAAGGATCATGCCTAAGTACATCAACTTGAAACAATTGTTGTGTGATTTCTGCAATGTAGGACTTTGTCTACGTTTTTATTTTTCAACACCAGTTTTCCAATGCATTATTGCAAGTTGTCATGCTTAATTATTGAAAATAAATTTTTCTATCTTTGCGGAAATTAATAAAAGAGAAACGTGCGTTATCTAATATTTTACGAATTTGGACCGCTAAATCTAGATGGTTTTTTGAACCACTAAATTTTCATTCCTGCCATAAACCCTAATACGTTAAATAGAAGATCTCGAGGCTTAAAAAGAAAAAGAAAAAAAAAAAGCGTTATAATTATTTTTTATTGTTATTTTAAACATAAATAATATAATCAAATTAATCTTACTCTGGTCAATCTAAAGTTTTATCGGTTTATGAAACACCGTACGCATGGTGATTACCAATTTTTTAATGCAACATTGTGTTTAGATAAGCAGAAATGTTTAAAAACAACGAGACATATGATAAAAATTTCTTTTCACATCTCAATTTTTTATTCTATCTTACGATACATGTTAGGTCAAAGCAAACATTTTTTATCATACAAATTAGAAAACATTAATCTATATACATTAAAATCAGAAAAAACTCTAAAAAAATTTCTCGAAAGACACTTAATGCCTTTTTTATTGTTTTAATCAAGTCAGTTGTGTCAGTTGTATAGTTGCAAATGCGTATATTTGAACATCTAATGACAAATAAAATTGTTTTTAATCCTCTAACTGTTTATCACGCGATGGACATGCATGCGGGCAAAGTAAATGTTGAATAATTATACATTTACATCTTTATAGGAATTTTTCTTATCTATTCTTATGATCTAAATGCATATTTCAACAATGTTGGTTTTAAAAATATGCTACATATTTAAACTCGAAAGATATATTAAGAGAATTTGGTTGATCCAGGTAAAAATTGGAGCCCTTTGGCTGCTTCTCCATAAAATTCCACTTTATAAAAATGATCCACTTAAATACCCCCCCCCCCCACCCAATATTTTCAGTATTAATTTAAAAGATTGCCTGTACTTGATTCAATAAAACACTATTATTAACACGATATAAATATTTTACATCATGCTGCTAAAATAGGTTTTACCAGATAAACTTCGCTTTTTTTTTCTTTGCAAAAATGGGTCCAAAAAATTAAAACCTGGATCGATCCTTGTCTAATAAATAAATATTCCCTCCCACGCACAATTATAGCCAGAGCCTAATTTATCACGGGCCAAATGGGGCAAGCGAACAGGCCCTTAAATCAGCTGTCTTTTAAAATTAATAGCATTTTACATGTAAACTAAATTCACTTCGTGCATTTTATGATAGAAGGGGGCCTCCAATGAATGATTTTGCCCTGGGCTCCACACTTCTGAAAGTCGGTCCCTGATCACATCTGATAACATTTTTAATTTTCAAATAAGATTTACCGCCAGTATTTAAAAAAAAAGAATGTCATATATTTTTGACGAATAAATAAAATTAAAGCCTTTATAAAAACTTTCCGGTATGTCTCCTTTGAAAACTAGTATGTTGTGGCCGCCACAAGACTTTCTTCTATATTTTCCTATACCAATTCACTCAGTAACAAAAAAAAAAAAAAAAAAAAAAAGATAACTTTGTTTTAAACTATCACATATTTATAGTTCAACCATTCGTTTTAAAGTTATTGACGAGACCTTTCGAAAGATACCCATCTTGAAAATTCCCCTCCCCCCCGGGGGGGGGGGGGGGAAGCGATGCCCCCACATGCACGATTTTTTTTTCCCTAATTTACTACTATTATCAATAATTCATATTAATTTTACAATCACAGGTTAAGAATAACTCTCATTATGTACATTTATATAAAATTTTGTCCTATACTGCCATGTCAAAAATTTAGAAAAAATACGATCACAGAGCCATCTGTTGAGCGATTGATCTCCAAATCTAATCAGCACCAGTTTATGTCAGGGGCCAACTAAATACCAAGTTTGGTTAAATTTCTTAAAAAAAAAAAAAAAAAAAAAAAAAAAAAAAAAAAATGTTAAAAGTAAAAAAAAAAAAAAAAAATCGATAGCTTTGTTTTAAATCATCACAGATTTATAGTTCAACCATTCGTTTTAAAGGTATTGACGAGACCTTTAAGATACCCATCTTGAAAATTTACTACCCCTCGAGGGGGGACTTCTCCTCCCAGGGGGGTGGCGAGGCTCCTACACATATAAAAAATTTTTCCCAGTTGACTGTCTGTATTATAAATAATTCTTGTAAATTTCATAATGATTATTAAAAAATAATTCTCTTTATGCACATTTATACAAAATTTTGTCCTATATCACCATGTTAAAATTTTAGAAAAAGTGGGATGGCAACGCAACCTGTAAGACAATTTTTACCAAAAGTTGATAGGCACTAATTTATGTCAAAGTGCAACTACATACCAATTTGTATGAAATTCTGTGCAGTAGTTCCTGAGATACAGTTGCCACAAAATTTTGTCACACACACAC
Source organism: Salticus scenicus (assembly GCA_963930645.1). Classification (NCBI taxonomy): domain Eukaryota; kingdom Metazoa; phylum Arthropoda; class Arachnida; order Araneae; family Salticidae; genus Salticus; species Salticus scenicus. The sequence continues at coordinate 39,614,416 of OZ005659.1, forward strand.
AGACAGACTGACATTTTCTAAAAATGGTCAAATCGTGTTCTACAGCTCTCAAAACGTGTAAATCCATCAAAAACCCGAGGTCGAAATTTTTTACGAATCCAACACTTTCTTCTATTGAATATAGAAGAAAGTAAAAACGGCGACTTGGCAACTATGCACAATTATTTAAGCGATTTTCTTAATAAAAATAAATAAATAATAATCAGACGATATTTAAAAAAATATATTACAGCATTTTCGTTATTAAAAAAAAACTTCATAAGAAGCAACTGCTCAATCATAACGATTACTTAAAATCTCTTCTTAATCTCGGAGAAAATTTTATGATAAGACATTTTCAAACTTGACACTTAAAGCTTGGAAGTACAAATACATAATTTTCGAGAAATTTAAAACTTCTGCGCTCATACGCAAAAGATTTTACTTTGAAATGTCGCACTCAGGCAACACTTCAAGCTTCTGGTTTCTAAAATATTAAAAATAACAGGGTTTCACAACTGTCAAAAATATTTCTCCAACAACTCATAAACATACATCGTTGAATGATGTGAGATGCGTTAGACACCCATATAATTTTGATTTGATTTCATTAGCAGAAAGCAGGGGTCATTTTGCAAGGTTTATAAAATGCACAAAAAAAAAAAAAAAAAAAAATCCATAGTCATGAAGGAGTAAAAATAATAACGTTGATAGATATTTTTATTTTATTATCGCATTATGATGTTTTACTTCATCAAATTGAAATTATTTAAGTTACAAATCTGAAATATTTTATATTAATCTACTTTCCTATGTATTTAAAATAAATGAAAAGAAAAACATTTTTAGAGCTATCAGGGATTGATCCAGGTTTTAATTTTTGGGCCCATTTTTGTGAAAAACAAATTATTTTGGTGACATTTCTATTTCTTTTTGTGAAAAATAAAATATTTTTGTTAAATTTTGTTTCTTTTTGCGAAAAAAAAAAAAAAAAAAAAAAAAAAAAATGAATTATCGTGTAAAACCTTTCATTTTAACAGTTACTCAATCTAATGTCTGACATTAAATTAATGGCATTTCATTGAACCAAGTATAAACTCTCATTAAAAGTAATGCTGTAAACATGGAAACATTTTACAAGATTATTATTTTTATTAAACGAAATCTTGTGAAAGTTGTTTTTATGAATCTTAATTTTGTGAAGGGGCCCATTTTATGGATTTTAATTTTATGAAGGGACTCATCTATATAATATTTCACTAATGTGGACCATTTAAAATAAATTTTTTTCCAAACGATACGATAGTGGTGTAATTATTGAAATAAGCGAGGATAAAAAATAATATTTAAAAATGAACAATATTTGCATGCGGTACAATATTAGCTCAATGAACTAATAAGAAAAAATGACGACATTTGTCTGCGTACATTATTTTATGGAAAAATGTATTTTTAAAAGTTGCTTCTTCAGAATCTTTGTCAGCGTCATTTTAAACGTAGAAATACTTTAAAGATATACACAGAATATGAATTATCATAAATTGACTAAAAATCATATCATGAAAAATATGATTAAAATCAGAATTAGTTTTTTTTAAAACAAAAAATTATACCAAAATAAATAAAAAGTCATCACCAACATAGCGACAAAATTTAAAAGGCATCATGGAAGTCCTATACTTAAACTGTAAATATGAAAACTGGGTCTTCAACCATGAATTTTATTTTAAAACCTTTCTTTGAATGATTTTGGTTTCACTATTGCACAATATTTATTTAGTACTAATAATAATTTGGCTTCTGGTAAATTAAAATTTTAATTAGGTGGGGAATTTAGTATAATATTTATGAGTTTCAAATTTTAAAGTTAAATAAGAAAGGAAATAAAGTGCGAAAATTTCGCATGTTTTAAAGATTCTAATTTTGTAAGAGGCAGCAAAAGGGTCCCAATTTTTGCCTGGGTCAACACCTGGCTACAGAAATAAACTAGTAAATAAAAATGATAAAAATATGATGGCGATTTATGTAAGAGCATTAAAAAATCTTGGGAGAAAAATAAATAAAAAACTTTCATGCTTATTTAAAAACATCTGAAAGTATAGAGAGAGCCGTGTCTGAAATGCCAATTTAGACACAAAAATGTCTGAACCACGTAATTGTGCAGAACTCCAGAAATCACATGCATCTGAATGTGAGACTTTTGAGTATCTTTGTATAAAAAGACAGCCTGATTAATGCTGACGACAATGAATGCAAATAAAACAAGGTTATGTAGGATTTGAATTAACTAATCTTTTACTGCAACATTAATTTACTAATGTTTATAAAAGAGATGATAATTATCATCAAAAGTATCACAAGTGGAATAAATATACGCCAGACAAAGGCAATTGTATATTTTAATTACTTTATGGAAAAGCAACATGAGAACCATCTATATTTTCGTTTTCGTTACTACTGACCAAAATACAGTTATAAGGATAAAATTCAAATATGGTGAAATCCGTATATTTGAAAATTATATATTAGTAATGCGTCTTTTTGTAATACAGATTACAAAGAGATGCACTAAGAAGCAAAATCAATTAAATATATTGATATCAATCAAAATCTGTCTAAAGGCGTTTTTAAAGAATAAAAAAAAGTGTATGCAATTATTTAAGCGATTTTCTTTAAAAAATGAAAGCCTGAAGAATCTAACAAAAATTCTAACGATAATTAAAAAAAAAATATGTATATTGCTTCAAAACTGCTTCATAAGAAGCAACTGCTCAATCATAGCGATTATTTAAAATCTCTTCTTAATCCAGGAGAAAAATTTTATGGGGAGACATGTTCAAACCTGACACTTAAACGCATGGAAGAGCAAATACTCAATTTTTCAAGAAATTTAAAACTTTTCCGCTCGTACACAAGAAATTTTACTTCGAAATGTCGCACTCAAGCAACCTTTCTAACTTCTGATTTCTTAAACATTAAAAATATGTCTAAGATTAAGAAAGTTTAGAACATGGATTTAACTGTTAAAAATATTTCTCCAGCAACTGATAAACATGCATCGTGCATTTTGATTGCACCGATTTCATTAGCAAAAGGTATATTTTTGGAAAGTTTATATATATGTAAAAGATTTCCACGCACATTAGTATGGAACAATTTTCATAATCATGAAGGAAAAGAGAAAAATGAAATTAATAGATATTCTATATTTTAATATCGTTTCATAATGTTTTAGTTCGTGAAATTATTGTTGTTTTTACGTTAATCTGTTTACTTACATATTTAAAAGAAAAGAATAAAGAGAAAGAAAGAAAAAATAAAAGATTAAAATCAGATATCAGTATTAAGAAACCTCAAAACTGATAACTAAGATTATTATTTTATCAATAATCGTTAAAAAAATTACGGAAATTCAGAAAACTCAATGACGATGATAATAATGATAACTGGTTTAATTCTTGTCCCAAAAGTTTTAAAATAATGAAAACAGTAACATCTTTTAGTTTATTATACTAGATAAGGATTAATGCTTTTATACACTAATGTTTATAACATTGAAATAAATGTATAAATGAAACTTTTAAAATGCGCATCACTCCCCAAATCCAAATATCACAAAATGCCCTTTATTACGTAACTGAGAATGAAGGCAAATAAATCGAGGTTGTGTAAAATTTGAACTCAGGTTATCTTTTAATGCAACATTACTTTCATTGCGATAATTAGTCTCTTTTATAAACCTTAAGTATCACACATGGACTAAAATACGCGTAACAAAAGGTATTGTGTTTCTTAATTACTTTAAGAAAAAGCAACATCAGCATCATCTGTAAATGTATTTTTGCTTTTGTAACTGGCGAAGTACGGTTTAAGGTTATGACTATAAAATTCAATTATGGTGAAATAAGAATATTTGAAAAAAAAAAAAAATATATATATATATATATATATACATATGATCTATATAATATGACCAGTTACGATTATATTTTGTAGAAATGGTACGATAGTGACAATAAAATATGCAAGGATGCTTGGGTTTTACGTCGCACTAGTGCTGCGCAGATGGGCAATTGGCGACGGTCTGGGACACACACCCCTAGAGGTGGTCCGGAGACATGCCATCACAATTTTGATCCTCCACGGAAGGGATGGCTCTCCCTAAAAATATGCAAGGATAAAAAATAATATACACTGCAAAAAATATGTCCTATTTGCAGCCAGAAATTCTCTGTAATTTGAGAAAATACGCGTAATTACGTTGTCAGAACGTATTTTCTAAAATTACAGAGAATTTCTGGCAGCAAACAGGACATGTCTTTTACAGTGTACAAGTAATATTTAAGCACGCGGACTCAGTTCAGTGATATAATAATAATAATAATAATAATAATAATAAAAGACGACATTTGCCTGATGAGATCATTTTATTGAAAAATTTATTTTTAAAAGTTGCATGTTTACAATCCTTGCAAACGCCATTATAAACCCAACATTACTTTAAAAAAAGATATAAACAAAATATAAAACTTCTTCATAAATTGACTGAAAAACGCAAGAATAAAAAGTAAAATTAAAATAGGTACTAAGTGTTTTGAACAAAATATTATGCCAAAATGAATATATAACCAAAAAATAAAGAAATAAATAAATAAAAATAAATTAATTAATAAAAGGGATCTCGCCAACTTGACGGCAAAAATTTAAAAGTCGTCATAGGGGACTTTTATTAAAGTTGTCTTGCCTGGGGAAATATGAAAACTGGGTCGTCAAACATGAATTTTATTTTGAAATTTTTCTTTGAAAGATTTGGTTTAACTATCATTAGCGTTTCATCCCACAAAAATTAATAATAATTTGGCTTCTGGTGAATTAAAATTTTAAGACTTATAAGTTTCAAATTTTAAAGGTAAATAAAATAATAATAATAATAAAAAGGAAAGAAATAAAACTGCGAAAATTTAGCATGGGTTTGCTAGTTATATTAGTAATACCGATTACAAAAAATAAAGTATCAACAAGCAAAAAAGCATCTTTACATCCCCCTCCCCCTTCTTTGCAGAAGAGAAGAGGCAGTGAAAATATAAAAAACATAATATTATTGAAGATATCATATAATTTAAAATATATTTTTTTTATATTTCATTTTAAAGAAATGGAATAAAATATTGGGAAAAAAACGGAAGCATGTGAACAGTAACAAATCAGTTAACAAAATAAGAGCTGTATAAGAGAGTTGTATAATGACAGAATGGGATTTTTTTTTTTAAGATCAATGTGACTAAAACAAGTAAAATTTAAATTTTAAAGAGAGCTGTATAATGACAGAATGGGATTTTTTTTTTTAAGATCAATGTGACTAAAACATGTAAAATTTAAATACTAGATCAGGAGACAAAACTAAACGTTAAAAACTCCCCCCCCAAAAAAAAATAATAATATAATAATAAAAAAATCTTTAAAGAGTACTTTAAAATAGGTTTTTTTTTCTTTTTTTTTTTTTTTTTGGGGGGGGGGGGGGGGACGAGCAAAATATAAATTCCATAATTAATTTTATTATTAATAATAATCTTAAAACATTTAAGGGGAAAAATATGAAAACATTTTGAATTAGAGTGAGAATAATACAGGCGAGAAAATGAATATAAATAAACAAATAAATAATAACCACATAAAATATAAAAAAATTAAACAGGGACAAGGATCCGCTGATTTATATATAAAAAAATTAATCTTTACACTTCATGGATAGATTATATATTTGCCGTGACGCGCGCGCACACACACATACACACAAATAAAAGGACAGGTGAATTTTTCTTCTTTTTTTTTAATGAAGATAATAAAATAGCCAATTCAATCGAAATTCAGCTGCAATTTGTCTAACTATTATTCTAAAATATCTTTTGTCCGTAATTCATAACAATTATGCTATTAAAAATATTATTTACGGATCTCCGTAAATTTATAACATATAATGACAAAGATAAAGGCAACAATAAATCGTTTGATTTTAGCAATGTGATTACTAAATATTTATGATAGGAGAAAAAGAAACGAGGAGGGGGGGGGGGGAAGGGGGCAGAGATTTATCTACAGCCCATCAATGAAGCGATTAAAGTACACATCCTTCAATTCGAATTATCCATTATCAACAGTTTAAAGACATAAATAAGCTTAATGTTTTAAGCGTTTTATACGGAAGTATAATCTTGTTTTATTTTGAAGAAGTTTTGTAAAAACATAATGGATTAAAAGATTTTCCATCAATCAAATTTATTCTTTTTTTTTTAGAAGGCGTACCGCTGTGTCTTTATTCCGTAATGTTTTAAATCTTAATCAGTAATAATTTATCGGTAAGTATTTAATATATTGCGTCGTGAATGTTTTTTAACATTGTGAAAGGAAAAAAAAAAAAAAATGATACGCTTTGTCGCCTCCTCTCTAATGTAACTTTCTTTAACAAGAGTATTGCTAAGGGTGCGAATCATGCGTTTTGAGGAATTTGAACTCCGAATTATCCTAATTAACAAATCCTGATACACTAAATTTTTAGGTCAAACTTTACATTTTAAATATAAAATGGACTAAAGAAAAGATTGATCTATTACTTGTTGCTCCGAATTAAAGTCGTCGCTTATAGTCTCTTTGGCGTTGCTTATGTTCGATTACAAATAAAGCTGTTTTAAGTGCTAGAGACTACTTCAGTCAATCAGCAATAAAAGCATCTTTTGAAATATCTTTAACCAGTTAGAAGAAAGAGAGATTTCTGCTGGCATGAAAATTTTTGGATTACTTGGGGGAAAAGATAATAATAAAAGGTTTTGACAGTTTTTGTGAAAACTAAAGATGAGTTTTGCATGATCTGAAATCGATCTGACAGATTCAGAAAAATTTATTTCACTTAGCCCGCTCTTTGCCAGGAGAAGGGGAGTGGAATCAGAAAGTAAATGGCTTTTACCATTTCGGTGAAAATCAAAGATTATGGATGTGTATATATATATATATATAATTTGTAAACTTTGAGCACAGCTAGAATAATAAAAAATATCAATAAATAATTTTAAAACGAACTCCTCCAATTTTCATGTTTGTATGAATATTTTTAAAAAAGTTATTCACATACGAAAAAAAGAAGAAACAGAAAAGTGAATGCGAGAAGAGAAATCTGATTTTAATCCAACATATGAACGCACGTGCACCTTCACATTTCTATACTGTAGTTTTAACATCTTTCTCGTTCAGTTCTCTTCAGTGTTGCCAGACTTGGGGACTTTTTTATTCAACTTCCACCAATAATTTTGAGAAGTAAAATTTGACATACATAATTAGACGATTAATCTTCGATGTGATTAGGCAACTGTTGCTATAAAAATTTAATGGTGGATGTTGAATAAAAAAGTCCCCAAATCTGGCAACACTGGTTCTCTTTTCAAAAAGAAAAACCCTTTTTTAAAAAACTTGAAATAATATCTTTTATTTTTTCTGGTTGATACTATGTATTTTGAACTCTTTTATCATTAACTTTTACTGTGCTTCTGGCTATTTGAGGCATCCCTTGTTAACTTTGAACAATCCATCTATTTGCATAACAAAAATAAAATCTTATAAATATTAATATATAAAAAAAAAAAAATCTTTTAAATTTAAATTTTTAATTTTAATTTATGATGACCGCATTACATTGCTTATCCTTATAGTTGTGCACTTTGGCATTATTTGCTTGTAATTAAGTCTTCTTAAAACTTAACACTTAATAATTTGACTTAAAAAAAAAAAAAAAAAAAAAAAAAAATCTTAAAAATTATTTAAATCTTGCTGTTAATACTTCTAAATTATATTGATCTTTCAGTCATTACATCTTAAATAAAAATCTTAAAAATTATCTTAATCTTGCTGTTAATACTTCTAAATTATATTAATCTTTCAGTCATTACATCTTAAATAAAAATCTTAAAAATTATCTTAGTCTTGCTGTTAATACTTCTAAATTATCTTAATCTTTCAGTCAATACATCTTATATAACTGACTTAATGTTATTATAGCTAACCGAAAGATGGCGCTTGTACTTAGTAGTCCTTAACCTTCATTGTTCAGTCCTTATCTTAAACGATTTAATTATTAATATTTTTGGTACGATTTAATTTAACTCTACTAGTATTAATTTTAACATTATCATTTAATATTTACTCTTTGTATTTTATCTTTAATGTAATTGTTATTGTTCTGAAGTTTTTTCGATTAATCGATATCTGTTGAGCTATTATTTTAACTTCAATTTAGGTTTTGGCATCACCCTTTTTTCCAGTTTGTGTTAATTGTTTTCCATGTGGTTACTCTGCTTATTTCATGTTATTAATGTGGTTTCCTTTAAGATTTTAATTAATATTTATTTATCCTTTGTTTTAATTGAATTTTTCACTTTTTTCTCATTCATTATGGTTTTTTTGCTGCATTGATCGGGGCGTGAGATGATATAAATTGCTATGATTAGCAATATCGTTTTACGAAATCATTGCAGATTTCTCTGCTTTATGAAATATGCGCCCCTTGAAAAGTATATTTCTACTTTTAAGCATTTATATCCAATTGATTATGTGGTTTATTATCTTTTTTCTCTTTCACAAGTTTAATGGTCCCTTTTTTATTATCCTTCAGGTCGGCGTAAGTATTTTAAGTTAATATGGTAACTCATTGGTTCATCATCGCAACTTTTTGTGTCATTCTTTCCTCTATGTTAAATTCAGTTCTATATTTTAGTGTTCTGTTATTGTTTTAGTTCTATTAATTGCTAAATTTTAAGATTAAATTTTATTACGTTATCTATTATTCATATATATATATAATCCATTTGATAATAATAGAAAAGAATGAGAACGAAGAATAGTCAGTCAAATAAATAAATCACCACAGAAACATACTATATATACAGTCAAACCTCGTTAACGTGAACACGCTTAAACGTGCTTTCAACATGAACTGTTTCTACAATCCCGTCAAAATGAAGAGATGTTTCTGAGTTACTGATAGCATGAACTACAGATAACATTAAAAAAAATTATTCCCCTTAAGATTCATGCTAACGAGATTAGACTTTTTTTTTTTTTTCCCCAAGTTTCTATAATTGTTTTTATAGCCATTATTCTGTTATTTATTTTATCGTAATACATACATTCAAACCTTGTTAAACACGCAATAAAGTTAAGAACGCCTACAGAATTACACTAAACATATCTTTAACAACTTTCGTTACAAAACGAATCATCGAGTACTGTCGACAGCTTATAATTATTAACAGTAAAGCATAGCCGGTTTCGAAATAAATGTCAAATCAACGAAATCATGTTAAAAAGAACTAAAATAAGGATTATTTTATTTTTTTAATCGACATATTTCAAGCAACCCAAAAACTCATCTTGTAACTTTTTTCCGTGGAGCGCCGCAATTGACAGCCGTGGCAGAAACAAAGTTCATTAATCTGAAAAAAAGAAGAGGAAGAGGAAGAGCAGAGCCTATGGCAGAGCAAACAAAATATGATGGAAAGGGACAGATCGTAATAACCGCGTCTTTGCCAATTTCGGCGGAAAAGCGGTTGATGCACAAGTACCACATAAGTAATCATGAACAAGAATATAAGACCTGCAGGATGAAAGGGGAAAGTGGCTGACACAACACTCCACAGTCGAGGGAAATAAGTGTTCTAACGGATTTCTAATTGATTTATATGAAAGGAACCATTTCTAACAACATCTTGTAAATAAAATATTTATTCAAATATTCGTAGGTTCTTAATGCAGAAGTATAATCTTTATATTTTAAACTTATTTCACAACATTAACTGAAAGAATATTTTCTATTAACTTATTAACAGTGAAGCATGAAGGGCACAAAAAACGATCCAATAAAATATCCAGAATATTATTGTAAAATGTATGAAGCTGTATAAATAATTTTAAAATAATATCCTCTATCATCTCCTCAAGTATTATTTAAAAGCTTTCACAAAATTTTAAACTTTAAATTTATTTTTCTAGGGTTTTAAACTTCGAGTACAACCAGTTACACAGATAGCACAAAGATATTGGAAATAGCAAAATATAATGTTGGAGAAAATAAAATGAACCCCCTCTACAAAAAATAGAGAGAGATTCTTTTCTCATATCTTGCAATATTGCCAATGTTTCCTGTTAACCTGTTATCAATAAATGTCACTTTTTGACATCTCAGATGAAACGCGTGCTTAAAAAGACCATGTTGATTTTTTTCATAATGTTGACAGATATCGCAGAATGTAGTTAAAAAAATATAATTTTAAACACGTTGGCTAATATCAACAAATATTAAAAATAAAGCATTAAAAAATTATATTATAAAAAGAAATATTTTTTAAAATATTATTTTTGAACCATAATTAGTTGTAGGCATAGAAAAAATTCTATTTTAAATGCTTTTTTTTATAATAACAATTTTGAATTATGTCTGGCAATATCGACAAATATCCTAAGTTTGGCGTAAGATATATTCAATAACGTTCAAAATATCAGTCAATATCGGTAGGACATTACACAATATTTTTGTGCAACTAGGGTACATAAGGTTCCATGCGAATTTCTACTCATCCAATCCTTTTAAAACTTTTGTGTAAATGTTAACCAATGTATTTGTCACAAAACTGGGTAATAATTTTGAAATCAAGACATTATTATCACCATTATGAACTCTCAAATACAATCGCAAGAAAAAATTAATGTAAAAAAAAAAAAAAAAAAAAAAAAAATCAAATTTTACAACTTTTTTTTTTTTTTTTTTGGGGGGGGGGGGGGGGGGGGGGAACTGATTCTACATTTGAGATATAAAAAAAATTAAATAACCATATATGTTCAGTTACATAGAAAAAAACGCATCGTAAAAAAAAAAAAAAAGGAGATTAAAATAATTTAGAAATCACATGGGGCGTTTAAGAATTAGGCATTATTTTGTATCATTTCTCCCATAAAAGATATATTTCCGTTTCTAAAATTACTTTTCATCTTTTGAAATATGCTCTCTGGATAAAAAATAACAGATTTCATGATACTACATGGTTTAAGAGGCGATAGAATAGAAAACAAAAATAATTACCTTCAATGTACCCTTGTCCCTTAAAAGGAAAAAAAAAAAAAAACGTGAACTTGTCACGTAGCAAGAGTAATGTTAATTATTTTGAACATCCATGGATCAATACCAATTATTATAATGAAAATTTTTGCTTTGTAAAGATTTATATGCCAATCCAGTAGATTTTATCAACTGGCATTTACAGACAGACACACTAAATTACTTGATGGTAAATCATTATCACCATTATTAGATGCAATAAAAAGAAAAGAATAACATGGGAAATAAGTGACAAATATAAAATGAATTTCCCCGATAAGAAACTTTTGCGCAGGTGCTAGAAAAGCTGCACATTTTAATAAATAAAAAATAGCTATTCCTAACTATTTCAACCTTTTCAAATATTTTGGAATACATTAATAACACATAAGAGAAAAAAATATATATATTTAACTTCTTAAAAGATTTCAAAATTACTTTAAATAAAACAAATTTTTTCTTCAAATTATATAGTGACACACACACACAATTCTGGTAATTGAGAAAATCGATAAACTTTCATAAGTCAAATATCAAATTATATAAATAACGAAAAAAAAATTTTTTTTCTCCGACACACAGTTCAAATGTATTTTGTTTAAACAAACAACTTAAACTTTCGTAACTTTTCATACAACTAAAAAAAAGTTTGTGGACGATATAACAAATTTGTTTTTACTTACGGATGATGAAATAAGTTTCTATTTTTTTTTTTTTTTTTTTTTAAATAAGAAAGAGAAAGGAAAAAAAATATTGCAATCAAGAAAAGACTAAACAAGAGATTTTTTTTTCTCCTATTTTAAAATCTAAATTAATGGTAAATAACAGCGGTATATCTTAAATATTAGCAGCCGGATATTACAAAGCCTGTGTAAATAATAAATGAGAAATTGAGTTTTCAAATTTTGAAAATAATTTCCTGCTGCATATTACGCAGAAATAAGAATAGTATAATGTACATTAACTCTTGCGCAGAACATAATAAAGTTCAATTACGAATGATAAAATAGTTGAATAAGTAAATACCAATGGTAACCTCTGCTTTAAATCCATAAATTCATTGTTAATATAAAAAATTTTCTTTCAACAGTTGTTTTTCCAGATGTAATACGACAAAAGTTAACGACTTTATCTTTGAAATGAGGAAATACAAATTACTAAGAAAAACTCATAAACCAAATAAGTATAATTTTAAATACAAGGAAAATTTTCTGAGTGCGACAAATATACTGCATCTTTATTATAATTCTTTAAAAATACACGAAGCACTTATTTTAACAAACAGCGTGGTAATTGGCATTTTTAAACCCGTAACCACGATAAAAATAATGAAAAAACAAGGACAATTTAACTTTGAAACTAAATTTTTATTCTTCCTTTTCATTTCCTAAAAAATATATATCACAGATCTAGAGGTCAAAATCTGAAGGGGGAAAAAAAAATCAATAACAAAAAAATGTTTAAAATGCTAATTTCGGTATTTTTCTCTGTTCCACTTAACGATAAGAAAATAAGTATTTTCAAAACTTAGAATTCTCTAGCATGTTTGATTTCCAAATCTATATTCACTCTTTAAGTTATAGTTCCCATATATCTTAACCCTACCCCCCCCCTCCAAACTCTGGGGGAGGGAAAGAAATCTAAATAAAAGTAGATCATCGATATATTTATGCAACTCACGAATACGCGAAATGTGAACTATAAATCAGCAACTAAAATATTTAAAAAAAAAAAAGCCTAAATAACCCTTCATTTTTCACAACGGGTACACGCGCGCATAACAAATGCCATCAAAAAGTATAAAAATTCTCTTTTTCTCGCGCAGTTTCGCATTTCACTGATGGCTACACTGTTGTTGGTATATAACTTGAGGCAGCGCCATCTAGGGAACACTGCGAAGAGCATAGGGCAGAGAGAGCTACCAAGTTGTTGACAGAATAAAGTTGCGCTTCAACCCGAGAGGATGAGCAGCGCTAAGTATTGGTCGGTATCTCACAATTATTTTGGATTATCCAGTAATAATTCCTTGATTATGGCAAATATTTATTATTTTAATTAGTACATGACTGATTAATTTCAAAGTAATCAGTAGAAAGTATATTAATTAACAAATTTTTAAATAAGAAAATATATTTTTATGTGAACTTGTTGATATCTCGTTTAAATGTTTTGAAAAGTTTTAATGAGTCACTTGTATGTTTACTTTTAGAGTTCGTAATTATGAAAGAGAAAACAAACGATATTTTTGAATAAATTTAAAAGAATTTTTTGAAGTGGATACGTGACATTTTGTTCTACTGGATATATTACACATTAAATTTTACGGAGATTATTAAATATATCGATGAAGATGTGTTTCTAAGTGGCTGGAATGGTGTTTTTTCGTTTCGCTGCTGATCTAAAAAGTGTGAAAATATGGTACGTAATAAGTATAATTTTGCAATATTTTGGTAAAATTATAAAATCCAGTAGTTCAGGAAAAGACAAAATAAAGTCTTTATATTCGATTTAGTGGATGGATGAAATCCATTTACAGAAGAAAAAAAAAATTACACGAAATAAAAAGAAAATTAAATAAAGTGTTTTAAAATATAATATATGAATTAAAAGGAGAATATATTTCGCCTATTTCGCATTTTAAAATAATTTTTGAAAATAAAAAATTTATAGAAATACTTTCTTGACTTCTGAATATCGATGTGCTGTGAATATAAATATTTATAAAAGTATTGTAAATATATGTATAATTATTTATAAAAGTATTATGAAAAAATATTAATACATGTAAAAGTGTTATGAATTTAAATGTTTATTTAAAGAGTAATTTTAACCATTTTAAACCAGAGAAAAGTTGTCCCATTTTAGAATTTATTATGCATTAAAAATAGAAGGAAATGTATTACTATTGTCATTTTAAATTGAATAATTATTATTACTACTACTACTCTTTTTTTTATTTTTAATAGTATTATTGTCTGTTAATATGTCACTTGTTAACTAATTTGAATAATTACTTAAGTATAATTTTCAGGAATAAAAAATTCTTTCTGGAAGTGCATTTATTTTAACAAATAATATTTGGTCGTAATGGGAAAACACAAAAAATAAAGTATATTAAAATACTAAGGTGTTTCTTAAGCATTGGAGAACGTTTTGAAAATAAATTATGCGTGTGAAAAATAATTTTTGTATGAATTACGTACCGTAAAAGAAAAAAAATCGGAAGAGTAATCAGAGTCATTTTGCATTTTAATTCAATAAAATATAAACGTATAATGTGGCAAAAATTTTTTCGTTAATTATATTTTCCCTCAATTAATGAAAATGTTTACTTCTCTATGAAGGTAAAAATTACACAGAAACTACAGCGAAAGGATTTCATATCTTTGATCAGTTCTTTCCACGGCTCCATAAAGTATGTAACAGCCGTTCTCTACATTTTCAACCTTATGTGCATTTCTCATTATTTTAAGCTGTTATTCATGTTGTTAAAAAAAAGAGATGTTATCAGGAATATAATAATATCCATTTCGCTTCTTTGAATTTATAACCGATCGTTCGTTCTCAAACCAAATCCATCCGAGAACAGCTGCTTCGGAGGATTTCATCAAAGGAACAAAAGAAGATTGTACGTGCACGAAAATTCGTTTGATGACGAGATAACATCCTAACAAGTGCAGTAAATGCTGAGTCTAATCACATCTGAAAGAGCGAAGGTCTCCTTCGTGACAGTGTCAACAAAAATGTGTGTGTGTTTGTGTTCACTTTTACCAGCACCTCATTATGTGCATTAGCTGATATACTCTTTTTTTGGATTAACATCGCTGTTTCCGGCCGTTATGAGGGCCATTCATCTATGAGACGGCACGAAAGGTAAGCAGGCCTTAATTTTGTTCTGCTTAGTACTACAGCTTTAGATGTAACAAAAAACTCAATTTATAATTATAATAATATTAAAAATTGATGGGAAAAAACCCTTTAAGACACTAAAAAAACTGGACCTATTTTACAATATTATAATAACTGTATAATGCAAGCACATATGCTAAGCTACAGCAATTTTTTTTTTTTTACTTTGTATAAAATTTAAAATGCTCTGCAATAATAAAAACTGAAGTTCATGACTAAAAATCTAAAGATAAATCACTTGTGGATTACTTTTTGTTGTAATTAGTTGTATGTTTCAATGTTTTAAATAGAATGCTCTTAACTAAATATTTTCTTTTCAGGTATGCAAAAGTAAAAAACAGAATTAGGATTTTAAATGGTATTTAAAATAAATAAAAAATAACCGAAAATCAGCATTTAAAAAATTAACCGAAAGATCGAATTACATAAAATTTGTCCCTAAATATTTCTGCATATGTCATTATTAAGGTACCTTTTTTGGGGAAATTTTTTCAAATAATTGGTGATTTAAGAACGATTTTTTCTTTAAAAATGCTTAAAAAAAAAAAAAAAAAAAAGCAGCTCACTTTTTATAAACAATACACATCTTTTCTTACTTCAGACTAAGAAAAGTAAAAATAATTAAGCCCCCATTCATTTTCAACAACCTACTTTAAAAACTTCTAAAGCTAACCGAAATTTATTTTGTTTTTATTTATTTATTATTATTATAATTTTTAAACAGAATAGAGCAAAGTTTCGCATGAATGTGCATATCATGAAGTTTATTTTCATCATAATGATGTCGGACCAGTTTTAAAATATCGTTTATGATATTGACGAATATTATTGCATATTACTACTTGAGGAACTTCGTAAGTTATTCGAAATTAAGAACTTTCATAACATGGCAAAATAGCGCAATAAATAAATAAACTGAGTCACCGAATCACTGAAACGATATCCTAATAAGTGGGACATTTCAGTCTGTGACTGGGCATGACCAATAGCCGAATTCGTTTTTCTTATCACGTGTATAGTATGAATATATCTTAGAAATGTATGAGAATAATCATAGGACAAGGAACTGAGCATAGTCCACCCACGCCAACAAGTTTTAGTAAAGAGAGAGCTGTATTATCGGCAATTACGAAAATATGAAACCTTTACTCAATCAATTCAGACTGTTTGTTTAAACCATTAGGTCTGAAACGACTAAAATAAATTTTAACTGTTAACAATCTAAAGCCCTGAGAAAAATCGCTGTATTACAATAATATTTTTTATTCTAAAGCTAAGGAATATATAACATAACCCTTTCATCCATTCTCACATCTTCAAGAATCATTAGCATTTCTGCATTTTAGCTTTATCCTTTATGATATATTACATCGTGACATCTTTTGGTGAAAAATGAGACAACGTTTTCTACCCGTGCCTTCAGTTATAATTAAGCAGCAAAAGCAATTCAACAACCATTACTTCTCTCAAACATATTCCCCAAGATACGTTGAACATGTGTTAAAAATGTTATACAGTCTTAAAATATGATAGATGACGAAATACCGTCGATCGCACAATGTAGGAAAAGGGTGGGCGCCTAAGGTTTTCTATCCAGAAATTCAATTTCTCCTCCCTGCGAGGTACTAATAAAGCCATCTATTTCTCACTCATCATCAGTAAAAGGTGCAGAAAGAAAATCTCTCGAGGAAAGGGTTGAGGTGTATATCGAACATGCCTACCTCATATTTCAGGAAATGATTTTAAAAAAGAAGAAAATCCACCTCCATTTCTCTCTTTTCCCTTAGCAAAGTATATGCCACCACTAAAACGAAAAATGAAACTTTCTTTCCCAGATGTCCAAATTGCCGTAATATATTGAGCTCCAAAGTGACAGGCGACAGAAGTTTTCAAAATGGAGAAGAACGATTGATTTAAACATTTTACAAATTATTCCTTCCACGTTTTGTCTAAAAATTTTTGAAGTTGGGAAATTGTGTGTACATGTTCAGCAAACCTTGAGCTCAACGACAGATAGATTTATCTGATCAGAAAGTGTCCATGGATATAAAACACGTGTTGATTCTGGCAACAAATGTTGAGACATTTGATTAATGGGATCAAAGTTCAAATATCGAAATGGTAAACAAATTTTATCGCTGATTTAAATACATATGTAACTAAGAAAAGAGAAAATTTCCATTTAAAGAAAATGCTGTATTTTGTCATTTTAAAATTGATTATGAAATTGCTTTAAAAGTTAGAAGACAAATATTTAAATTGTCTTAAGAATAAATTATGGTTCGTGTTTAGAGAATTTAAAACGGATTTCGTATTTTGAAATAGACTATTGAAAAGTAATAAATAAAATTTCACCGGGATGCAGTTTTTTGTTGTCCATAAATATTTCTGTTTATGATATTACTACGGTTGCCAACGTTTTAATTTATTCCGCAGCATATTTAGCCCCGCTTTTATTTCATACTACTTTTATTTTAAGAGTTTTTTTTTTTTTTTTTTTTTTTTTTTTTTAAATCGTAGTTATATATTGGAGAAATTTTTTCTATAAATTAAGTGATGCAAAATAAAGGGCTAAAAATGCTCCAGAATAAATTAAAATGTTGGCAACTATGTTACTACTCTAGTATTCCTCTCATAATTTTATTCTACATACGTATTTAAATAAATGTGATTATATAGCTATAAATGGCATAAAATAACCGGAAGAACTATACCACCCAATATGTTAACTGCCAAACACAGATATTATACATTGGATGATTTCATAAAATCTCTCCGCAATGACCCCCCCCCCCTTCCCAAACCAACTCGTTTACGGCATTAGGCCGTTTTCCACGGACGATTGCATCAAATCATAAATCGCAGCGGGGTAACCACTGTGGGCTCAGTGAAAAAGAGCTCGAATATCCTCCAAATTCAATTTCTCTCTTTTGCCATTCTCTAATAACGCCATCCATTACCCTCATCACCCAGGAAAAGTGGAGAAGGGATCCACATCCCACTCCATGAAGAATATTGCCAGAACTCTAGATCGCATATTTCAAGGGGAAAAAAGAGTGAGGAAAGGGAAAAATAAATTTCCTTCTCCTTTTCTGGGTTGCAGGTGCCTGTGAAATGAAAAATGAACCTATGAAATGTCCGAGGCCGCATAAGCTATAAAAGTGGATTTTGCGGAGATGTCACCGGCGGCACGTTAAGGTGCGAAATTAATCGTCTCCAGAATGGACGGGAAATTGATTTTTACGCTCCGGATGTTATGGGAGGCATACCGGAAAGATAGTTATCGCAAGACATTCCCGAAAAAGCGAAGATGGGGGTTTTAATTTAATCTGTTCCGTACTTGAACGGCCTCCTCTCTCCATTCGACGTGAAAGGGTGACAGATTGGTTATAGAAGAATCTGCACGGTCACCACACGGAGAGTATATTTGTGAGAAAACTAACTCGGCAGAGTCTTGAGAGAAAATCAACTAGAGAGCAAATTGATTAATTTTAGATTGCAGTGCTAGATATTTTTTTTTTCTGGGATCATTTAGTTGAAACGAAACCAGAAAGCAAAATTTCTAACAGGAGTCTTGGGAATTGAACTGAACGAGAAATTACGTAATAAGAAAATTATTTGGAAAATATATATATATATATTTAAGTTATCTCTAAGAGAAGTACTTCGAGATTGAGAAATCAATATTCACTTCGAAGGTAAATAATATTTTGAAAATGCTGGCAAATACAGCTTGAAAACATCCCTTATTTAAATTTTCAAAATGCATTTTATTTAAATATTCCTTTTTTTTTTTTTTTTTTTTTTTTTAAGCATTTGATTTTTTGTCTACAATTAGTAATTATATTAGCATCTAAAAATGACAAATTGTGTTACAAAACTTGAAATAAAAATACGAAATTTAATTATTTCTATTATGTATTAGTACTGGTGTAACTAGAATTTCAGATTACTTTTCCACAAAATAATAATAATTATTGTTTAAACACCATCGTTTAATACCACATATTAATAAATATATATATATATATACGCGCGCGTGTGTGTATATATAAAGATTACTGTACAGATAATTGTAGTTTCTTTTATACGAAAAAATAATTGCAATTTGGGTTCAAAATCTAACATGCAAAAATGAATATATTTATAGAGAATTGCATTCATTTTCGCGATATATATGGCTATATATATATTTAAATTAAGAACTTGCGTCACAGGAACACTAATGTGCTTAACTTATAATTATTCTAGACATAATCCTTTTCAAAGTGGATTACTTCATTTTTTTTTTTTCTTTCGTTCTATACATATATACGTTACTTATAAATTGTCTAATCCATAAAGATGTTTACGTTTTTTCCACTCTTTCTTCTTTTCTCTAAGATAGCTGATCTTAAAAATCTCTGACAGATTACAAAATACTTTTAGACGGGTGTTAAATAAATAAATAAAGAGAATAAATAAATTAAAAAATAAAAAAAAAAAAACAGTCGATTTCTCTCCCCTCCCCCCCCCCCTTTCCGATTCTTTTTTTATCCTTAACTAGAGATAGTATTCCTTAAAGAACCGTGTAAAAAATTACGGTACAGCTCCTGTAAAATACGCAAAATTTTATTTTCATTAGCATATGAATAAAAAAACTTAATCTTTAAAGGCTTAAATAAATAAATATATATATATATATCAATAACTATGGAATAGACAATGTTAAAACGGCGAGGTTTCATAATTTTTTTTGGAAATAAATTCAATTACATATATTCGTGTCTGGAATTAATCATATTAAGATATCGCCCTCAACATATATATAATAAATCTTGAAAATTAATAGAAATAAAACTTGATAAAAAAAAAAAAAAAAAAAACTTGAAACAGAGTATTTATAAACCAATGCGTAAATGCAGCAAAAGGAAATATAAAACCGAAATAAATTAACAAAAACTAATAATAAATGTAAAGTAATCCCAAAACACATGGGGGGCTCCCTTGAAGAAGGCCCCCATGTGTTTTGGGATAACTTTACATTTATTATCAGTTTATTAACATATATGTACGCTTTAATTACTTATTGAACATGCCCTCTTTTAGCTTAGTGTGTAATTTATCTATATAAACAGAGAAGTACCCGTGTAAGTATCTGTATGTATGTGTGTCTGTCTATGCTCTGGTGCACTGATCGCAGAGCCATAAAACTTGGCACAAGGGCAGCTGGACCCTGCAGGTGTGTGCATCTTGTCGACATTTTTTCGAATTTCGAATATGAATTTTTTAATTATTATTTTTTATTTTGAATATTGGCTTCTATGTTTAATTTTTTTTTTTTTTATTTATATATTTATTGAAAATCAAATGGTAATGCAGTAGAAAAAAATAAGTATGTTAAACTAGTTAGTTGTAGGGCGACTAAAGCGCCCGTTGAAAAATGATCATTTCATTTTATTTATTTCTCACTTCAAATAAATTTTCGCACTTTATTTATCTCTTCGTTACCTTTAAAATTTAAAATTATTATTATTTTCTTATAGACGTCATTTTTTCATATGCATAAGCAAATTTAATATTTTATAATTTTTTCCCCCACGTGAAAGCATATTTCATTTCATATGCAGGGAAAAAAAAAAAAAAAAAAAAAAGAAATAGACAACAATTAAAAATTTAAATGTCTATTTTAAAGCTGTTATTTTCATGTTTCAATTAATTTTAAAAAATCTAATAAAAAATTCGTTGCAAATAAAGTACCAAATGAAAGGGGCAATTTTTCTGAATCCCTCGGATTAAACAGCTTATCGATCGGACAACTAGATTTTTTAAAATTAACTAAAGTATGAAAGAAAATTAAGTGGCAGGCGCTGATGAGCGTAACTATATATGCTGATTTTAAATTAAAAAACTTACTTATATCAATTATGTTTCTGTATAATTTTTATAGCGTAACACCTTTTTATTTTTCATTTTTTAAATTAATACCTTTGAAGGATTATTATTATTATTATTATTATTATAGTATTTATTAGGGGAAAAAATGGTAGTATATAATAGAAAGGATTAAACTGACTAAAATTTAAGTTTAATTAAAATTTGTTTTTATTTATTTTATTGGTCGGAATCATATTGGTAATATAGTGTAAAGACCGAGAGCTATAAAATACAGGCTTCAAAAACTGAAATATTTAAAACATGCTGAAATACAGTAATCTTTAAAAATCGTAATTCTGAAATTATAGCAGATCCACCTGTCGTCGACAATTAATTACCCAAATTAAAGTGCCCGAAAAACACCTTTCTGCAGGCAGTGGGAACCTGGACTAGAGTCCTGCACGGGTCGAGTAAACTTGATCCGCAGGAAAACTTTCGACCCGCAACCCGACCCGAAGTTTTTGACCGTACACCCAACCCTCAAAAATTTATTATTCATTTCACATTGTATAAAAAATTTAATTAAAACTCGATTTTATAAAATACGGTTATATTATTGAACACATCTTTCAGAGAGTTAATTATTACATAAATATTACAATTATACAATTACGTTGAAACTAGTGAATAATTAAAATTATATTAAAAACAATTATAAGATTTAAAAAAAAAAAAAAACTTTTTATATACCATGTTTTTAAATTTTCTGTTGAATCATTGAATCATAGCGAAGTGTGACGTCATTAACCGTCAGTGGGGGGGGGGGGGGGGGTCCTATGTTAATTATCCATTGGATTTTTTGTAAAAAAAATATTAAAAATTAAGAAAAATTAATTCCTGATTTTAATCCCCATATTTGGATATAGTTATATATTTAACAATAACTTATATATTTGTCTACATGTGTTAGGTTGAGTTACTTTTGCTGTAAATTTGATAAGCTTTTAATTTTAAATTTCAAAATTATGTCGTTCTTGACGATCAAAAACGTAATAGGAAAATATACATACCCGACGTGTATTTTCGTAATATGCATTGTACGATATATTGTTTCATATTATTGATTGCTCTCTTAATATTCATTGTTGAAATAACCATTATTTTTGAAAGGAACTAAATATGTTCGCCAAATAATTTGGAGATTTTTTTTTTTTTTTTCTGCCAAGGACGACAGATATCAAATATTCCGCTGCAATATATTAATATCTTAAATCAGATATTTTATTTAGACATTTGAAAACAAATTTGACTTTAAATTATGATAGAATATTTATTTGTCCTTTTAATTAGTATATTAGTTGGATATTTATTGTGTAAATATAACCCTTTAAAATTAAATGTTTATGTTTACATTCGAAAATGGAAGTTAGAGATTTTTTTTCCCACAGTTTTGAAATTTAAAATTAAAATTTTATCAATTTTACATCAAATAAAATTTTTAAAGTGATAATGTCGTCAATTTTTGTAAGATGCTTAACTGAACTTTTTACAATTTTTTAACGTTCACGTTTAATTAAATGTATTTATTTTTATGTCGAAAGAAAATGAACTCTTTTTTTTTTTTTTTTTTTTTTTGCAACAATTAAATTATAGCTAATATTTTAATGGCTATTTATATGCTATTAGGAGGTTATTATTTTCATATTTTAATTAATTAAAAGAAAACTAATAAAAAATTCGAAAATCTGACTTCGAAGTATTGTGTTGTCACCAGGTTCTGAGCTATTGTGAAAGTTTCAAATGTGTAGCTAGAAGGGAAGTTAGTTAAAAATAGATTGCAAGCTTTGTACCGGACAAACAAACAAACAAGAATCGAAGTTAATAAAAGCATGGTAATAACTAGTCTAATTATAAACAAAACTTCAGTGTATAATATTATAAATTTTCTTGTGTATTACACTTACTTTTAAAAAATCCACTGTTTTAAATATTCACAGTATGTATAAGTAAAGTAAAGAAGCAAGTATACGTTGGAAGTGAAATAATTTTCTCATATAACGTTTTGAACGTCAAGTATTAATATTTATGAATTTCCTTTTAACGAAGTAAACTTGTGTTATGAGTCATAAGTTTAATTTGTTAATTTAAACTGCTATAAAGGAAAAGAATGCCATCCAATCTCTGCATTTAAAAAATTATATTCATAAAAAGGCAACATAAAAAATTCTTCGATGAAAATTATTTTGCGGGTAGACCAGTGGGTCAAAAATTAATGCTAACTTGACCCGCACCCCACCCGATGCAGTGTTGGCTAAAAAAAGACCTGCCGTAGGCAGCGAGTACCCGAAGCGAGGTTTAGAGCGATATCAACGGAGGTTTTTTTTTTTAAGTTTTTATTTATAATGTGGTATAAAAAAAAATCTGGAGTGACTCCACTCGACTTTCCGAACATTGAGTAATTAACAGTTTTGTAGATAAAGTAAAGAAAGGGTAGTTGTTAAACAAACAAAAGAGAGAAAACCATAATAGAGTGTTTGAGTATTTTTCTCCATCTATTACACGTTGTTTTATTTAACGCTACTGAACTTTGAGCCCATAGATCATAATGATAAAGAAATTTTCGTTGTGTCCCTGTAAAAACCTATAAATGCTAGATTCACCAAAATGCTTATAGTTAGTGCAACAGTGATTTATAATACTCATATAAATTTTCAGCTGAATTCAATAAGGCGTTTAGATGCTTTCGTACTTTTTAAAATTTAGTTCCATAGGCCATAATGATAAAGAATTTTTCTTTGTGTCCCTGTAAAAAAACTATAAGTGCTAGATTCACCAAAATCTATAGGGTTCGTACTAGGGTGACTTACAATATGCGTACCAACTTTCAGGTTAATCGAACAAAGCGTTTAGACGCTAGCGTGTTCACTCACAGACATACACACATACACACACACATACATACATCATCGTAAAAATAGTGAAAACGGACTCAGGGGACCTCAAAACGTATAGAAACATCAAAATCTCGAATTCGGATTTTTGACATGATTACAATACTTTCCTCACTATAGTGTTCGGAAAGTAATAAATAGTGATTAAATTTCTTTAAAAATTCATTCAAATATAGTGACCAGCGAAGAGGACGTAGCCTGATACATATGTAAATTTATTTTTTAAATTGCTCACTAAGGCGACATGTTCAAAGAGTAATTATTCAAAAAACTCCATTCTTTGAATGAGATATCTCTATAAAATGAAGCAACAAAAATCCCATAGGATAAGGAAGAAATGGGGAATAATCTGATTCATTAACACTCTTCTATATCTTACAGTTTTTCCCATGTTCGACAGCCAAATCCTATGTTGTTTCCACGGAGAAATTTATTAACGAAATTATTATTCAAAAACTGTTCCTCTTCTTTTCTTTACTTTCTTTTTTTCTAAATAATGAAATAAATTACGCTTTCACATTCAGAAATTTACCATCGTTAAATTTTCAGTTTTCAAATTAATAATATAAATTATAACAAATATTATATATATATATATATATATATATATATATATATATCGTTTTGAAACTATAAAAAGCATTTAGTTCATTTTTAATATGTTTTAACGCAGTAAAATCAAATTTTGAAAAATACAAACGAATTTAATTTAATGGCTTTGGATGTGAAAACGGATTTAAAGAAAAAAAAAAAAAAAAAGTAGAATATTGTACAATAAGATAAAGTTTGGTTGCCGGCGATGGTTAAGTGTTGCGTCCCCTTAATTAACACTTTTCTTTTTCCAGTTATAATAATAGCCAATGAGATATAACTTACCTTTTATTTATTTATTTTTATTTTTTTATTTATTTATTTATTTTTTTTTTTTTGTAACGCATGTTTGGCTATCTTAAAGCATACAAGTTACTGACATTTGAAACCCTAGAGAGAAGGGGGAAAAAAATCCCAAATCAATCTTATGGGACAAAATAAAAATAATGATTCCTTCAACAATACCCCCATCCGTAATCTTTGAACTATGTTGATATAAAACAATAACCATTTGTTATCTCGATGCGAGGCTCTTTGTGATGTCTAACGCACAGCCCATCATTTTTAGGAGTCTCTCTTTTGGAACTTCCAAAAGCATGCGTAAATCACGAACTTACGACACTGGAAACACTAATTCTCTCTTCACCATCTTTTACGATTGTGGACATAATCCTTTTCAATATGGATTAACCCGTTTTTCTTCCCGTCCAGCGCTTTTAACAGAGCTGTCAAATCAATCGATACACGATTCTTCTTCTTCTTCACTGAAGATTAAAAAAAAGAAAGAAAGAAAGGGGAAAAAAAAAAATACATATATATATATATATATTCAAGCGTGTCAGAAAACCCTAAAATTAAAACACAAAACTTCCATTATGCTCGCTGTTATAATGTCCTGGCTTCGGAATAGGAAAGAACCACTAATGATGGAATGTTCGCCCAAATGATCCGCTATTTCCTTATTTTATGGAGCATTCAAATAACTCTGTATTTTTTTTTTTTTTTTTTAATTCCATCCTTTCCGTTCGACTGTTTTTACGAGTGACTTCTAATCGATGGATAGAATTTCATGGACGGTCTTAAGACGTAAATTGCACTCTAGGTGCAATTTTATATCTTGACGATAAGAGATAAAACTTTCCGGCTCTCGCTTCTTCTATCGGCTCAAATTCATTTTGACCTTACATACTAGTATTTTTTCCCGCTTTTCATCTTTCTTTTCATAAATTAGGGGAAAATAATAATAATAAAGAAAAGGGAGGTGGAAGAAAATTGAAAAGGATTTCACAAGCATACATTCCCTTATATACATAAAAATGATCCGACTGGCGTTAGTGCAGGGTGCACATACATCATATCTGCTTATGAAATAAAAATAAGAGTGGATGAATGGTAGAAATAACTTCGCTTTTGAATATGTTATTCCGCGCAGCCTTCTTCACTGTTTGATCTCAAACTTAATACGAGTAATTACAGCCATTTCTCGGTACAGTGGTTTTATCACACATTAAAACGAAATCGATTATTTATATATATAGCAAGAGAGAGTGAGATATGAAAAATAAGAAATTTAAATTCTGACATCTATTCTTTGATTCTTATTGTTAATCATTGATCAGAAACTAAATTTGGAGTGTCGATCATTTTTTGCACACTGAAGGTCATTAGACCGAGACCTACCACCAAATGGCAGAAATTGTCAGTTTTATAATGAATTTTTCAATTAAGATAATAGCTATGCAAAATGAAATACCAAAAAATAATACTGTTTTGTTCAACAAAAGTTTCTGTATACATATGGTTAAGACTGCACATCAGTGAAATTCCCCCATTTTTTACCCTTCCCGTGTTTGTTGCTTCCTTTTATAAGGATATCTCATTCAAAATGAAATTTTTCGGATTCTGTTTTTTAAATATTACTCTTTGAATATGTCACCTTTTAACTTGGTGAACTTTCTTTACTTTCTTTTGAAAAAAATTAATTTAAATATTTTATTTCATTAAATAAATTTAGGACTAAGTTTCGATCTGTAAATGAAATATTTAATTTATTTATTTATTTTTTTTTTTTTTTCAAAAAAATTGCTCACTAAGCTAAAGGACGACATATTCAAAGAGTTATATTATTAAAAAAAAAAAAAAAAAAAAAAAGAATTAAAAAAACTGCATTTTTAAATGAGATACTCTTATCCAATTGAATTTTCATCGCTTTGCTTTAAACATAGGAAAAAAGAAAGAATCTGACAACTCCACACCACCCTTAAATAGGAACATTGCTCAAGATAGTTACAATAAAATACATACACCCCGCGACTAAAAGATAGGTACAAAGGGTTTTTTCTTTGATTTTTCTTAAAATAACATTATCTAAATTGTGCTTATCATTTATTATTATCATAAAATAACACTATTCCCGGACCAATTTTTGTTTTAAGACTAATTTAGAAAAGTTTTAAGACTAAAATTTTTCTATTATAAGACTACACATCGAGACAAAAAAATAGGAACAAAGGGTTTTTTTTTATTTTTTATTTTTGTATATGATTATTTTGAATATGAATATTTTGAATAGGATTCAAATATTTAATATGATTTTGATATGATAATATTTTGTTGTGATAATAAATGATCAGCACAATTTAGATAATGTTATTTTATGAAAAATTAAAAAAAAAAAAAAAAAAAAAAAAAAAAAAAACTCTTTGTTCCTATCATTTTGTCGCGGAGTGTAGTCTTAAATTTGAAAAACTTTAGTCTTAAAACTTTTCTAAATTTGTCTTAAAACAAAAATTAGTCCGGGAATAGTGTTATTTTATAAAAATCAAAGAAAAAACCCTTTGTACCCATCTTTTTGTCGCGGGGTGTATATTTTTTATGTGTTTTTCTCCACAAATAAAATATAACTCAATTTATAAACGTTAAATGGAAAAAAAGGTTTTATATGAAACCTACTTCAGAGTTGCCGGCAATGGTGTCAAGTCCCCTTAAAGGGGAAAAAAATGCTCGCAATAAAAAATGTTTTTTCTTTATTTATTTTTTATGTTAACATATTTATTTTTCATGATACAATATTTTTAGACCATTTTAAACAGCTGTTATTGTATATATAGAGAAAGAGATATATAATTGAAGTAACACCATGTTATTCGATTAAATTTAATTAAAGTTCCACATTTATGTAGTTTTATACATTTAAAATAATAATAATCGTCCCCTTTTTATCAGAAAATTCTACAAAAAAATAATGCAAAGCTTTTTGCAGTTCCTTTTATCTGTTAGAAATATATCTATCTCAACTGCGCGGCATGACATCTAGAAACTTTTATCCATCAGAAGAACCATATTTTATAGATATCATATGACAATCCGACTTTTTTTTTTTTTAACGGTAAGCTATTTTTATGCCGCATTGAAAATAAAAATTTATATCTGAAGAGATGGGAGAGACAATCGGCGATGCAGTAAAAGGATAGCGTATCTATATCCATACGGCGACGCCATCAAGAGTAATGCAGAAGACTTATTTCATGAAATTTTAATGTCGGACGTGTTTCAAAACTATTTCTACCTCGGTGATTGAAATAATCGCTTCTGTTTTGGAATTTTTCTATTCGAAATTTGCTGCAATCACTACTGTATCATTAACAGTCGTGTAATGAAATGGTGTTCAAATGATAAATTATTCTAAGTTACATTTTAACGTTTGGTGGGTGATAAATGAATTCTTAACTCATATTCTGAACACCGTGAAATGATAATTAATAAAAGTAGAGTAATTTAACAACATAATTTTTAAAAAACTATGCTTCGCAGTTCAAGTAAGCTGTTACATTATTTTTTCTTATAGTAGTAATTTTACATACTTTTACCAAATATTTAATCAATGTGTTTATATATATATACGGGATATTTTAACTTTT
This sequence comes from Salticus scenicus, assembly GCA_963930645.1. NCBI lineage: Eukaryota > Metazoa > Arthropoda > Arachnida > Araneae > Salticidae > Salticus > Salticus scenicus. The sequence goes on from OZ005659.1 coordinate 39,642,759, forward strand.
AAAGCTTTTCGTCAGTGAGCGTCAAAGCACATAACCTATAGAGAAATATGCTCCGACATTATTCATCCCATAATACATACTTTTACATTTTCTTTTCAAGGTCGAAATATTCCTGATATTAAATCTGTACTGATAAGTATAAAGGATTTAAGTCCAAAAATATCGATTTTGAGTTAAGTACATAGTCAGACTCAGAAACAAATTCTCTATCGATTGGTATAAAACATTTAAATCCATGTCATTTAGTCTTTGAGAAAATCCATTGGTAAAAAAAGATTCAAATCAAAAATTTAGCATTAATCTTTGGTATAAAATATTTAATTCAATCTTTTCCCTTTATTAAATGAAGATTGACATTCACTGAATGGTATAAAGCGTATAAACCAACATAATCCCTTTTTCCTAATCGATTCTGCTCATTACTTTTTAGTTAGTTTAACTTTATTTTTCGTCTCCTGAAAAATCAAGAATATGGACTTAAATCCTTTATACTTATCAGTACAGAAATAAGTTCTTGTTTTTCAAAAACTAATTTTTCCCCCTAATTTTTCAGCTTGTGATTTTATATATAAAATATATATATATATTTAAAAAAAGATTTTTTTTTCCCTTCAAATTATTTTGATTTTTTTTTTCTTTTGTAATTAAAAAAAAAAGAAAAAGAAAGAAAGGCTTCTATTTTTGAAAATCAAGCCATCATGAAGATTAAATTATTTTGCTAATTTTTCGAAGCAATATTGGTAGAATTTATTTATTGTTTTTTTTTTTTTTTTTTTTTTTTTTTTTATGAATTTTTAATTTGGTGTCTCCAATTGGGTACATTGGCCGGTAAAAGGTTAATTTAAATTCTCATTTAATATAACGAAGAAAAAAAGAAGTAATAATAAACATGATTTAATGCCAAGCAAAATTTATCGGGCGCGTACGTAATAATAATCAACATTAAACAATACCCCTCCACTATATTTAATGATAGTTACAACCTTCACATTTGCATATCGCAGGAACTAATGAAGCAGTAAAAACATTTTTAACTCTTTTTTTTTTCCCCTTTCTTTTCTCCTTCACTCTCTACTTTTAAATAAAGTTAGATTAAATCAAGTTTATACACGATGTTCTCCCAGTGTTTGCATAGGCTTCTAAGTCCGAAGGAGTTTTAAGCAAACAGTAAAAATGAAAGATTTAAAAATTGAAATCGTGTCTGCTTTCGAATTAAAAAAGAAAAGAAAAAGAAATCCTTTCTCCAGATTAACATATTGACCGAGAACCAAGTTTATTAAGCTGTAGAAAGAGTAAATCAGAGCTAGTTGTGTTTATGCATGACAGCTCAAACGGCAGAAATTTAGCATTTACATAGCTCAAATGTACCTCCAGAGCAGTTATTATTGAAGATAAATAACTTTACTATTACAGAAAAAAATTGGTGTATAACTTCATAATCAATCATAAAATGAAAGCTTCCTTCATGCCAGCGAAAACGAATCTCTCTTGTAATTACATGTTTCTTCCATTTTACTAAAAGTAACCAGATATAAAGTTTTATCTTGTTTTTATCTTTTTCTTTTATTGTGTTTGCATGTACCGTGAATTTCATTTTCGTGGATTTCGATTGACGATATCTGAGCGTTTTTTCAAATTCCACAGTGAATTTTGTTTCTCTAATTGAACTTACAACCACATTTCTTATTTTTCTTGCTAGTTATTTCTTTGTGAAAATAAATTATATTTCAAATAATTATTAAATAATTCAGCTTAATCGGAATTTTTAAGAAAACAGTAAAGAAAAGTAATGTAGAGTGTCATTATAATAATAGTAATAATAACTGAAATATTTTTAACAAGTGCTCAGGGGAAGAGAGGAGAATTATAGTAAGCCTACTATCTAGAGAGAAAGTTACAAAAGTATTTCCAAAGACCATAATATTAAATAATTGAATAAATAACTAAAGTAACAGGAAAATTGTCGGGCAAAACATAAAACAAAATCAGTGATTATTTCATGAAGCAAACAAAACTTATCAAATTAATTAATATTTGTTTACCTTTTAAGTCTGAAAGTAATTGTATCACGGTATTTACATTTAAATGAAAATTAAATTGTTATGAAGTAGAACTTGATATGTCGGTTGAGATGGAATCATTAAAAATTTGCTCTCATGCAGGCGCTACCAAAAGCATTTCTTGGAAACTTCATTAATTTCTATCAATTATTCTCTGCCATTGTATAATAATAGGATTAATTAATAGCTGATATTATTTTACACCGATGATGTATGGAAAGTGAAGGTTTAAAGTCAAACATAAACTTTAGTCTTCTGGACTGACAAAGAATTGCAATTGAGAAGAGATTAGGCATTCGTTGTGCAACTACGAGGTGCGAAAAATTAAAGTTATTAAAATTTCTTCTTGTCTGTGACATTGAACTCGATTCACTTTCTCTGGTCACGACAAATTAGAAATCGTATAGCAGAAGTCGACGCCTCTGAGTTCTGCTTGCATGCGGCCGGAATACCTGACACGACGGGCAACTCATTTGGAAAAGCATTAAAGAGCTGTTCCCCTCATTAATTTCGAAATGCTGTCAGTCGTTTGCTTTGGAGATGATGCCATGACACAGGAAATGAATTCAAGAAATCGACTTCTATATCCCGCGGTTGAATGATTTCTCGAGGAGGGAGAAAAGCATACGCTCAGTATATGTCCATAATGAATTCGACGATTCCTGAATCTGATGAAGCGTTGTTTTGGCCGTATGGCAATTAAACTTTTAATATTAGTTCTCAGTCTTCATAAATAAAGAAAATAATTATAATTGCTGCGCGCATAAGGAGCGACAGATGGTCAAAAGCATGGGCGGATCAAACGAGTCCTGTGAAAGAGCATGTAAATCAAACAGGTTAATTTACGGTTTACGGAAGATTCTGTAAAATATTCAGAAGCATAAAAAGGTTTTTTCCGTTATCTTTTATTAAGTGGTCTGAAAAGCAGAGAATGTCTAATTCATTTCAACTTTTAATTCATTTATGACCTCGGCCAACATTTCGAAAATACGTACTTATAAAAAAAACTGTCTTTATTCATGAAAAGTAAAACACCACTGCATTTACATAAAGAATTAAGAGCTAATACATTTCTTATATGTCGGACATTCGTCCCATTTTCTTTTAAGTGCTTGCATGGCACACATTAATCACGTGGCTTTGTGAGGTGTGTGACATAAGATTGTAATTACAAAAATTTAAAAAGAAGCATTATTGACTTTTCTTTTAATTATTAATTGGGGTCGATCCAGGTTTTAACTTTTGGGTCCCCTTTTTGTGGAAAAAAAAAAAAAAAAAAAAAGGTGAATTTTTTACTTATTGTTGTGAAAATAATAATAATACATATTGTGTAAAACCTTTCATTTTATAGAGTTCAATAAGTGTACCTATAGAGTTTTTTTTTTTTTTTTTTAACCACTTAATTAAAATATTACTGAAAACATGAAAACATTTTATCAAAGGATCATTTTTATAAAACAAAATCTTGTGAAGAGCACATTTTTTAAATTTGAATTTTGTGAAGGGGCAGCAAAAGGGACCCAATTTTTGCCTGGATTCGACCCCCGCTTATGCTATTGTCAAGTGCTTCAAAAAAATTTTTTATATCGTTTGTCTACCCTACGGGCTTAAATCTGGAAGAGGGTAGTTGATTTTCTAAGTTAAATAAATATGGGGAAGAGGGGGGGATAAATAAAAATTCGTAAAAAAAAAAAAAAAATGTAAAGGTTTAAACGCGAAAATAATAATGATAATAATAAATAAATAAATCTGTTTAAAAAAAAATGCACATTTGGCTACTAAAAATATTTATAAAACCATTGCTCAAATTTATGATTTTTTTTTTTTTTTTAACCTTAACAAATTCAAGGAAATTTCAAGCACACATAAAATGAGTAAGAAATCGAATATTAATTCATCCAATAAAATTATTTAAATTTCTGTAACGTCAAAGGCATTTTGATGTACACAAATCAGAATTTGCAAATACGCTAGTCTTCCTCAATCAATTTTACATAGCAAAATAAATAAAAGATTTTCTGGCACAACACACAGCATACTAATTTCAAATCACTTTATGAAGCTCAGAGAAATTTCACGGCTGACGGAAAATCTATTGGAGTTTTCTGCATATAAAGTGAAAAAAAAGGCCGAAGTTCACACAAAACACTTCATTAAAATTTAGAAAAGCATGCGCCTGATTAAAAAAAAAAAAAAAAAAAAAAAATCCGCAGCTAGTTAAAAGTTTTATTTCAATTATCCATGATCTTTTGAGTCGGAAAAAATTAGTTTTAAAACGCCATTTGTTATCTACATTTCTGTTTTCATCAATTTTGAAGATAATGCGAGTATGAAATCAAATTCCCTCGAATTTCGGATTTTTTTTCCCCCCACTTTCTTTAACAAGCAAATAAAATTAATGAATATGTATTTTTCAAAAGATTATTTATACGGACTAAAATTAAATTTTTAATGAAATTACATAAATTATATTACTGGATGGCTAAAAAAAAATTACAGGGTCACTTTAATGTTTAAATTTGCTTATAATTGTTTCTTCTTTAGTTCAAGATTTAGAGTCTAGACAATTTGTAGCATTTGAACAAAAAAATAACAGATAAACTTTGTTTTCAAAACCAACGCTCAATTACGTATTTAACAGTACATAATGCACATTTTCTCCCCGACATTTTAAAGGCAGTGCACAACATACAATGATTGCTTTATAAAACGTATCTGATTTTACAAAGCTACAGCACGCAGATCTCACGACAAAAGGAAATGTAAAAATAGTAACGTTTACAGTTTGTGCACTTGCAAATACAGTCGAACCTCGTTAACGTGAATTACTTTTAACATGAACTGTTTCCACAATCCCCGTCAAAATGAAGATTAGTTTAGTTATATGAAGATTAGCTACTGATAACATGAACACATTTTTTATCCCCCTTGAGATTCATGTTAACGAGGTTCGACTGTAATATGCTCACATACTCTTGCTTTTATCTTATATCTTAATCTGGATAAATACTTTTGCTTCCAATTACTGTTTAATTTCAATAATTGTTTATTAAAAGAATTTTGAAACTAATTGATAAGCATTGGGTTTATTACATAATAACAATGGCGTGTACGCGTGTATGAGTAACTTATTAGTGGTATTGATATATATTTTAACAGTGTGGCTAACATTTGAACTTTTCCGAATTTTTTGACTTTCCCTGATTATTTCTCCCTGACTTCTACTGTATTTTTCCCATGAAAATTTCATAACATTTGAAAACAACTTAAAGATTTAGAATAGCAAGCTTCCAACAACGGCTTATTTCCACAAATTTTGTCAAAATTCCTTGAATTTTCCAGATTTGCTAAATTTCTAGACTTTTCCCGAGCACTAGCCACCTGTTTTAAAACGAAGTTTCAAAAAGTGAGAACAGCATCCATGGCAGAAACTTAAACTTTAATCGCATAGAATTTCAATTAAGCGGGGAGGGGGGGGGGCATCATACATACATAAGAGCGGTAAATTAATTCAAAGATTTTATTATTATTTCATTACTGTTATTCATAAACAGGATTTTACAGTTCACGATTTTCTGCCTTTAAATTTAACATGCTGTGCTTTATACGTATATAATATGTATTTCGTTTCTACCATTCAGTTACGGGTAGATTTTTCAATGACTTGATCTAATATGCATTGTTTGTAAATTTCGGAAGTGAGTGACTATTTTGGAAGCAAGATTCTGAGCTCATTTATTTTACTTGTGCATCCGTGTTTTAGTCATAACGTCGTCTGTATTTTCACTAAAATCAATATCAATTATTAAAGACGGGTTTATAAAAACTGGGAAGAAAAAAAAAGTGCTGCTTCGAAGCAACACCTCATGAGATTCAGTGCTTTTATAGCTTGATAAGAAGCACGTAAGTAGAACGTATTAAGATTATGGAGCTAGAGAAAATGGTGTTCTCGTAAATTTGCATGTGTATCTCTCTACTACATTTTTTTAATTAGTAACGCTGAATTTGCTTCACACTTTTTTCTTAAACAATCGCATTTCCATAAAAACGGGTGATTCTAAGTCAAACAAAATTTTCTGAACTACACATCAATTTTTGTGTAACTCTATTCCATGCATACTTGTATTTTCTCTATACATTATATATGTTTGAACATACATACACATACATATTTAATTTATGTTTTTCTTGATTTTGAATACGAGCTTATTGCTATAGATGAAAATGTTTTATCACATATTAGAAGAGGATTTTTTTTTTTTTTTTCCCAATAAAATATCGAAAACATTCAAAATATCTTTCTCTCTTTTCTGAAAAGACAATTTCAAACATTTTGGCATTTTTTTATTCGAATCCCGTACATGAAGATTCCAAGCGATATAATGTTTCATAGTAATAACTTGGCGATAGAATACAAAGACCTGATTTCTGACATTAAATGCCAAATAGTATATAAAATAAACTACTTGTAAAATAATAAAAATTTTAATAAAAACTACTTGTAAATTTGGAATATTTATCATTATTATTTATTTGCCTTTTCCTTTTCTTTTCCTTCCTCTCCTTAAAGAAAAAAATCCATATATTTTATATTTATTAGGATTTGTTAGTGACGTATTTAAATCTAAAAGTCCTGTTGAATCATTTTAATAGATACTTCTAAGAATCATTAGTGATTAAAAATGCTTATATTATATGTAGTGACAATTTTAGAAATATATTCTTAATAGGCCTGATTTTTAAAGCTATTCAAGCTGATTTAGTATAGCAAGTCTAGTAAAACAATTGATTTAACGCCATACAAACTTATACACCTTAAATATTTGTTATTATTATTTTCAAAAAAAAAAAAAAAAGCATAAAGCACAGTTTTTATTGTAGAAAATGTTTCAATTTGAAAAAAGACGGACTAAGATAGATTGCTTTTTCCAAAATTTCAAATTGTACTGTGCATTTCATTATGTATATAATTTATATTGTATTTTATATGTTATTTGAAAATTCTTAGTAAATTACATATTAGTACAATGTTTTTATTATTATTATTTTTTTGAAATATCCTTTATATATTTGTATTCCGTTAGAAAAATAACTTTATTAAAAAAAAAAAAAAAAGCATCAGAAATATATAGCAACAGAAAGAGGCACTAAAATTGAGACGAAAGTTCAAATAATACTTCATATTTAATAATATAACTTCGGCGGTAAATATCTTAAATTAAAAAACAAGCCGGGAACAGTTGTTTCTGGTCAAAATAATAGCACGATCCTTTATCAAATGAAAAATTAGGTACGAATGCATCATTAAAGCAAGCAGCAACTGTGTACTCGTGTTTACTAAGAAATTTAAAGTGATTCTGCATTTGGCTTCCTCTGGCGCATCGTTCGTAAAATTTCGTAATAACACTGCTATCTACGGAAAAGACAAGAACTAAAAGTTTAAAAACCAAGTAGAGCAAGGAAAAAACATTGAAAAATAAATAAATAATAAATACAAATTAGTAATTAAAAAAAAAAAAATGCAATAAATTTTTTGCATAAAATAAAATAAAATGTGTGGCTTTAGTTCGAAACTAATGAACTGTTGAAAAGTTAATGCAGCACTGAATTTTTACTCAGGTAAATTTAGAAGATATATACTATAGAACAGGAGTAGCCTGGAAATTTATTCATAAGATCGATTTTTTAACTATGAAAAGGAATCGTGATCTATTTCTAAATTATTAGTATAACTACATAAAGTGTATGAAACTCCTTAAAATCGATACCAAATTAACTTTAAAAAGGAAATTTAAATGAAACCATTTTTGCGATATTAACGTTTATTAAACTAATTTCAAGTCAAATGAAATATATATGCAATGAATATATATATATATATATATATGAATGCAAAATAAGCGATTTCAAATATTTGCCAAAGCGTTCAGCCATATGTACACTTCCGATAAAAATGAAGCAAAATAATAAATTGTGATAACAAAAATTTGTCAGACTGGGATAAAAAAAAAATATATATCCAGGTTTTAGAAATTTCGATTTTTTTTAAATTAAGTCAAATTATCGAATTCATATATAAATTTAAGTATAACTTTTTCAAACAAAACGTTAAATTTTAGAAGCAACAGATTTCATATTTAGATTTTTATTTAAAAAAAAAAAAAAGTATTCTATCTTTTCGTTAATTATTATTAGAATTGTGATGCTTTTGTAAATGATCACCACTTTCGAAAATAACGAGTTTTTATGTCCAGTCGTTCATGATCGACCAAACATATTTCGCGGTCCATTTATTAACTATTTCTGCTACATGAAATCCAATTTGATACATTAACATCTCCCTGAAAGCTATTTTCTTTCCTTTTTCAAATATGGTCTCAGGAAGACCCCTTTCTTCCTTAATCAAAAATTAATGACTTATTAAGGAAACACGGGCGATCAATGAAGTCAGCGAATGATGTGCGATGCATTTTGAATACATTTAACTTCGTAAGAGTTGCACCAGACTGAACCATCGAGACCACATGTAATTAGCAGTGTAAGAGTCGATGCACTCACAGCCACTATCTTTCTTTCAACTTGCCGGCGTTGCACTAACTTCTTAAAGAAAGTATTATTAGAGAGCTACCGGTCGCGAGACTTGTATGGACGTACGTCATTAATCTGGAAAATAGTGAAGCTGCCCACGAATTCAAGACAAAGGAGACGCTGTACATGATTAAAAGGCATAGTTTTAAGGCTAGTTTATTCATTAAATTTCTGATAGTGTACGCACGGAAATGATTTACTAAAACTGCATTCAGATAACTATTGGTGATTAAATGTCCATACCAAATAATAAACAAGTCCTTCCGGCACAGTAGGAAGATTAGCTCGATTTCTTTTTCCTTAATAAGTGGCCACCATTTTGAAACAATATGGCGGATAAAATTTATTAATAAATTTGGCTGATACGTTGATAGGGACCTTGTACATACGGAGTTTTAAGTAAATCGATTCCTAAATGCGTTTTTAATGTGGATTAGAAATTTTTAAGTGTCCGACACTTGGAAACAAGAAGGTGGATCAAGTTGGCCAACGAAAATATTAAACATATTTCTAAGATAGTTCAGCAATCTGAATTTGGTTCTGATTAATTCTGAATTTCATAAGTTACCGTAATGACAAATTTTCAGGTGGCAGCCATTTTAAAATAAGATGGCGAATCAAGTTAATTAAGAAGTTTGGTTCATACCTACCCTGATATGGGCTATATATACGTCAGTTTTAATCAAATCTGTTCTTAATGTTATGAAGATGTGGGTTTGAAATTTTCAAGTGGTTGCCACTTGGAAACAAAATAACGGATCACGTTGCCTAGTAAATTTACCCAAGATATGTCTAAGATAAATCCACTGTCCAACTCTGATTCTAATTGATCTAATATTTCGGAAGTTACAATGATGATACATTTTCATGAATAACATTTATGATGTCAACTAGATAAAGTGAATAGCGAGGTAATGTCTAGCTATAGGTCAACTCACACTAAGTTCAGGAACAACGACGTTGGTGAAGGATTTTTCTTTTTTCAATTCAATATCCTTCTACAATAGTATCCGAATCGTAAATTGAAATAATATCGTAATCGTTATTGTTATTGTACTAGTTTTTTTTTTTTTTTTTTTTTTTCTAACTTAAGTATATCATCCTACGACAAGAAATCAATACTTTTGATTTGTAATTTTATAGTCTACATTCGTTATTTATCATTTCGGATGAATTTCTTTTACTTTCTCTTTATGCAAGTATGATAAAAAAAAAATCTCAAATGCCTCACTCAAGATTAATAAAAAAAATCTCAAATGTCTCACTCAAGATTATTTGGAAGCCGTTCGGTAAAAAAGTAAAAACTTGTGCTTTCAACAATTGATGCATATTAAATTCTAGTTCATACAGAAACATAGTATTGAAAAGAAAAGTTGCCATTTCAATCTTCTGAAATCCAGTTCCATGCCGACAGAAACTTTAACGAAATCTAATAATATCTCACAGCTTTATGAGAAAATGGAATTAAGGAAAATGGAGATTTTAAAACCCTTTACCGCACATTAACTTCTTCAAGCCCGCAAATAGCGTCTATGCCAATTACCTTTAACTTCCCGTTCATGTAGTAAAATAAAGAGTACAAAGCATGTCTTGTGCGAGCTCCCCGTGTGCATTCCTTGAAACAAACTAGTGATAATAGCATTTCCATTCTGCTTGCAATTAATTTTCCCGCCCACTATAATCTTCCGCTAGACCCGCATCCTATCACTTGATCAAATTAACTAACATAATTAGTTTTCGACGACTTCATTCCATTAAGTGATGAATTCGGGAGGCCGTTGAGACTAATTGTCTTCATCATTCTTATGTTCTTGAATCTAAACAGGCAAATCCAGTTAAGAAAATAGAAGTTATATGCGACTATTTTTAAATGTGTAGAAAGATTCCAGAAGTTAAATACTAATTTAATTTGAAGCAAGCATCACAAGATTTGGTGAACGGTCTTTTCCCCGCGGGGTGCTGCCCCAGCAAATGCCTTCCTGCGACTTTTCATTCCATACAACAGATTTGTACGGGCAAATGTATGCAGAATCTCAATTAATCTCAAATCCTGGCATATAATTCCACAGCGTTCCTGGGCTGAAAATGAATTAACAAGCATACCAACGTGCATTCATGCCAGTTTATGTAGAGGTAAAACATTTCAGACGCAAACGGATGTTACGTTTCAAGATTTACTTTTCAGACTGCTTTATAAACTTGTCACAAAAACAAAAGTAGATGTTAAATATGGTAACGCAATTTATTGTAATTCGTAGTAAGTTATTATAATAATAATTATTAGTCACATAAAATAGATTCGCAGTAACTGGAATAATAATAATAAAAACAAATTTAGTTAGATTTTGATACAAAATTAGGAACTAAATATTTTTTTATCTGGAATCATTTGGCTGAAATAGCTCCTGTGCTATATTGGAACGCCTTTACACTGTTCCTCCAAATATTTACTCCCCCCTCTCCCAACAATAAATAAATAAATGATAAATTATGTTTGGAAAATAATGAAATAAATAAGTTCTGTTTTAATTGCATTTGAGTAATTCATTATTATGCACTTATTTGAAAAGTAAACTCAATATTTAAAGACATTCGAAAAGGGGAAATGAAAAATATAAAGTAGTAACCATTTCTGTTCTAAATGGAGGGAAGAGAAAAATTCGTAACTTTTATATTAAGGGTGGAATATAGATTCTTCAATATGAACTACACTACATCTCAATATTTAAAGTTAGTAGAGCAAGTAACACATCACATTACATGGAAGACGGGGGAAAAAAAAATAATAAATAACTAATGTGCTTTTATTCACTTTATCTTCAGAAATGTGAAAAAATGTGTTTTTCAATAATTTTAACAATATAAAATTGCATTAACTTATAAAATAATATGCCACAAGGAAAGGGTTTTATTTCATTTAAAATAGTTTGTGTAATTAACCCGCTATTCATCAAATAAACAGCTAAAATTATCCTTACATTTAAATACGTCTACGCTAATTTAACAAATCCACAAAAATAACAATAAACAGTCGAATTTAACAAAGATTTCAAAGAGTTCTCAGACATGTAAAAAAAAAAAACAAGATTTTGAGGAAGAAAGCAAAAAATAATAGAAAAGGAAAAGCAATGGGACAATATAAAAAAAATAGCAAACAAATTAAACAGATAAAAAAATAAATAAATAAAAATCTCTAAAGGTTTTAAAAGAAAGCTTAAAATAGCGAAACCAAAGTTTTTGTTGTCGCACCTTCATTTAAGTATGTACAAAACGGTTCCATTGTTTAAAATGCGTGAGTATAATGAATTTCAAGAAGCATTTGCAAAGAAAAAAAATCTCTTTATTTTGTGATCCAATATTTGAAAATAATTTTCCCTCTACACATTCAGAAATCTATTTGCGTAGCAACTCAACAGACAAACGAGAAGCTGTGAAAAAATAAGTAACAAGTGGTCTGATGACAATGCAATGACAGCAATAAGAGAAAACTGGAAGATGAAATAAAAAAGATATAAAATATCATTTCTATTTCGAGACTATGGAGTAGTAAGCGTGGAAGGTGCGACATATCTTATGAAGCTATGTTAACATATTTTTTTCTTCCATATTTAAATTGTGATTTATTTTTTCTCCTATTTAAGCATATTTGCTCCGTTCAAGTAAAGGAAAAAAAAAAAATAAATATATAAAAATAGGTGTTTTTGATATGTACTGAATATGAACGAAAACATGTAGTGCATTAAATCATATAAAATAATTCTTAAATTACATAAGAGATGCGCAAAATAATTGCAAAATCTCTTTTTTAAAAAAGATGGCGCGGGGGTATTTATTAAAATAGGATTGCGGTTATAAAAAATTTCGGACTGGATCAGCTAATCGAAATGTATATTTAGATTTAGAAAATTTCTTTTATTTTCTTTTTTGTATCAGTATTTCAAGTAGTGTTTCTTTCAGGTATTATTCTGGAAAGGGTGGGGTAAAATATTGAAACTTTTCAATAATGCACTACAATTTGTACGCAATGGGGGGGGGGGGTATTTATTATAAACACAGAGGTATTAACTAATTGTTTGGGTGCGCATGCTATTTTGTCAAAAATCGGGGACATTTATTATTTGGAAATATTTTTATGTACATTTTATTTTAATGGGTCATATAAATAAATAAATAAAAAATCCAACTGATTTAAAGAAAAAAAATGTAAATTAAATGTGATTATTAATTTTTTATGAGCATACACTGTAAAAAATATGTCTTATTTGCTGCAAAAAACTCTCTGTAATTTGAGAAAATACGCGTAATTTATGAAAAAATTACGTTGTCAGAACGTATTTTATTACTGAGAATTTCTGGCAGCAAATAGGACATATTCTTTACAGTGTAGAAGAAATTCACATATGCCTTTTATTCCTGCCCACAATCAACATTTTCAACTCCTGCAAAAGGATGCCGACTCGAACCCGGCAGGTAAATTTTAAATCAGCCCCAAATCCGATCTGAATCCGACAAAAAAAAAAAGAAAAAAAAAAAATAATAATAATAATAATCGATCCGCCCCCTACCCGAACCTGATTTCTTTATACCCGAATCGAAGCCTGACTTCTTTTCCCTCTTCTTCTTTTCAAAAATTTCTTTAAAAAATGTGCAAGAGAAAAAATATTAATTATCAGTTTAAGTTCACAGTTTATTTCAAAGGAATGTGAGTAGTCAAAATAGATGAACCACACATCTAGTTATTGTCGGAAAGGGAGCCTGTTTTCCACAGCTTATATTCTAAATAGTAATACTTATTTTTATTTATTTATTTTTTGTTAATTGTTTCAATCGGATATGGATGTTATATATATATATATTACTATAATAATTTGGGTAAGCGTACATTCATTATGGGTATATATAGCAAACAAATTTCTGATTATTGGAATTCTTTTGAAAGGTGTTCTAAAGTGAACTCCACTCGTTGAAAACAAGCCCAATTCGACCCGCAGTAAAAAAAAAAAAAATCCAGCAAACCAGACCCACTCGAAAAATAAATCAGTCAACCCGACCGAACGCAAGAGGAAAAAAAAAAAAATAATAATAATAGCGGACCCGATCCGATGCAGGACTCTCTGTGCCACATACATTGTTTGGTTGTTTTTTAAATAAGGGCTTTCAAATTTACCGAAAAGGTTTGAGAAAATAATTCTTCTCCTTTTTTATGACTGTTGAATCATAATAAAAATCCAAGAATAACACCAGTAAAACGCCTTTCTGAACCTTGGAACATCCATTATCGAAATAGACTAAACAAGATGAAGAAATAAGGAAAGCGGTTTTTCCCATAGCCCATATGGTCCATGCGATGCTTCGGCGATGAAACAGCTTTATAAACACAGTTGTGATTTATGTTTTGGTTGCGTAGACCTAAGAAAAATATATATGTCAACCTCTACTAAATTCTCATTAATGCGTATACATCTACATCGTTATTCATCACCAGGCCTGGGATCGTCGTGTAATCTTGACTTAGCTATAGATATTGCACAAACTTTCTCTCCGCCAAATCTTATCCAACATAAACAACTGCTGTTCGTCATGTGACGCAGATAAACATCTCCAAAAACTTCTGTTGAACAAATAGATGTAACTTTTATCAATAAACTATTTTGGTCTGGTATAATTAAATTCTAATAAAAAAGCACCAGAAAACTGGCGTTGTGAAAAAAATTACTTTCAAACTTTGAATAAACGGCGAATAAAGTACGAAACAATTGTCGCGAGTTTATTGCATTTTATGGTGTTTATTCAAAGTTTGAAAGTAATATAATTAAATTCTGTTTTTCTCGTGCTGTTCTTTTAACAGGGGAAAAAAAGTTCAATTTATTTAGATTTTACAAATGTTTGAAAATGCAATCGAAACAGACTTGAATTTACACAAGCATATAAAAGTTTTAGGCATAAAAGGTGTTTAAAATGTAAAAAATATTCTATCCCATTATCGTTGTTTTAATCTTATGAAGACATACTTTCTCGTTTTAAGTTTTACTGCAGACAGGAAAATCTGAAAAGAAAAGATTTAGAAAACTTCTTCATATATTTCGAAGAAATACTACGGTGAAGATTCAATCGATGAAACTTGTTTACTCTTACATGTTATAACAGTTGATTAAGTGTACAGTTGCTAAGTTTCTCTACTTAAGTGGAAGATAGAGCACCACTATTTACGAATAATATTTCGTATCAATTTTCAAAGGTTGAATTTATTGGATGTTTGTATTAAAAACCAGTAGTTGTAATTATTCTGGGGAAAAAAGGTAAAAATTGTCAATTATAAGTATGGGTGAATTTGCAGTCGGAAACGTACATTTTCTTTATTTGTACATGATGTGTGTTGCAAAGCATTTTTTTATTCTTAACCTATATACCGCACTCCGGGAAGAAAAATGACACAACTCAAAAGAGAAAAACTAGAGAAATAATTACAAGATAAAAAGAACTTTTTATATACGATGTTTTTAAATTTTCTTTTGAATCATATAAACGCTACCAAAGGCAGCAGGAACCCGAAATAATTAGGTAAAAGTATTTTTAAAAATGCCTTGTCACCGTGTTCTGAGGTATTCTGAAAGTTTCAAATGTCTAGCTAGATGGGAAGTTATATGACTGTTGAATCATAAAGACGCTATCGCAGGCAACGGGAACCCGAGACAAGTGGCTAAAAATACTTAAATAAGGCATTGCTATCGTGTTTTGAGCTATTCTAAAAGTTTCAAATATCTAGTTAGGCCAGAAGTAGTTAAATAAATTTTCTGTTGAATCATATAAACGCTACCGAAGGCAGCGGGGACCCGAAACAGTTGGTTTAAAGTTAAAAAAAAAAAAAAAAAAAAAAAAAAAGCATTGTCACCGTGTTATGAGCTATTCTGAAAGTCTCAAATGTCTAGCTAGTCGCGAAGTTAGCTAAAAATCGATTGCAAGATTTGTACTGGATAAACAAGAATCGAAGTTAATAAAAACATGGTAAAAAATAGATAAAGCATCGACTGGAATTGATACAAAACTAATTCAACTGTCTTTCAGGTGAATAATTTTCGAGCTAAAGACTCTTTTCTTTGTGTGTGTGTACATTGAGTTACTTCACATATATTTTCCAATGCCGTAAACTCAACATTGTCATTTTCCTTGAAGGGATGCGTGATATATTGACCGTCTTAATATTTGAATTTCTATAAGCCCTGTTCGTCGTTAGTTACACTTCTTTCAATCAAATTATCTTTTTCTAAATTTTCCTCTCATTACTTCCAGATTATTTTTAGTAAAGATGCGGAAAAAAAATGTGCAAAGACAATAACTAGCTATTTTATAGGTAGTAAATGTCGAAATTACAAATGATTGTAGGACAATGATGGCGATCATACTTAATATGCTTTGCTATTATTTAGACAGATAAAAGATGCAACTGATGATATATTCCGTATAAATATATTATACGTTCTTTATTGATCGCTTTTTCCTTAGGCTGACTTCCTTACAAGTAATTCTCATCACCTCTTAATGACACTCCACAAAGGATATAAGCAGAGAATAAATGCCCTAAAAAATATTCGTATGGTGTTTATACTAAAACACTGCCGCACAAAAATTAAATTGTTTACAATTTTTTAAGTTTATATATTTCTTAATTTTGCGAATAAATCATTCCTACAGATTTTCAAAAAAGATTTTTTACTTTTTAATATTTTAATGAACTTAGCATATATTGTAATGCAATTATAGAAATTATTTTATTAATTTTAATTTACTAATAACTTAAAATTACAAAAGAATAAAATGATAAAATATTTAAATAAAAAATATATACTAAATTTAATGATCCAATCAACTCTTTAAAAGAGACGTTTTATTCTTACAAATACGCTAAATTAAGACAATTGTAATTACTTTACGCATATTTATTGCCATGCTTATTATCCAATCCCCCCCCCCCCCCCAATCCGTCTGCAAGAAAATGAGTTAAAACTATTCTACAACATAAATGTGTAACTATTTAAAATGTGTAGGGGGGAAAAAAATTGTTCCGGATAAAAAAGGGGCAGGGAAGAAAGAAATTTATTTTATAACTAGATTTTTACGTATACCAGCTTGATAGATAATAGTACAGCAGCCGCCATGAATCGACATAGCTACTATAATTCTACATACTTCGGCATTTTCATGCATAAAACGAAGATATGAAAGATTTTTAAAAAGATTTCCAGAAAAAGATATATATATATATATATATATAAACTGAAATTTCAGCAGTATAAGATCTTTCTAGTGATGAGAAACTAAAAAGAATTTCAGCAAAAAAATGGTACATCCACCATATCCGTAATACTATTTTGTAACATTAAAGATCAATGATGCAAGGTATATTACCTTTACCTCTGCCAAAAAACTCGATGACGGTCTGTTTGAAAGAAATACCCCTCTTCCCTCCTTTAAAACCTTGGCTATTTCTTGCTACAGTGGTCCTCAGAAAATATATTTTGTATATCTAAAATGATTTTCTCCATATCCTTTTTTTTTCCCTTTCCGAAAGTCGACCGTTCTTTCCATATCACTCACTGCGTCCTTTTTATCTAGATTTTTTAGATAGAGAAGGGTCTGCAAGTTTTTATTTATTTATTTATTTTACTAGGAGACATCTACAGTTTATTTTTAGAGAAAAACGCCAAAAGCGATATCAAAGCAAATTGAAAGAGTGACATTTTTTAGATGTGAGAAGAAAAACATTTTTCATAGATTCATTATAACTTGGAAGACAAAGTTACAAAATTCTTTTAGACACTTCAGTAATTGAACGGATTGCAAAATTAACTTAATTTTTTTTTCCTTATATTAGTTTAATAAGATGATGCACTTGAATTCTACACTATTAATTAATAATTAGGGTAGAACAAAAATCTCTAAAATGAAAAATACAGATAAAATATTTGAAAAATATTAGTGTTTTTATTATTATTATTATTATTATTCAGTAAGAAATAGTAATGAGCATTTTTTTTAAACAGTAACCTCAGTTTTTCTTTTCTTTTAATTTCTTTATTTTTTAAATAAATATAAACATAATCGGATTGTACTGCAATAATATTGATTGACTACAAAAATACGTCATCACATTATAAAAATACGTCTTAAGTACACCATATGCAAATTTCCATACAGGTCAGGGTTTCGGACCCGCCCATAAACCCCCAAAAAAACCATAGCAGAGAACTGCGGTTGAGACAAAATTTTTGAGTAAATACATGGAGGAGGGAGGGGGATGATAGGGAGAGAGAGGCAGTAGCTAATTCGACAAAAAATTCTAATGAAAACTATATCGCAATAGATTTTGAATTTTATGGGAAAATCGTTCGAACTAATAATCAGCGAGAAAAGAAAATAACCACTTTTTATTTTATTTTAATTCTATGTACGTTTAACGAAAGAGCCTTTTTAAAAGCTGCTTGCGAAAACAGTAATTTAAAAGGTCGGGAAAACATTAAAGTACACAAATCATTTCCTAAGCTAAGAATAAATACATAATGTTTAATCTACAGAATACAACATGAAGGTGAAATGACTGTTACTTGCAAACACACTAATCGATTTTTCACGCAACCATCACATTTACAAAGTTGTTTATTAACTTGAGTCACGCCGAATACATTGTAACTTTGTTTTTCATTCTAATGTTAGTGGACAGGATCATACAAACTAATATTTAAAAAGCATACGCTATAACAATCGGCAAGTAGTCGAAATGCTTTTAAAAGAGATATGTTGTAATATCCTTCATGCATAAATTATAGTATTTCTAGCAGCATATAAAAAATTTAAAATGGTTTCGCCGAGTACTGCTTTTTCCAAAATACATTTTATTTTTCCTTTTAAATAGTAAATGCAAATGCAATGTAGGAACAATTTTTATTAGTATTAACTCCTATTAAAATTTCTAGCAAAATGTATGTAGGTAGCTTATTTCAAAACTTCGACTTTGTATTGTTTAATAGGGCAACATTGGTTTTTATTTTATTTATTTTTCTTTTAGCTGAATAATAATAAACTGTTGCATTTTTTAAATGTACGTTCATACAAACATAAATAAAAACAAACGTCTCCGTGGACTCGCGAATTTTCGTTTTTGTCTCCAATAATAATGTCAATTTTTCAAATTTTGGACGTTTGATTTTCGGCGTAGCTTCTTCCTATACACTTTTTACTGATTTTTACTTTCCGAACATGCACACTAAGCAAGAAAAGTTGCGTAATCATGAAAAAAATTCGACTTTAGGCGTAGCTGTACGCTTTGAGGTTTAACTGCAGTAGATTTTTGCAAATGATTTGCGATCTTATAAACAAATTTTCGAAGTTAATGTGAATAGTATTTAATTTTGTTCTTAAATTTTTAGAAAAGTGAATGTTACATCAATGTCAGGAATTAATGTTATAGATAGAGAATATTAGTTAAATATTTGATAAATTCATTAACATCCTGAATATTTTTCGCTAAATTTTATATCTTAGGTTACGGAAAACAGTATGATCTAGCATGAGTTTAGCATTCATTTAACAATTTCAAATTGTTGAAAACGATAACTTTGAAAATTTATAAACAATCACCGATGCCAAACCACTACTCTTAGGATATTAAAGAATGCTTAGAAATGTACAATCCAAAATTCAAATATTAAAAATACGTAACTTCTCTTTAAAATTTTCTATTTGGATTAGCCAATGCCCAACGTAGCTACGAAAATTTTATACTCCTTCGCAAAATATTTCCTATATTTAAATATTCACGGTGAAAAAAAAAGCTCGGAAATTCAATACGTATTTTTTTTAGTACCAGAAGTAAAAGAAATTCATACATTAAATATTCATCAGAAAATAAAAGTAAAAGCTCTGTTAGGACGCTAAATTAAACCATAAAATATAGTTCTGAGAAGAAAGAAATAGCTCACCCCAAAGCGCTTAAGTAATTGGATGAAACAGTTCCTCACGTACTTCAAGACAATTTTTTTCATAAAAAAAAAAAAAAAAATCTTAATACCTACAATCTTCAAAAAACCCTCAAGCACGCATATCTTCCTAAGATGTACCTCAAAATGGCTTTCTCTTATAGCTCAATGCAATATGTTGCAAACGGAATTTCTTCTATGACGATAACTGCTGGCCAAGCAGAAAAAAACCATTTATCCTGCCATGGAATTTTCTTCATTTTCATTAATAATTTATTTCACTGGAGGAAAAAACTAATTAATAACTAGAGAGAATTCTTCAAAACAGTGCGGCTATTATTTGATAAATAGTATGGTTTATTATTTGTATTTAAACTATTTTTTATCGTGAACAAATTAAAGATTCCAATGCGGAGAGGAAGGGGGAAGAATGTAATTTGACTAAAATTTTTCCAAACGCACATCATATTTTATAACAATATTAAAATTTCATATACCGTATATATTCGTATATAATTCGAGAAATGTACGACACAATTCGAGAATTAAAAAGAGGTGGAATCGATTTATACATGGGTTAATGTGTGTGTGTGTTTGTTTATTAGGGGGGGGGGGGGGGATTTTGACTGTTTCTTAGAGATGTTTATTTACCAAAATCGAAAACAATAGTAAATAAAATTCCATCACATTATTATTATTATTATTTTCTTTTAGAACTGATATTTTTAGTTCAAGTTTGCATGAAAGAGAGCACACTATTGTTGATTATATAAAAGCCTATTCAATAATTATTTATTTTATTTTGTAACATTATTTATGAGAGAGAATCTAAAAAATAATGCAGAATGGAAAATAAAGGGGATGGGGTACAGTGAAGAGATCAAAAGCGTATTCAGATGGGCATCAAAAGGAAGAAGAAATGTGTTTACAGGCCCAGAATGATGACATTGCGCAAGAGAAAAAAAAAAAATCGAGCCCTGATACCATGTTCGCTAATTCTTATGTAAAATGACTTCCTGAATCCAAATATGACCCCCATTTTGCCCGATCACTCAGTTTTCTCGGGACACAATCCCCTCTCCCAATTTCTATCACTGTTCGGTAATTTTATGGCCATGAATTTCATTTGGAGAATGGAAAATAATTATTTTAACATTTTAACACTCAAAAACAAAAAAAATATATAATTTATAATAATATATTTATTTCAGTGGCAAATCCCCCCCCCCCCCCAATGTTCTCCCTTTGCTGCAAAATGTTCATGTTTTAGAATTTTGCAACTCTGTAGTCCCTCAGAAAATATTTAACAGTTAAAATAATCCTTTCAAACCCTACAAATCAAATTTATACTTTATAGCCATAAAATTACCGAAAAGGGATAAAAATAGGGGTCGTCCCTAATAAACGGTGGGTGATGCGGCAAAATAGGCGTTCTATTCGGATTCAGGAGGTCGTTTTACATAAGAATTTGCAAAAATGGTGTTGGGGCCGATTTCCATGCAGAGCAGTGAAATCATAAGGAGCCCAGAATGTTAATCACATTATGAAGGAACTGTTTATTACATTATGAGAGAGAATACGTTAAAACTGTTTATTATTATTATTATCGCAAACCCCTATTATTTTAAAAAAGAAAGAAAAATAGTAATAAACAATTCGTTATGAACAGAAACGGAGGTCACTTTAGGATTCAGTATCGTAAAAAATAAAGTTTACCAATAAATAAAGTAAAAAAAAAAAAAAAAAATCATGCAGACTTTCTTTACCTCAGACGTGTGTAATTAATTATCAACCAAAGTTCACAAATCTAAAATGCGCAGTGAATAAAGCACAATTCTAATTTAAAAAAAAAAAAAAAAAGTAAAAAAGTTTTATCGAATTTAATAAAAAGTTACTATTTTAAAAAAAAAAAAAAAAAAAAATCCTTCAAATTACTTTTTAACATCGTAGTAGAAATTTGAATCACCTTTGACACGAAAACTTTCAATTTTTTACAGAATTTCGCTTAAGAAGTTATGGAATCGACTTATACACGACGATATACGGTAGTTCTCACATAACAAAACCGATACTTTAAAAATAATTCTGTCCTTTAGATATGTTGATGAAATGCACCGCTGAAACCTTTATATTCAGTAAGTAATATCCACAGTTTCAAGTTCGCAGAAATCTGATAGAAAGAAATACAATAAAAGTATCGATGTTCATTACGTTTCCTTTGAAATAGTCAGGGTCAAACACGACGCAATAGCAGTGCTAATCAAATTACTACCAACCAACAAAAACCCTTTAAAAAGGCAGATTATAATGTAGTCCATGTTATAGTCTACAGCATTCACAAGTAATGAATTACCACTGTTTCGTGTTTGAAATACTAAAAGGATTTTTATTTATTTTTTTCAAACAGCATTTTCGTGCAACTTCATTTCTTAACAATCAATTCGTAATCACAGTTTGCGACAACGGAAAAGAAAATCTCCCTTTTGCGCCATTCCATATAAATTATTGTGTTGCACCGAAACGTTAATGGAATAGCAGATGAAGCTTGTTAAGGAACACAATGATCATAATAAATGTAGCACTGCATACAGTAATTATTGATTGAGTGTTTAAAACAGATAGGCAGTGTTAGCATACATTAAGGAGAACTATAACTACCTAGATGAAGAACTGATAAACTATAAAAAGCATTTTACTTAGGCAAAGGTATAATTTGACTTTACTTTCTCCCTTCCCTACACACACACATTTATTCCATTTTCTAGTATTTTTGATTGTTGGAATAATAAAAACAGATAAAACAACTCCTCCTGCCATGTCTTATTCTGTGTTATCTATTATAATTTTATGATAATAATGCTATCATGAAAATCTTATATTTATGGTTATAATACTAAAGGTAAGGCAATTAGAGCTGCGCTTAATACCAAACACTATTAATGAAGCTAATTATTAAAACGGCTCATTCAGATCTATGGGTCAAATAATTTTTCCTGTATTGGAACGATGTTAAGTTTTAACAAGTAATACACAATCGAAGAAAATTATTTACAAATGAACGGTATCCAAAAATTTCGATCTAACAAAAAATATACATACACACATACACGTCTGTAATTTTTATTTATTAATAAACGGTTCAAAATCAGGTATACATATCGAATCTAATGTCATTTTTAAGACATAAGCATAAAATTAAAATATAGCGAAAAGATGCAGAAAATTTGAAAAATCTAGCAAAATATATATTATTCTGACTTTAAACTATTGGTACAGTTCTCTCCACTTTAATAACTTTAAGAGCTTAAAATTTCAATATCAGCGTTAATATAGGAACTTCAACAAGTACGGCTTCTTTTATTGCTAAATACTCGCGGCCAATTTACGAAAAAATTAATATTTTCAATAACTTGATTCAGGAGATTATAGCACGCGCGATATTGCCAGTCTGTTTTAACTTGCATTTATATATATATATATATATATATATATATATATATATATATATAAATTTTTTAGAACAAAATATTTTACTGAAAATTAGGTTTATGGACATTTTTGTACACCTATCTTTACGGACATCTATTATATTGACGAGTACAGAAAACGACGTATTTTCTTAAGAAAAACAATTAATTTAAAAACAGTTACAATATTAACAGACTTAATCAGGGGCAATTATGACTCAATGATAAAAACCCTGAAAATTACAGTCTCGACCAAAGAGAGAAAAAAAAAAAAAAAAAAAAAAAACGGAATATCAAATATTATTTAAATTATTTAGACCAGAGAAACCCTCAATTTATTTATTTTTTATAATTCGTCATCACTCGATGAAAAATAAACCAATGGAAACTAAAAATAATTTTATAGAAACTACGAAAATACAGATGGAATAGGTTAAAAACTCTGAAGTCAGGGGTAGCCCTGAACACAAACACCCCTGCTTACCATAAAATTAAATCTGTTACAATTGAATACATAAACACTAACTTGAACACAAAGAATAACAGTAAATGATTCGTGTAATTTTGCTTGTGAAGTACGAAATCCGTCAAAATGACTGGTCCCCTTAACTTAGTATTAATGGGTTAAAATAACATTTACAAAATACAGCAATTTTTGAAAGTTTCTTCAATAAATATAATAACGCTTCCTCCTATTCTTTATATAACGTTATTCTTCCCAGCATTATTCTTCAAAAATAAACCATTTTGCTACTTTTTTTTTTTTTTTTTTTTTTTGGGGGGGGGGGGGGGGGAGAGGGAGGGAAAAAAAAAAACCTTAGAAATATCGAAGTCGTGATGTCGAGATATAAAAATGTAAAGAAATGACGATATATATAAAGGGAAAAAGTGGAAGGAAAAAAATCATTTCAGATATTTCAGTTATATTTTTTCTCTGAATTAAAGAAAAAAAAAAAAAAAAGTCCAAAAGCATCCAAAGATGCACCCGTAGAGAAATAAGGCATGACAGGCCTCTGCCCAGCCCTGTCAGACGGCCATGTGACAAGTCTGATTTAACTTAGTGACTAGAGTGGCATTCGCCTAGAAGGAAAAAAGTACTATTCTTTTATTTTTTCAAAAGCATGAACTAACACACGTTATTTAAAATATATTAAAAAGCTGTTATGTAGCAATTTATTTCATCATGAGGTTATTGTATATGATTATCCATTATTTTTTAATGGATGAAAAAGGAAGAAAAATTGAAACACCTTAAAAATAATAAGCTTTTGATTATTTGTCATTAATATTACTATAAAATTTTGTAGAAACATTTGTTTTTAAACAGGCAATTTATAATTCCCAGACTTTTGTTTATAACGAAAGCTTTATTTCAGTTTAAATAAAGTTTTAACAAAGAATATTCTTTTCTTGGACTTATTTTATTACATTGGACTTTTTTTATATAGAAGAATGACTGGAGGGAGTGGGGGGGGGGGGGGGGGTGATACACAAATTATCATACTATTAACAGGTTTTTTTTTTTTTTTTTTTTTTTTTTTTTAAGCGGTAATGCATGAAGTTGAGTATTGTTAATTTCAGCGAAATTTTATACTTAATAGACAGTTTGCGCGTTTCATTTTAACATTTGCCACATTTATTAAAAGAATTATACTCCTCTCTGAAATTAATTCAAAATCACAATCATACAGCCTAGAATTTGAATGATGTCAACTGAGAATAATTTAAATAACATCGATTGAGAAAAAAAAAATAAATAAAAATAAAATAATAATCTTTTTATTTGAGTTTCACGAAAACATACTTGCCAACATACTAATTAATATTCCGTAGTATTGTTAGCCCCGACTTCTTTTTCACACCAGTATCTTTTTGGAGTATTTTTCTTCTTATTTAATCGTAAGTATGTTTGTAGAATATTACTCTAAAAATTACTGGTGTGAAAAAAAGGGCGGGACAAACAACACTACGCATACTTGCCAACCAATTTCAATAAAAAAAAGGGAAGATTTTTGTTGAAAAACCAGAAGATTTCATAAAAAAAGGGAAGATTTTTTTTTTTTTTTTTTTTTTTTTTTACTTTTTTACTCTATTTGACGTAATAAACAATACAGCTTTACAACTTTAATATTTAGAAGCAATCTATAAAAACGTTTTACTATAGATTGATTATACTAAATATAAAAAAAGTTTTAAATGAAGTTATTCCTCTTCAACATATAAATATCTACAAAACAGAATCTGTAAGAAATTTACTTAACAATAGACAAAAAACTTAGGTTAATGTATAACTAATTTTTTAAATAAATAGAATATGATTTTTGTGTATGTACATTAATCATACATATAAAAAAAAAAGTAGCAGTAGTTAATTATCAGTTTCAAATGTGCATAAAGCCAACTGAGTATTAATTTTCTTAAATTGATTTGGAAAAAAATTGCCTACCTGAAAAAATTATTCTTCATTTTTTTCCCACGTTTACACATTTGCTATAAATATGACATACAAATATTTAATTGAGGAAAAATAAACAGAATAATTAAATTCAGCAATAAAGATCTAAAAATAATTACATATGTGAGAAATATTGAGCACTTCCATTGCTTTATTGTTTCCAGAATTGATCATTAATCACAATCTGGGGAAGGGGGGGGGATACAAAAATAATTACAGAGTAAGAAATATTTTTCAACTCTACTTCTAGAATCTAATGAAAGAAGTTTAAAATGAATATTATCATTTATGTTGCAGATGGATTAAGATTAGGAAACAAAAGACTTCTGCAGAACATTTGATCACTAGTTGGAGATAAATGAAATGGGGGGGGGGGGGAATAATTACATCAGCAAGAAATATTTAACAATTCTATTTCTTTACATGTTCTAGAATCTCATAAAGCAAGTTTGAAATGAATATTGACATTTATGTTATGGATGGAAAAAGATTGGGAATCAGGAGTTTTCGTAGAACATTTGGGTTTTCTTTTTAAACCGAACGATATCCGCGACTTAATATTAATTACGATGTTGACAAGTATGCGAAAATGTATCCAACATAAATTCATTGAATTCCATTTCGATTATGCTGTACGATCATAGATGCCAACTTTTTAAAATTTATTCTGGAATGGTATTATTACCCGCCCTTTTTCTACAGCATATTATTTGAAGAGTAATTTTTTTTTTCCCAATATATAATTGCGATTAAATATGAAGAACATTACAAATAATACGATGTAAAAAGGCAGGTATGTACAACATTCTGGAATAAATTAAAACAGTTGGCAGCTATGTGTATAACGAAAAGTTAAACATGTTTTTCTTAAAAGAATCGCACCTAAACCTAACGTGTATTCATTGATTATTTCAAATTCATAAATTGTTTCTTAAATAGGAATATAAGTCAAGCATTAGTCATGCTAAAAGAATTTCAAAATATTGCCTTTTAGCTTTAACAATTCCATAAGTTTACATTAAACTAAAATCTCTCATACCACTCATTAGTTATGGCACCAAAATTTTTATGTAAGGAACTCAAATATGGGTGAAATAATGCTAAATTATCGATATTTTAAAAATATATGTAGAAATGAAATACATAAATATTACTTTTGAATGGCATGATCGTATGCGTAGAACAGCTGAAATTAGAGGTAATTTCATTTAAAGGACGATATATTTTCTGCGCAGTGTTGTTATTTATTAACTGAAGATATTTAGCAGTTATCTCACATTACCTATCTTTATGCTAAAGAAACAGGTTTTTCTGTCTGTATTACTATTATTCCACCAATGAAACATATATACATTCATTTTGTCATTCCAAAACAGTCTCTTCAATCATTCCAGTAGGTTTTCAATAGCTTTAGTATATGTCAACAATCTCACACAACATTTAGCTCGGGAGGATATAAACACCAAGCAAAAGTTAAACATGGTTTCTGGAATATAACACGTGAATATTTAATTTTTAAGATTTTTTTTTTTTCTTCTATGAAATAAGAAATATATAACTATTAAATATAAGCTTCCACTGATCGTAGTCGAGATTGAGCAATTTTATAACCGATAGGTTTGTTAAAGGGTGCGCAAGAGAAGCAATTGCAGATGTAGATAGTATCAATATTTACAGTCATTTTCACTTAAATCCTTTAAGTTTATGACCGACAAATTCTTTCATTCTCGCGTAGTCCGATGCTATCACGTATCTCTAAGTATTTTTCTTAATATGCCTAATACAAACATCCAGTTCTCAGATTAAGAATTACATTCGGGATGCAGATAAGGAGTGTAGTTACGCATTAACTTTCGGCATCTATCTTAGAAAACTTACGTGACTAATTTTATAATACAGCATTATTAAAATAGGATAATGTATTTTTTATTGTGTAGCAGAAGAAAAAAAAAATGATTGAAATAAAGATGCCATTAAATTTACGTCCCATACTAAATATCAAAGCATTTAGAGAATTGGATGCGCGGTGTTTTTAAATTGCTCTAAAAATATCTGCTATATCCATTTCAGATGCCAGTTTCAATAAAAATAAATCTGCAATTTCATTCGTTAAAAGAAAAGAAATTAATGTAGAGATAATTTTCCATACACAAAAATTTCATAAATTTATGAAATTAAATTAGTCATAAATTAGTCGAATCTCAGACTTCCGCATTAAACAAGTTCAAAACTTACTGCATGTGTTCTACATTATCACTATACACAGTATAATTAAAATGTTCAAATAAAATACATTTTAAAGCAAAATCTAATTTTTTTTTTTTTTTTTTTTTTTTTTTCTGGAAAGCTCTTTTTCGATATTTTTTTTAATATAGCTTTAAAAATGTTATAAGATGAAAAAAAATCACCAATGCAGCAGTTTTCTTATATTTATAATCCCCTCCACCCCGCACACACAAATATATGAATATATGTTTCAAAATAAAATTAAAAAGCCTTTATTAACTAGAATGTTGTGGCCACCACATGACTTTCTTCTATATTTTCCTATGCAAATTCACTCAGATAAAATAATTTATTAAAGTCATTATATAATAAAATTATCTTCCATGATAATGCAGTACGATTTCCATATTAGAGAAGTAGTATAACGCTAACTATCCAAAAGAAGTTCATTTTATTCTCGATATTACATTAAAAAAAAAAAAAAAAATCTATAACTTTCTCAAGAAATTAAAAAAAAAGTTTCTGTCGTTGGCGTTTTTTTTTTTTTTTTTTGTTGTTGTTGTTTGTTTGCTATAGCAACTTCTCGTGAAGGGCAAGGTTCTCCGCGTGATGAGATACATCAGTGTATTCCGACTACTTCAAGGAAGGCATTTCAGCTGCTTAGAAATTTCTATCATTTTAATTAACGAAATTAACTAAAAACTATATAGGTACTCTATTTGCCACCGTAGAAAAAGTTTCTCTTGTGACGTTATTTTCTGTCATGACATCATTTTCCACGGAAAAATTAAATTGTAATTTATTGTCTTTTTTTTTTTTTAAACTTTTAGAAAATAAATTTTCTTATTGGCAATCTTTCATCGTGTTTATAATTTTTTTTTTTTTTTTAAATAATAATGAAATAATGCCATGTCTGTATATTTGACTGCATTTCTTTTTGTCTTTAAAGTGTATTTATCTTTTTTACTTAAAAACATTTTTTTGTAAATACGTCGAATATATTTTGGCATAAAATATATCCAATGTATTTTAAATTTATGGCCAAGAAGAAAATCATCACCTAAAACTTTTATAGAGTATCGAGTATGTTTTATCTTTCGTTATTTTAAGAAGTAGGTAGCAGAGAATTAACAATTGAAGCTGTAGTTCATTTTTCCAAATTAAAATGACAATAATAATAATAAACTTTTCAGATATTTTCAAAAGTGTAAAATTATTACTTAACTGTACATTAGAAATATATAGAGAGAGTATTATATACTGCCCTAAATTAACTAAAAAATGCAATAGTAAAAAATATAGGCATTAGAGAAAATAGGGGAACAGATTTAATATCTGTCGTACTTGGCGATAAAAAAAAACGCCCAGTTATGTGGCGAACATATTTTATTCCTTTCAAAAATCATGGTTATTTTATTGATGTATATTAAGAGAGCAAAGAATAATATGAATCAATATTTCGTTTAATATATATTGCAAATATATAAAACTGCCATGTATATTTTCGTATTGCGTTTTAAATTATCGCAGATCGATGGTTCAACCGTTCATTTTAAAGGTATTGGCGAGCTTTTTTGAAAGATACCTATCATGAAAATTTATTCCCTTCGAGGGGGGGGGGGGGGGGGGGACCGTCCTCCTCCGCCTCCTACATATACAATTTTTTTCCCCAGTTGACTAGCTCTGTTACAAAAAATGCTTGTAAATTTCATAATGATTATTAAAAAATAATTTTCTTTATGCACATTTATACAAAATTTTGTCCTATACCACCATGTTAAAAATTTAGAAAAAGCGGGATGGCAACGCAACCTGTAAGACAATTTTTACCAAAAGGTTGATAGGCAATAATTTATGTCAAGGTGTAACTACATACCAATTTGTTTCTGTGCATTAGTTCCTGAGATAGAGTTGCCACAAAATTTTGTCACACGCAGACAGACAGACATTTTGTAAAAATGGTCAAATCGTGTTCTACTGCTCTCAAAACGTGTAAATCTATCAAAAACCCGAGGTCGAAAATTTTTACGAATCCAGTACTTTCTTCTATTGAATATAGAAGAAAGTAACAATAATCTTTATCACTATTTACAAATAGAATATAATCCGCTAATAAGGCTTTTTTATTATTTATTTTTTAATATAGCTTTTTAACAAAAACGAAAAATCATGCGGTTCACATAGATTAACAACATTTATCAATTGTACGTACTCCTTGTATTGTTTAACTTTCAGTGTACTTACACAACGGATAGACAGGAGGGGAAATACAGACAAACTGAATTCATATTGGTCAAATCACACAAATGGAAAGGCTATTCCAGCAATCCCCAATTGTAGAACTTAATGTATCTGAATATTTTAGTGATATTCTGCAATTCTTAACGCTAAACATGCCATATTCTATGTAAAACATATTTTGTGCATATGAATAATGTCAATTTCATTACGATTTGTGTAGCGCAAAGCTTTTAAGTGAGATTTATAAAAATGCCTCTAGCAGAATGCTATGCATTGGCATTCTTTGGGTATCCCTATACACAAACAAGTTGTGCTATTTAAACCATTTTACATGGTAAACATTCCACAGTGGACTTGAATAAGATATAACTTTGTTGCACATGCAAAAATACTTCTCCTAAATTTGAAGTAAACGCCGATTTGTCCTAAAATGAACTGATTTATAAGTATTTTTATTTGAAAAATAAAACAATATAAATAAAGTAAGAAACTGAATGTACTAAATCTAAACGAACGACAGCAAATATATATATTCTAGCATAAATATTTCTAAATTCGATTTATTAAATATAACATAATGGAGATTTCTTTTAATGGGAAAAAATTGTATTAAAGAAGACACAGCTTTTCTTCGTTCTTTAAGTAAAACATAATATAAAGTACATTCTTTTTATTTTCCACTTTTCAGGCTTAACATATTTATATTCTCTGAAAAGCTAGAGAGAACACAGTGTGCTTCACTTTAGAATAAAACGCAATTTCCTTGTGCAAAGACGATGTCTAAAATGTTCACAAAGAAAGACACACAACACACAGAAAGAAAAAAAAAAGGGGGGGGGGGTATGTAACTAAGGGTGGAGGACTGCAAAAACAGATAGTCATTTTTGAAACATAAAATATATATTTCTTCCAGTGTAGGAGTTTAGGAGAAAAAGAAAAAAAAAAAAATCTGTAGATGCAGCATTGAGATACCAGGTATGACAGTGTTCAGACACAGGACATTTCTGACCGTCGGAACATGAGTAATGCTGTGTGACATGCCTGATTGAACTCGATGCCTGAAGTGGCAGTCGAGTTTTCGAAAAAACGCTTCTCTTCTTTTTCGGAAAGGAAAAATGGTCAGCCATTCTTTTTTCTTTTACTGTTTATTTCTAGTTCTTCTGCCGAACGATTTTTCACTATCTTCTTACATCCACTATCCACTGACTGTGAGAGAGTCTCCGGGTCACTTGTTACTTTAGATAACGGTTGTCACATTTCTCTGTTTTAAGAAGTGACTAGAATTGTTATTTTAGTCGTCTTCTCAGACAGAAGAAGTATGTTTAATTCGGATATTGGGTTACCCCGTTATTTCTTTCACTCTGTTTTACAAAACTAGCTTTTCCGTTAAAACAAATACCTCTGTCATTTTTACCCTCATGTGGCGACATCATGTGTTATTTTTCTATAAAAAATAAATAAAATTTAAATTTATTTTATAAGTCTAAAATTTCACTACGCTAATAAAGCCATTATTATTATTATTTTTTTTTTATTATTATTTATTTTTTTTTTTAACCGTGTAATTGTTGAAAAAATTCGAGAAGGGCTAAATGCTTTAAACTTAAATGCACTCTGCTGGACAGATAATTTTTCCGAGTTCGATGACCTTTATAAATATTTAGCCGAATGTATACAAATGATTCATTTTGTTTGTGAAATAAAAGGAGAAATTTTATAATGTATCTGAAAATTTAAGTTTCAGTTTAATGCACTCAAATCTATCCGATTCCAAATGAATAAAACGTACGGTTTGTGCTATGTTGTATGTGCAACGCAAATTTGGCGCCTCCAATCTTTTCAATAAGTGTGCGAGTGAAAGCAGTAAAATCTTTAAATATATATATAATATCTCAAAACGAAATTGAGTGCAAAATAACAAGGGCATGATATATACGATTAACATAATCAACAATTTTCACCCCAGTGTTGGATGTACGTTTTACGCAAAATGTTACCCTATTTATTAATAAATTTTTGATTTGCTCCAACCCCTTTTCCTACTCATTTAATTGTCTTGCCCTTTTCGCTTGCTTCTATTTTCATTTTAAACGTTAATGTCTCTTGAAAATAAAACTTTTTTTTTTTTTTTTTTTTTTTTTTTTTTGTCTGATTTAAGTTATGCATTTCCTATCTGTTTGTTATGCTTAGCATAAATCTTCACATACAATTAATTACAGGACATTATTTACAGGCTTTATACTAAGATTTCTGTGAGTAACCCACTTGACCAGCGAGAAGGAATATGTCCACACTTCCTTCTACGTAGAACATATAAGTGATAAACATTTTTTTTTTTTTTTTATTTTTTTTTTTAGTTTTGCAGAGAGGGGGAGGGGTGTGTGCATGAATGTTATTTATTTATTTATTATTTTAATTTCAAATAGTATTTATTATCAAGAAATAAATGAATTTCTAATAAAACGAAGCAAGGTCTAAATAGTCTGTCTTTTTTCGGCCCTAGAATTTTTTTCTTTATTTCTACATTCTGTTGCTGTATTGCTCTAATGAACAGTTGCACAGCATCTTGTTATTTGTAACATCTTTAGAAATTTGAGATTACTGCTTATTGGAGGGTAAGAAAATAAGATCGTTGTAAACAAACGCCAAAAAACTTTGAATTTTATGCTATTTCTTTACTAACTTTTTATTTTTCATCTTCAACAAAGCTATTTTTATTTTTATTTTTTAGAATGTAAGCAACTTATTTTTACACTAAAATAACTACTGCAAATTGTGCATCTATAAAATACAATGGAAGTCATAATTGAAACGGTGAATGAACGTTATTTAAAGTACAAAATTAAGCATATATTTTAAGAAAATTGAAAAGTCACATCAATAATGTTATTTTTACGACTGGCCCTTAAAATCAGATACTCGCAAATAAAATCAACCGAAACACGCTGCAGATATTTCATCCTCTAACATTGGGAAAATACTTTTATACTTCACCAAATTGAAAATGAAACACATCCACATGTTTTCGTTACATGGAAAATTCTTTTTAAAAAATATTTACAAATTTAAAATCATTTGAAATACTTAAAACGAAATGTCCAACGAAGCAGAATGATCTTGATTCGGTTTTAAGTTCTGTTTCTTTGAGTTATTAACAGAAGTAATAATTTAAGTAGCCGTCTAATATTGCATATTACTGTAAACAAAAATTGTTTCAGACTAAGATGAATACGCCGCTATTTTTACAAATAACATTCATTACAATTTTATAAATTTCTTTTCAATATGTAATAACTTTGCAATTTACATATATATTACACCTATCTAATGATTTATAGTTTTCCCCCGTTTTAAATTTCGAAACAAATTAACAGAAATGGAACCTAGGCGTATATTCCTTTATTATAAAGAATAGTTAAAACACTGGAGATTTGATTACAGTACTAATTAGTCACAGTACCTGAGGCTAATTATTTCGTGCTTCTGGCTCAAGCCGCCAACAAATGTACAATTTTTAATTAAGGAAATTAGTTTCTGTTTATGCGTTAATATAGCAATCCACGAAAACGAATTTTTGACACAAAAAACAGAATAAAGTAAACATAATAATAATAATAATTATTATTATTACTATTATTATTATGCAAGCTTTGGTATTTCAGAAACTATCTTTCTTTTTCCTAATTTTGCATCTTTCAACTGAAGTATATCGTAATCAGATATCGATTGTTAAAAAAATCTAACACTAAAGACAAAACTGCTTGTTGATACACTATGACTATATCTTGCTTCTGACATAATTAGCATATTTATTAGGAAACAAAAAAAATCATTTATTAACTTAATATATATATATATATGAATAACGATTTAAAATGTCATGTTTTCTCTGAAACATAGACAAAAAAAAAGAATGCAACTGCGCTGCATGCATACATTTATGAGGATTTCTACCAAATTTATTCAAACTTCTTACATTTTAAAAATGATTTATAATAAAAAATGGTCGCGAGCTCACAACACCTTATACCAACAGGGAAAAAAAAAAAAAAAAAGCGCATCGATAACATCGGCTCACTCCCGAAAGAAAAGCAGCACCATTACTTGGAAATGCAATGCAAAAGAAAACTAAAAAAGGAAAAGAGATGTGCCTATCTAGAATTTTGTGGCATCCATTTTGCTATACGTTACTCTGCCGAATATATAGGTGAGATCAGGAATAAGATATACCACAAATTCTTGTCACGTAATAACAGTACAACCCCCCGTGGAGCCATGAAGAACGCAAAGACTTTTCAACTCGAATATTTTTCGGAAGCAAAGAAATGAGGCATCCAGATGGAATACCAACTCGTGAAATTCCTGCTTTCTACCATTTCATATTTTTATTGACCTGCCAACCCCCTCTTTTTTTCCCGGGAAAATTTTACATACACAGTGTATTTACCTGTCTAAGAGGGATGTGAATACACGACAAAAAAATGGGATTATATATATATATATAGAGAGAGAGAGAGAGGGTGAAGTTAATGGAGGATGTACGCTGATATGGAAGAAAGAATGAACTGGGTCGTTTAAAATGATTTGAAAACAACGAAAAGGAAAAGGTTGAGGGAGGGCGAGGGAAGTACAGTCTGAATTAAAAGATATCAACAAATAAGAAAGTGAAGAGGTGCCCTAAAAATCCTGATATTACGATCCCCCCCCCCCCGATATATTTAAATACGTATATAATATTTAATAATACGAATATACTTTCAATGTTTTATGTTTTTATTTATTTTTTTTATTATTATTTTAATGATAAAATAAAATTCATTATGTCCCCTAAACCTAATTTTTATTCAAAATATAATTTTTAGCATTAACTGTATGCAGCGAAACAAATTTTTTAAGGAAAAAAAAAAAAAACACAGAGATTTCCAAATATTCAAAAAGCAGCAGGAATTATTTGAAGGACAAATGCTGTTTTGTATTTTTTAATTCGCAATCGAGAAAGAAAATAAAATAATAATCCTTTCATCAAAGTAGCCGAAAACGATATTTTTAATTGTCTGTTAACATATATACATGCATACATTAATATGCCAAAATAAAATAATGACAACAAACAAGCTAAATGCAAATGGTGTAGGGGGAAAAAATAATAATAAAAATAAAATATTTATTCAGCTTGGTGTAATTTTCAATCACTGAAATTAGATTTTCCCTTTTGAGAAAATTTCAAAGCGACTTTTAGTAATAAATTCTGAGCATTATATTTATGTTGGGAAAAAAAAAAAAAAAAGAATAAATAAATAGCGTGCGCCTGCTAGTAGTAAATTTAGATCGAAATTAAAATTTTGCAATATCAAATGTCACCTAGTTGACTCATAACAGTAGCCAGCTAGGATCCCGCAAAACTCTTTTAACGTTAATATATTCTACAGTAAACCTTTACGAATATAAATGGAAAGTAAAATGCCCCCCCCCCCACCATTAAAATAAAATAAAATAAAGGTCGAAGGACGTCTGTTTAATATCACTATAAAGCACTTTTTTATGCAAGCGTCATGTTCTTCCTGGTCTGTGTTTTGAATTTATATTACCATTTTAATTTCCTTTTTACATTTATCTTGCATGCTGTTTTCAAATGTAACTTGATAAAATAATTTAAACGCGAAATGCAGAGGCGTAGCAGGTCAAAATAGCTTTAGCAACACATAAATAAGGATATATCAGTTATTGGAAGAAAAGTTCTCACAATTTGGCTACACCATGAATGATAATTACCACTTAATTCTTACGATCGTTTGCGAGTTGCGAACACGTACGGTACAACACTTGAGCTTTTTTTTCTTTCTTTGATACTATAATTTAAATTAATCGATATTGCTTTTTTATGAAATAGAAATGGCAGTAAACACGCGATAAAAATGAACATTAAATATGGACACACAATTATGAAACAAGCTTTGATACAAGTTTCATTTCAATTTTCGGGCCATTTAATGCAAAATAAATATTTTTATGAAAAATTATTTTTTTATTTTATTTTATTTATTTTGGTTTAAAAAAAAAGGGGGGGGGGCGAGTGAAACAATTTTCTAATTTATCAGTCACTCTATTCTATGTTTCATATGAAATTAATAATATTTCATTGATCCAAGTACAGGCAGTCAATTCAAATAATTCTGGAAATATGGAAGAATTCTGTTTAAAAAGCATAATTTTTGTAAAATAAAATTTGTGAATATGAATTTTGTGATGAGGTAGTTAAAATGCCCCCAACATCGTCATGAAATTATCCAATGTACCCGTGCTTGCTATGCTGACAATAAAATGGAAGTCAAAATTATATTCAAATTAGTATTTAAAATATAGCTCTGGATTAAATTCAAGCGTTCAAAGATCTTTTATCTATTTTCACTTTAACAAAATAAGAAGAAAATAGGAAAATACAGATGATACTATAGAAAGATTATATGGAATGAATTTATACTGCTTTTGAAAATTTTCTAATAAAAAGAGAAGGTTTACAAAAATAATTTTATCTACTATTTTCTATCTTGATTTCAGTTCTAAGACTTTCTCCAAAACTTTTACAATTCTAAGTTAGAACGACTTACGAGATAGATTATATGTTTATTTTAAAAGAGAAAAAACTTAGAGATATAGTAAAACGATCACATTTACCTTTACGAAAAAAAAAAGCAGGGAGTAATTGTAAATGATAAAAGAAAGATGAGTTAGCTACTACATTAACGTTAAATATAATAAGCTTTTCGAATAGTTAATGACTGACAGACATTGAAATATGTTTCATTCGTGATGCAGGTCCAATTTACTTGTATAAAAAGGGAGGTGGGGGAGCAAAAACCTAAGAAGTATATCATATTCAACATGTTTAATTAGAAATTCGTAGAAATGAATAGTATCCATTTTTAATTTGCTGTAAAATATTGCTCTAGTATCAAAGGAAAAAAAAAATCTCCAAATTTAGTAGTAAGTTAATAGTAACTAAGTATTATCTTAAAAATGCATAGAAAATTCCAAACAAAGTAAATAAACATAATAACCAAAAACATACGTAGTTAAAATTAACCAGTGCATATTTTTAGCAAAAAAAAAAAAAAAAAAAAAAAAAAAATCTTTTTACTTTGGCTGGCAGATTTAAAACTAAATTTGTCGATTTAGGAAAAAAAAAAAAAAAAACTGTTTAAGTAATTTCTTTTAAATGAAAAGCTTAAAGAATCAATAATGATTATGTAACTGAATAAAATATAAACACAATAGTTGCATTTTTTAAGGCTTAGCAGGTGTTTTTTCCCCTCCCCTTCTTTTTAAATACATTACAAGATGCGATTTTGTGCAGGGAGGCAAGGGAGTAAAAAAAAAAAAAAAACTTTTTTCTTTAAGAACATCTTAAAAAGTCACATAAGAGAACAGCAGCTCAAAAATAAGATTTTTGGACGTCAATTTTTAAAACAGCCTGCAAATCTCAACAAAGATTTTAAATTTTAAACAGCTTTTAAATCCAATTAGTACCAACCATCGTGCTGACTTAAAAAGCAGTAAGCAAATATTAACTTTGCGATCCCCTCCCCTTCCTCCCCATACACGTCTGCAGCGAGAAACAATATACGACTAGTGCTTTGTTAACGTGCTTAAATTAATAATAAACAAAAGGAAAAGAAACATGAGAGGAAAAAAAAAAATCTAGGAAGCATATTCTGTGCTAGAAAATTTTTTTTAATCACATTTCCAATAATTGTAAAGAGACAATTAAAAAGATAAGAGTTATTACTTTTTTTTCTCTGTGTAAAATAAACCGCATTTTTTTCTCTCTTCTTAATTGATACCAGGTAAAAAAAAGTAAAATAAACCAAGATGAACATTTGGGATAATTTTATAGCTTTATAATGCATTTAACATACACAAAGAAATTAAAAAAAAAAAAAAAAAAAAAAAAAAAAAAGGACGGAGGAGCTTGTAACCAAAGTTGATTTTGCTGTAATTAAGAAGTTGTTTGTAGTTACAGTCTTGTTTCTTTTTTAAGAATATGTTTCGTATACCTAGCACTGTCCATAAAAAAGTTAATTGTTGATAACGTTTTGCAGTAGTATTTCTTTTTAAAAAACGAAAATAAGCTCAAGTATTAAAAATTATTCAATCTAAATTGAATTAGGCTGCAAAATATCGCACGTTAAAGAATTGGGAGGGGGGGGGGGTAAGTTTTTATAGATTATGTGTATTGCGAATAAAAGTATATAAACATAAACCAAAATTAAGCACTGTACATTATATGAATAACTTAAAAAAAGGGTTAATAAAGTGTATTGTGAATACAAGTATAAAAACCAGAATTAAAATAATGTACATTTTACGATCCACTTAGAAAGGGGAGGGAGGGGAGAACGATAATAAACACAATAATTATTAAATTATAAACAATACATAAAATATCAGTTGCGTAATGTTAATTATGTATATTGAGAAAGTAACGATCCATAGCAGTACTTTATTTTATTTTATTTATTTATTTTTTATCATGTTTTTATTAACCTCGATTCTTGTTTGTTTGTTTGTCCGGTACGAATCTTGCAATCTATTTTTAACTACCTTCCCTACTAGCTAGACATTTGAAACTTTCACAGTAGCTCAGAACCCGGTGACAATACAATACTTCGAAGTCAGATTTTCAAATAGTTTTCTTTTAATTAATTAAAATATGAAAATGATTATCTCCTAATAGCAATAAAAATAGTCATTAAAATATTAGCTATAATTCAATTGTTGAAAAAAAAAAAAAAAAAAAAATCATGAGTCCGGTTTATTTCGACATAAAAATAAATACATTTAATTCAACGTGAACGTTAAAAAAATTATAAAATGTTAAATTATGCATCTCACAAAAATTCACTTTAAAAATTTTATACACATTGATAAGTGCTAATGCCGCTTTTGTCACGATGCTAATATATGTTATTCTAAAAGGAGCAATATTTTATTCTTAAAACCAATTTTTTTTTTTTCTTCACTATTATTATAATTCACTGAACTGAGTCCGCGTGCTTAAATATTATTTTTTATCCTCGCGTACTTTATTAATGATTCATCAGAAAATTTTAAAACATGGTATATAAAAAGATATAATTATTTAATATGAAATTTACTATTGACAAATTTTATTACAGTTATGAAAAAAAATTTTTTTTCAATTTTATTCATAACAATTTTTAGCTTTATTTTTGCATCTTTTCCCAAACAGCAACAACAAAATAAAATCAAATTTCCAATAGACTTACTGGAAAATAATTTTACAGCTTCCGCCTTCCTCTTCCCATACTGTCAGAAAAAAAAAAAAAAAAAAAAAAAAAAAAAAAGGATACATATCCCAAACAGAATACAACACTAATTCGAGAAATATGGACAGATATTCTTTT
The DNA here is from genome assembly GCA_963930645.1 of Salticus scenicus. Lineage (NCBI taxonomy): Eukaryota > Metazoa > Arthropoda > Arachnida > Araneae > Salticidae > Salticus > Salticus scenicus. The sequence continues at coordinate 39,682,194 of OZ005659.1, forward strand.
TTTAAACAGTTTTAACAAGCTAGGCAAAACAGATAATTAACTATAAATTTTACAACTCAGTTCTAGAGTAAATTTACTTTTGCAGTTATCTCTACAAATACTGTGTGCACGAATATGTTTCTTCTTTCAGCAACCACCACAAAAGGAGAGCAAAAAAACATTAATACACAGTTAAAACGCTAATGTTAGCTTTTAAATAGATAAAACTCACGTTAAAGCTAAAGTTAAACAAAAGCTCAAATGGGCATGAAAAAGAAACACAAACATACGCCCCATAAAAAGGAAGCATAAACCGTTACTGCAGACAACTAAAAGTAAACTGCAATCAGATTACCAGCAAATCGATTGCGGTTAAAACTGGAAATATTTTCTTATTACTTAAAGGAATGATACCCCCCAGCCCCTCCCTTCCAAAAAATAACTCTTGAAATGGCGACAGTTAAAATTGTATCATAGACCCTCCTACAGCTTTTATGGCATCGATTTAAGCGCCCATAAAAGCAATAGTCATATGTGTGTGTTTCTTTGTTTCCATCTTTTTGATGGAATTAGTTTCCATAAAGGATAATAGCAAAACGGGAACGTCATTTGGGGTAAAAAATAATAATTCCGTTGACTTTAATATCTAGATATCTTTCTCGTGCATGTAATATTCATAACTGCGGCAAAAATGTCCATATTTCCGTATATTAAATGGATCATAAATATAAAGAAAGCTCGCAGGAGAATCTAAATAACCGCCTGATCAAATACATATTTCATCTCAGGGCGGATGTTTTTGAGAGGCAGATAAAAAAAGAATTTTGTTACAGCCGATTTATGCTTATGTGTAGTAGCAATTTCGTAAATTTGAACTCTCTGCTGTTGCTTTTTTCCCCCTTCATCTATCAATATTAAATTATTTCGTAGAAATTTAATTAATTCGCCCTTTAATAATAGTAATAATTTATTTTTTCTTTAAGGATATTGCTCCCATAATATTCTTGGTTTCACACACTTGTGTCTGTAATCCCTAATCTTTTTATAGGAAATTAAGAAAAAAAAAAAAAAAAAAAAGGAGGGTGGTGGAAGGGGCAGAAATTTTTATGTTTCTAAAATAAATTTAAAATATAAATATTAAAAATAATTATATGCCTAAGTCTATTGCAACTTAAAAAAAAAAAAAAAAGTACAAATTAGTAGAGAAAAGAAAAAAAAGTCATGCTCCTAATATAAAAAATAATGAAATATTTTATTAGTTACATAAGATTCAGAACAATTCTATACATAAGTGGAAAATACTGATTAACTTGAATTGAAGAGAAAACAATTTTTATCCTCCTCGTGGACACTAAAAACTGAAAATGTCGTTGTCATAAAACAGATTTTCCATTTAAAAAAATTAAATATAATAGATTTGATTAAATAAAAAAAAAAAAAAAAATATCTTTTGGATAGCTGCTACGACTTTGAACTAAATTACTGCAATAACTATCAAGAAGAACGAGCAATATTCGTCGATCGTGCGACACCTCCATTTTTGCTACGATATTGCTTCGGGAAAACTACATCTTGTTATAACTCACGTAATATTCCGAAACATCTTTTTCAATTAAGACCTCGCATTGATCGAAAAGCCAATAAGAACTTTATATATGTAGCAAGACGATATTGCAACACCATACATAGTGAAGGAAAGTAATTGGCCTATCTTTCATCCCCAAGGATTGGTTGGCAACATACTATCTTTACCAGGACACAGAAAATAAAAGATAATAACGCATTATCTTCAGCAGAGCGCAGTAAAAGGATAATGTGTCATCCACGATATTCATTGGGGGGCACAATGTTCACATCATTTCCGAAGGCAGACTTACAAGACACAGGAAAACTTCATTAGTGTCAGATGGTGTTAAGATCCCATATTGGCTGGCTCCATCCAATGTGAATGGACTAATAATTTCATCTGACAGGCTAAAATTCTTTTGAGAGGAAAGTTTCTACGAATTTATGGCCTGCGTGTCAAGGTGCCTTTAAATATATTAAAAACTTGTCCTCTCTAAATAAATACATAGCGCTAGAATGTAAGACAGATCAATTTGGCTAGAAATTCTTTAAAGATGATATCAAGTTCGCAAATCGTTTATTTAATGATGATAGTATACAAATGATTCAAACATGATTTAAAAAAAAAAAAAAAAAAAAAAGCCTGCGACATGAAATGCCTAAACTTTTTAAAAAAGATGCTTTAATTATGTTTATTTTACGTGCATATAAATATTTAACCACGTGACATTGAATGAATTAACAGAATAGTACTTTGAAACTATAACTATTCAGCTAACAAACACAAAGGATTCACCCCAACAATGAAAATTTAATAGTCCAATAATACAAAATGGTAGTCAAACATATATACAAATGACCACCTTTTTATACATATTTTTACAGCATATATCAATGCTTTTATGCGAAAACAGCGCAAACACTTCATTTCTAAGATATCATAAAACACAAAATGTTTCGGTTTTAGAATAATAATAAGAACTGTTTAGAATAACATAGGTGACAAGTCTGCCGTTTTTCAAAGAAGAATTCATACCAGAAATCTTTTATAGTTGCTTTCATTTTATTTAATCGTCGAAAATACAAGTGCCACTAATCGATTCTTTTATAAAAATATTGGTGAAAAATCTGATTTAAAATCTAGAAAGGTTGGCAGCTATGGAATATATATATATAGCAAAGCAGAACGTAAATTGCTGTGCAACTAACAAGAACTTAATTAGTCTCAAACATACGATTTTATGCAAGTGTTTTACAATTTGCCTAAAAACTGGTGTTGAAAGATGAAAATAAGCAAACACCACAAATTGCAGAAATCCACAACAATTGTTATAGGTCAAAATAATTAAGCATGCTTCTTCATCAAGAAGAACAGAAAATAGGCATTAATGCAGTAGGAAAAAAAGAATGCAATAAAGCAAACTAAAAGTAATAGTGGTACAGAACTACAAAAACCTAGCTGTGTAGCGCTCTAATGCTGCAATCCAAGCGCCACCTCGTGGTCCTGTTAAAAAGAGCAAAAGAACATTCGAAAGTGACTGTGGATGTGAAGTGTGGCCGAAGTATTTGCCGCTATGGCTGACGGACACAAAGTCACATTATGTAGGATGCGGGACTTGGGCATTTAATCTATACAATTTAACTATTCCTCTGTAAATATTTGTTTGTTCATTTGCCGTGTGTGTAATGTTTAATAAATATTGTTACACTGAATTGGCATTATTAATGAGTTTCCACCCCTACAGCTGTTAAAGATCTTTAAACGATGAACGAAAATTAAAGTTCAGAGCGTGTTTACGGCATTTCTATTTCTAAAACGATTTTTTTAACGCCATTTCGTAAATATCTATATAACAAATATATTTGTTTTCTTTTTTTTAAACATAAATTAAAAATAGAAAATGTAGGTAAAAATATTTGTTGATGATTTGGCGAAAATTGTCGCAATTTCACCATGCTAGCGCGAACCCTGAACAAACTTACACGTCGGTGAGGAGAGGTCAATTTTTAAAGTTGTTCATTACCATGAATGTAAATCAAAATTTTCATTTAAAGATTTCGTGATGGATCTAAAAAATAATAACGCACTTTTCTGCTGCAAAAGAATTACGCGTGGTGAGAAACAATTTATGTGTTATACCCTATGAAAAATTCTGTTTTTTAAACGATTCAGAGTAAAATTAATTCAGCTAGGAACTAAAACTGGATTAAATGTTTCATTGAAGCATGTAAAATGGAGACACGTGACAAGGTATATTTATGATTGTTGTACGTAAATGGAACAGATTTACACAAATAATTTTAAAATGGCAAGTCGTAGAATGATCAGGTGTTTGGAATATTAAGAATTTTGAGATGTTAATACAATATAAATTTCGCCATTTTAATTTATCGTGCTATTTTTAATACTGGTATTTTTTATTTTTTATTTTTTATGATTAATTAAAAAAAAAAAAAAAAAAAAAAAAAAAATGAAGACAAAAATATTAAAATATGATTTTTAAATTTTATTAATGAAATTTTAGATGACTGATTTTATAAAAATGCAGTACAGGCAGAAAATAGTTGGACAGCAACCCTATAATTGTTAAAGCTGGCGGGGAGGGGGGGGGGGAATTGCAGCGTTAAGAAATTTTAAAATAATAAATTCAGAATTTCATGTGCTGTCAGTTTTTTGAAATGTATTTTTCTTCAATTGCAAGAAGCTAGAAACATTTTGGTGAAAAGTAGTTTAAATTATTTTTTTATTTTATTATTATTATTATTATTATTAAGTAATATTTTAAATTTCATAAACGAACGAAATCTATCTAGTATTAAATCTCCCAAATGTACAATCGTGAATCTTATCACGACCGAAAATCTTAGTTTACCGAACACCCCTTTTCTGTGACTTTAATAATGTCATATTCTATGGAAGGACTTCCTAATAACAAACTTTCCAGGTCGATTCAACATGCGGAATGAATCCTTTGCAACATATAATAGGGAGGCAGCCGGATAGACCCAGAATTCTAAGTAGCGCACAAAGCCACATTATTCAGGACATATAAATAACGACTGTAGTGATACCTTATCTCGACTGGTTTAGAAATTTCTAACGTTTTACAGTGTGTAGAGATATTCTTCTACAACATGTTAAGTATAGGATAATTTACGGTGTTTAAATTTATCTTGTAAAGTTAAATCATTGCAAGTAAGCAAATAAGTATGGAAAATTTTCGTATTCATTTGAGTCTCCCTTCAAAAGTTTTTTTTTTTTTTTTTTTTTTTAACGGATACTGAAAAAAAATATATATATATTTAACTATGTAAGTACTATAATATTGTATAGTTTTTTTTTTTTTTTTTTGTTTTGTTTGGCTTAGTTGTATAATTTTATGCTTTACAAAATTTACATCCCCCCCCCCCAAAAAAAAAAAAAAAAAAAAACTGAAAAAAATAAGCATGTAAATAAATCTTGACTCGAAAATCTACTTCTCCGCAAAAATACAACAGAATCAAGTAAAATGACCACCTGGATGAAAAAAGCTTTATTTATAGAATTTAATATGACTGTCCGTGTTGAATAGTTAAACATAACTAAATAAATTATTACATCAATATTAAACCGATTACCATTCGTTTTAATTTTTCTACACTATAATCTATCCTGCCTAACCCCTTGAGTCATGTGCAACACTGTAATTACATAAGTAAATATATCACCTTTGCATCATTTACGAATATAGTGAATAAATATGTAATAAAGTAACCAACTAATTTTGCGCAAAATTTATTTCTGACCGAATTTTCTGGGATTGTGCAATAAATAATTAGTGCAGAAAGACTAAATTTTGACAACAGTACCCTACTCTTTCTTTCTTTATTCAATGATTTTCAAATTGCATTACTGATAAAATGGAAAATATTGAAAGCAGGAGACATAAATGAATCTCAAGTGTACCCAATAAAAATTGCGCTATACAGAAGTTTTCTTCTTGAGTGTACACGCACCCGAGATACATACTAAAATTTTGCTAAAAAATTTCGGGGATGAGTTTTTGCAGTTGGAACTTAATAATTGCTCCGCACAGAGATAATGCGATTACACACAACAGATACCGAGAAATAACAATCGTGAAACATGCAGCATGAAAGCCCCACTTGTTGAGTGATACACGCCAAAATTTAATCTTCACTTTTTAAGTCGATACAAACATTTATCATTAAACAAAGTTTCATGGAATTGCGTGTATTATTTTTTGAATAACAGTGCCCACAAAATTTTGGCAACATACAGTCATTTTCAAAAGACAAATCGAGTTCATGAAACTCCAAATCCTGTAAATCTATAATAAAAGATCGAAGTCGAAAATTTTCACCATTTCAAAAGTACACAGAAGAAAATAAAAGTGTAAATTTAGACATCCGATGCTAAATCTTGTAGAAGAAAATAAAAAATAAGCAGAAAAATGTTGCAAGAGTTTTTTTTTTTTTTTTTTTAAATAAAGGAACATTATCAATAAATATAAATGAAACATGGTAAAAAGTGATTGCAATGGCGATAATTTACATAGTATTGTTGGTCATTCGAGAGATGTTTCTCTTTTATAAATTACGGGTAGATTTCTTTTTCTTTACGTTCTTTTTTTTTTTTTTTTCTTCTTGTTTAAATAGCATATATGCATTACGCATGAATATTTTATAAATTCGTTAAATAAAAACAAGATTCTCTCTCTTACACATACTGCATATATAATTAGAATATTGTTGTTGCTAGTTTATATTATTTGTTATCTGCCTTAAAATAAATAAATAAAGCTTTAAATATTACGAATTATTCAAGCTGAAACAAAAAAAGATAGAATCTCCAGGAGAACTTAGTAAATTAATATTTATAAATATTAAAGAAAAATAAGAGATTTTTATTTCGATCTTATGATCCTTCACTGTTTTATAAACTTATCCGATTTATTAAAAGAACACTCTTAGAGAAGAGTCCTTCATCAATACATCATAAATGATAAAATCCAGTATCACGCTTTAGCATTTCGTAGAAACATTTTCGCCAACCACATATATAAGCAATACATTATTCAGGAGAGCAGACAGAGAACCCGGAGTACATATCGTTTCCATTTGTCTTAGTCATGCATTAATCCATGCTTTACGACTCCCAAGGTAAAACAGTGCTATCGCGCTGTGTTATGCAAAAGCCTTGGAAACCTTCTAAAAGTCCATTCAGGGCTTCCTAATGGTCGGCGTTTCATCTCCAAGAATTGTTAAAACAGTTTAATTGGCACAGCACCCTTTTATAACAAGACTCACGCACAAAAGGATGCCAGCCAACAATGTAACCCTGAAAATTATGTGTGTGTCGCACAGATGAAAAGGTGGAATGCGTGTTATTTACAGAGAGAGAGAGAATGGTAATAAAAATGAGTTATTGTTCTTCGGCGATTATTGGAGATAGGAAAAAAGGGTCCTTTGGGAAGTTTGATAAATGTTTTCTGTGCTGTAGTCGAAGCCGGTGATCGGGCATTCAACGTCATGTTTTTAAAGAAACGAGATAGTCATTTGCAGCGATATCGGAAAATAGATGAAATCGCAGACTGACATTGACAAGGAAATTGTTTTATGGCGAAACCATTTTAAAATAATTACATAGCGCAACATAAAAGTAAAATGATTAGCCTCAGTTATTGTTCTCAAACATTTTACAAATAGCGCTTTCTCTTTACGAATATTTCGCGACAGCTTCTCTCTCTTTAATACAGTCGAAATAAATAGAAAATTTACTTTTTGCATAATACTGAATAGGTAAATAAGAAAAAAATAATTCTATTTAATTATTCTTTTCGGTAATTAAACGAATGCAAAACCAAGTTTAAGATTAGCTAAGTAACATTATTAATAAAAATTTAAAAATATATCAATCAACTTAGCACTACTTGTCGATAAAATAATGCAAAATAAAAAAGGTATGAGTTTTGAAAAAGTTACAGATTAAATAAAAACTGAACAAATTTTGAAGGATTAAATTTTTTAACTTAATAAAATGAAAGCGACCTGTATTTAACATGAAAAAACAATGGTGAACGATAAAAAATTGAATATTTTCAATATGTACTAAATGAAATGTTTGTTATATTAATAATTTATCAAGAAAAGTACAATAATTTTCCTTTATATGCTATACCAATACACTTTTCCAAATATATTTGAAATCTTATAATTTAATGTAATAAAATTTTTTCATGAGCATTCACTGTTTTTGCAAGATAAAATGACATTTTTTTTTTTTTTAATGCGTTAAGACATTATGGAAAAAATTAAAACATCAAGGTATATTTAATTCCTAATTAAATAATTTATCGTATGTAATTTCTTCTCCTTTTCTAGAAGTTTTAAGAATATTAAGGAAATAGTGGGTGTTATTTTTTTTTTTCATAAATTACTGTCTTATAATTGTGAAAATTTGCATACATATGCACTGAAATAGATAACAATATTAAGTGTATTAAAATTTCATGAAAACTATTTAAATTTAATAAAATTAAATTAAAAATTTTATTACTATTATTCAATTTCACCCTCTACTAACCAGAGTATTTTTTATTTCTCATCGATTTAACAATTTTATAAGGAAAAAAAGGAAAAAACTCGACAACAGGAAAACATCTTTGAGCAAAGATATATATCATGTCAATGTAATAATTTTTTAAAAAAAAGTTTTTTTTTTTTTTTTTAACTCGTACAAATCTATAATTGGAAAGCATTGCTTTAATCACATTCAATAATCTGTTAAAATTCAGAGCTTGCTTCCAAGAAAACTTTTGAAGATCATAAAAAGAAGAAAAAAAATCCAGCGAAAACTCACTTATCGCTCTAGGAGAGATAACAGATCAAACTCTAAGAGCTTCCACATCGGATTCTATCCTCTTGTCAGCCACTGTCCCCAGCCCACTTCTCTAGCTCGATATTATTATTCCCATAGAGAACTTTTCCTTGATGATATCTCCTTCCAAAGTACCACGCAGGGAGGGTACTAGGTACTTTTGCTCTTTTTTTTTAAATATATATAAAACATACACGAACGGAGACTTTGGCAATAACCATAAAACTTTACACGTCATTTATTCATAGGGCAGTGGAATATACCATTTTTTATTTCTTCAACTCATGCAGTTGTTTCAATTCTGGTTGCAAGATCACGAGCATGGTTTTTAAGGTTTTTCTTCTATCTGCTGTGTCGAGATAACGACCATCTTCTTTGGCTGCGAGCGATGGTTACGATGGATCCATATGGCTCGAAACAACTCAACATTTTACAGAGAGAATTTTTCACGATTCATTTTCTTTATAGCTTTAAAAAAAAAAAAAAAAAAAAACATCGCAAGAAGGGACATTATAAAATGCTTCTAGATATTGCAGCTATCTCTTTTTCATGGCTACCGTGATAAAACTGTTTCTCACGCATATTAACATCTAAATTAGCTTTTGACAAATTTGGGAGAAAAGTATTAAAGGAAAAAATGAGTAGCACTAACAGCATTATAAAGTTTAGTTATCATTTAAAAAAAAAAAAAAAAAAACTATGAGAAATCTTTAGAGAATAGCAGTAATATAGTTGAAATACTCTACGTGAATAAATGTGTCTTTATATAACTTTTCTTTTCTTTTTTAGAATTTATAACTATTCTATCTTTTCAGTTAATACGCATAATTTTGTAAGATTTTTTTTTTTTTAATAATGTTAAACAAAGTATTGAAACATTTAGTATTAATTAAAAAATCTCATTAATTTTCTTAATAAATAAAATTATTTGAATGAATTACAGTAACCGCCGCTTAATAAAATCACTGGTTAATAAAATCAGCCGCTTAATCTGATGAAATCGCCAGGACCGGAATCAAATCAATACAAACTACTTTTAAATCCGCCGCTTAATAAAATCAGCATCGCCGGTTAATAAACTCAAAAATATCCTCAGCAGCCAAAAATATCATTTATGCAAACTATTTTTTTTTTTTTTATTTACGTTGTGATTTTTTTTTTTTTTTTTTGTTTAATAGAAAAAGAAATTAAAGCACAAAAAAACCTCCGTTATCGCTCATTGTTCAAGATTTTATACTTGCAGCACAGTTACAAATTAAACATGCACCGCAACTTATCTCCGTAACAATTTCAAGGAACGTGTTTTTCAAAGCGCAGTAATAAAATACAAATCTGATTTTTTTTTTTTTTTTTTTTGTCTAATTATTAGAAGGCAATTTCTAGTTCTTATTTTGAAATTACTATAATTGATGAGGTTTAAACGGAAAGATTTTAAATTTATAAGAACAGTGGGAACTTTTGGTAAAGTAAGGATGATTTTTCCTCTAACGAAAGTGCACGGGAACTTACAATGCGTTTAATTTACTTATATCGAAGAAACAATTATTTAATTATCTACCAAAAATTAATTAATGTTGTTTAGTAATTATATTATTCGTTACCTTTTGAAGTTTCTTTCGAAATTCAGGGAAGTAATACCTTTTCCTTAAGGGCAGTAGCATTCGCCGGATATAAAAATCAGCCGCTTAATAAAATCACTTTGGCTCAGAACAAATATGATTTTAATAAGCGGCGGGAACTGTACTACATAAGTTGTTGACTAAAATTATTTTTAGATATTGATTCAATAAGATTTAATAACACTGGAGGGCATGGAAATTGCCCCCAACACCATTTTGGCAAATTCTTATGTAAAATGACCTCCTGAATCCGAATATGAATAATTATCACCCATCGTTTTTTTAGGGACGGCCCCCTATTTTTATCACTTTTCGGTAATTTTATGGATATATATATATTGGTGGGGGTGGGTACTTAAACTGTTAAATATCTTCTGAGGGGCTGCAGAGTTGGAAAATTCTAAAACATTAATATTTACGGATTCGGCAAAATTTAGATGGAGGGGGGGGGGTTGCCACTGAAATTATTCATGTATTACATCTATTATTCATGTTATTTATTAAACATTATTTATATATATATATATATATTGTTTTTAAGTGTTAAATTATTTCTTTTTCATTCTCCAAATCAAATTCATCGCCATAAAATTACCGAACACAGATAAAAATTGGGGAAAGGGGTGGTGTCCTGAGAAAATGGTGGGTGACTGGGCAAAATGGGAGTAATATTCGGAATCAGGAGGTCATTTTACATAAGCATCAGCAAGAATGGTATCAGAGGTCGATTTTTTTTTTTTTTTTTTTTTTTCAGCGCAGTGTAATTATCACATCATCACGCGTTCCACGACATATAAAGGAGTCTGTTTTTTTTTTTTTTTTTTTCGATAACTTATTGCTATTCTTATTCTACAACCTCCAGAGTTATTTCACAATGCTTATCTACAGGTACTTCCGGAACGCATACCCTATCCTCGCTGGTAGCCGAGCCCTATCTCATTTTATTCATTAACTAATGTTTTTTTTTTTTTTTTTTTTTTTTTTTTTTAATCGTTTTCATATTTAGAAAATCCAGAACCGTTAAACCATCCCCCCCCCCCCAAAAAAAAAAAATTGTTTTGGTAAATTTTAACTATTTCCTTTTGAAGATATAAAGTGCGAAAAATGCAGTTCATTCATTTTTCGCACTTAATATCTCCAAAATGAAATTTAAAAGTTGTTAATTTTTTAAATGTAAAAATGGAATTAAAAAAAAAAAGTACATTAGATTATGAGTAATTATGGTCACAAATATCTCCATAGAATAACAAAGGGTTTAGTCACAACGGACGATCTGTTACATTTGCAATAAAGCAGGCATTAGTGAAAAATTGCAAAAATATATTACACCAGGACTATTTATTCATACAATTTTATCATATAAGAAAAAAAAAATGAATATGTGTACAAACGCAAAAAAGCAATAACCCTATCTCTGTTTTCTGACCATTCAGAAATCGCATAAACTTCCACTTCCACCTAAAATTTTAAAAGCTATTTTCCATCTTGTTCGGAGGGGGGGGGGGGGGGAGATGAGATGAGGAATAAAAAAAACTGCATAGAAATGACATAGTTTATGCAAAACTGAAAGATGTTTTCACCGCATGAGCCTCCATTTAAACGTTATTTTATTCACGTATTTCTAAAACTCATGCGCTATATCACGACACGCAAGAAAGCCTTTCACAGCGGAGAAGTAATAAATGGTCATATTTAAAGAACTCAATAAAAAGTTTCATTCATTTAAAACAATTTACTGAACTGTTCTATGCGATACAGAATGTATTTGAAGGATAAATACAAAACGGCAGTAATGATACTACCAACCGCCGCCTAAAATGCTTTCAGTAGCTAATAGTTTTAGGTAATTATTGATTCTACTGACAGAACTAAATTTTCACGGCGATATAAGAAAGGTAGAGGGAGAAGGCATATACATATAATATGAACCAATGAAAAAGATTAATGCTCAAACTTTTGGAGACTATTATTATTTTGGTTGCTTGTTTGACTGTTAACTACTTATAATTATTGTTTTAAAAAAATACAATACTCCGGGGAAATTATCATGATTCATATACACTTAAACATAGATTACACTGCTCGGCATGAAAATCGGCCTCAAAACCATTTTTGCAAATTCTTGGGTAAATTGACCTCCTGAAACCGAATATGGTGCCCATTTCGCCTTATCACCCATCGTTTTTTAGGGACGCCCTTCTATTTTTATCACTTTTCGGTAATTTTATGGCTATAAATTTTATTTGTAAAGAGGGAATGGATTATTTTTACTGTTAAATATCTTCTGAGGGGCTACAGAGTTGGAAAATTCTAAAACATGAACATTTGCAGCAAGGGAAAAATTTGTGATTTGCCATTGAAATTATATATTACATTTATTATATTTTTTAATCAATTATTATTATTTATTAAACATTATATTTTTTTTTTGTTTTTAAGTGTTAAAGTAATTCTTTTCCATTCTCCAGATGAAATTCATGGTCATAAAATTACAGAACAGTGATAAAAATTGGGGGAGGGGTGACGTCCCGATAAAATAATGGGTGATTGGGCAAAATGGGGATCATAATCGGATTCAGAAGGTCATTTTCATAAGAATCAGCAAAAATGGTATCAGGGCTCGATTTTTTTTTTTTTTTTTTCAGTGCAGTGTTATCTAAAGGAGGGGGGGGGGGGGAAGAAGGTGTAAAAAAGAGCGAATTTCTTCACAGTTTTTCTAAATAGTTATAGTTCCATTACCGTTAAAAATTGTGCAAATGTAAAAATTCGAAAACTGGAAATACATAAAAAGCTAATTGTCAAACGATTCAAATAATTCACCTACTTATTTTCCAAACTAATTATTTTTGCCTTTACAATTTCTTAAAAATGGTAGAAGATTTCTGCTACCATATAAATATTTTTCCATATCACTCGATGCGTATAAAAATTAGATTTCAAGCAAATCATATTTTGTACTTTTAATTTTCAAAATATTTTCACTTTTTTTTTTTTTTTTTTTTTTTTTTTGGAGGGGGGGGGGATACATGAATAGCAGTAAGAGTTTCAAGGAAATGCATTTATTTTGATGCCAAAATATATTCATTATTTACAAAAGGATGGATCTGTTAACATATACTGTTTCCATTAATAGCACTTGACGGCAAATTCACACTCTTCTACTTCCGAACTAATCAAGCTTTTCACATACTGAACCTTAAATTAACATTAGCAGTCCTTACTCAAAAAGCAATTAGAGCGGATTTCAAAATTCTTGAAACACACCCTTTAAATAGCTTTCAAGAAAAACCAACATACGCAGGTTAATTAACTTTTTCCGCTAGAAAGCATTGTAAAAGACTCTCAAAAATGTAGGAAATTACACAAATACAGAAATCCACCTTCCATCTCTCGTTTCTCCCTTCGCATAAAAATCTCACAGGGGAAAAATACTACTGGTTTCAAAACGAATTACTTTCTTCAAACAACCATTTTTTTGCACTTTCTTCTAACACTCTCGGTGAAACTAAAACGGCCTAATTACACTAAAGAAGGAGTCTCAGGCATGCCAAACTTGAGCATAGACGCGTAATCTTAAGCAGATATTCGGCGACTATTAACACCGAATTATTACGCAGCAAAAATGAAAACGGACACAGGAAAAAAAAAAAAAAAAAAAAAAAAGGGGGGAAAGAGGGGAAGGGAGGGAATATGTAAACTCTATTTCCTTAATGGTGTTTTTAAAAACTCCCGTGGCGAGCGCTTTACATTACGTGCACTGTAACAACTTAGCAATTAACTCCTTGCTTGCTTCAACTCTAGGGGCCTATCGGGAAGTGAAAATGCATATTTGAACGCATTAACTAAATATGTTAGTGTCGCTTTTGCATAAAACATTTTCCATTTACGCCTTTCCCCATTTTAGCCAGCTATTTTTTTTTTTTTTTTTTTTTTTTTTCCCTGGGGGAAAAAAGCATATTTATCCCGTAAAATTCGTAGGGAACCTGCACAAAGGAATGATACTTATCTATTGTTAAGAAATTTTATAGTAGAAAGTCGAGAAGTATATAAAACTAATAATATGGTTACACTTAGCAAAAATCTTGAAATATTCTAAGCTGCAATTTAAATATGACTAATACAGACTTTTCTTTAAAATACTTATTAAAAAAGCGGGGTTTATAATCACAATGTATAGTAATTTAGAACCTGAATTTCAAACGATCAATAATTTTCCTCCACGATATCGCATCAAAATATCTTATAATAATTAAAAATAACCACAGAAAAATAAAATGTAAATCTTTAATACACATAAATTTAAAATCCTTTAATGTTGATTTTTCTAATTAATTAAAGATATTTCCTACTAAATCTCTAATATATTAATCTAATCTAATAATCTTTAAAGATATCAACCATAAATGGATTATTCATAATTATTTGAATACCATTTGGGGAAGTTTTGGAACAGGGAGAAAATATGTATTCTGCTCTTCACTTTAATGTTATTAAATATGAATATCGTGCAATTATATCAAAAGTAAGTTATGAAAAAAAAAAAAAAAAAAAAAAAAAACGATGACCTTAAATATTGCCGGGTAGTAAATATAATAATACAAAAAGGCTTCATCAATGGTCATTTCGCAGTAAGTATAAACAATTTTTTCTAAGATAAAAGCATAATTCAAACGATAAAATTATAGTTTGTAATTGTTTAGGATAAAATATGAATTAATGCACAGATATTAATAGAGCTGAACTACAATACATATACTCGTGGATATACGATTAAGATAAATTATATGAAGCTCTATTGTATTGTGAAAGGTGTTTGCGATGATTTCATTATACCGTATACTATCGATGCAATCAATAGGGCAAGATTGACCAATAGAGATAGAACGTGCATGTATAATTTGAGTACACAAACCTCTGTATGTGTAACATGATAATAGTCTGATAATTACTAAGCTTACACACAGTTCAACTGTGTAATTAATCAAGTTTCATAAGTATTAGTTTTTAGTAATTATACACATTATGTTAAAGGGTTATCTACGGAGGGGAAAATATGCATGTTATAAATGGAATTAATAGATTCAGTGCAAACACTTGAAATCAATGGCATGTGTAATTTAAAACATAACTCACAAACTTAATAATAATAAGTAATAATAATTTCTATACACGTGTTGATAGAAATTAAATTACGATATTAAAATATCTTAAAATATTATATATTCATTCATAGGATTGATAGGCAAGTGCTTCAATTTTAAATAAATCCTTAAAAAAATGTAAAAAGTATAATCAGGGGTGAAACTACCTTGACTATTAGTAAATGTATTTATTTATACGTATCATAAGTAATATTTAGAGAATTCTAATAACACTATAAGGCTATTTAAATGTTTAAAATGAGAAATTTCTATAAAAACAAAAAAATTAACACGAAATTCAGAAACAGCAAAATTTTTAAAAAATCTTGAATTCAGGGGTAAGTTCTAAAAATTTTCCTCCCTATATAATAAAAATTTCTTTCTTTCTTCTTTTTTTTTTTTTTTTTTTTTATGACATTTAAAACACAATAAAAAATAGGATATATATATATATATAATCAAGATATATTTTTTACCGAATTTATTTTTACGCACTTTTCCCCTTTTAGTACGGAAGCTTTAACAAAGTTGGGAATGGAACAATTTTTAAGGTTATCCATAAGGCGAAGAAAAAATATTAACCAGCTTCGCTTCAAATCGTCGTATTAAAAATGTTTTCGGAAATTTCTTCAATCAGATTACCAGCAAAATGGGATTTGATGCATATTCAACAATCATGGGGAGGAAAAGGGGAGAGGAGAAACGAAACAGCTTTTTCAAGTTAGTTTTCGATAAAATATGGTACAAAAGCATTAGAAGCAGCGAAAAAAAGAAGAAAAAAATGGTCTTCAAGCCAGCCTTCAATTCTTATTTTAAGAAAAAGTTGAAACTGTGTTTAAGCAAGCTGTCACGGTCTGCTTCTTCCGTTGACAGTTTAAATCTTCAGCTTAAAATAAAAGTTTGAAAGAGAGAAAAAAAAAATATCAGTAATAACAACAGCGCTGGAATAAAGCGAAAACGAAAAAAAAAAAGAAAGAAAGAAAGAAAAGAAATGATAACCCTAAAGAGAGCATTTGTCAAGCCATAAATGGAACCTTTCAAATCTAGAGAAATTCAATTTTATTTCCGTATCTTGCGGTGTATGACTTTTTCATAGAATGTGAAGTCTTCGAAGCCCCCCCCCCCCGCTTTTTTTTTTTCCTTCAAAATGTCTTCGCAGTGAATTTACTTAAAGCATCGTCAATCCAGTTTTATATATGCTTGATTACATTATTTAACACGCGTTAAAAAGAATAAAGCACATCAGCGTCAAATAAATTTTCGGGAAGGAGGGGGGTAAAAAAAAAGTCGAGCATAGCAGCATAAAATAAGAACGTAATCCGCATCGACAACGGACGAATTTCAAAACAGTAATTGTTAACTGATGCAGTTGTCACGCTGATAAATGCGCCCAACAGAATCTAGATGAGATGGATGCCTCTCAAACTAAAAGCAATAAATAAATGGCGCACAATAGGTGCTTAATGTAATGACAATGATAATAAGAATAAATAAGACAGGCGAAAATATCAGATACGTGACTGGATATTCCTATAATAAATTCAGACAAAAACTTCTTCGGGATGTATAGTTCTTTTTGACTTTCTTCTTCTTCTTTTCGCTGCCAAACACAGTATTATGTTGAATAGTATTTCAGCAATTTAAATTTGCTAGTTTTATATTCATGTTTCCTTTTTTAAGTAAAATGAACTTCAGTTTGGCAGAAGATCAGTGGAAGACGATGGAGACTCAAAATGAAAAATTATTTTAAAGGGAAAAAAAAAAAAAAAAAAAGAGTTTAGATAAAATAATCAATATTATTAAAAGAAAAGACAATATTGGAAGCTAATTAAATTAATGTTATTTTTCAACCTGAAATATTTTACATTGCAGAATAACATTCTTCATAGAAAAGGGAGAAAAAATTCTATTTTATGCGTTGATATTTTAGGTCAAATGAAAAAATAAATAAATTTAAGAAAGCTGCAGAATTTTTAAGTTTTCAGCACGCACTATGTTTAAAATTAGCCGAACGAAACTTTTTTCTTTCCTCACTTATGTTTGATTAAGTAGGAGGAATATATATATATATATATTATAAAAATATTTTTATTAATCATATTTTTTTACGCTAGCATATTTTTCACGACTTTTTTTTTTTTTTTTTTTTTTTTTTTTTTACTGTGGTTTTTAATTTGGCATTTCAGTATTTTAAGAGGAATTTTCAAAAACAACTTTATATATTTTATATAAAATTCTATTAATTAATGTTATTAAAAATAAGAAGTACCTTTTTATTCATCATATATATATTTTTTTTTTCTAATTTCTTTAAATATATATATGATGTATGCGTAGCGTTTTCCTCCATCTCTTGAAAGAGTTCTTACCGGAGTTACAATTATTAAAAATTTAATTAATTAATTATGGAAAGATTTAGTCTTTAGACAATAACAATAATAGCATATCTGGGCAGGTGAAAGGTTTGTTATGGAAACTTTACGATTAAAAAAAAAAAAAAAAACATAAAATTAAGAGAAATTTGATAAATGAAATAATTCGAAAATTAAAATAAAGTTCATCTAAACCTTTTTATATAAACCAAAATAGATTGATACAGATTTCAGATATTAATAAGATTTATATATATATATATTATTATTATTATTATTATTATATATTAATTATCTTAGTCAATGAATTCTATATCAGGATGACTAACATTAGAACTTTTCCAAATTTTCCCTAACTTTTCCATGACTATTTTTCCCCATTTTCCCAGACTTACGCTGTTTTTTCCTGAAACATTTTTATGAAATTAGTGAATAATTTAGCAATTTACAATAATGAGCTTTCAAACATGGCTTATATCTAATAGATTTGTTAAAATTCTCTGACTTCAGATGAAATTTCATGACTATTACATAACTTTTCCAGGCTCACTTAAATTCCCTGACTAGTAGCCGCCCTGTACCTATAAAATAAATTTTTAGGTTCATTTTCTGAGCGCGAAATTTGACGCCCACAAATCAAAGTAAGTTCCCAGAAAATGTAAACAAAATGATTATTTATTGACATAAGCTTGACAAAAATAATTACGTAAAACCGATACAAAGCACGTTACATAGAGTAAAATCTTTATTAAGAAAAAAAGTGGGGAAGGGGGCAGACTATTTCTGCTTTTGCATTGCTCGCACCTAAAGGTTCCACGCTTAAAGCACAATGTGTTTCGTGCATATTATCGCATTTTGGGGAAATGTTTACACAACGAAACCTATAAAAACGCTTCATCGAGCCATAATTGAATTTACACAAAATTTGAAGGTTAATATCATTTAACGACTGCGTAAAATATGTAGCTACACACAAAAATACACACACGTTTCGCTCTTCAACAATACAAATACACGATGATACAATTGCAATTTGAAAATTAATCCCATAAATCGTTCTTTTGAAGCATAACTGGTAGGGTTTGCTGTCCTAAATAAAAATATAGTCGTTTTATCCACAGATGCGTTTGATAGGCGCAAAATCCATCTAAAATACCCATAAAACAGGAAGTCAGAAGAAATAAAGCAGAGCAATTTCTTTTTAGATGGTAATATAAAAACCAATAAAAGGCAAAAATACCGAGATACGAGGATTTTGATATTTCAGAGCGTTATTAATTGAGATCGCTCGAGGTCATCAGTGAATATTTTAGGGCAGAGTATACAAAAGGCCTGAATATTATTCCTTCTATAAATGTTTTCCGCAGGGAAAAATAAATAATTTAATAATTAACTGACCCTTAAATATCTGATGTAATCGTTAAATAAATGATCAGGAAAGGAAATACTTATTTCAATATTAAATGTTTTCAATTAAAAATAAATTAAGATAAAATATTTTACGTACAGGACAACGACCACTGCCTTTTTTTTTTTTTTTTAATTAATGAAACTGGCATACTTCTTAAATATAAAATTGTATTGTACAGTGGTATTAACATTAACACGAAGTAATTAAATAATATTGGACATAATTATGCATTCCAAGTAATTATAGCTAATGAAAGGTCAAAATTTAAACCACCGTACTACTGGTAGGCAAAGCTGAGACTTACGCGTTTCAGTTGAATGTAATGTCTTTAAATTAAGTGAATGCATAATTCCATACTACTTTCAGTGTGAACCACAATTACATGTAAATATATTCATACACAACATTGCTCAAAAGAAAAAAAAAAAAAAAAAAAAAAAAAGAAGATATTTTTGTTTAATATCTTTAATGAATGATTTTTAAACAGTAAAATAATTTTTTAGTTTTATTTTATTTATTTTTTTTTTTAATTAGTTTACAATTCCGGTTTATATATATATAATTTCTTTCATTATATTTTGGAAAATTTTCTAATTTCAAGAATTTTTAAACAGTTTCTCGTGAGAAAATCGAGAGATTTTTAAGAAAAACTGTAGTCTACTGGTAAATCCAGTAAAGTTGGTAGTTACGTGTTCTCCAAAAAATTCAAAACAACATTTTATTAATAGCTATACCATATTTACAGACTGAGGGAATAATATATAATTTGCTTTAAAAATTATTACGGACTCTTAAAAGAAAACAAAATTTCAGTGATATTTGGTTAAAATATTTCACACTAATTATTGATTAAAAAAAAAGAAAAGAAAGAAAGAGATCTTCCATAAATCTGGTAAACACATTCTTCATCTCAACCTTCTTCGATTACTCTGAAGGCTTTTAAAACCAAAGATTTTTAATTGTACTCATTTTCTGGCGAGAAAAGTTTCCTCGACTCACTCTAACATAAGGAAGTTTGTGTGCGCGGCGGTGAAAGTAACTTAACACATCTTCCGTTATTGACTGGTTGTCAAGGGAGAAGGAACCTCTCGTCAGCTTCAGCATCCGAGGAAATTGCGAATGAGAGGAAATTGCTGCTATTGTCAGCGCTCTGCTCAAAGTTTTCGGAGACGAAAAAAAAGAAAGAGAGGATTGTAGGAAATGGGTGACGAAAAGGGCGTGGAAAGCCAATTTCTCAATACATGTTACTTTTAGAAAGATAACTTTTAAGCAAAATGTGCCGAAGATGCTGACCGTGCAGAGAGTTTTTAAGTTTAGTCTGCAAACATTTTACTCGAATCGACAAAAGGTTTTTATGAAAAGAAACTTCTACATGTGGTAAACCACAATTTCACTTTACATATTGTAAAAGAAAAAAACATTATTTTAATAAATTCCCATTGTTTTAACTTAAAAAATATATATAAAATAAAATAAAGGTAAAATGAAAAATTACTTGCTAAATATTGATACCATAAATACAGTAGCTAATTAACTGTATTTATAGTATTGATACTATAAATACAGTTACTTAGCACGTTTATATAATACCGGATCATTCGGATGCATCATTGATTTTTTTGTCCGTCTGTCAATTAAAAAAAAAAGAAAAAGCGGGGGAAAAGGGGGAGGGGATAGTTTTGCCTTTTCTTTCAAAGTAGTAAGTATTCACACCTGATGAAGAAATGCTATTTTTTTTTTTTTTTACCGGTAGTGCAAATTCCACTTATATGGTATATTAAAGTTTCTTATATTCATTCAACTTACAATGAAAATGACTTCGTGAATCTGAAAAAGAAATTACAAGTTCAGATTTACTGGGTAATATCTAAAATAGAATGCAAGTTACTCATTTGATTTTAAAATCATTATTTTTTTAAATCTCCGTGACTTGGTGTTAAATGTATTCAGTTGTGTTCATTCTAAAATAAATGAATAATATACAGTGAAACCTCTCAAGTTGGACACCCCTATAAGTTGGACACCCCTCTAAGTTGGACGCTTTTTCTCGGAACGGAATGTATCCATTAACATTATGTCTAACCCCTATAAGTTGGACACCTCTCTAAGTTGGACACTTTTTCTTGGAACCGTAGGTGTCCAACTTAGAGAGGTTTTACTGTAATAGATTTTGAGCATGTCTGTTCGTGCCAACACTCTGAAAATTAATCTTGCACGTCAGTAATCCGTTTTATTAAAAATCAGATTTCCATTGTTAAGCATATGGCTCCGATGTCAAATTGTGTATGCAGTTCTCGAAAGAGAATCTTGTGCACAAACATATACAAAATATTCGGTCATTATAACGATCCCATGAAATAGAAACAGCTGCGTACTCAACCAACCCCCCCTCCCCTTTGTGTGTGTGTGTTAAATATTGGCAGTCCCAATAGCAATGTTTCTATTAATCAAAACGTTACACATATTTTCTGTAAAAGGATAAAGAAAAAACAATCATTTGATAAAATCTTTAAAATATTCTTGTACGATAATAGCTGTTAATTTCATTTTTTTTTTTTTTTTTTTTTTTTTAATTACGTTACGTCAAAATGTATTTCATACGCAACGTCAACGCGTGCATTTTTTAAACAATTTTAATTTAAATTAAAAAGTTTCGTTTTTTTTTTCCCGTTAATAATTTAAATATATACCGGCAGACAACATAAATACATTGTAAATAGATAATTTTAATCAAAATATAAATAGATGACATTTTTCTTTTGTAAACCTCTTAAATTGAATTTCTAAAAAACAAAAACCTAACATTTTTAATGAAATAAATTGCGGAAATAATTATTTCTCAGTATTGTTTTAAAAAATGAAGCAGTACACGAACTATTAATTTTACTCAAAGATTAATTTAATTGTAGTTCTCTAAAACTACTGCCCTGCATCGTAATGGAGTAGTTATATATCGTGCCACTACCTATCCAACACACACTCTATCGACTGTGACAATTATTATTCTCAAACTTCATTTGCATACACACACGTTTGCCGCATAATGATGCTTAGTGATAATTTTGAAAAAAGAAATAAAACAAAACAAAAAGAAACGCGAGAATAAAAGAATTCTAGTATATTGTGCTTCTCGTACAATGAATTCAACCATAATGAGTAATTTAAGTTAATGGTTGTAGAGTTTTTATTTACTTATTTTTTAATGGCGTGTTTAAAAAAGTTTTTTTTTTCTTTTTCATTTATATGGAATGTACACGTTAGTTTTCTTTCTAGTGATTACTATTTTATGAAAATCATGTTTAAAAAATGTAGAAGGAGAGGATAGACTGAATATTTTTATTTTTTTTTATTTTTTTTATTCTAGGCATAAAGAATTCTGCAGAAGAAATTTCACTGCACAATAAGGTGATTTAATTAGATTTTTTAACTCTTAAAATCTTGTAATAAAGTAACTCCCGAATGTCACGTTTTTCTTTCTAATGGTGTACTTCTGCTGAATAAGAAAAAATATATTTATCTTCAATTTAATAATACATGAAAACAAAATTTTATGTACTTTCTTTTTTCGACGCTTTTGTGTATGTATGGAATTCTAAATGAAAAGTGGATTTACCGTTGCATCGTAACTGCTGAGTTGAAAAGAAACATTTACTTTTTCAATAAATATGTACTAAACTACCGACTAAAATATGGTATAGAAACTCTCTATTTTTAGTTAACAAAGCCTTTTTTTTTTTTAATAAATTTACCGTCATTTTATTTTGCTATATAAGCGTAAATTGTGCATTTAAGCACCAATTTTCATGAAGTGCAGGAGGAAAAATAAATTTCTAATTTCGACACAGCTTCTAAGAGTTCATTAACTTCTAACGTGCATAAAATTATCTTTTACAAGTAAAACCTGCGTTAGAAATCTTTTCATTAATTTCAAAACTTCACTATTCAAGAGAAAAGACGCAAAATCAAATTTCCGTGATGAAATAACCTGCAAATTACGTTTAACAATGACCACATAAGGGGAGATGGAGAATCTTTAACAATGATGTATTCAATGTTATTCAACATACACCAAGGAATTACAAGATATTCAGAACATGTAACGACTATGACCATTTCATTTCGAGTAATTATAATAATGGACGCTCCACGATGGCTTTGACGTCACTTCTATTCTAGCGAACAAGGTAAAATCTGAATTCATTAGATTAGTAGGAAATGGCAACGGTATATAGAACGGAAGTTCTGCAGGATGTCGTCTGTAGTAGCTTCCGCAATAATCTGAAAACAATGAAAATTCTAAATGAAACTTTTGGATAGATACACGTTTCATATCTCGTAAAACTAGAGAGAACTAAAAAAACTGAATACATACATTTATTTTCTTTTATCAACGAGGATTTAATTAAAAATGAAATAAATCCTGTGTTAAAAAAAAAAAACAATTAGTAGTATTATTTTAAGCTGAAGCGCAAAAAAAATTTCTCTTTTACTAAAATATTCTAATAGAAGCCAGAGTAATAAAGTTCCCAAAAGCAAATTTAGAAACTTAGAAAAGTAAATATAGAAATAGGAAACATTCGTAAAACAAATATCTTTACATTAAGAAACGAAAATTAAGTTCGTGTTTCTAGAAATAAAAGAAAAAAAAATTGTTTACTTGATATGTTTATCTAGAAAATATCATAAAAGATAATTAATGTTATCTACATATTCAAAACGCAATACCGATTTTCTGGACAGTTCCTGGGTGAAAACTACTGGATTAGTTAAATAAGTAAAAATTATTTGAATAATCACCATAAAATGCATAAAAACTCGCAACAACTGTTTCGGGTCGAAATAAAACACGACCCTTCGTCAGACGAGCGATGTACGCACGAGTACTGCAAGTATTTAGACACGAAACACTTGCTGCGTTTTTTTTTTTTTTCCCCTTTCATTTTACGGTGTTTATTCAAATATTTTTAATTATTAACGCTAGTCCTCTGGTGAAACTTTATTATTACTAGATTAGTTTATTTTTGTTTTAAATGAAATAGTTTTATCTAAAGGCGTGCCAGAATTAGCTTTTGTGACAGCAATTACTGTTAATTAGCCGTAATTAACGATTAAAAATTTGATTTTGCAAATCCATAGTGAATATTTGGAAGCTGGCTTTAGATCAGGGTTCTCATCAAAAATAAAAATTCAGTGAGAATTTCTCACCTTTAATCAGAAACAAAGTGAGATTTCTAAAAAAAAAAAAAAAAAAAAAAAAATCTGGATTAATTTTAATTGTTAATAATTTTACAGCTAATTGGTATAGTTTGAGTTTAATAACATTTAATTGCCTAAATATGTCGATTTTTTTTTCACTGCTGATCACTGAAGTAGACAGTTATTATACTGCAAATTGATGAAACATACTTTTTTTTTTTTTTTTTTTTTTTTTTGTACCTTCAAAACAAGATTATTTACTTAATTCCAGTTTTTCTGGTGTTTCATTCTAGAAATATGTATTTTCGCAGCAGCTAATCATCAAAATACGTAATTTTCTTTCTTTTTTTTTTTTTTACTTTTTAAAACCATTCAACTTCTGTGAAGGGTCTATTTAAATTTGCTGATTTTTTCGAATGGACTGTCTGTAGATGAAAAATTTTAATGAATTGGCCCCAGAAGAGTACGCGAATTTCTCGCAATATTTAAAATTTTATATGAGGAAAAAAAAAAAACATGCGAGATTCTCGCGATCTCGTACTTTAATGGGAACCCTGCTTTAGACACATGTTTCAGTTAAAATATGGCTTTTAAACACATAGTTGATAAAAATAAATAAATAAATAAATAGCATTTTTATTTTTCTAGAAATTTTTGGTTTGAAACATATGTTAACAAGATTAAATTCAAATAAAAATTTAATTAATATATGCATAGTTGCCACTCAAATAGGAAATTTCAAGACTTTTCCAGGGGTGTTCTAAAAAAAATTCCAGTCTAACCATATATTGAGCATTGGCTGTGTTTGAAGGAAAAATAATTATGAAAACACTAAAGTTACATATTACTTTGACCTAAGGAGAGATTGCCCTCCATGGAGGGGAGGGGGGTGTCTTTCTAAGAGGTCCTCTTAAAAAAAAAAAAAAGCAGAAGCTAAGGGGGGGGGGAAAAAACAGGGAAAATGACCCTACATTGGTAGGAAAGGAAAATTGTTTTATTTTGTCAAATATCCTATGAAATTTCCTGATTTTTCCAGATTCTGGCTAAAATACTCAAATTCCTTTAGTTTTGTGGTCAATTTTCAAATTCCCTGAATTTCTAGGTTTTCCAGGTAGCATGGCAACCCTGTATATAACTTTTAAAGCGAACACTATAAATTGTAGAAACTCGCAACACTTGTTTCATATTAAAATAATTGCACAGCTCTTCATCAGGAGAAAAAACTAAGAACAAGTGTATCATCAACGCAGCAATATGCACTTGTACTAACTAAGAGACATTTAAAGTGACTTCTGCATATGGCTTCCTCTGAAACATTATTTGTTAAATTTCGGAATAGTGCTGCTGTCCACCATACAGAGAAGGTATAGAAGTTTAAAAATCAATTTAAAGAAGGAAAAAAAAAATACTGAAAAATCACTGCATTAAAAAATGTTAAATGTGTGGTTTCAGTGGAAAAATAATAAACAATTTAAGGTTTCAGAGAAAACCTACATAATTAAATAATGCTACGTTGATTCTTTGGACAGTCTGTAAGAGAAAATTGCTACCTTAATTTACTTTATTTTGGTTTTAAACATAGGAGTTTTGTCTATAGATATGGGTATAGTCTGCACTTGCACTCTATTAATCCATATCGTACCAAGCATTGAAAAAATATTTTTTTCTGTATAAAATCTTAAATATATGTTTCTTTAAGCCTATGTATACACACAAAATCAAAAAATTTACCAACTTTTCATTAGCTTAATCGGTACAGGCTGTCCTAAAAATAGGACAATGGTTTAGGACAGTCGGAAATATAAAGAAAACAGACCATCTATATGTATATTTTTTATATAATTGTTTTACCAGTACAAAAGTGTAGAATATTTCCTCAGTAAATTTATATGTATGTTATTCTTGAGCTTAAAACTTCTTTAAGTAATACTGTGTTGAAAATGTATTGAATAAATCTTCGAAAATCGTCATTTTAAAAATTAAGAAAAATATATTAAATGTTAATTTAAACTAACGATAAAGACACATATGCATTTATTGGACTTTTAAATAATATATCTCCTTTAATTTGAATCAAAATATTCAAAATAATTTATAGAAATAACACTTATGCATGGTGCTCTATTTTTAGGATGATGATGAAATATGGGTTAATTCTGAGGACAGAAAACTAATTTTCTTGACAATCAAAAAATTAATATCTTTTTCTGAATTTTGATAAATTATTTAATGTTTTCCAGAAGTAAGTTGAATAAGTAGAAATAAGTACTAACAAATAATTTAAGAAAATAGAAATAAGGGGGGAAAAACAGTTAATTTGTTAAAAAAATATTGAGAGCTTCAAGACATACAACCCAAAAAAAAAGACAAACAATATTTATTTATTTTTTTTTTTTTTTCTAATTAGGGTTTGTTTAAAAAGTCTCTAACAATATTTCACTCTTAAATCTTGGATTTTGATGTGAATGGTGTAGAAAATGAAAGAAAAGTTATTTTTGATTTATAACTTTATTTAGATCATAAAATGAATACACTGTAATGAATCAAAACAAATCAGAAGAGATAATGAGTAAAGAATAATACAATGTTTGGAAAGAAAATTTACAAGAAAATTCAGCGATATAATATAAATATAACAACACAGAGTACTTACCATACATAATCTACTCAGAAAAATTCTTCTAAAATAAGAATTTGCATACAGTTCCATTGAATATTTATAACAAATAAAACAAAGTTTTTGTTCTATTTGGAGCATAGGAGTGCTCCTTAGATATTTAATGTACTAAATCCTTGTGAATAACTGCTTTTCGAATTTCATATTTCATTATTTATTTTATTTTTACTTTCTTTTAAAAATGTATTGCTTTATAAGTAACTTCCTTCAGCAGATCAACTTTGCATACCATTAAAACTGATCAAAGAACATCATCAACAAAATACGAAATAGTAATTAAATCTGTACTTTTTTTTTTTAATCAATATTTAAAAGTATAATAATCATAATAATAATAAAAAAAAAAGCAAAACAGATTTATGAACATACATTAGGTGTATACTGTAGTTATTTCATCCAAATAGCAAGGATTTTTTTTTTTTTTTTTTCCCCAGAAATTATTATATGTGCTACGTTTAACTCTTTCGTTCCCATTACGGCCGAAGCCGCCCGAAAGCTCTCAGTCCCATTCCGGCTCTAAAACGCCTGAGATAGTTCATCCCCCCTTTTCGCTCTTTTATCTTCGCGGTGGTCATTTTTCCGCAGTTAGTTGTCAGTGCAGATGATAAGTGGGCGGGTTAACTTTATGGTGACAAGAAGGGATAGGGGGAGGGAGTTTTCTTGTCCTAAAGATTTTGAAGTGAGAGACAAAATTTTGTAATCGCAGTTTGTTAGCTGAGATCATCCTGTATGTTCTTATTTCTTTCTGTTTATTATGGCATTTTGACGTAGAAAAATAACACAATACGAAATTCATGCGATTTTATTTGCATCTACTGAAAATGAAATTAACAAATCGATTGATATCAGTGATAGTGATGAAAACTCAGAGGAAATAGAATCTTACCAAACACCGAAACTGTTTCTGATTCCGGTGCGGATCTAGACGAAAATTATGGTAATTTTCATATTACATTTACGTGGACTTCCGACATAAAGAACTTTAATAATCAGGAGAAATTTTCGGGATCTAAAGACTCAGTAGATAGTTTGAATCAAAGAGCAGAACCTTTAGATTATTTTAATAATAATAATAATAAAGAAAAAAGAAGAAGGGAAGAAACAAAAGGAAAAAAAAAAGTGTTTGCAAGATAATACAAGTTGAAAAAATAAAAAATAAAAATAACTTCCGCACAACAATTGTTTTGGGCTGAGAAACTGTATACATCGCTTCTGTAGGTAGAAATTAGATATAAGGGCTGCTTTCATCCTACGCTTGTGCCTAACATTTCTGTCTGATGAAAGGTTGGGCTATTATTTCAAATCGAAACTACTGTTGCAAATCTTTAATTTATTTTTATTAATTTATGGTGCTTGCTTACATTTTTTTTTTTTTTTTAATTATTGCTTATTACTTTAGAACATTAGTCCTTCAGCGCATATTAATTAATAAATATTTACAATCAAAATTCTTATAAAAGGAGGTTTTCAATTGCTCTTACCAAATTTACTTAACTCTGACAAAGTGGGTGATTAAAAATAGTTAGAATGATAATTTAAGAAAGAGTTACACATTGTGCATTACACAATGTTCAAAAACTTTACACCAGTATTTTTTTCATTGTAGATAACTATTTCTTGAACTGTATAAATTAAGAATAAGATTATTGCAAAAAATACCGTTAGTAAAAAAATAAATAAAAATAAATAAAGAATGAGAAAGCTTTACGACAATTGTTTTGGGTCGAAATAATAGCACACCCCTTCATGGACAAGTGCCTAGCTTTTTCCTCTGGTGAACCTTTGTGTTATTGCTTTG
Source organism: Salticus scenicus (assembly GCA_963930645.1). NCBI lineage: Eukaryota > Metazoa > Arthropoda > Arachnida > Araneae > Salticidae > Salticus > Salticus scenicus. Next base: position 39,710,833 of record OZ005659.1, read on the forward strand.
TATATCGACCCAAAAGAACTGCTAAGAATTTTTATTTTTTTATTTCTACTACACCATTAGTTAAAAAAAAAAAAAAAAAAAAAAAAAAAGAAAGAAAGAAAGGGAAAAAAAAAAAAAAACTGCATATCCCTTGAAATAAATAACTATGTTAAAAATAATTGGATTCATAATTTTAAAAAAGTGCTTCTCACACGATGACTTTAAAACGTTAAAAAACTATTTTCTTCGTTGTAGTTGACTATAATGTTGATATTTATATGTTTACATAAGAAAAAAAAAAAAAAAAAAAAAACTTTGCAAAAAAATACCGTAAGTTGAAAAAATAAAAAAACCTTCTTCATAACAATTGTTTTGGGCCGAAAAACATTATATCGCTCTTTTAGGTATAAAGTAGATATAAGTTCTGCTTTGATGTTGTGCTTGTGCCTATCATTTTCGTCTGATGAAGGGTTGTGCTATTATTTCGAATCGAATGAACTGCTGCGAATGGTGTTGGCTTACTTTTTATTATTATTATTATTATTATTATTATTATTTATTTACAATAAAAATTTTCATAAAATGAGGTTTTCAATTGTACTTATGAAATTTACTTAACTCTGAAAAAATAGATATTTAAAAATAGTTAGACTGATAATTAAAAAAAAAAAAAAAAAAAAAAAAAAAAGTTGTTATTGCACAGAGATTTTCTAAAATTTTTGCATTATGTTTTCTTCTTCCTATATAAATAAATAAATACATCGAATTTTAATTATCATTGTTATAGACAATATGGTAACTGCTTTATGGCATTTTATAAATACTACGTGAATTTAAATTCATATACTATTTATTATGTTTCGAAAGCAAAAGTATTATTTATGGTGATAGTACCAGGCATTTCGCGGAAAATATATTGCACACCCTCCACTCTGCAGTGAAACTGGACCAGACAATAATCCATTCTTCCCCTAATCTTAAGGCGTGTTTAAATGACACTCGCATGAATAGAAAAAGAAGCCGCTCTGTACTTCCGTGGGGGTGAAATCTCGGGCGTTTGTCCGGGATTCTGAGGTAGATAAAAATTTCATATCCATGGGACCGAAAGAGTTAAAGCTAACCTCATCTGTAGTTTTAAAATTCGTTTTCAAAAATATTTGATTTTCACAAACAAAAGATTAATATATTAAAAAGGTTGAGTAATTTCTGCTTTTTGTGTGTGTGTGTGTGTGTGTGTGTATTTTACAGCAATTTTTTAGGATTAAATAATATAGAGATGTTTAAAAATAGTAGTAGCAAAAAATGGCAAAATTTAATATCCCTATATCAAAGCTAGTAGCATGTTGTGGCCACCACAAGACTTTCTTCTATATATTCCAATACAAATTCATGCAGTATGCATTATTTATTAAAATTATTATTTATCAAAGTTATTTTCCATGATGAATGTAGATGATTTTCATCACAGAGAAGTATTACACTAAATGTACAAATTAAATCAATTTTATGCTGTATACAAAAAAATATATTAGTTTTTTTTTTTTTTTTAATAAAAAAAATCATAAATTTTGCTTCAAATTATCACAAATAAGGTGTTCTTTTGAAAGATACCCTGATTGAAAATTTTCAATTATTGTTGTCTTTACAGACACAAATTCCTGGTTGACTATTATTATAAATATTTCTTTATTTCACATAGAAAAGTTAAAAGTAATGAAAAAATTGGGATGACAGTCCAGCTCTTGAGTGACTGATCCCCAAATGTAAACAGCACCAGTTTAGTAAAGTCTAAACTAAATTCCAAAGCCTGGTTAAATTTTGGTCACTGGTTCATAAGATACAGCATTCACAAAATTTTTTATACATACAGTCAGAACTTTTTTTCTAAAAATAGTTAAGTAGTGTTCATGACATCTCAAAACGTGTAAATCCATCAAAAACCAAAGTTTGAAAATTTTTACAATTCTAATACTTTCTTCTTATATATATATAGTAGAAAGTAAAAAAGATTTTTCAGGATTCAATGTGATAGATTACTGTTTAAAAAGAGTGGTAGCGAAAGCAAAATTTCTCATTCTGTATTTAAAAAAAAAGATGCAAAATAACTGAAAATACCATTTGGTTTTGTTTCATTTTTTCTTTGACTTATTATTATTATTTTTTTTTTTTTTTTTGAAAGGTAATGCACATTATGAAATAAAGTTCAGTGGACTACAGAACTTTAAATAGTGTATTTATGATAATGCACCTTCATTTCATTGCAATCAAGTATGTAAGAAATTATTTTGACATTTAGATTTGTGAAATGAAGCCAATATTGAAACTTAATTTAAATGTATTGAAGAGCACCATCAGAATACTTACTTAGAAAAACGTTGAATTTTTTAGTCCGACATAAATAAATGTTTTTTTTTTTTTTTTTTTTCTTTCTCTTCTGCATGAATAAGGATATAAAATAGATGGAGAAAATGATACATTATAATATGTTAATTCCATTGCATTGCCAATAATTAATACACATAGAGTTTCTCAATGAAGGTTAAAAGTCAATATCTCAATTTTTCCCTCACTAACTTTTACTTAACAAAAAGCAAGCTTTAAAAATGTAGAAGATTCTAATCTGTTTTAAAATATATTCCTCCTTCTTTTCTATTTGTTAAATAGTATGATTTGAATAAAATGTCTGTCAAGGTAAGGCAGTTCTCCCCCCCCCCCCCCCCCCCCCCGCACACACATTAAAAATAATAATAATAAATAGTTCTTACCTTTAAGTCACTGTTGGATATTATCATCGAATGAGAAATGATCGAATAAACAAAATCTAAAGGCATGATTTTTTTTTTTTTTTAAATAGTAATAGTAGTCAACAGTTTTTCTATGGCATACAAAATCTATTGTTCAGTTTTAAGAATTACAATTATTGTTCACAGAGTTCCTCTCAGGTTTAGAAAAAATAAATAAAATGTTGCAAGCAAACACACACACAAAAAAAAGGGGGGGGGGGCAATTTTTAGACTCTTGACGGCAGATTTAACATTTAAAATTTAGACACTCATTTCAAGATTGTAGTATGTATACAAGAAAAATTTCTTAATTTCAACTTTAATTTTGCTTGTAAATAATGCATAAATGAATGCTGATGGCCATACACAATAGTTTTATTCATATGTATACATCATTTATCTTCAGTTTGAATGTTGTTTTTTGCTAAATTGAGTAAACGTAAGTTAGGATCTTCTACAAAGCAGGACCTGTTTATCACATCCAGTGCACCAAAATTTTAGGGGGCTCAAACATTTACAAAGTATGATTGTTTATATAATAAGCAATAAAAAATCTCTAACAATTAGAATTTCCATCTTTCTCACTGATATAAAGTGTGTCTTGCAGGTCTGTCATTTGTGAAGCTAATTACATCTGTGTCGCAGTACAATAATAATTTAAAATAAAAACACTTTATAAATTTTTTTTAGGCTGTTATTTTTTAAAATCTAATTAAAATAAATAAAATCTGACAAACCTTATTTTATTCATTCTTTGCTGACCATAATTATCATATTATAAATTTAGCCTAATTATAGCCTACATAAAATACTATTGGGCGGGTAGTGGGGTGGGCACAAAAATTGGATTGTGCCCTGTACACAAAGATATCTTATTAACCCTTTCACGCCCAAGGGAAATATTTTTTCCTTCTACAAAAATCGTTATCGATTGTTCAATTATTATTGAATCGATATTTTTTTTTAAGAATGTCAAAATAAAACGTATGTCCAAGGCAGCAAATGTGTTTCTGAACAAATAAAAAAAAAACGTATAGAAAATAGGACACATAATAAATGTGTTATGTGCAATGTCCACTTGTGCTTCACAAGTAAACGAAATTGTTTCGTAGAATACCATAACTAGCTATTTATTTTACTTTTCTGATCATTTTTATATTACAAAGCAATAAATTTGTATTGCAAAGCAATAAATAAAATACCGATATAATAAACCTAACTCTTCGTTTATTTACTTTTATGGTCCATAGGGAAAATATTTCCCATGAAATTATAGGCAACCTATACACCCTGCTATGTTTTTCTGGTGATATTCTCTTACTTTACACCCACAATAGCTAAAATATTGTGTTGTATTGGCATATTTAGTCTTGGAAATCTTATGGTCCTGAAAGGGTTAAATCCTACTAGAAAAATTTCAGAAAGATAGATATTTTTCCTTTGAACAATATCCTTGGAAATAATAATTGACCACTGAAGCAATATTGATGCCATTTTTAGTAGCTATTTAAGTAAGTATCAGCTAAAAATCCTATAAAGGAACAATTGATCTGATAATAATATAGGTAACTTTTCCATAAAATACATAATAAAAAAATTGCTTGCTTGTAAAGAGTTTAAAATAGAAGAATGCATTAAAAAATTGGTTTGTGAAATGGTTGTGTTTGGTGTGTGAATAAGAAAGCAACCATTCCTAGGTACAGAAATTAGTCAGTTCAAAATTCTGTAATGCAAAAACAATAAGGATGCAGTTTTTGGTGCAAAAAGGTGTAATTTTTTAGGAGAAGGGGCAAGAAGTGTGCTATTTTTTCAATCACAAGGCAGGCAGGGCGCAGCACTCTCCTGAAAGGAATGTCTGTAGGGAAACTCATATACCTTTTATAAAAAATATGTATTTAATATCTACACTTATTATTATTATTATTATTATTAATTTGAGCATCAGGAAAGTCTTTAGAGGAAAAAAATCCATTGTTTGAAATCTTGAACAATTCATAAATATTCCCAATAATTTAAAAGAAAACAGTCATATGGTATGAAATCTAAGACAATGCAAAACTCAAATCTTTTAAAATTTACTTTTTAATTAAATATGAGAAAAATATGCATTTAATGCTGCAATTTAATGTAGCATTTACAGGATTTTCATCAGAGGTAAAACCTAGGTGAGAATATAATCCTTAATCAAAGTGAGATTTCTAAAAATAATATACAAACAATACTTTAAAAAAACTTTTGGATTTATGTAAATTGCTGATAATGTAATAATGTTTAATTTTATAGCTTAATGGTATAATTTGAGTTTAATCACATTTAACTGCTTCAATATGACGATTTTTTTCACTGCCGATCATTGAAATAGGCAAGGCACTATTGTACTGCATATAGATGAAACCTACTTTTGTATATAATATATACCTTCAATATAACCTTACCTAAAGGTTGAAAACTCCTGTCTTATGGTGTTTCCTTAAACAAATATATGTACAATATATGTATGACAAATATATGTATTTTTGCAGCTGATCAGCAAAATATGTAATTTTCTTATCCAAGTTTTTTTTTTTTTTTTTTTTTTTTTAACTTTTTAAAATTATTTAACCTTTGTGAAGGGTTTTTTCTAATTTATTAATTTTTGCAAAAGGTGAAAACTTTTTATTTCAAGATTGTTGATTTTTATGAATGGCATGTTTTCAGATTAAAAATTTTAATAAATTCACCCTAAAAGAGTATGCAAATTTTTAAATTATCAATGTTAAAAATTTTACGGTAGAAAAAAAAAAATATATATATATATGTGAGATACTTGTGATCTTGCAATTTAATTTATATCCTGATTTACATATTTATAGCAAAAAATTTCTTAAACGCACAATAAAAAAGAGATAAACACAACACACTTTAGAAAGATTTGGTTAATGTTCACCATGAACTTGGCTTAAGTTCATTTTATGTTAGACCTTGCATTTTAAGAACAAAAATTATGTCTTTTGTAATATGTCGAATTTCTCTTTGTATTTTACAAGAACTCTTTACGATGGTATTATGTATTTATGTTGGTATCTAAAACATTTTTCTAAGTAAATAATATTTAATGCATTCTTCAATAATTTATATAGTTAATTTACTTCTCAAATAATGAATTTTTGAACACATACATGACATTCCAATAAGTACATAATCCCCGATTGATATTTAAATTATATTATTTATTGTTGGTTTTTCAAAATTTTAATTTTTAAATGTACTGAAATCTATTATGTGCCCTATTTTTCCACTTTTTAAGAAAACTTGTATTATTTTCGACACTTTATCAATATCAGAATTATAATAAATTGCTTTTTACAAAATGTAATATACTGTTAGATTTTCTATTCATTTTAGAGACTTTATTTCTGTTGTCTGGGGCAATTGTGAATTCATGAAATAAGACCTAAAATTTTATTGAGAAAACGTTTTCCTATGAGGAGAGAAAATTTATTGCAAGAAGGTCCTATCCTCTCATTATGAAAAAATATTAATTACAACCACTTCACCGGCCATCATAATGTGTGGAAGGCTAAGTTCCCCCCGAGTTATCTCAGGATAGTCGGTGAAGTGGTTAATTAGGTTTAGCAGTCATATGAAATTGTTTTGTCTTATTTTATGAATTTAATTATCAGAACAACTGGAATTCTCGTAATGAAAAGAAATACATAGTAGAATTTAGGTATATTACCTGAACACAATCATTTGTGTATTGTTTTGTTTATGATTACAGTAAGCTGCTTGTATCTTCATATGACTTATTATTCAAAACAAAGACAACTGAAGATTTGTAAATAAATATAATAATAATGTTGTCATTCAGTATATTTGTTATTTTATTAATTAAAATAATAATCTGGTTTATTTCAGGAATTAAAAAGGAAGAATTTTAAAGAACAATTCATGAATTTTAGACCTAAACAGAGGCAACAATCAGAAGAGAGACAATTTTAAAGAGAAAACATTTTAAAACTAATTATGTTAAACAAATAAATATGATAAAGACATAGACATTTATAAAAGTAAGTATATATATAACATATATATTCTAATTAAATTAGTATGTATAATTTTATAGAAAATTATTAAAAATATTTTTATAACTTTCATAAAATAAATTAAATATTTATATAATAAATATATCAGATATTTACATAGCTTTAATTACAAGATTATTGCAAATTTTTATATAAATTATTTAAAGTATTTAAAGAAAAATAAATATTAATATATTTATTGGAAAATAATTAATAAAGGCTTTTAAAACAGAGACTAACAATTTACCTGAAAAACTAATACTTCTCTAGATTGATCAAAGATTTATTATGGATGAATTTTCATTTTTAATATGTTTATCTGTTTCTTACAGAATAAAAGTTTTTTGCAAAAACCAATGTATCATTCATTTGTTTAAAAGTCATTATACTAACTAAACATTTCTTACATATCTATGACACAGATTCAATTAAGAATTTTATATACAAATATATCGTTCATGGGCTGCCATAGTGCCACAACACGAAAAATGATTTTTGGACTACTAAATACAAGCCTCAATGTGAAAAAAATACGTTCTTTCCAGCAGCAATACTGCCACATCTTATAATTCAAAATATACAATATATATTATGTATATATATGGCAAGTTTCAATTAAGGTATGTCTCATGTATTTCCATAGCAATAAAAACTTTAAACCCATTTATCCCATTACATGATTTTTTTCAGGTATGCCACTATTGCAGCCCATGAGCAATATAATTCATTTCTTTAGACATTATGCTAACTAAACATTTCCTACATTTCTATGACACATATTCTGTTAAGGATTATGTGTACAAATATAGTAAGTTCATGATCCATATAGAGAACAAAATTAATTCCAATAGCCAAACAAGCCTCTTCATAAAATGATGGAAGAACAAACTAAATGTGTATTATGTAAGTATATTATCAAAAACAAAATTGCAACATTATGAAAGAATGTGCATATTGCAAGGTTCTAGGAATTTGAAAAAAAATTGTATCCAGCAAAAATGTCTGGTAGCAAGTAAAAAATATCCTCCTAGACTTTTTTTTTTTTTGAAATTTACTAGAATATAGATATTAAAATTCTATGCATAAAAATCAAATACTTACTAAAATACACCGATACATCAAGAAATACTGTCTTAAATCTAACATCATCAAATGGTTTTATTAATTTTTCTAAATCAATACATCATTACACCAGCAGAATGATTCAGCACCAGATCGCAAAACATGCATAAAACAACAGCTGTGTAAACTACCCTAATGTTGATTCACCATCAGGTGCGTCGATTCAACACTAGGTTATAAAACATGCACTAAAGAATGTGCCAGATATTCCCTAATGGTAAATCAATTCTGCACAACAGTTCTCAAAACATGTACAGATAAGTATGGTGAGAGGAGTTGCGAATTGATACAAATTACATCTCAATTTAGTATAGGTTTCAACGCCTGATTCTGGGACCAATTTTTTTTCATCAAAGTATTAAAATGAAAAAAAAAAAAAAAAAAAACTGAGTTTCCATTGAAAAGTTGAAAACATAGTCACCAGTTAAAGTACACTGGCCACTGATGACAAACAGGTAACCGTATTTTACGAGCCCTGTGCATATGAATGTGAAATTTACAGTACTAAAAGAGGTTAGTGGTAAACAATAAAAACATAATTATTTAATTTCACATCATTTAAATTGAATACTTTGATTTCCGGTTCACCAATAATAATTGAGCGGGAATCTCAGGCCCCGGCATTCGCACTTATCGCTGTCGCATCCTTCACTCTAAAAAAAAAACCAAAAGTCTCTCTTCAAATCGACAGTTCTTTTTCAGCGCTGGACAAGTAGCGCCCTCTAGTGAGTTTTAAAGTCATTACACCCCACTGTCAGACTGATCAATTGTACAAATATGGTGTTACACAGCATACATAAAGTATTTTGTGTGTTTGTTTGACACAGGTACAAAAAATTTCGTAGCATGTCAAAGGGTCCTCGAAGTCAACGAAAAATCTTATCAATCTCCAGTTTTAGTCACTTTTTAAATTCGAGTTCCTTCTCAATTTTCACTGATTTCAAATTTTAATCTCTGCTAGCATTCAAATTTAAACACTTTTAAAAATTTGGTGCCCCCTAAAACACTGGTGCACCTAGGCCTGGGCCTCACGGGCCTAAGCCTAAATCCAACAATGATGATATTCTGTTATAGAATACTACTATGACATTAACAGTTTCCAAACATTTCAAATTTCTTTTTTATGCTTCCCTCCTCCAAACAGCAGTAAAAATAACAAAATTTTGTAGGTAAATAAATTTTAACAGAAAACTTTTTCAAGACCACTTCATCTCAGCAGAAGGCAAAACTGCATATTTAATGTAAAATGTTTCTTGTGATTATCAAGGCCACCCCCCACCCCTCTATAGATTGTAAAAAATTGTAGACATTAATCACAAGACTAAATTAGTCCAAGTAAAATGACTATACTAATTAAATATCAATATAAGATGACGGTTTTCTATTATATGACAACTGCATAAGAGTATACAAAAACAAAATATCCGGTTAATTACTAAAATTATTGTACAATAAACATTAAATTATACAACCAATGTGTTGAGGTCATCACAAAAAAAAAAAAAAGTTCTATATTTTCCTACACAAATTCCTACAGCACAAATTATTTGCTAAAATTGTCATCATTTATTAAAATTATTTTCCATGATGAATGCAACAATTTTCATCTGTGAAGCCTAACACTAAATGTCGAAAGAAAGTCAATTTTTGATCAAAACATAACTGAAAAAATGCTTTTTCTGATTTTATTTATTTATTTTATGAGAAACAATCAGTAATTTTGTTTTAAATTATCACAGATCTATGATTCAATTATCTATTTTAGAAAGACATTATCAAATTCTTTTCAAAGGTACCCATACTGAAAATTCACATCCCTAGGAGTATTTCCTCCACCAGCGGGTGGGGGAGGAAGCAATGCTCTTACATATACAAAAGTTTTTCCTGATTAACTATTACATTATAAATATATATATATTTTTTAATTTCATATTGAAAAGTTAAAAATAATTCTCATTATGTATATTTATAAGAAATTTTTCCTATACTGCAATATTAAAAATTATGAAAAAATGGGATGACAGTGTCACCTGTTGTGCTATTGATACCCTAGTGTCTAAATGTAATCAGCACCAATTTAAGTGAAGGTCTAATTAAATATTAAGTTTAGTTAAACTTTGTCCATCAGTTCATGAGACACAGTGTCCATATTTTTTTTTATTTGCATACACAGATGGATTAATGTATGTACAATACTCAAATAGATGGTTAAAAAGGTGGTATCCTCTCCCCACCCCCCACCCCCCAACATGCAAAATAGAGATAAATATATGTTGTAGTGTGAGTGCCACATTAACTTTTGCACAGTGTGAAAATTCAACCACAAAATTCAAAATTTTCATTTTTTTTTTTTTAAGGATACTTGGTCTAAATTTAAGATAAATGAAAAAAAATAATAGATGTTTTTCAGTCACTTATTTCTAAACTTTTAATGACAATGTGCTTATGTTTAAACATCATAATTTAAAAATCACATGAACCGAGGTAAACTATTATGAATTTTGTAAATAATATGTTTTACAATTTCAAAAAGAACTAGATTACTATAAAATTGCGTGTTGATACATTGCAAGTCTTGTATTTTCAACTCTTAATAAATTAATTTTGCATATACAATCTATCTTCATTCATATTTACTGTGATTTGTATTTCTATATCCTGAAGTTAAATTTATCAAATTTTAGAATAAATATAATTATGTAATTATTGGCCAGTACGGAGCCAAATTAATTCAGCATAGCTTTTCATAATAGACCACTTATATATCAAGTTTGGTGTATTTATACATTATAGTAGCTAAGATATAGTGTCCTATAAGAGTGAAATATTACAGCATAGTAGTGAGACTTATTGGACAATATGTACCCAAATTGAATCAACACTGCAGATCATTCACTGCAGATGTGTGCACTTATAGACAACAAAAAGTAAGATGTATCATTCCTGTAAATGGGGGTGGGGAAGGTAGCATAGCAACCATATAGTAATAAGACATAGATTGATCATGGAGGGGGGGAAAGCGATGCCTTTTTTCTCGGGAAAAGTTACTCTAATGGTTGTCTTTCCCTGAGTAAATTACACACAGGAATACACACAGATAATTTAGTAAATAAAATTTATGAATAATTTATTTACTATAGGTGAATGAAAAATTCAAGATACAGTTTCAAATTCATTTTTCTTTTTTTCAATACTTTCTAATGGCTGATTTTAGAACTTTCCGGCATCAAAAGTTTTTGCTCAATAACAATAGGGATGATAGATCTGTATGTATTACTATATCTATGATAGCAACATCACCTACAGCCAATATATGCCAAAATCTAATTAATTCAATTTATATCATGGTACAGTCAAGTTTTGTGGAATTCTGTGCATTGCTTTATGAGACACAGCGCCTCAAACATTTTGCTAAACACACAGAGACATTTTCTAGAAATGATGAATTATGTTCGGGAGACCTCAAAACATCCAAGTCCATTGAATACAAGAAGTCAAAAATTTTCATGAGCATGTTCTTGTTATGTACACGGAAGACTATAAAAAGCAATTTATCGAATATCTGAGTTGTTAAAAATTATTTACTGTATTATATAAATTAACATTATTTTTGATTAGGGGGAAAAAAAATACTTATGTATTTAAAATCCATGTACTATAGAAAATCTAGAGAAATATCTATGTTTTCCAGATAAATTTCAAAATATTTTAATTTAAACCTTATAAACTTATTATAAAGTTTAGAGTAATAGAATACAAATTTTATTAATTCAGAGATTTTTTTAATAACAATTATTATAATTACAAGCTAATATACAAATGAAATGACAAGATGCTTAAATTTAACATAAATAATAAGTTAAAATATACAACTATAATGGCATGAACCAAAATAAAACATATGAATTTTTAAATATATATAAATAGATAGATGATACAATTTAACAAAGTCTAACTTGTATTATGGGTCAAACATGCACTCATGCAAGCAATCGCCCTTCTTTCTCTTTTTTACACAACTACCCAATCTTCTACTTGCCAGAAAAGAAACAGAAAAGTTAAAAAACACTAATTGAAATTTAAGTGATCGAGTTATGTTTATATTTTGGTAAAGATATTAAAATAAGATCAAAATAGTATTCAATATGATTTTTGATTGTTTGCAATAAAATAAAGCAATAACACAAGTAAGCAATCAATGATTCTCTTTCAAATTCAAACATATAGATTTGTATCAGAAAATGTGTAAAGTGAGAATTGGACAAAATGTTATAAAATTTAATATTAAAAAATTAAAAGTAATGATAAATAAGCAAAGCAGGATAAAGTAAATGCTGTTGTCATCAAAAAAACTTTTTTTTTTCTACATTCTTCTATGAATCTAGTGAGATGCACCAAAAGAAAAACATCATAGTTTCGCATAATTAAATTTTGTGCGATTACATACACTAAATGTTGATAATGAAAATTGGCAGTTAAAAATTATAAAAAAAATTCTGCACAGCATTAGAAGGCAGACTGTCAGGTGATATAAGCCAAAAGTTCATCAGAATAGTTTTTTCAGAATAAATAACTTACATATCAAGTTTTTTTGGTAATTCCACATTATAGCAACTCAGAAGCACTTCATGATAAGTGTGACTGAACAGCACCACCTGTTCGTCAGTATGCACTTGAAATGAATGGATAGCTAACTAACATATCAAGTTTGCTGCTATAGAACAGGAGGGATCAACCTATAGCCCTCAGGACATGTATAGCCTGCTACTTAATATTTTGTCATCCGTGATGGAATTATTGAAAATTATAATCTGGCATTTTATTACAACAAAGTTCGATAAATATGTTTTGACTCTTCAGAATTATAATACACTAAAACAGTTACTGTAGTTAGAGAAACAAATATCACACTGATTATTGTTGGTAAAATACTATTCAATTGTTTTATGGATTCTTCTTATATATACTGATGTATAGTTATAAATTTTTGACTGTTCTATTGTTAATTTATGAAAAAAAAAAAAAATTAATATTAATGTATTCAGTATAAAATTTTCACTTTTCTCCCCACATATATAAAAACATATAAACACATGCATTCAAAATGGCCCTCTGGAATGAACTATATTTCTTACGCATCTGCCAATCTTTTCCAGGTCAGACAAGCCCTATAGAAGCTGAAATACAATCTTCTCATAAATAGAGAAAATTGCAGTACAACTTGCTGGATGATATAATTTGTACCAACTTATTGCAAGGTCCAACTAAATATAAAATTTTGTTAAATTCTGTATCTCTCCCCCCCCCCCCAACACACACACACACAAGATACAGCATCCATAAAATTCTAGTAGCACATAGATAGATCAATACCAGAAATAAAACTTTCATGAATCCAATAATTCCTTCTTAACACTAAAAAGGCTAGAGCAGTCACTTGGACTGTAAAACTTATTAGTTTCACATTGAATATGACTTATCCTGGTCATTCCAGTTTAGAAATTATATAAATGTAAACTTTTGTATTCCTAAAAAATTCATTTTATAATCTTTATGAATATTTTCTGTAATTATTACTTCTTCATGCTTAAGCTAAATTTATAAATTTTAGAATAAATATAATGTGATTTTTAATTTTTTTAAATAGTTGAAAAAGTTATGAATTGTAACTAAAACTAATGTAATTCAGCTACCACAAAACAGCTCTTATATATCATTCTTGTATGTTAAATGGTAAGAAAACTATTTTTAACTTGATAACAGCTGCATAACAATGCCACTTATCAGCAAACATGGACCCAAATTGAATCAGTTTATTTTTTCAAGTAAAAGCCATTTAATAAGTCTGGTGTACTTTTACACAGCATAAACTAAAATAGAGCCAATTAGAATAAAGAAGCATCACAAAACTGGAGTTGTAAAAATTATTACTTACAAACTTTGAATAAACACAATAAAATGCAATAAACTCGCAACAATTGTTTCGGGTCGAAAAAACACACGACCCTTCATCAGGCGAATAAAGTAAGCACGAGTGCTGCAGTCAAAAGCTGCTTACTTTATTTGCCTGATGAAGGGTCGTGTGTTTTTTCGACCTGAAACAATTTTTGCTAGTTTATTGCATTTTATGGTGTTTATTCAAAGTTTGTAAGTAATAAGAGTCAATTAGATTTAAAAAAAAAAAAAAAAAAAAAAAAAAATTACAGAATAATAACACCCTTTATTATCAATATGCACTTAAATTAATTCTATGTAGCTTTTTAAAATAGACATCTTCAGAAGTTATTGTGACTCAAAGGTAAAAACCCTGAAAATTAGAGCCTCAAATTAGAAAAAACCCAAAATATCAAATAATACTCGAACTATTTAGGCCAGAAGCCCTCGATACTTTTACATTTCATTCACATATCACCTGGATAAAAAATGAACCAATGAAAAAAAAAATAACTTTATAGGAAATATGAAAACACAGATGGGTTAGAGTAAAAACCCTGAAATCAGGGGTAAACCCTGAACACAAACACCCCTGCATCTTACATCAAATTTGGTGCATTTATACACTGTAGAAGCTTAGACATAACTTTTCCATAAAGGAGGAAAATTGCAGCAAGGCAGTGCCAGTGATTGGCCAATATGCATCTTAATTAAATCAACCAATCAACATGGGTTTTCATGTGATACATTTCACATGAAAAGTTCTATGCATATATATAAATAGAAGCTGAGATACAATTATCCTACAAATGGAGAAAAATGCAGCATAACAGCACACTTGTAGGGCAATATATGCCAAAATCTTATCAGCATCAAATTGCATCATGGTACAAACAAATGCATGCTTTTGTAGAATTCTGTACACTCCTTTGTACGATACAGCACCTACAAAATTTTGCGAACACATGCACACAAAATATATATATTTTTTAAATGGTTAATTAAATCATGTTCAGGATATCTGAAGATGTGTAAATTCATTGGGAAATAAAAATCTAAAAATTTTCATGAATCCGGTACTTTCTTCATATGCAAACAGAATGCTGTGTTAAAGAATCACTGTCTTTTATAAACATAAAAACCTAAGATTTGCATATTGAACTTTGAAATTCAGTAAATTTCCAATTATCCACGGAAATGAGCGATACTGTATGAAGAAAATAAATGTAATAAAACAAGAACCAAAAATCATGCTTTTGCAGATGATTATTAATACTTTCCAATATTAGATACTCGCTAAATTGTTAACCTTCAATGTACTTTGTCTATGTGATCACACAACAGACAGAAAGACAGACAGGTAGAATAATTGAAATCATAATAACTCTTAAACATTGTGGGAAAGTGTTAACGTTACACAAATGGAAATGCAATTTCAACAATTTCCAATTAATGTATCTCAATATTCTGGTGTAGTCCAGTAAATTTTAACACTAAACATACCATATTCTATAAAAGAAAAAAAAAAACTAAAAAAAAAAAAAACTGCATCTGAACTATAAATGTCAATTTCATTATGATTCATGCAGTACAGAATTATTCAAATATGATTTATAAAAATTCCTCTCATAAAACACATTGCATCGGCATTCTTTTAGGTGTTTTTGTATACAAATCAGTTGTGCTATTTATACCATTTAAAATTGAGAATATTTCACAGTGAACTTCAATAATGCATGTAATTTTGAAGAAATTCTAAAAATATTTACGGATACTAGAAATAGACAGAGAAACTCAACCACTCTTAAACATTGTTATAAAATGTTAAAAACAATAAATAAAAATGAAAATGTAATTTCAGCAATTATTTCCAATTATAGCACTTAATGAATCTTAATATTTTTGTGTGGACTTGTACATCTTAATGATAATCATACTATTACTATATTCTAAAGATTTTTTTTTTTTTTTTTTTTTTTAATATATGAATAAGAAATGTCAATTTCATTATGATTTGTGTAAATAAGGATATTAAAATATGGTTTTTAGACATAACCTCTCATACAATGCTTTCATATTCTTTCAGGTATCCGTGTACACAAACCAGTGGTAGTATTTACCCTCATTTTTAATAAGGAAACAACCCATAGTGAACTTGAATAACATATATCAGTTTCAAGGAATTTCATGTATATTTATAGGAGTTAGAAAAGCATGAACAGACAGATAGACAACAGAAGTCAAACACTTTTCACTTTTGTAAAGCGTTGAGGAATATATTATAAATTTAGTTTTAAAGACTTCACCATATGCATATAAAATATTGCAGACATTTAGCTTAATATTTTTGTTCAACATTTTAAAATCAATATACTTGCTATTGAAAAGAGTATTAACTTTATAGTAATATTAAACTAAATCATTAATTATTGATTTCTTGCATTTTTGACACTGCAAATAATTTTTTTTATAACAAAATATTCTGAATCTATTTATCAAGTCTTCATGAAAGCATGGATTAAGACTAATTTTAGTATACAGATTTGTATTCTAGTGACAAATTTAGGTATACTGGGAAGTCTAAATTTATTCATCTATCAATAGAGATTGTTTGTTATTATTCCCATAGATGGATGTGTTTTACTCATTTATAATTATCTCTACTTAATGAGAAAATATGAAACATTGAAATTATTAATCAACTTCATATTAATCATATTAAAAGAAAAGAAATTGGATATTTGTTAATTGTTAGACATAAACATTCTAAAATATTTTCAAAGATACAAAAGTTAAGCAACTGCTCATTAGACAGACATATAAACATTTATCTATGATAAGCTTTTATAATTTTGTATCTCGTAGTATATACATTAAGAATAGTGCATAGTCTGACCTGTTTTCTTCTGAAATACAGAAGTGGCCATCATAGAAGTAGACGGCCAGAAAACTGTACAGATAATAAGTATAAAACTGAATTAAATTTAATTATTCTTCAATATGTCAATATTATGAACTTCGTGTCTCATCATGGTAATTAACCCTTGCTTTCCCAAGATGGGGTCATTTTGACCCCATTTTGGAGTTGAAATTTAGTTAAGCCCGCCTCATTCAAAAAGTGTGCTAATTCGCCAGAGACAGTGTTAGAAATAAGAATTTTGAAACTAGGCGTCAAAATGACACCTGGATTAAGTTTTTTGGGCATCAAAATGAAAAATTTAGGTGCCATCTATCATTAAATATGTATATATTAAAATAATAATAATAATAATAAAGCATCAACTTTATATGCAAGATTATAGAAAAAATATTTATGTAATGAATGTAATTACATTGACAATATTAAACGTACATATTTAAAATCGCAAATTTATTCTTCACCCAGAAGATGCATCATTCCACCACAATTTAATAGCACTTTCCGGGCAGAAATCATTCCAATTTAGGGCTGTTTAATTTAATCATTAACAAATCGTCAACTACTTTCATAGAGATATGATTTCTTAAATCAGTTTTTATTAGGTTCAATTGACTGAAATAGACTTGTTTACAGTCTGATGGGATTGAGAAAATTATTAGGTATGATGAGGAAAAAATCCAGGAGTCAAATATGGCACCTGTGATTGGAATTCTAGGCGTCAAAATGAAAAAACTGGTCGCAAAATGCAACTAACGACCGCTTATTTCTAACCCTGGCCAGAGATAGCAAAACGTAACCAGTGGAATGTTGCAACTTCTAAACAATACAAAAGAGGCGGTGCTGGTGATTTTCGCCAAACATACCAAGTGGCACCTGAAAGCAATTTTTCTGCAATAATGCCTTGATCTTGGGAAAGCGAGGGTTAAATACATTACAAAATAAAAACAATTACCTTTATTCTCCTGATATTACTAAATATGTTTTTTGAGTATTACTTTAATCTTAAAAAGAATTATCTTTGTACCTTTTTACTCTAAAGTCAAGAGATGATTGGTGAGACTAAAAGTACAAATTTCATGAATTCCAAGAATCTACAGATGGGTGACAAAATAATGTGAACACTTACGCTTTTTTACGTTTTATTAAATATCTTGAGAAGTTCTTTAAGAATCATCTTGAAACTTTGGTAGTGTAAAGAACGTGTCATACCTCATATTTTTCAGTACAAGTTGTGTCATGAAAAGGAAAAGGGGACCAGTAAAAAGTTAAACAAAAATCAAAATGTTTTTGATCCCCCCTGTAAAAGGTAATGCTTTAAATGCATTTTGGCTGTAGCATGTGATTATGAGGACTTTTCTTATTATCTATATAAAATTTTATGAGGCTACCACATATATTCATGGAGATAAAACGGTTTCTTAAAAAAATTGCAAGAACAATTTCCACTTTTTTCAGAAAACTGAAAAAAAAAAAAAATAAAAAGATAAATTTACAACAAAGCTGAAATCAGCTGAAAAATTTCATCTCTGTAGTATGCCCATGCATTAGTTCTTGAACAACTGCACCCAGGATTCGAAAAATCCCAAAATTTTTACAAGACCTGCTGGGCATGTTAATCTAAAAAATACATGCCCAAATGAAATTTTTACATACCCGAATATCTTATTCAATTGCATATTAATGAAACACGTATGCATGTACCTATAACTATTCTGTCAAAAAAAAAAAAAGAAAAAAAAGAAAAAAAAATTAATTAACAAGACAAGATCTACTCCCACTATCACTGCAGGATTCAGATGTTGGTGATTTGAAAAATTGGCGTATATCCATTTTAAACAAATGGATGATGCAAAACAATCGCTAATTTTAAAAATAAAAAACTTAAGAAACTTCTATACGCTAAAACTGCACGTGTGTTTATATTTGTGTCATTCATTTCATTCAGCCGCAGCACTGTTGCCACTTCCGTCCTCTAAAATCGGGTTTAACGCCCATCCGTAGGTGAAACGTCATACAGCGACCAATGAGCATTGGTCTGAAGATCTGGGATAAAGCTAAACTAGATCCGACGCTTGCTTGTGCAGCATTCAGTGTGACTGTCAGATCTAGTTTAGCCTCGTCTTAGGCAGGATCGCTCAACTTGTACAAATAATGTTGGCCAAATGTTTACATCTTAATGTGTGCTGGTTTTAACCCTTTCATTCCCCATGGTGCCAATTGGAATCTTAACAATTTGGATTTTCTTTCTTACCGTCTAACACTTCCGCTGATTCAAAATGAACAATATTAAAATCTACATACATTTTCCTACCGAAAAATACATATTTTAGATGATTTCACTATCCTTGTTGATAAATGAAAGTATATTTTACTCTATTCTGATAATAATATCGGAATCAGTATTTATTGAAAAGTTATGATTTTAAATGGCATCAGTGGTTACATTAAACACAAATAAACACCTCTCAGTTGCTAGCTATATTAATTCATATTCTGCTATTACTCTAATTAAAAAAAAAAAAAACTTACATATATTACCTTTGAAATAAATTTATGACTAAATATAAGATTTATCGTTTTATGGAGGGAAAAAGTTGGGAATGAAAGGGTTAAGCGAAAAGTTGAAGTGAGGAGATTATTATTTCCATTTAAAAGCAGGCATATAAGGAATACTGGTGATTTTTCAGAGTAATAAAACATTTAATTTCCGAAAGATATATATATATATATATTTAATATTTACATGCCTGGCGAGGCATGTAAGGATAAAAAATACATGCCCGATCTGAATTTTTGGGCAATATAATTTTCGAGCCCTGACTGCACCCACAACCGATTTTGTTTCACACAGAAACACAAATTTTTTAAAAATAAAAATAGTGTATTTTTAATATTAAAAAGTGTATTTTATTGGGGAGGAGTTCTTTGAATCTAAAATCTTACACATTTCATATTTTTAGTCCAAAACACATGCAAACATTTATAAGTTTTAAAAATTAGCAACAATTTTGCTTCAATCTCTTCTTAAAGGTCCTATTATTTATGGCATCTTTATGTCTTTAACACAGTATGCCGATGATCAAGATGAAAGGAAAAAACATATCTTAATTAACTTATTTTAATACTTTTATTCTTTCTGCTGCTCTAAATGCTGATTTTTCCCCCTCCTCAAAAAAGAATGTTTAAATAGCACCAATTTCCATCATTTTATATTTATTGAAATTGTTACTAATTATAAGAATGTTTTACTTTCATGTGAAACTAAGTATGCTGTGGCCATTACAAAACTTTCTGTAATCTAAATAATAATAATAATGCCATCTACTGAAACAAATATTTAATTAACATCACTTCTATCAATGAACATTTTACATAAACAGTTTGGTGCAGGTTTAATTGATAGATAATACTGAGATAGAGCTTTCCTGTGAATGGAAGAAATTGCTGAGTGATATATGCCAAAATGTAATCAACACCAATTTAAGTCAAAGAGGATTATGAAATTCCATGTATTTTTTCTAGAGAGTGAATACTCATAACATTTTAAGACAGAAAGATAAAACAGATATTACTCCAACAAAAACAAGAAGTTGAAAATTTTAGTAAATTCAATACTTTATTCTTATATATAAATATATACATAAATGAGAGTAAACACTAGAATCTCCCTTCTATCTTCTTAGAACTGCGGTGCAGGTCAATTTAACCCAAAACGATGTTTAATTATCAAAACGTGAAAAGTTTTGATAGAAAAAAAAATTCCTTTTATGACTTTTAATAATTTAAGGTGAACAACAATTTATCAAATTAAAAAATTATTAACTTAAATAATTTTACATTTATTAACAGTTATAGCTAGAACCGCTGAGCGGGTCAATTTAACCCATAAGAAATGTAAATGCACAAACAATGGAAAACAGATGCATTTTCTCGGAAATAACTGTAAAATACTTCTTTCCCACCCTCGAATTACTGAAATGAACTGCACTAGAAGGGGAAATAGTGAAGATTTTCAGTCAAGGTCATTATAATTGGTTTGATGTGCGAACTACGCACAAATGCATTGAAAATTCACAGCAAATATTTAGACTTTTTGAAGTTGTATTTTTTCTGTAATTAGTGTATGCATAAAAAAGATGTTACGACGCCGTAATCTTACTGTTCAAGAAGCTTTAGAATATTTAAAAATGATTCAGAAGGTGATGAAAATGAAGAAAATGTTTCGATTTTGAGTAGTAAGGATGAATACCTGCCTACTAATGAAGGCAATCTCGATTTGGATGAAGAAAATGAAAGCGAAGATGACTCTGGCAATGCTCTAATAATCGCTGGTCCTTCTCATCCCAATAATGATGATAACTTATTTGATAAACAAGAAAAATCAAACACATACAATAAGAATTTTGAAAAAGAAATCAATAATAATATTCAAAGTTGGAAATAATGAAGTTGGCAAAGATGGGACAGTTTAGAATGTTGTTCCATTAGGAATAAACGATAGAGGAAGAAAATCAAAGTGTAATATTTTGAAAGAAGTTGGAGGCTCAACACCATAAGCTAAACGCAATGTTATCAGCAACAGTTCCTCAAGTGCTTGCAGACTTTTTATAGATGAATGGATATTGAAGCACATAAAGAAGTGTACTGAAGATGAAGCTTGACGGCATATTCATAAAAAAGAATGGAATATAACATTAGAAGAAAGAGATGCTTTTATATGCATGTGATATATATTGTGAAAAAGGACTTGAATTGGATAGCTTGTGGTCAAAGGACTGGGGACTACCATTTTTTCAAAATACAATGTCAAGAGACCAATTTCGTAAAATAATGAGATTTTTACGCTTCGACATAAAATCAACAAGATCAAAGAGTCTAGAGACAGACAAATTTACCCTTATTTTGGATATCTGGAATCGTTTCATCGAAAATTGCAAGACTAACTATACACCAGGTCCTAATACAACTGTAGATGAACAGTTATTTCCTACAAAAGCTAGGTGTAGGTTTACCCAATGCATGCCAAACAAACCAGATAAGTTTGGAATCAAGTTCTGGTTGGCTGCAGATGTTGACTCAAAATATCTGATAAATGGATTCCCATATCTTGGAAAAGATAACAACATCTAACGTGTCTCTTCCTGAACATGTAGTTCTGCAACTAATAAGTCCATATGAAATGAAAGGTAGAAATGTTACTACAGACAACTTTTTCACCACACTGAAGCTTGCAGAGACGTTGAAATCCAAAAACACCAGCCTTGTAGGAACTGTAAAATGCTCAAGAACAGAAATACCAGCCTCTGTAAAAATGTCAAAATCGACATTACATTCGACTACGGTACTAACCCATAAAGACATTAGTCTAACTGTTTACCCAGGTAAAAAAGGTAAAAACATTTTGTTGCTAAGTGGTCTCCATCCAACCGTAGAAACTGCAGATAACCCCAAAAAACTACCTGATACAATCACTTTCAACAACACAACTAAATACGGTGTGGATGTGACTGACCAAATGGCAAGGAAATATACAGTCAAGTCTGCTTCACGTAAGTGGCTGGTGCAGTTTTTTAAAAATATTTTAAACCTTGCTACAATCAATGCCTGGGTTTTATATAAAGCTGTAACAGGAAAATCTATTAGTAGACAGCAATTCATTCAACACTTGATTGAAGAATTGCGAGAAAAATTTGTTCTCTCCCGACAGAAAAAGGTGCCAAAAAGAGATTGTGAAGCAACCAATGAAAATGATGGACAACCACAAATTAAGCATAAACGAGCCTGATGCCACAGTTCGAAATGTGAAAACAAAACTACAGATATATGTTCAAAATGTAAAGCACCTATTTGTGGAAAATGTACAAAAGTTATTACTAAGTTTTGTGCACAATGCATACAGTAAATTGGATTTTATAATCTATAAAACTAGTAAACAACTGACAAAATTTTTAATTTTTTGAAATTATGTCTAAATTTATTCAAAAGAGATACTCTGTTTTTTTTATTGAAACTAGGAAATTTATGTCATATTTTGTTAAAGAGACATATTATTATACTCAAGGGTATAAAATTTTAAACAATATGATTTTGTAAAAAATAAGTTAATTTTTCTTTATTTATGTAAATTACTTAATGCAAATTCTGAGAAATATTGATTATTATTTTAAAAATAAAATGTTTTAGTTAACTAAATTAAGCTTTTTTGAATATTTTATTGATTTACAATCTAGGGTCAAAATGACCCACTCCACGGTTCTAGATATAGCAAAAGTCCCATGGTTCTAGTGTTAATAATAAAAGCGTAGGAATAAAGCTACAACAGTGTACCAGAAAATAAAGAAAGTAAAAATTTATCGATGGTTTCCATGAGTGCATTTCAAATGAATAAAATAATGTAAAAAGAACAATTTAAAGGAAAAACTCATAACACTATTGCAAAAACGTTTGAGCATAAAGAAAAAAAAAAAAAAAAATCTATGGTTTGCATGTTTTTGGAATATTAGTTCATTGGTTCAAATTATAAATTAAACATAAACATTCATTTTGATTCATTTACGAAGATATTTTATTTTTAAAAAGTATTTTAGTATAGTGTATAAAGATAGTTATTACTATCACAGAAAACTAAGCTTGAATAACCTAATAATTTTCCAGAATTTGTTCATATCACAAAGCCTAAATAAAACAATTTCTATTTTTATAATAATAAACTCTTTTCATTGCTATGTGGAATTTTTATATATGAGGGAAAAATAATAATGAATCAAATACGTAAAATTCAGCTACATCATGAAAAATTAATAATATAAATAAATAAAAATAGATATATGGTTATGAACTCTAAAGGATGCAAATATTATGATGAAAAAGATATTATTAAAAAAAAAAAAAAACCCTTATGTAAGATAATGTTCAGTAAATTAAACTAGCAAGGAGAAATAAATTTGGAAATAAATGTGTAAAACTGAGTGCTATGCGGGCAAGACCATCTATCTGCTACAATATTTATCTATCCTTTATATTTCTTTCTATCTTATGTTTTAAACTATATCAATAGTTAATGTCATTTAACACAAAAAAAAAAGAAGCAAAATATAGTGTAACCACGTTTCCTACGCCTAGTAGTAAGAACAAGTCCAAAATCTTTAAGGGGTGCCACATTCACGGTCAGGTTGGGATTTAGTAAACATTCAGTCATTCGGCGTTCCCTTATCGCTTGTTTTCTCTCATCGAAAATATTATCTCTCCTATTTTAGCATTTAACTCGGTGAGTCCGCACTTGCGCAGAAGCTTCCATGGTCACAAGAAATGTGGTTAAAGAATAATAATAAATAAATAACAATTATTGGGATAAGCTTTTTCCCCCCTGAACATTGTTTAAAAACATTTATTTAAAAGTTTAATTTTCCTTAGTAAAACATGTTATTATAAAAGTTAAAACTACAAAATGCAAGTAATTATATTTTTTAACTAGTGAAAGGAATTTATAAGAATTAATGAAGTAGAAAATATTCACATAAATCATATGTTTCTTTTTGGTTCATGCCAAATTGCTTAAAAAATGCATAACTTAAATCTAATTTAAATCTAAATTAAAAAACTACATTTTACAGGACTTAACTAATTTTATTATTCTAATAAATTTAAGATAAAATTATGTATTAATTCAATAATAATACACTTTTGAGTTTAGATTTATATGTTATAAAGTGACATACATTTTCCTGGAAATTACCAGTTTGCATTTTTTAAAGGGACTTACCTGATTTTGCATCATTTGTGAATGAGGAGGTGGTTGTGGGTGGGGGGACGGTTGTGATGCTGGCTGCTGTGGTGGTGAAGGTCGCATATGAGAATTCTACATAAATGGGAAATACAAAGAAAAGTTAATATTTCCTTATTGATATGCTTACAAAATATATATATATTATTATTATTAGTTACATTATATTCTAAAAAATTAAGAAATCAGTATTTAGAAAATTAATATTTATATTCACCATAGGTCATCATGTTTAAAAAAAAAAAAAAAAAAGACAAACTACACTTTTTAAAGAAAAATTGAAGAATATTTAAACTTTCGATAGTTTTAGAGTGTTGCAAAAGTAGCAATTATGCCTACTTTGTTCATTTGACAAAGGGACATGTTTTACTTCGAAATGAAAGAATTGTTGCAAATTTTTTTACATTTTGATGGTGTTTAATCAAAGATTTTTACTAATTACACACAACAATTGCTTCAGGTCAAAATAATTAAGCATGACCCTTCATTAAAAAAAAAAAAAAAGGATTGGTCAAAATGTACAGTAAAAAAGCAAAAACATCATATAATAGGCTCACTGTCAACACAGATTGTATGCCCTGTGAAATGTGCTTCTTAAAACACTATCAAAGTCAAGTGACCATTACATTGATATGTACATAAATTTATGTACAGATCTTTTGCTTTTGAAATCTATATTCTGACTAAAAAATAATTCAGCTTACAAGTTCTTGCTGGTATACAAAACCTACAACCTTAAAAAAGATATTGATAGCACTATCAAACTAATTTAAAGCAATTTACAGATACTGAATAAATATTCACATGAAATCAATATATAATGCAAGAGTGATTTGCTGATGTTTATGATATTCTGGCACAAACATTTTATTTATTAATTTATCATACATGTTATAAAAGCTTTGAATACAGGAAAAATCTTCAAATTGACAATTGAGCTATTAATGATAATTACCAAACGATCGAAAATTACAATTAAAAGCTAATTTAAATATATGGATTTCAATTATTAAATTTTTTTCTTTACTAATACTTTATGAATATAAACATACATTAGTAAAAAAACATGTTTATAAATTATTTTAAGTGAAAAATTTGTCGTCCATATGTGTGATTTGTGGTAATTAGATAATTGCATTATTAAATAAAGTATTTAAATACTAGAACATTTAAAAATCCTTACTTTTAGGCTTTACCCTGTGATTCTTTCACCTGGGGGAGGGGGGGGGGGAGAATTGGACAAAAGATTTGCAATGTTGATGCTGGCATGCAAAGTGTTGTTTCTTTTCGATTTTCCCGCTTCTTCGATGAGGTTGCGCCACATTTGATCTACGTTGGCCTTAGGGTCATTGCCATTCACAGAATTGGTATTTTTACTTATGCTTTTTACAGTGAAACACTTGAAATTATTAAAAATATTAATTCCGTAAATAACAATGAGTCCAGGGCCAACATAGATCAAATGTGGCACCACCTCATTGAGAAAGCTGTAAAACCAAAAAGAAACAACATTTAATGTGCCAGTGTCGGCTGTGCAAGTCTTCTCTCTGATGATGCCAGGGGCTTCCAAGTGAAAGAAACTCAGGATAAAGCCTAAAAGTAAGGTTTTTCAAATGTTCTAATGGACAACAATTGTCGCTTTGCCACCATGCTGGCATGAACACTAATCTTCAGTGCAGGTTTAAAACATTTTAAGAATGCCTACTTTTATAATCAACAATACATAGAAAGACAACAACAACAACAAAAAAAAAAAAAAAACATAGAAGTAAGAAATAAATCTGTTATTTTACAGCAAATTTTATAACAGTTAATCCAACAAGTATAAACACTGCAGTAAAAAATATCAATACATATGTTCAATAAACCACTTACAAAAAAAAAAAAAAAAAAAAAAAAAAAAATCTGATGTGGAGAACACATGACTTCCTTATACACCTATTGAAATATACATATTGTTATGAAAATATTGACATTTTTATGTGAGGTAACTGATTTGTAAAAAAACATGCAGGTTCCAGACCATGAACATTCCAGAAAACAAGAAAAAAAAAAAAAAGTGCTACTCCAATTACAAAAGTCATGATAATAGGATTATACATACTGCCACGACAAATATAGTAGTTTTTTCACAGAGTTACAGGCATAATACTCCATGGCTTATTACAGAATCTCTCATCACCAAATGCACAGATTAGAGTTCAATGAAAATCATTCAAATACAGGTCACTTACTTTTGTTTTCATTGGAGAAAATTAATGGCGAGAAACAATATATTTTAGCAAAACAATTAATTCCATTAAAATTAAGAAAGAGTTTACTGATTCTGGCTATCCTGAAACAATATTTGCCGCTAAATTTGATTGCTAATCTTGACAACCTACCAATTTTGTAGCCAATGCAAATTTTGGTTTTGGCATCAATTTTGGTGATTTGGCATCTAATTTTGAGACTTAGCGATCGAATTTGGAAAAAATTTTAGTTTAGGATTGCGAAAGTTTCAAAGCTCTAACTTCAATAAGAACAGAGTTCTGGAATTTTCCGAAATGATGATTTACTGGTTTTATAGCACAGAACTAAATTCTTTGAAAGTTCTATAAATGACTAACAAGACTTAAAAAAATGAAGAATTATTATTGGTGATTGTAGACTAGAACTTGCTTATATCTTTAAGTGCTACTATGGTATTACAGTAAAAGTGGAGACAGATGGTAGTTTTTTTCATTTTCACGAAAGAGGGCATTGACAGTGTCAAATTAAGCATTCAAATGTGGCAAAATGCGGTAAATCAAAATTTCCAAAATTTGGAAACTCAAAACTTCAATAGGAGTCAAGTTCTGGAATTTTTTGTAATGATTCATTGATTTCTAGCACAGGACTATCTCGAAAATTCTATAAACCACTGACAACACTCTCGTTGAATTCAAATTCAACTCAGACTTAAAAATGTTTTGGTTGTTTCTGAATTTCCAAATTTCTGCACTGTTGTGTATTTAATAATGTTTATTTGATTTCTGTAGTAAGAATGACTGTTTCATTGAATTGTTTCGAGAATATTCATTGATTATTGACTTTTGTGGCACAAAAAATAGTTTTATTCAACTGTTTTCTGAATATTCATTAAATTCATCGGGTAGAACCTGCTTATATCGTTAAGAATTACTTTCTTCATGCAAAAATGTCAACAATTTTCATAAGAATATAATTATGGGCTCTATCTAAGAGCTGAATATTCATTAAATAAAGTACATTCGTCAAATAGAACATGCTTATGTACACTCCACACGCAATAATGTCGACAATTGACAATTTTCATAACAATATCACTACAGGCTTAATCTACTGGCTGAAACATTCATTAAATAAAGTGCATTTGTTGACTAGAACTTGCTTATGTCTTTAAGAATTACTTCTTTCACACAAAAATGTGGACAACTTTCATAACAATATCATTAAGGGCTTAGTCTTCCTATTCACAGGGTAAATTGCAGCAAAGCAGCACTACCTATGAGCCCATCTGCACTCAAACTGAATCAACATAGTGTTTTTAATGACCTACTGATATACCAAATTTTATGCAATTATATACAATTATATACAATTATATACAATAGAATCTGAGATACAGTCTTTTTATTTACAGGAAGCTCAGCATTATAGTACAGCAGCGCCACTCTTTGGCCGAAAAAACAGTGTTTCATATACCTAGTTTTGTGCAATTATGTACAACAGAATCTGAAACATAGTTTTCCCGTTCACAGGGAAAATTATAGCATAGCTGGCGATATGCACCAAAAATGAATCAGCATAAAATTTCAGAATGGTAATCTCGCATATCAAGTGATTGTTCGATTATAGACAATAGAACCTGAGATATAGCCTTCGACTGAATGGGAGAAATCGTAGTATAGCAGCATCACCTATTGGATTTGCACCAAAAGTTGATGGGCAATAATTTATGTCATGGTGCAAATACATAAAAATTTAAATGTAAATCTGATCAGTAGTTACTGAGATACAGTCGGAACAAAATTTTTGTCACAGACATTTTCTAAAAAGGTCAAATCATTTTTTGGACATCTCAAAACACATAAATCAAAAATCCATCGAAAACCGGAAGTCGAAAATTCTTATGAATGAAATACTTTCTTCTATTGAATATAAAAGTAAAAAAGAGGGAAAATATAAGTGTTTTCAGGACTTTCATCAAGATGTAGCAACAATTTTCATTTGAATTTCACTATCTGCAAATAATTTATTATTCTCATTACTTAAAAATTATTAAATGAAGAATTTTTCTGCTGATGATTTCTGGCGAATTTAACTGAGCAAAACATATGCTAAAATGTTGTTGTTGCTATGGGATATTTAAAACAAAAATAGAATTTGAAATGTTAAAAAAAGTCTTTAAGGACAGTATTTCACAGAGAGAGTTTTTAAGTAAAGTTGTTTTAAATGTTCACAGAAGGTAGAAATTGCAACAATTAATTATATTGTAGACCATCTATATCAATTTAAAAATCTCAACACTTGAAGTTACAAATATGATTGTGCAGCATTCAGAACCTTAAAATAAATATTAAAACAGTTTTTATTTATTTATTTATTTTTTTAATATAGTAAAAAATACTTTTCACTTTGCTCAGAGAAATAAATTAGGGGAGACTGGGGTGGGTTGACCCTATGGGAGGCTTGACTCACCTTTCTTTACTCTACTATTTTTAGCTTTCAAAAACTTTCAACACATGGCAGCACATCCCACTGACGCAAGGTAACAGCCATGTTTGTTTGAAAGTTATCCCATGCTTATTATTTGAACAAGCTTGAAATTTGTGCTTTCCTCATCAAAAAGTGAGTAATTTTGATTAAATTTGTAAGGCATTGTGCAAATATTCTTAATCAAATATCAGAATTCAGATTTATATGATTAAAGTATATACCTCAAGCTAATATGTGACATAATTAGTTTTGCTAAATAACTGTTTAATTCCCTGATTTTTTTTATGAAATTGCAAATGGCTATTGAGGGAGGCTTGACCCACATGATATAAGGGAGGTTTGACCCATGGGTCAAGCTTTGTTATTGTGGACTGAAAATATTAATTCATATATTATTTAATTGTATAAAAAATTTTAAAAAATGATTTTTGTTTTTATCCTGTACCATTCTTTTACCAAAAATCATCCCCTACAATGTTTTTCAAAACATAAAAAAGAAAATAAGAAAACTTACTTTTGTTTTTAGTATGTAGTTTTTACCAAAAAATAATCCCATAACAATGATATTTGAAATTCTTGCTGAATAATATGTTTAGTACTGTGTACCTATATTCTGCAACAGGATTTAATCCTACTACTGTAAGAGAATTTTTTGCTAACTTAAATGCTGTTCTAACAAAGGAAAATTTATTCCAGACAACATTTATAATGTTGATGAATCTGGTGTAACAACAGTTCACAACCTGAAAAAAAATATTGCTTGTAAAGGAGAAAAACAAGTAGGCAAAGTAACTTCAGGAGAAAGGGGACTCTGGTAACTATTTGCTGCGCAATTAATGCTATTGGAACATCAATCCCACCATTTTTGGTCTTCCCTCGCCAACGAGTGAAAGGTACTATGACCAAAGGTGCACCTGTTGGAACAAAAGCTGTTGGGCATTCTAGTTGACGGATGACATCCGAAAACCAGGGGTGCAGAATATGTCCGAACGCGCGAACGATGTTCGGGGGAAATTTTGGCTGTCTGGGGAAATTTTGAATATTTATTATCCTAGAATAAAAGAAAAATGAAAACGGAAGTAAAAAAAAATTACTGAAAAAACAAACTTTCTAATATTAAACTACAAATTAACAGCTGTATTCTCCTGTTGCAAGTATATTCCCTTTAAATACCCATCACATCACCCCCCCCCCCCCAAAAAAAAAAATATATATATATATATATATATATTTTAAGTATTTGAAGTTTGATGATAAATATTTGGTGATTCATTTAAGCTAGAGAAAATATCAAATCTCCAACTGTTTATTTTATTTTTTATTTATTTATTAAGTCGAGTTAAAATGCTACAAGAATAATTACTCAGTCCACATAAATAAACAAACAATTTAATGACAGGACGTTTGGAGAAATGATGTGTTTGTTTACTTTAGCGATAAAACAGGGAGAGAAGAAGGGGGAGGAGAAGTAGGAAAGACATTTTTTTTCATCGTTTTGAGTCTCATTTACAGAAGATTTTAACTTTAGCAATTAATTAAAACTTCTGTTGTTCTTTTATGGATATTTATAGGAGCCTAATCATTTCATATTTATTATTAATCTAAAATTATGCTTAAGCTTCTTTGTATTATTTCCTCAATTTAAAATTACTTTGCATTAAAGTAACGTACATACTATTCATCAGTTTTTGATTATTATTGTTGTTATTATTCAATAGAAGAAAGTATTTGATTCATAAAATTTTTCGATTTCCGGTTTTCGATGGATTTGCACGTTTTGAGAGGTCCAGAAAACGATTTGACCATTTTTAGAAAATGTCTGTCCATATGTGTGTGTGTGACAAAAATTTTGTAGCAACTGTATCTTGGGAACTACTGCAATTATAGCTTTAAAAATTATGTTAGTTAATAAATCTAATTACCTTCTTTTTAATTTTCCATCTGGTGACCATTAATTGCAACATTACATTTTGATATAGTTAAGAAAAAAAAATAATAATAATAATATAGTTGCATAAAAAATCTCCCTTAATATTTGGACTGAAGAAAGATTTCCACTCCCCCCTTGGGGGGGGGGGGAAGGTCAAACTTAAAAAAAAAAAAAAAAAAAAAAAAAAATCTGATAATAGGTTGATGCGTTATTTTTGGGGAAATTTAGAATGTGTTCTGGGGAAATTTTGAGGGCCGAACATTTTCTGCACCCCTGCCGAAAACTTTGAAGTGTTTTTAACACATTTTGCAAAGTATACAAAATGTAGTATACAGAAAAAAGTTCTTGTCATACTTGATAATCATGAAAGTCATGTATCTCTCAAAGATTTGCAATTCTGCAAAGATAATGGAATTGTACTCTTAACATTGCCACTGCATACAAGTTACAAATTGCAACCACTCGATTGATGTGTGTTTGGACCCTTTAAGGGTTTCTACAATGAAGCGTGTAATAACTTTATGGTGAGTAATCCAGGAAAACCAATTGGACTTTATGATATTCCTGAACTCATTGGAAAATTGTATATACCCATAAACATTAAAAAAGAATTTGCTGTTACGGGAATATTTCCTTTTGATTCAGGGATTTTTACAGAGGCAGATTTTATGACCTGCAGTGTGACAAACCGACCTGAGCCAACCGATTCTCAGACAATGCAAATTGGTCAACATGATATTCACAACCTTGCATGCAAACAGAATTTGCCAAGTTCTTTGCAAATTACTACTTCCTGTACCTGTCAACTTAAAAGTAATTTATCTCTCATTCCTAAAGACTATATTCCTCATAGTAGTAGTTCACAAGTCACTTCTTCTATTAGGATCACCTGTCAGCCAGAAATTGAAAAATCTGCATCTTTGACCAATGAACAGATTCGACCTTTCCCGAAAGCTGGACCACGAAAACATAACTATAGAAGAAAACAAGCAAAGTCTCGAATATTGATAGATACCCCAGTTAAAGAACAAATAGAAAATGAGCATGCATTGAGAGCATCGAAGAAACAACCTTCTGTTAAAGCTACTAAAACCAAAAGATTTTCTAAATGGAAATTTTTTAATCTGATTGAAACCTCAAGTGATGGAGGATGAAGAAATCCCTCATGTGTCAGACAGCAATGAAAATGAGTTTGTGATATCAAAGTCAATGTCAGAAGGAGATTTTGTGCTGGTAAAATTTGTGTGTCCTAAAACTGGTAGGCCTAATGCATCTCATTTCGCAGGAAGAATAACCAAAGTGGAGAGAGACAGTTTCTTGTTACATTTTTATGCCGCGCTGTTGAAATAAATTACTTTATTTATCAAGAAGCGGAAGATATATCTGTTGTTTCAATTGATGATATGATAAAGTTACCAAATCCAATATCAGCTGGAGGAACTGCAAGAGTTGCATTATGAATTTATTTTGACTTTGACTTTTCTGAGTATATGTGCTGCTAAATATTCGTTATTATTTAACATTTCTAGCTTTTTTCAACAAAGCTTAATGGCAATGACTATTTTTAATTTAAGAGTTGTTTTAGTAGTGTGAACGTGTTCTTTTATATAATTTTTTCAATTTACGCTTTAGAAATATTGCTACTTCATCAACTATAACTTTTATTGTTATCACATTAATTTCATTGCAAAATTTTCTTAAATTTTAGGACTAGCTTAAGTTTGTTCATAAATATTATATGTGAATATTGGTGGGTCAACCCTCCCATATGTGGGAGGCCTTGACCCAAAAATTCTGCTTCAATAACATTCATTATTTCTCTTTTCTGTTGCAAAGTATGAACAATTTTTATGTATGTTTTGATAATAGAATATACCAGGTAGGAAATGGTGTACAAAGTTTTTTTCTGGAAGTAAAATTTTTTTCTCTAAAAATGTTTTTGTAAAAAATGGGTCAACCCTCCCCAGTCTCCCCTAATTAAAAATAATCCATTTGAAGTCTATACCCCACATATTCAAAATAATAAAGATTCATTCATATGATAATTTTAATTTAATTAAATTAAAACAGTACTTCAAGGAAAAAAAAACTCATATACACTTATATACTTACAGGGAAAAATGCAGGACCCATTGGTCCTCCAGGCATACCATCATTAGGTGGCATCTGACCCAATGGACTGGGAGCAGAGGGATTCTGTAAGAAAAAAGAAATAACATTAATTAAACAATGAATGTTTGAAAGCTAAAAACATCCTAAAATAACACATTAGATACATGAAAATTAAATAATATAAAACTAATAATCCATAAATTATTTTGATTAAACTTATAAAATCATCTAAAATATGGCTTTTTTTTAATTATTATTCTGCTTGAGGTTATTAGAGCAGAGATGGCCATAAAGTTTTAATATCGTTATTCATGCATGCCTTTCTTTTCATTAAAGATAGTGAATATAGAATCAAAATTTTCTTTTACACATCTAAACATAAGATTCAAATATATTGCCAGGCATAGTGAAATGCTTAATTTACTCGTCAGTGGCAAGGAATTTTTGGATGCGGAGAATGAATTTGAAATAAATAGTGTTGTAGCTGATATTCAATGTTATAGTTAAACAATTTAAAAATATATATAAAATAGCAGTGTAGCTGTGTAAAATAGTCAAAAAAAACTCTGCCCAAGTGCACAAACAGTGTTTGAATAGACAACTACTTTTGATTTTAAGACCTTTTAAGCTGTTATTATTCTATATCCCAGTAGCAGAAAGTTTTGTAGCTGTCTGCCACAGGCTTTTAAAATTTCATAATCTGTCTGCAAAATTTGCGTGTAATCAGGGGTAAAGAATCTGGTATGCGTACATTCCCGTAAAATCTCAGTATCAGGTAACATGCGAAAAAAATATGCACATAACACTGCCTATCAAGGGAGATCTAGGCTCCCTAGGTTGCTGTTGTTAAGCACTGTTTTGTGTGTTCCTACCAAGGCACCTATAGGGGGTTCTAGAATTCCTACCAGAGAGCGTCTAAGACGTCATAAATCGGCGAGAAATTGCCGTAAATTATAGACAATTTTTTTTATGACTGCAGACAAAGACAGTTTGAAAGCTGGACAAACTTTTTTATTAGTGCAGACAAAAACTGTCCGCAAGCTATTTTTCTGTGTTCGCGACTATATCACCGTGTCACAGTGTTTCTGCCACTGGGTTCTATACTAAATACTATTTTTTTAAATGATGATTTTGGAACTTTAACATATTCAACTAAATGGTCAATTCTCTTTACAGTTGCATATTTTTTGTTATAGAGGTTATAAATTATGTACAGTATATTGCTGGCTGGTAAAAAAGATTATTCACTGGTAAGAATTTCTGAAAATTCCCCACCATATTGCTATGTACAAGAAGAAATAGTAATAATCACTTACAACCAGATTCATCGTTTCTTCTTTCCCATGTAATACTATGAGGCTTTTATTGCTTCGTATTTTAAAGATATCTCAGTCAAAACGAAGAGTTTTGAATTCCACTCTTTAAGTATGTTGCCTTTTATTTTAGTAAACAGTTAAAAAATAAATAAACAAATTGAAATATTTCTTTTCAAAATTGAAAATTAAAATTCTGACTTATTTAAGGCAAATTAAAAAAAAAAAAAGAATGCTTACTAAGATTACATGTTGAAGAGTTGAATTAAGAAAACAGAATTTGACGTGCAGCCTTTAAATTGAAATTTTTGGAGTATGTATATATATATTATATGGCAATAAAATTAATATTTTGCACTTCGGCAAGAAAAGTGATGTAACTAAAAAATGTACTAAGAAAACCAGTATTTGAGAAAAACCAACTAAAGGCTCTTAATTAGTGAATATCATTCAAATCCTACGTTAACTTATGGAGAAAATAATCCCCATTATTATTCATTGAATGTTTTTTATTTATTTTTTGGCAAGCAAGCGAGCACACACCTCATGTATCTGCACTAAAGATGGTATGGGCTAGTACCGAGAAATTTATGTAAATTTCCAAGTAGGCCTTTTTTCAAATATATTTGTTATATAAATTCATAACTGTAAAATTATGTCTTGTTAATCATGTGAAAAATTTAAAAATATGCATTATTTAATGAATAATTACGAAGATTATTAAAAAGAGACTTGGCACTAGATTACTAAAAGGGCAAGGAAATCTTCACAGTCTTGAATGCCAAAGAGAAAAAACTGAAAAGCAGACAGCTGTTTTGGTAGCATTTAGCATACTATCTTCAGTGCATAAAAAAATGAGAGAGAAGTATTTATATATATGAGCAGGATTGTTGAATTTTTTTATTTTTTTCAAAAAAAATGATTTTTTTTATTTAAATCTGATTTTTTTCTATTTAAATCAAGATTTATTTGATTTTAATGATTTTTTTAAACTATTCATACATTATTGTACAACATTTGTATTTTATTATGTGTATGTGTGTGTATATATAATATATATACACAATATTTACACTATCAATCATTTTACTTAAATTATAAAAATACAAATAATATTCTATCCCCATAGAAAAAATCCATGTAAAGCATTTATTATCAATATTTTTATTCAACATAGTATCTTCACAATAAGAAACAATTTTACAGCAATCACAAATGTGGTAGTATGAGCCACTCAACTTGAGACATTGTATAGCTACAAAAATGTAGTGAAATAAAGAAAGTAAAATCTTACCCACAATACGAAACACATAAAATAATTTTAGTAAAGGATAATTTAATAAGAAAAATGACATCTTAACTGAAGCAATGTATTAAGAGAAATAAATTTTTAATCATAGTTTCTAAACAAAATAAAAAGAATAAGGAATTAAGGGGGGGGGGGAAAGATGTCTTAAAAAAATTCTTACTTAGGCTAAACAAATATCATTTGAATAAAGAAATTTTTTTCACACTTTACCCACTAACAAAATTCATATTTTCATCATTTAACTTAATACTTTCACTTATTCTTTTATGTTTTTTTTTTTATATTTAGTGGGTACAGTTCATTAAATAAACAGTGACAACAGCCTCAAACTGTATTTAACTGATTATATGTAGTTAAATTAAAAGGTTATGATGCTTTAAAAAATTTTTGGAGCCTTCAGGGCTTTTTAATCACTACAACGTAAAATATGCCATTATTTTTAAAATATCATGTGAGCCAATGCTAAATGAAATAAACTGGTGTGGTATGAGAGCTAAATAAGAAAGGTAATTTTTTCTTTTCTAAATATCAATTGCAAGGTGGGTAAAGGCAAACTGGCATATATATATATTAATCAATGAATTGTACACTAACTAAATATTTACAATTTATACACCAGTCATAAGGCTGTGCTTGTATAAATAATTAAAATATAATAAATGATTAACATATAAAATGTAAAAATATTTAAGAAAGTCAAGGTGTAATTTATTTTTGTGTTTATTAATGTTGTTTAGCAGAGATGAATCTAAAGTCAAGCTATAAGAAATATTAGCTCGTTTAATGAAATAGTGTTATACTTTACAAACTGTACTTTTAAATTTACGCAAGAAATATTTAAAAACCTCATTTTTTAAAGCTAGATAAACTATTTCTCTTCATTAAAGCCAATAACTTTGATATTTAAAAGAAGTGATTTAAATCAGTGATTTTTTTTTCAAAATAATCAATTGATTTAAATCACTACAACCCTGTATATGAGAAAGGAAACAAATTCTGTTCAACCAATAGAATTACATGGAACGTGGGGGGATTGGCCAACTAGGAAATTGAGAAACTGTAAATAAGAAAACTGTAGAAAAAATTAAGAAAATGTGGGCTGAATGTAAAATTTCCAACAATCAGACATATGGGGCACAGCAAAAATTTTCCCCATATATATACAAGCAATTCGCTCTCATTTCTTTATGCATTGAAGATGGTATGCTAAGTGCTACCGAAACAGCTGTCTGCTTTTCAGTTTTTTTCTCTTTGGCATTCAAGACATTGAAGATTTTCTTGGTTATAATAACAAAGATTATTTTCCCCACAGGTTAACATGAGACACTTGACACTCACTGACATAGAATATTAAAGAATATGATAAAGCATTAATAACCTACAATAAACTTGCAGGACACAATTAGAGGATAAATTGTGAGATAAGAGTTGCGACTTTTTCACATATTGGGGCACTTTCAATGGCATAAATTCACAACTGACTTTTTTTTTTTTTTTTGCTTATTGCCAGGGTGCAATGTGTTGTTATAGACAGCTGCAAAATATTTTCCAAAAATGATGCATGCATTATTTAGAATTGCTTATAAGTTCACATAGAAGAGTTTAATATAATTTTGTTTATGGTGAATTCTGAAATGCATTTTAATGACATTACTTAATTTCAAAATAAGCAAAATTTATACAAATTATTCAAGTTTGTCATATCATGTACCTTTTAATGTTCGCTGAAAAGCTAGTATGTTGCCGCCATTGTAAAACTTTCTTCTTATGTAAACTCACATAATTTAAATCAAAACAGTTACCACTGCATTGAAAAAACATGGTAAAAAAAATATTTTTTCTTTAAAAAAAAAAAAAAAAAAAGTTGCTATTGCTTCAAATTATCACAGATCTATAGTTCAACCATTCATTTTAAAAGTATCAGCAAGTTCTTTTAAAAATATTCATAATGAAAATTTGCACCTCCAAGGGGGTAACTGCAATGCTCCTACATATACAAAGATTTCATCCCAGTTCACTATTATTATTAGAAATGAAATTTTTCACATAATAATTATAGTAATTTAATGCTTTTAAATTTTGAATTGCAGCAGGGAAAAAAATAATAATAATGCTGCTATGCATGTATGAGATTTTTTGAGCACTTTACATATATAAAAATGCATCCCCCCCCCCTTATTATATTTTCATTTTAACACTATTACAAAGAAAAGAGTATTAGACCCTATGATGGCTTCAAAAAAGTTTACTGATACAATCTGAAATAATTTTACATTATTTCATAATCAGTATGCAAAATAGAAATCCTGGAGAGTGGGAGAGAAATGCCCCAAAGAAAAAAGGTACAATATTTTAAAAAATTATCATCAAAGAAAATGTAGCACTAATTTTCTGTACTATTTTGATACTAAATATGGTGATTAAAGATGAATAATCTCTAATGCATTTTTTGCAATTTAGAAGACACTTAGCGTTCTTTTTTCCCCCCTTAAGGTAAAGACACCAGTGTTTGCTACCCTCACAAAAGAGATGTTAAAATAACCGTTAATTAACATCTAGGAATTTGAATCCACTCAAGCTAGATTCTTTGGTTTTAGGAAATTTAAATTCATAGGTGTTATTAAACGCTTATTTTAACATTTTTTCATCAGGGTGGCGAACACTGGTGCAAATTTTAGGGGTGACGAAAACTGGTGTCTATACCTTAAC
Source organism: Salticus scenicus (assembly GCA_963930645.1). NCBI lineage: Eukaryota > Metazoa > Arthropoda > Arachnida > Araneae > Salticidae > Salticus > Salticus scenicus. The sequence goes on from OZ005659.1 coordinate 39,749,510, forward strand.
TATTTTTACATTTTAGGAATTGTATTATTATAAGTATAAGGAAATGTTCTTACATGTGCAATTCCATTCACTGCATAACCTGAATTTACAAAGCCCTGTAAAAATAATCAGAATTTTTTTTTGTAACATAAAGTAATAAATAACAACAAATTTTGTTAAAAACAAAGAAAGCTTAAAATTTGCAACACTTAACTTCAAAGAAAATAAGCATAAAATATTATAGGCTGAAATGTTTGGTTAAAACGTCTAAGCAGCACGTAATTTAAAAGGTTAAAATTTAATAAGAAAGAAAATAATCTGGTGTGTCACTCACACGACTTTCTCTTACTCTGTGTTTCAATACTATAAAGATAGATTGCAGAATAAGTCTTAAGATCAATAGCGTAAGATAATGAAGTTCAATGTATTTTTAAAATAAGTTTATTAACAGTTTTATTTGACATGTGATTCTCAGTGTGTGGTGGTGGGGAGCTGCCGCCCCCTCTCAACCCCCTCCCCCCCCATCCAATTATAGTGCATACAATTTTTTAAAGAAAATGAAAGATGTTATTATTTTGCCTTTAAACTTGCCAATCTTATCACCTTTATAAGTGGCAATCTAATACGGACTTAAAAATACCAAATTTGAATTTCCTGCTGCTATTTGTTTTTTAAAATTATGCTGATAACAGATACACATACAGAGCGATTGCTAAACATTGGACTTTCATAATCAGGGGACCTCAAAACGTGGTATTATACAAAAAACCAGAGTTGAAAATTCAAAAAAATACTTTGTTTACAGTATGCGCATGAAAAATTAATTTTGTTTCCTGAGCCATGTTCGTCAACATAGTAAAATATAGCAAAGCACTTCCATCAATTATATTCAACAGAAAAGAACGTTTAGCTTTTTAGGTAACCCTGTATATTGTCTATAATTGATATGCACTATAAACAATACTGTGTACTTAAATTTAGTCTTACTTGAAAAACATCTAACACAAAAGGAATTACAATTCTAGCAATTTCCAATATAACCCCTTAATATATCCAAATACTTTGGGTAGCCCTGTAAACAAATGATGAATGATTTCCATACTACAATCTACACAAAACATGCTTTTATGTATACAATAAATTTTGTTCATTCCGTTTCATTTAAATCATCCTATAGATGTTACACTGTACTTGCTAGAAATTTCACTATAGACATAATGCATTTGAATTCTCTTGGATGCCCCTGCACACGAACCATTTGCTTGATGCCAATGAAAAGTTTAGTGTAGTATCAATTTATATAATTTGCAAGTGAGGTGACGATTCCGGTTTGTACTCATCTTCAAGAAAAGCCGAAACTCAAGCAAACTTATATTGTGGCCATATTTGGACCTAAGTACTCACATGCTGTTTGTTTAACTTATGGAAATATACACATAATCTGTTTTGTATCACATCTATTCTTATTTACTAGTCAGTTGTAGGACGACTAAGGCACCCGTTGAAAAATGATCATTTCATTTCATTTATTTTTCACTTTAAATAATTCATTTGCTAGCAAGCACAGGCTAAATTTTCACACTTTATTTATTTCTTCGTTAACTTTAAAATTATTATTATTATTACTTTACAGATGCCATTTTTTCATATGCATGAGCAAGTTTAATATTTTATAATATTTTTTTTCATGTGAAAGCATATTTCATTTGATGCTGGGGGGAAAAAAAAACTGGCAATAATTAAAAATTTAAAAGTCTATTTTAAAGCTGCTATTTTCATATTTTAATTTCAAAGTTATTTTATCATAGTTATTTTCAAATTTGAGCATCCGCGTGTAAAGCGGAAGGCCCGGGTTTGATTCCCGGCTCTGGTATTTTTCACATAGTTGGTATAAAATATCAGCCTTCCACTCCAAAAATTTTCTGAAATGAATTTTCATGGTTGATGAATAAATTTCTAAATTAAAAAAAAAATAAATAAAAAAAATTCGTGGTCTATTGGAGTTGTGCCATGAATATTAATGTCACTTGATACAGCTGTGTTTACAGACTCGGTGACCTTGCCAATGAATGTTATGTGAGAAATGCCTAGCTGGTAATCAGCCAGGGTAGCTCGATGGTTCGAGCATCCGCGCGTAAAGCGGAAGACCCGGGTTCGATTCCCGGCTCTGGTATTTTTCACATAGTTGGTATAAAATATCAGCCTTCCACTCCAAAATTTTCTGAAATGAATTTTCATGGTTGATGAACAAATTTCTAAATAAAAAAAATAAATAAAGTGAATAGTTTTTTCTTATTATGAGCACTTTAAATAGAGCACTTAATGGAACGCTGGGATGTGTTGTTGCAGATATAGTGTCAGTAATTATAGTGTGGTGTTATCCTCACGGAGATCGTCATTGAACAAAAAGCACTAGTCTTTGCTCACTGGAAAGGTCATTGACTTTCGGCTAATACTATTGCAACCAGCAATGATGAGATATTTTTATGATATAGTCTAAATTACTTATTCCAGTCTATTTAGTGAGTTCTTTTGCATCCTCAAGCACTTATCAAGCATCCTAAATATTGTTATTGTTTCTGTTCGCAGCCGGTTTTGAGTGTTTTTGAACCCTTTTCTGACCTTCTTACTATAGAAATGATTCATGTTGTTTTCTTTTAGTCTGAAAAATATTTTTCAATGTACAAATTCCATGATTAAATGTTACCAGAAAACAGATATTTTGATAGACGTTTACGTTTTTTGCTACGAACTTTAATTTAAAAAGAAAAACAAGGCCTATATCTTTTGTCAACCAACAGTTTTTTTTACTATCATTCATATTTATTGATCGGGTACAATTTTTTAATCTCAGAACAAAAATTATAAAATACCGAAACACATTTGATGTGCCACTTATAAAGAAAAATTGAAAATACATGATGATGTGGCGATCTTCGTGATCTAAACATTGTTTTCAAGATTTATCGTTCACATTCCGTCATTTATGACGCAGTTATATACTAGTCCTTATAAGATGTACATTTAGAATACCAAGTTTAGATTTTCTGCTATAATTTGTTCTTGAGATATGCTGATAACAGACAGACAGACACACACAAAGACCAACCGCTAAAACCATGTTTTTCGGATTCAGAGGACCTCCAAATGTGTAAATATAACAAAACTCAATTTCAAAAATTTGACCCAAAAACAATACTACTTTCTCTACCACATATATATAGGTAAGAGAAAGTTTAAAAAAAAAAAAAAAAAAAAAGTGTGTGGGGGGGGGGGGGGGGGGGGAGAAGAAAAGTATTATATGTTCTATAAATGACCAGTTTTCAAAATTCGGTGTCTTTTTTTTTTTTTTTTTTTTTTTAAGAAATATCACCAGATTCGTGTTTTTAATATGGTTAAGTAGCTGAATATATACACGAAGTAGCCTTGTTTTCAATTTAGCATTACAGTTACTTGCCATTTTCAAAAAGCAAAATGAAAATAATTTTTTTAAAAACATTAAATTGCCTGAATATCACTAACATGAAAATTAAAAATTCTGTGGTTAAAACTGACAAGATTAGCTTCATGGTGAAAAAGGAACTTGATTAATAAAATTTTTTTGTAAAAAAATAGAACCGACTCCAAAAAGCAACTACTATTCAAACAACTAAAAATAAAAGAAAATTGCCTTAAAATGAAACTGTAAACTGCGCCTAAAAGTATAAAATAATTTCATTCTCCAAAACAGCCTAAATGCTACAATTAATAATAACTTTTGAAGTCGGTACAAAATTAAATAAATATTAATTCATTTTTAAAAATTTGTTTTTAGACCAATAGCTACAAATGCTGATGTCTCGAATGATCCATTTTCACCTTTATTATTTTATCACTGTATAAAGTTGGTCAATTAGTAACATCTACATAAAATAGTGAACATCCTTTGCAATTTGGTACTTATGTTTCTACAAAATTATTACAGTTTTCTTTGCAAACTTGGTATAACTTTGATAAGTATCATCCTTGGCGGCTTTTGGATTTGGCGATCAAAACGTAATGCAAAAATATACATGCGAGATGTATATTTTCATAATATATATGAAGTATTGTTTCATATTCTTGATTGCTCTCTTAACATACCTTATTAAAATAACCCTGATTTCTCAAAAGTAATTAAAAATGTTCGCCAGATAATCTGGCGATTTTTTTTTCACCAAGGGTGCCAGATACCAGCAGCTTCACCAACTTTTGCAATTTACAAAATCTTATTTGTTTATTTGAATCAAAATAGTTTTCGGCTGTGTTTTGCAGATGCCAAAGTGAGATGTATATTTTGAATAGAATTTGATTTTTGTAATGAATAAAAGTATCGATTTTTATTTAATTTTGCGCCGACTTCAAAAGTTATGATTAATTGTAGTGTTTAGGTTGTTTGACGAAGGAAATTATTTTATACTTTTAGGCGCAATTTACAGTTTCATTTTATGTCAATTTTCTTTTATTTTTAGTTGTTTGAATAGTAGTTGCTTTTTGGAGTTGTTTCTATTTTTTTACAAAAAGATTTTCTTTTTTTTCTTTTCAGTGAAAATTTATTCATATAGCAGAACATCAGAAGACATTTCACAGCAGTTTCACAAATCACAACCCACAAGAAAAGTGACACAACTCAAAATTGGATTGACTTATCTAGATGTAGATTTACTACACAGATTGTTGATTACTGTTTATAACAGGTAATATTTTCTTAAATTTAGAAAGCACTAGTGTCAACTATATCTGTGCACAATGGAAAATCAGTCAATCACTATTCAATATATGAAATTCAAAAATTAATTCATATATTTTAATGAATGCTGATAATTGAAAGATCAAGTATTTTCTATTCAAGAGATTTCCTTGGACTCTGTGTGTGGACACAAGTTGCCACCTAATTTTCATACTTTAGTTAATTTTAAAAAATCTAATTGTCCGATCGATAAGCTATTTAAATCTGACAGATTCAGAAAAATCGGCCCTTTCATTTGGCACATCATTTGTAACGAATTTTTCATTAGATTTTTTAAAATTAATTAAAATATGAAACTTATTACCTGGTAATAGCTTTAAAATTGGACATTTAAATTTTTAATTGTTGACAAAAAGTTACTTTTTTTTTTTTTCTTTCTCTTTAAGCATAAAATGAAATATGCTTTCACGCGAAAAATAAAAAATGATAAAATATTAAATTTGCTCATGCATATGAAAAAAACGAAAATATGAAAATGGAGCAAAAAAAAAAACAACCATAACCTTTTTTAATATACTTCAATTTTAGATTTTTTTTTTTTCTTTTTTATTTAAATAGTATGTTTTTGGCACGGATGAATCGCGCTTGGCATGAAAGCTCATTCATTGATAATCCTGGGTAATATTTTAAAATTTTGATGCTGAAATAGATTGGACATTTTTTGTCAAGGACTCTACTTTTGTGAAAGCCACTTTAAGCCAAGTAGTGCATCAAAAATATAAATATATTATAAAATATTTAAAAACGGAAAAGAAAGGAAAAAGAAAAGAAAAGAAAGAAACAGAAAAAATAATTGCATAAATTATGTGTTTTGGTCTAAAATGGTCCAAAAATTCAAAAAGACGCCAAGGGAACTATATTTAAGCTGTACCATTATCAGGTTTACATATTTAATTATTTATTTTTCTATATATCAACTACTATTAAAATCACAAAAAATTAATTGTCTCATCTCAAGCGAAACAAGTAGCTGATCATAGCATATTGTAATGTTATATTTGGCGTGAAATTGTTGTCATTTTATGGTTGACTGAATAAATCAAATAAATATAGAAAATAACATGAAAGAAAATATTATGTACACCATGCATAGTGTTGTTCATATGTAACTGGGATTCAAATATAAAATTGCTACTTCAATTTTTTGGATACTGTCCATTTCGAAACTGTCATCTGATAAGCACCCAAATGGAAGCCCACTGATAAGTTATTGTCACAGGCAATGGGGACAGGAACCCGAGCGTCTGAGAATGAGCGGGTTGCTGCCGAATTTAAAAATGGTTTTGTTAAGAAATTTTTATCTATTGGCACGCAAACGGCATCAGGCCGAGTTTTGTACATTTCGAGTTTGATTTTGAAATTTTGGAATTCAGTTTGTTCCCAAATAGGAGCTTTTTTTGCGATATATAAACAGAAAAAAATGTAAGTCAATCCATTTTTTTTCACCTAATTAAACAGAAAATTAATGAAAAAAGAGGGGGTGGGATAAAAAATTATGACAAAAATTGTATATTTTGTAATTGTAAAAATTTGCATATTAAACTTCTTGTAATTAAATTCATTGTTAAAATTTTGTCATAAAGATGAATAATGGGAGCAAAACAACGCTATTTTAAGAGTTTATGAAATTGACTAATTAAAGTTTTGTCACAAAAACCTTTTTGTTTGCAACCAAATCATATTATTTAAGAAAATAGTCGGTTTAACAAACAAGGTGATGGGTAAGTACTAAACAACTGTGCACTTAAAAAAACCATGATATTACATAGTTACAATACAATAAAATTAGAATACAATCAAATACAATAAAATTAGAAAGAAACTACTACATAAGTTGATGAGTAAACAATATAAACGATGTTTTTATCCAACTGAACAAAATAAGTCTAATTTTAAAAAAATTTTACTGTTAGTTTGTCCCATAATCCTGAACAATAAATATGATGAGGAGATTCATAGAATTCTTTTGAATATTTTCTAACAAAGTTGAAAAGTGTAACTGTGGTTTGTTCAAATTCTAATTTCCAAAAATATGTTTGAAAAGCCTTAAAACTGGAATATGCTATTAAAATTACAGAATGTTCCTTATTGAAAATGGTAAAAATAATAAGGATAGTTTGTGTACAGAGACTCACAAAAGGTTTTAAAAACATTGTGAACTACGAGAAGTATTTCTTAGCCTCGGGAAAATAATCAACGTCTTGCATGCCAAAGGGAATAATAAAATAGGCAGACAATGTTTTGGTAGCATTTAGCATTCTGCAATCAATGCATAAAGAATCAAAACAAAAGGCTCCAATATATAAGAGGAATCAGATTTTATGACTATTTAGTCAACCAATAGAATTAGGCGGAATATGGGAGATTAATAGGATATTGAGCCAATAGGATATATTTAGCCAATAGGATATTGAGAAACGGTAGTCATGAAAAACATAGAAAAAATTAAGAAGGTGTGGATTGAATGTACAATTTCCAACTACCAGACAAAGGGGATACACAATGAAATCACAATTAACAATGTTTTTAAAATTCTTATAAGTTTCAAAGAAACTGAGTTCAAGTGTAGATTTGGACATGCAAATTATTTTAGTTGTATCAAATTTAAAATTATGGTTTTTCCCACAGCAACGCTTTGAAATGGCCAATTTGTTGTTTCTTGTTTCTAGACATAATTGATATGTTTTTACAACTACTGCTTCACAATTTTCTATTGGCTAATCCTCCACATTCTGCCTAATTCTATTGGTTGATTATACAGTGTTGGAAAATCCAATTCCTTTCCTATATATAGGAGCTCTTCTTTTTCTTCTTTTTTTTTTTTTTTGATTCTTTATGCATTGATGACACACAGTTTCTATTAGAACGCAAGAATCTCACATATTTTTTCATTTTCTCACTTAAAAATTTTAATATTGTGAGAACTTCGTGCACTTTTTCATTTTTCAGGAATCAATTAAAAAAAATAATAATAAAATAAAAAATTGTTCAATTGGTTTTTTTTAGACATATTTGCCCTATGATAGAAGAAAATGTGACTAACAAACCAACCCTAATCTCTTTCAGTATAATATGTGACTTATTAGCCTCTCCCCTCCATCCATCCGTTCATTCAACGGAATGCAGCTAAAAAACAACTTCTGCTATTCTAAAAAACGCAAATGTGCCTAACACTGCATAAACACATTTTGAAATCTGTCCTAGAAGGAATACCTTCTCAGATGAGTAGGAATTAGGCTGTAGTTATTTCTACTCTGCACCCACTATACAAACCACACAAAATTCGAAAACCATGAAAAAAGTCGCATTAATTCCAGATATAAATCCTGTGTGTCCAGATAAAAGATCTATTATTATTATTAAAAGCTTTTTTGGAGTTTCATTTAATTTTTAGAAATTTCCTGTTGATTTTAAAAGTCTCGCTTTGTTTTTGAGGTAGGGTGAGAAAATTTCACCCAATTTTTTCCTCTGATGAGAACCCTAAAGTGTGCACTAAATATTACTGAAACTGCGGTCTGCTATATTATTATTTTCTTTGGCATTCAAACACTGATTATTTTTCTCTGAAGTTGAAATTACGGCAAAGAAGTATGTAGGCAAGCTATTCAAATACTATTTATAATTTTTAATTGCAAAAATTACAATTCAATTAAAAAAAAAAAAATGTGTTTCTATCTAACGCCAAGTCTCCTTTAAATAGTTCTTAGCCTGTTTTAATATCTTTATAGCTACTTCTCAAAACATTACAAAATTAACATACATTGTACAGATATACACAAGCATCCTTTCAATATAATAGATTATGATAAGCTTTTACAATTGGTTCAAACAGTTTGGAAATAAGCCTAATTAGTTGCTCACAGGTAGTTTGTAGATCCTTCAAATTTACTCACCACTTATAAGCAAATTTTAGAGCACTGATTGCTGAAATTTTCTAGTCTAAATTTTTAAAAGGATTGAAAAAAAAAAAAAAAAAAAAAAAAAAAACAAGATCAATGTTTGTGAAGTTTCCATTTAAAAATTTTCTATTTTCATGAAGTATTTTTGTTTCAATTTTGCTGATTTTGTGAAAAATCTGATTTAAGATCATTGATTTTTATGAGAGGTGAATTTTTACCAAATAGATATTAGAATTTTTTTTTTTTTTTTTTCCCCTCCCAAACTAGATTGATTCAATTTCTGTCTTTTTATCACTTACTGACAAAATGCAATTTTTTGCATCTGATTGAAACAGAAATAATTTGGCACTAATATTTTAAAAATTACAATTTTAGCAGTTATCCATTAAAATATGTTTTTTTTTTTTTTTTTTTTTTCCCAAAGCTGATGATTGTTTCACATAAATTAATGAAATTTGTTTTTTGTGTGTCTAATTTATGAAACAGACCATATTTTTTCAAGTTATTTCAGAAATGAGGTGTTCTAGTAGTTGAATGGTTAGGCTCTGCTGGCTTTCTGTAATCATATGCTGGGTTCAAATTTTAGATGAGACAAGCCTGTTTGCAGAAGTTTGGAAATTCACACTGAGCTGCAGACCTTGGTTTAAAGAATCTTCAAATGCAAAAAATGACCGTAGAGCATATCCCCCCCCCCTCCCCTCAAAAAAAACAAAAAAAAAAAAAAAAAAATTATTGGATGTTGGCACCATTTGACTTAATCTATGTTTAATTGCAAAAATAAACAATTTTTATATCATCAATTTATAATATGCATTCTTATGGAAAAAAAATTTTTTTTTTTTTTTTTAAGTAATCATTTTATTTAATTTAATGAGTAAAAAACACACAAAATGATGTAACAAAAGTTTAAATGGAAAACACATTTAAAATTCAATTTTATTTATCATAGAATGTTATTTTATTTTATTTTTCCCTTGAAAACTGTACTATAAATTTTAGTATTAGCATCAGTCTCTCCAGCACACTACCCTTTAAAGTTGAAATTTCAGCAAAAAAGTTTGTAGCAGGCTATTCAAATGCTATTTATAGTTTTTATTTGCAAAAATTATAATTCAATGAAAAAAAGTGTTTCTATATCAAACTTTAGAATTTTTGTCAATGTAATCATAGTTGTGCAAGTTAGACATTTTATTTTTTTTTTCCACATCATTTTTAAAGAACCTATTTTAACACTTTCCAGCACATTACCTTTTAAAGTTCGAATTTCAGCAAAAAAGTTTACCAGAATCTAATCAGGTGTAAATAAAATTCATATGTAGTTCATATGTACTGTTCTGCAAAGATTACAACTTACAACTGTCATTTAAATTTTGTGGGTGTGGCACGCCAATTAGGGACCCAATGCTAAGATGAAGTGTGAAAAAGAAAAAGTGGACATTTAAATTTTAAATTTAATCAAATATAAACGTAAGCAGTCTTATAAGATCTTGAACAGTTCACAAGTATCATTTACAATGCCATTTTGAAAAGAACTTTAAAAAGAATTTAGACTTAAGCATTGCAGTGAAACACATAATAAATTTAAAAAATTGCTGCCAATAAGTAAGGATGTGGAATTTTGTAATGCTGAAGCATATTATTGACAAAAGAGGTTAAAATTGATTTCTAAACTAATTTTTGTTTATCACATATATTCAGCATTTTAAAAGAGAATGTTTAGGTGATCCCAGACCAGGCTCACTCAGTCAGAAAAGGTTAAAAACATCTAAATTTTCAACTCTTTGAATGGTATAATTGATAAAAATACATATCACTTAAGAATTTTTTCATTATAATATTTTAAATTACACTAATACCATATCTCTTTTACATAGTTCGCACAGGTTACATAGATTTAATTTAATAATACAAAATAATATATGATAGGTTATTTTAACATAAATTACATACAAATAATTAATTCTATAAATAACAGACAACAAAAGACATGTCAAGTCAACATTTATCTAACAGAGTATGAATTTTAGGAAATTTATTTTCGTGTTCACTGCTGTCACATACATCTATTTTCACTAATAATTTCGATACTAGATTTTCAAATAAATCAACTTTGTATAGTGGCAATACTTACATAATCATGAAATGCTTTGGCTTCACTCGAGTGTTCACAATTTTCTCTTCTTTCAGGTGCTGCACAATATAAATCCCAGAAAACACTACAATCGAAAAAGATAATCAATTCTTTCAATTCAAAAATTAATTTTTTACAAATCATTCTAAAGAAATTTAAAGCATTTTTCTAGATTACTCAGAACAGATTAAAAAACATCCTGATGAAATAATTCAAATAAAATCCATGCTTTAAATAAGTGGAACAAATTAAATCAAAAATAACATTTTAATCATTGTTATATTAATATCTCATGAAACTAACAGGTACATCAAACAAAATTTTTGCCAATGAATTCGCAAATTTCTTATTTATGTTTTTACATAATAGCACAAAATTACTTTTGTAAATATAAATTAAACCACATTCAGATTACATACATTACAACACACTCCATTTCCAAGAACTAGAGTGAGAATTTAAGATTACTTTAATCAAATTCAAATTGAGCTTTCTTTAATTTTTGTACTGCACAGAAATACCATAACTACCAACAATGAAGGATAAAAAAAAAAAAAAAGGAGAGTCTATGAGAAGCAACATTTTCAGGCCTAAACAATAATGACATATTTTCGACATGTGTTTTATATATAATATATATACAGTGGTGGACATAATTATAAGACACCTATCTAATTTGACAAATAGTGAAAGAAAAGATTCAGAGCTTAAAAATGTTTTATCAAATACATCAAAAACATAAATTTATTCTGTTATCATACGTAATTACTTTACAGAAATGATATTTTTATAGAATTTAATAAAAAAAATTAAAAATGCCATGGTCAAAATTATGACACCCTAACATTTTAATTAAAACACCTGCTTTTTTTCGAAAATAATGTGCAATATGCAAATTTTCTGCACGCTGTTATGACGTCAGCAGTTAACTAAAGCAGACGATAACCGACTTCACGCATTTACAAACATGCCACGAGGTACAGAATTAAAAGAAGGTGAAATTCGCGAAATTTGGAGATTAAATGGAACTGGTGCTTCAATTAATAATATTTCAAAAGTTATTAAACGCTCTAGATGTGCAATTAGAAATGTTTTGAAAAGAAGAATTAACGGACCGGTGATTAAAAGATCTGGACGTACTCCTTGCTTGTCCTCGAGAGACAGACGCCATGTGCTTTCGCTCGCTACACGAATAAGATGACCGCTACAGGCATTAAAAATGCTTTGAAACTGAATTGTTCAAAAAGAACCATTTGCAGGGTGCTGCATAACGCTTCCTTTGTGAAATATAAAACATTGAAGAAAAAACCACCGCTTCTAAGCCGGCACAAAATGGAGCATCTAAACTTCGCTAAACAAGCTATGGCCTGGACCTCCAAATGGTACTATATGTTATTTTCTGAAGAAAAAAAGTTTAACCTGGATGGTCCTGATGGGTTTCAATATTATTGGCATGATTTACGGAAGTCTCTTCATGTACTAATGAGCCGCCAAATGAGTGGAGGCTCAGTAATGGTTTGGGCTGTTTTTTCAGCTCAAGAGAAAACGGATATTGTTTTTGTGCATTCAAGAATGAATTCCGAAAAGTATAAGAATCTTCTTAAAGATCAACTAGCCATATATGGTGAACGTCTCTGTGGAGAAAACTACACTTTCCCGCATGATAACGCGCTGATTCATGCATCACACGAAACAAAAAAGTGACTTTCAGAGCAAAGTATCAATGTTCTCCCAGGGCCTGGTTTAGACTACCTTGAGCCCTGGGGCAAGCTTATTCTGGGGGGCCCCCTTGCAGTGGCATAAGAGGTCTTTAGGTTGCAAATTTTCTGCTTATGCCTGTTGGAGGGCCCCTTCTAGAAGGGAGGCCCAGGGCAACTGCTCCACATGCCTTGGCGTTAATCAGGGCCTGTGTTCTCCCGTGGCCTTCTCGCTCCCCAGACTTAAATCCCATCGAAAATTTGTAGGGGATCATAGCTCGTGCGGTTTACCGAAATGGGAGGTAGTTTATATGTGTCGAAGACCTAAAGAATGCTATAAAATGTGCTTGGAAAGAACTGTCTTGCGATATTTTGTTAGAATTGATAGATTCGATACCAAATCGCATCTTTCATGTTATAAAAAACAATGGCGGCTCCACCAAATATTGAACAACCATGTTAGAGGATTTTCTTTTAGACCATTAGTGTCTGCTAATTATGTTGACCACTGTATTTGGAAAAAACGGTTGGTGTCTTATAATTTTGTCCATTATGTTTTTAAGTTTTTTTATTAAATTTTATGAAAATATCACTATTATAAAATAATTATATATAACAACAGGATAAATTTATGTTTTTGACGTATTTGATAAAACATTTTTAAGCTCTGAATATTTTCTTTCACTATTTGTCAAATTAGATAGGTGTCTTATAATTATGTCCACCACTGTATATATAGTTTAATCCATAGATTCAACAGCAAAAATCTATATACATCAGTTAAATTGAATTAATAAGTAACAATAGGGTCAGAATTTGCAGTCATCATTTCAACCCAAAATAAGGATAGATATCCAAAAAAGCTGTTAGCAACTTTTATCCCAGAATCTGATTATATAGTTTTGCTTCTTTTTTTTTTTTTTTTTTTGGATAGACAGATACATCTTTCAAAAGGTTCCTGAAAGTTAAAAGGGTCTCTTACTTGCTAATGTCAAGTTTGATTTTGATTCTAGTCGCCTGAGAATCAGAAGAAAATGCTTCAATTTTTCGTATTTTGGTCATTACTGGAATAAATAATCTCTACAGCTTCGCGGTAAGCAGTACGAAGATGTAGAGATTATTTATTCCAGTAATTCTTGCAATGGCAACGATGTGGCGGAGCTTGATGACCAGTGGAGAGGCATGCTTAAAAGAACAGTAAACAGAAACTACAAGTGCAAAGCTTCTGACACCGCAAATGCTGGTGAGCAAGCCAAGGTACCCCGGTGAAAACATGTTACAGCTTATCATGAAGTATGTAAAAGGTTTTTTCTTATTATAATTAATTTAAATCTTCATGTAAAACAAAAAATTTATAATGAATACTTCTTTTTTTTTTTTTTTTTTTTTGTAAAGTAGCTTTAAAATGAGTCAATCAGATCTTTTAAAATGATTGTTCTCTTTCTTATTCTAATTGGCAGATGCTATTTTTCTGTTTTTTAGTCAGTCGATATTTTATTCTGGAGCAGTGCAAACATGCTCTCTGCGCTAAGTTAAAAAATGTATAAATGCAAGAATAATATTGCCGTTTATTGTTTAGTTAGTATGATATCTACCAGTACAGACTGTTTTGTTGTAGCAGCTTGCATATATGAGCCGAGCTTGTACAGCAGAGTAAAAAAAAGGTATATTAATATTTTTATTGTATTCTTTGTGCTCTATGTTGAAACATGTCCAGTGTACTCTTCAAGTGTGTCTATTAAAAACAATTTTTCATTCTTCATCTGTTGCTGTATTTAAAGTTAAAATAACTTAAGATGATAAATTCACAAGCTATTTTCTCATGCTTTTACCGGCTTCCAAGTACATAGCAACAATAAAAATAAAAATTCTTTAATGGTGATAATAAAAATTACATTGCATAAATGTACCTTAAAAGGTTTCAGGTAAAAGTAAGTGATGTATGGCAAAACAGTCTTACTTCTACCCATTTAACCCTAACCAGACCCTATAAAACGATGCATAATTTCAACAAATTTAAGCAAGAAATTTCTTCATGTTTTCTATAAATAAAAAATAAAAAAAAAACTTCTGATTCCTTGCAATATTTATAATTTTATTAGTAAATAAAGCCATTAATTACAAATAATATAGAAATTAAAGAGAACTTTTAATCATACATACCACCACCATGAATGTAAAAATCCTGGTGCTTCCCCTAGAGTTATGTTCTTTTCCCAACGTATCTAGAATAAAATAAAACAAAATAACAGAAAAATTAAAAAATGTTAACATAGTTTACATAAAACATTCATGGCTATTAATTAGTCATTATTAGTAAAATCTTTTAGAGTAATATTCTACTGCATTCTTAGTAATATAAGCTGACAGAGGCTATAGTAATATAAACTGCACTTATAATGCAATTTTGCATTTTCACAAAATTATTATATTACTTTATGAAGATTTTACAGAAATTAAATTATTGTAAATTACTAGCAATGAATAAAAATTACATTTTGAACACTAAACTAGGGATGAAACGGATATCCGGTAACTATCCGGTATCCGGCCTATCCGGCTGAGTTTTAAATATCCGGCGGGGTACCGGATATCAGCACACCGGATACGGATATCCGACGGATATCCGAAAGAGAAAATTCAAGCTTAAATCCCATCAGATGAAAATTTTGCGACATTTTTTAAATATTTTTTAGATCAGTTGTAGCTTGTAAAGGATTTTTTATTTATTTTTTTTTTTTCTTTTTAAGTTGGCTTCGGCGAAAATCGATTTTGGACTCATTAGCAAACAAATTTAGCCAAAAGTAGCTTCAGGTCTAAGAAATATAGAAGCCCTATTTTAATTTTGTACAGAGTTAGCTAGGTTTTTTTTGTTTTTTTTTCCAGAGTGATCTATAACATTCCCCATAACAATAAAAAGAGCTATTCATTGTTGTTCCCGAACAAATGATATTTATTCTCTGCAGTTGCAGTGTATATATAACTCTGTTTTCATGTCTTTTGTTAATATGTTTGTAATATTGTTAGTCTTGGATGTTAAAGTTGTTAGATTGTTTCGAGAATGAGTCAAATAATGTGCATTTATTGACTGGAACCTGTTTATTTACAATCCAGTTTTCCATACACAATAAAGCTGTTGTTTTTGTGACCATATATTTATACTAGCAGAAACCTGGCATTACTTGCGCCATCTATCTATTCGATTTGGATTTTATAAAAAACCCTCCAATTTATATAAATTTGCATTTTTAATGGAATATCCTACTAAAGCACCTGAATTTAGAACTCTCTGTTGCGTTGCATAGATATATCCCAAAAAATTAAAATTACTTCAAATAAAAGTACATATTTAAATTTTCAGAAACTCTGTATTTTCACTTTCATATTGTTCATAAGAAAAAAAAAATTCAGTTATTTAAAGTTTTTGATTTTGTACTGCAGAAAAACTTCACTTACTTAAAGAATTTTAATAACTAATGTAAAATTTTCTTTCTTATCTGTACAGAATACAAAGACATAAAATAAGTAAAAAGTATAAATTCATTTTTAATTATTACTTTCTTCTATATTAAATAGAAGGAAGTATTAGATTCGTGAAAATTTTCAACTTCCAGTTTTCGGTGGATTTATGCATTTTGAGGGAACCAGAACACAATTTGACCATTTTTGGAAAATGTCTATCTAACAAAAATTTTGTGCAGTTCAAGAGATAATTGCACAGAATTTCATATAAATTTATACATAGTTGCATCTTCCAAAAAAAAAAAAAAAAAAAAAAAATGCCCGTCAACTTTTGGTGCAAATCACTCAACAGATGGCGCTGCTATACTGTGATTTCTCCCATTTAAAGGAAGACTATATCTCAGCTTATACTGTGTATAATTGAAAAAAATAAACCAAGTGTGTCACAGGGAGGGCTATTATGAAACATGTTCATTCAATTTCTGTGCATAACGGCCAATAGGTGATGCTGCTATGCTGCAATTTTCCCATGAATGGGGAAGTTATGTCTCAGATTCATTCGTTTATAATTGCTAAAAACTCAGTATGGGAAAGGGTAATTTTTATAAAACATTATGTTGATTCAATTTTGGTGCATATTGGTCGATAGGTGGCTATATTGTGTTGCAATTTACTCTGTGAATAGGAAGGCTAAATCTCAACATCTATAAAATTTAAGAGATAAACAAGATAAAAATATGAGAATAAAAGTTGGCTTAATTTGGGTGTATATCGACCAACAGGTGGCACAGCTGTTCCTAACCTTCTGTAATTCTCCGCATGGCTACATCTCAAATTTTTTTGATTAAAATTGCACTAAACTCATTATCGGAAATCTTTATTGTAAGCTATGATTATGTTTCTTCTGCATGTTAAACAGCATATAGAGAGATATAGATGAAAGTTTTGTGATGGCCCTAACATACTAGTTTGAAGCTTTTAGTTTATTTATTTATTTTTTTTCTTCTTCTTTCTTTTATGTTTTCTTATAAATGTCTCAAAAGAAAGTATTGGATTCATAAAAATTTTCAACTTCTGGTTTTTGATGGATTTACACATTTTAAGAAGTCTAGAACCTGGTTTGACTAATTTTAAAAAAATGTCTATGTGTGTGTGACAAAAATTCTGTTCAACTGTACCTCCGGAACTACTGCGTACTACAATTAAATATAAATTTATGTGTAGTTGCACCATGACATAAATCAGTGCCTACCAAATTTCGGTGTAAATGGCTCAACAGGTGGTGCTGCCATACTGCGATTTCTGCAACTTAGAGGAAGGCTTTATCTCAGAAACTACAGCACAGAATTTCATATAAATATATATGTACATGTAACTTGGCATATATTAGTGCCTATGAAATTTTGGTGCCAATCGCTCTACAGGTGGTGCTGTTATACAATGCTTTCTGCAATTTAGGGAAGGCTATATTTTAGGTTCTATTTCATGTAACTACACAAAACTTCATGTTGGAAAGGCATTATGAGAAATTATGCTGGTTCAGTTTGGGTGCATGTTGGCCAGTAGGTGGCTCTGCAATACAGAAATTTCCCCCCAAAAGGGGAAGACTATATCTCTTATTCTATTGTGTATAATTGCATAGAACTTGGTATGTGAGAGAACCAGCCATTGTGAAACACTATTGCGATTTATTTTAGGTGTATATCGGCCAACAGGTGGCAATACTGCACTACAATTTACCAAATGAATAGGCTGAGTTAATCCCAACTTCTATGACATGTGCATGAAATTTGATATATAAGACAACCATTATGAAAGCAAATGTTGACCTTATTTATGTATATATCAGCCGACAGGTGGAGCTACTATTATGATTTTTCACAAGCGTATATCTCAGCATCTGTTGATTAAAATTGCATAAACTCCTTTTGTAAAATATTTATTGTGAGAAGCTATGGTTAAACTTTTATACGATTTAAACCGTAAGTGGCGCTGTTATGTAGAATTATGTAGAAGAAAGTTTTGTGATGGCCACAACATATTAATTTTAATGTGAAAATAACCCTTCAACTGTGATTATATTAGTAAAATATTTTATTTCATTTTTTTAATAATAGTATTGTAAAAAATATGTAAATAATAAGTTTTAGTTTTATAATTCTGAACAAAACCTATCTTTTTGTGATAGTGCTTTAAACCAAAAATTGCAAGTGTGGGAATGAGTATGTTAGGCTTAAAATTTTATTCTTCATGGCAATATTGCACAAATAAATAGAATATTAAATAAATATGTTTAAATAAATTTTATTTAAAATGTTTTTAAAAGAATACTACATGAAATATGTTTATATTTTATTGTTTTAAAATAAAGAAAAAGAAAAGAAATATACAACACAACAAAAAACAAAACTATTGCCGGATATCCGACGGATATCCGGTCCGGATATCCGTATCCGGCAGGCAGAAGAGCTCCGGATATCCGATATCCGGCAAAATCACTATCCGTTTCATCCCTACACTAAACAACAAAAATCTGGTGTATAACAGCACACGACTTTCATTACTCTATACTACATACTATATTACAAATACTTTTTGTGCTAGTGTGGTCAGAAGACATAAAAATTACCTAACTGATTAAAACGTCTACTGATTTTGATATAACAATCAATTAATGTACACAGTGACAGAAAAAAGAGATGAAATTACAATTTTAAATAAAGATAAAAAAAAAAAAAAAAAAAAAAAACTTGGCCTGTTTTTTGGAGTTGAGCAAAACCAGGCCACCACTGCTCCACCTTCATCCCAGGGAGGGGGGGGGGAGAAAGCATGTATCCTACATACACAGAAATACTTTTTTAGTTTGCTACTACTATCAATAATTTGTATTCATTTCAGAATCCTTTCGTCAAAAATAATTCTCATTATGTACATTTATACAAAATTTTGTCCTATACTGCCATGTTAAAATTTAGAAAATGTTGATGACAGCACCACTGATTGAGTAATTGATTCCAAAATGTAATCAGCACCAGTTTAGGTCAAAGTCTAACTAAATACAGAGTTTGATTGAATTTCATTCATTAGTTCACAAGATACAGTGTCCACAAAATTTGTGATCCACACAGACAAACATTTTCTAAAAATGATCAAATCATGTTGAGGACAATTCAAAATGTTTTAAGCCACTGAAAACTGCAAGTCAAAAAATTTCACAAATACAATATACTTTCTTCTTATATATATATATATACATATATATAATCCTTTTGATAGTAGAAGCAAAGAATGAGAACGAAGAATAGTTAATCAAGCATTAAGCGTAGAAAAGCCAAGCAACAGACACTATATATGTGTGTGTGTAGAGAGAGAAACAGAGAGAGAGAGAGAAGAAAGTTAAAATAATAAAATATATTTCTTTATTGTTTTTAATAAGTAAAAATAAATAATAAATAAAAAAATTTAATCAAAATTTTAAGCATATAAAAGCGCAACATTTTTTTTTTTTTTTTTTTTCTTCTAAATCTTCATTATAAAATTTCAAAAATCCAGACAGGTGGGTCTTGGTTACTGGAGACCCTTTGGAAAAGCAGTGAACACAATTTCTCAAAAACTAATGCACTGATCTTGAAATTTTGCACACTTTTAAAACAAAATTGAGTAGTGCTTAAACAAAAGCTTTTTTTTTTTTTTTTTTTTTTTAAGAAAAAGATATTTAAAAAAAAAAAAAAAATTGAATTTTTGGCAGATTTCTATGCAAAGACAATACAAATTTCAGTACATTTTATGCCAAATACAGCCTTGTAAAATAAGTCATAAAAAAAAGAGAGAGAGAAATATTTTGTTCAAGTGCTAATCAATTCTATTTTGAAGAAGTGTGCAAAATTATAATAAGATCAGTGCATTAATTTATGAGAAATTTTGTTCACTGCTTTTTTGGAAGGTGTTTCAAAAACCAGGACCCACCACCAGAATTTTCCAAATTTTTTAATGAAAATTTCATAAAATATTGTTTAAATTTAAAAATAACTAGAAAAACTTTACTTCAAGCCTCATCCTGAGTCACTTTCACCGGGGGCTCCTGGCAATCTCAAGGGCGACCTTCTGTGGTAGCCTTCCAAGCTGCAAGTGAGCTGTGCCATTGTTTTTGTCTTTAGTCGGCTGATACTCCAATAGATGGCACCAAATTTGATCTACAACGTATGTTTTCTATCATGAAACCATAGAAATTTTAAGTAATTCCAATTCTTGCAATGACAACGAGCCCTGCTCAGACGTACACCAAATTTGGTGCCACCTATTGGAGGATCAGTCAACTAAAGCCAAGAACAACAGTACAACACACTTGCAGTAAAGGGCAAAATTAACGGTCGCCACCGGCCACATGGCGACTAAATAAAAAAAGATGGCGACTAAAAATTATGCATCGATCGCCACTAAAGTCGCCACTTTTTGTGATCATTTAAAGATTCTAAAAATCGAGCGATGATAGGCAATTGAAGCCTTATGATTTCCAATCTTTTTCCATCCATGGCATAAATGTCAATGTTCATTTTAAACTTGTTTTATTATATTCTACAACCTATAAAGAAGTAGAATTGTTTAATATATGTCACTCATATAATTTTTTGGACCCCCCTCCTTCCCTCCCCCTAATGATCTGTGATCACACAGCTTATAGAAAGCTTTATAATTTCTAATCATTCTCCATTTGCTGCAAAAATATAAATATCTATTTTAAACTTACTTTACTAGATTCTAAAATCTGTAAAGAAGTAGAATTGTTTAATATCTCTTACTCATAATTCTTCTAATCCCCCCCCCTCCCCCTCCAACGATTGGCAATTACATACTCCACTGAAACCTTGTGATTTACAATCTCTCTCCATCCATAACATAATTGTAAATATTCATTTTAAACGTTCTTGATTAGATTCTAGAACCTATAAAGAAGCATATAGATGTATCCCCCCCACACACACACACATGTGCACTCCATTTCAACTAGCAGTTAATGATCAAATGTCCCACAAACCACAATCTTTTTCCATTATTACCTCCACAGTATTTAATGTATATTTAACCCATTTAAGATATTTGACAAATGTGTGTATCAAAATTTGATTTGGCTCAAATGTGTATTTTTCAAAAAAATTTGTATTTGCTTTCTTTTGAGTAGAAATCTTCCTTTTTCCTTTCCATTTTAAAGTAGAAATCTCCCTATTTTTAAAGCTACAAATTTGGCAGCTAAGTAAATTATTTTTAATGAAGCAGCTAAGTTTCCATATCTATACTTTTTAAGAGGAAATATTTTAACTCTATTGAAATAAAATCATTTAAAAAAGTGTGTCTTTAGAAATAAGAAAAAATAATAAAACTGCTAACTGCATTTACACATGACCATGTGAAAGGTTGTGATGATGATGAATCAGCTGATTTATTTACTAGAAAATATCAATGTAAACTGTGAATGATAAGAGCTTATTTCACTTAAATAAATTGAAAAAAAAAAGTACTACTGAATTATCTGAAAGATAAAAACTTTTGCTGTTATTATTACAGCCCTAAGCAGATTTTAATTTAGGATGTGCAATTTAGGATTTTTAAAAAGAGCGTAATTACAAATTTCAATTTCAGTGTCCCTGTGTTAATTTTTTTATTATATGTATTTCTTATTTTCATATTTTTCTTGTGGTAATTATACCGCAAAATGGTGACAATGCTTTTTGCAGTCTGAAAGAAATAGTCTTATCATGTGAAAAGTGGCCACTAACTTAAAAAAGTGGCTACTAATGAAACTGACAGTACCGGCCACTGGCCACTAATGAATTTTCCCAGTTTTGCCCTTTAACTTGCAGTTTGGAACACTAACTTTGGAACACTACTTTGAGAATGCCAGGGGCCCCTTGTGAAAGTGACTCAGGATGAGGCCTGAAGTAAAGTATGGTTTTTCTAGTTATTTTTAAACATGTTAGTGGGCTTCATTGTTTGAAAATTTCATAAATTATTGTTTAAATGTTACTTTTTTTAATGCTCAAAATTTTGTTTAAAAAAATTATTTATTACATTTAAAAGAAAAAAAAAGAGTGAGAAAATATGCTTTTTTTCAGTCTTTGAAACCCATGTAACCATCAACAAATTATTTTGTTTTGACAGAATGTTTTGTTGGAAAACTTCCTTAAATCAACCAATTATACATATATATATATATATATATATATATATATATATATATAGAGAGAGAGAGAGAGAGAGAGAGAGAGAGAGAGAGAGACTCAACAGAAATTGTGACACTAAAGAAAAAAAATATCTTGTGAGTAGGTATACACACTGTTTCAAAATTATAATCTAAGTTTGCCAGGTCTTTTAGTTTGTTATATTTGGTACAACAACTATCAAAATAGTCACGCTGCTCTGCACTTACTTGCAATGCAAGTGAAAATACACGGGCCATAGATTCATATTTAAATATACATATATCTGCCTGTAAATATATATATATATATTGTCTCAACTGGATATATCTGCGTTTGCAGACTCGGTGACTTTGCCAACGAATATTATGCAAGAAGTGCCTAGCTGGTTGTCAGCCAGGGTAGCTCAGTGGTAGAGCATCCGTGCGTTAAGTGGAGGTGCCCGGGTTTGATTCCCGGCTCTGGTATTTTTCGCATAGTTGGTAATAAATAAAAATAATCAACCTTTACACTCCATTTTGATTTAAATAAATAAATATATTTATATATACAAACACACACATAGAGCTTCTGAAATTAAGAAATTTGAAAAAAACTGGTAGCTAGTAAAAAATATTCACCCCCCCCCCCTTTTTTTTTTTCAATTTTGAAATTTACATGAACATAGAAATTAAAATTCTATGCATAAAAAACAAATACTAACTAGAAATGGATGATACATCTATACATCAGAAAATATCGGTTTACAACTAAGATCACTAAAATTGGCTTTATTATTTTCTCTAAATCAATACACAGTTAACATCGACACATCATTACACCATCAACTTCAGCGCCAAGTCACAAAGCACATGCAAATGAGAGCAGTGTAAAATACCCTAATGGTGCATCGTAGACTCAACACTGGGTTGTGAAATATAAACAGAGAAACAGGGAGTGAATTTACTAATGGTGTAGCTATTCAACATCGTGTCTCCAGCCACATAAGGGTGATTCTCAAAATGTGGGAACATTAAACATTAACTACTAGCAATGTATTAAATATGCTTTATTTATAGAAAACAACTAATCATTTAGAAAAAAAAAATTACACTAAATGTCTTCAAATATTTTAAGATATCAGATATCAGGTTAAATTATTAATTTATTATTTAACATATTTAATGAAAAAAAATCACAATTTCAATAATGTGTTTCAGACATTGCAGTATCTTATTTCAGAACAGTGTATTTATTGAAAAGAAATTTTATAAAACACATAAATATTTAAGAAATCATTTTAAAGAAAGGTAAGAGGGCTTAGATTGCTTAATACAGTTTGTATTAAAATAGCTTTGTTTAGATCATTACTTTTGGACATAATAAAATGCAAAATATTTCCTTCTGTAAAAGTCTGGTTTATTTTTAAAAATCATTAAACCAGTATTACTTTCTGATGAAGAAATTATCAAACAAACATCACTTTCCTACGCCTACTTGTTATTTTTCATTAAAATCACCTGAAAATAAGTTACAACTTTTTCTGGTGCTACATTTTGAATCAGTTAACATTATGGATGCCCGAAATTCACCCTTTTACTCCAAAATAATAAAATTTTAAGATATTTATACAAATCTTGCACAATAAATTGTACCAATTATTGTCTTTGAACAGAATTAGAATTCCAGTGAATAATAAAAAAAAAAAAAAAAATCAAGTCAATGAGAATTACATATATATATTTGTAATTAAAGCTTAAATTTATGGTGTGTGTTATCTGCCCACCTTTTGTCCACAATTTTTTTTTCTTACCCTGACTCTATTGGTTCAAACTGTTATGAACTTACGGTTACACGGAATACACTTTACGGAATACACGATTTAACAAAGATTTCGGTGCCCAATTCTAGGACCAATTTTTTTCACCAAAAATTAAAAAAAAAAAAAAAAAAAAGTTGAAAAGATAATCGCCAATTAAAATATATTGGTTGCCATTGATGACCAGGCGACCATATTTCACGAACCCTGCATACACATACATATAAAAATACTAATGAATTTTTTATTATTATTATTATTACTTTTTTTTTTTTTTTTTTTTTTTTTTTTTTAAGAAATTGAAATATTTTTTGATTTATATTGCAGAAACAAAAAATATTAATAAAAATTTACTGATGGGAAAAAATGCATGAAATAAATGGACATAAGATTCATAATTCAAAAAATAGCCCAAATTTTATTTTTTGGTATTCAATGCACTTTTAACCAGTAGAAAATAAATAATAGAATATAATCAATTTTAATAAAAATTAAATATTGGATCTGACATTCTCACATGGGCGTCGGCACATAGGGGCAAGGGAGGACACTTGCGCTGGAAAATTCTAATAAGTAAAAAATAATTTTTAAAAATACATTTCATGTCACAGGGCAAATTACAGTCAAACTGACCAGACCTGCATTTATAGGTTACCTCTAACCATTCCCTGCAAATGCAGTTTAAATTGACTTGACAGTAGTAAGTTTTTCGGATTAGTGTTGGTTTAGAATAAGCTGTATATATATATATATATATATATATATATATTTTTTTTAAATAAAATGTTTTAGCTTAAATTACATACATAAAAAAATGTTGTAATAAATGCTTATACACAGGCTTGCTTAATCATGTCAATCAACCTGCCAAACATTTGAATCTAACTGAATTAAAGAAAAACAATATGCTAAAAATTGTCATTTCAAGTTTGCCCTCTCCTGAAACGTTATCTGGCAAAGCCACTGCATTCTCAGCTTAAAAGATTTCTTTGTTTCTTATAAATCACATAGGAAAATTTTGATGCACACGTCCAATGTGCAATATTTTAATACATTAATACCAATGTAATCTTAAGTTTTTCAATAAACACTAGTTTCACTTCATTACACATCAATCTTAATGAAATGAAAACAGACAGCTATGATATTCACTGACAGAGTTGCAGAAAAACAAGAAAGTATTTATGCTAATAGAAAAGAAAAAAAAAAAAGAAGAAAAACAGACTTTTTAAAGAAAGTTGACTAACTGGTTTCTCTAGCAGTAACCAAACCAGTTTTTCGATCATTTTTTTTAACTTGGGCGTATATCTCCCCTCCCTTAATTCTTTTACAACTTCTATTTCAACCAATCAATGAAGTTTTATAAGAGCTTTGCATTCAAGTTATATGAAGACGAAATTTACATGTTACATAACAACACTGTTTGAAACAATTATTTTAATAGAATTAAGTAAAACTTGAGAAAATAAAATAAATATCATAGGAATAGGACTAACAAAATATTTTATTTTAAACAAGTTTATCATATTTTAATTATCATTTATTTAATCATATTTTAAAGTTATATTTCATCATGCACTGTATTTATCTTAAACTGGTTATTAAATAAATGTTAATTATACAAAAAAGAAAAACGTTAGTTGTTATTTCAGTTTGTCTTAAATACATGCTGTGAAACCATTTAATTAAAGTTAAGTATTTAAAGCCATATTTTTCAGTCAAGCTTCTACAATGACAAATTTAACTTTATTAAATATTAAGTTTAAATGGCTAATATTAGATATAAGCTATTAGCTTTAATTTAAAATGCCAATGATATTTATCAGTCCCCACTTTTCCATTTTTTAAAACTCTTTTTTCTATTACATTTATTCATAGATATAGTAATATATATAGATCTATCATCCCTATGTTATCGAACAAAAAATTTTGATGTCGAAAAAAAGTTCTAAAATCAGCCATTAGAGAGTATTGAAAAAAAGAATAAAAAGAAAAATGAATTTGAAACTGTATCTGGAGTTTTTCATTCACCTTTAGTACATAAATTATTCATAAATTTTATTTACATAATTATCCATGTGTATTCATGTGCGTGATTTACTTGGGGAAAGGCAACCATTAGAGTGACTTTTCCCGAAAAATAAGGTATCACTTTTTCCCTCTCGCTGATCAATCTATGTCTTATTACTATATCTATGCATTTATTCACTATGCCACATATAAATTCTCCTAATAATGACTTTGGAACTATTTTTTTCCCCCCATGGAATCCTGTTTAATCTTCCTACAAAATTTGGTGCCTTTTCACAATTAGATCATGCTACAGAACACAGAGCATCGTTATGGCCACCTCGTATATTTTGAAAATTTAATTTAATTTTTAATATGATATGTTGTTGTTTTTTATTTATTTATTTTTTTAATGCTAATTGATGACAGTCTTTTTTCTATTTCATATAATAAGGTTAGAAAATTGTATTTTAATTTTTTTAAAGGCTGTAATAAACTATACATAATAATTGTATATTTTTCAACCAATTGCTGAAATATGGGACCATTTTGCAGTTATTTAACAAACATTACATTTAATTGCTGAACTAGACAATAATTTTATTGCTAATCAACAAAATTTTGCATTTACTTTCAAATCTGGTTCCTAAAATACACAATTCACTACAAAAAATAAATCTGTCTTGTTGAAATACACAATATTCTAGTGGCTGTTTCTCACTGCTGAAATGTAAGATCTTTTCGCTGCTGTTTAACAAAGTTTGTCAAATTGCAGCGTTTCTTTTTTTTCCCCTCTCAAATGATTGCTGAAATAGGCAATTACATTGCAAACCCAGAAAAAATGCATTCTTTTTTTTTCATAGCTGATTCTCAAAATATATGCCCAAAATCAATCATGATGCAACAAATATCAAATTCTTCGCTGAAATATACCATGCTTTTGTAATTAATGAAATGAAGCAAATTCTTTATCCAATTTTTTTCAACAAACTTTTTAAAAATATCCATTTCTGAGAAGGGTTCATTTTGATTTCAGCAATTTTTTGTGAGCATTTTAAACTCGTTGATTATTGTAAAGAATCCATTTTATTTAAGATCACTGATTTTAGTGAAAAGTCTACTTTTCCTAGATAAAACCCTTGCAATCATTTTGTTTCGTTCTATTAATACAAACTGCTAAATTATAGTATTCAAAATATTCTTTTGTAAACCTTTGTCTTTAAAACAGTTTTGTGTACCTTCTAGCATTTTTTCGCTATTTCAAGAAAAAAAAAAAAAAAAAGCAATTTTTTCGAAGACTACCATGATATCTATGTATGGTACTCTAGGATTTAAGTCCGGCACTGGTTTGGTTTATTTAAATTCCTTTACTGTAGGTTGAATTTAATTTTTTAAATGAGCCTGGTCAGCTCTTGTTCAGCTGCATAACCGATATACACAAATTAAATATACCCATGACTACAGTCATTTTAATTAGTATAGACAGGTCAAGGTCAAAGATGCATACCATAATCAGAGACAAATAATTTAGTTATCCAGTTTTTCACCTCCTCCCCACACACACACATTACACTTAGGGAGACAGAAATACTCATACTATGCTTAAACTTTCGACTGTGTAAAAAAAAAGGTGACAAGGTTGCATCTTGATACCTTGCAACCCTGATAACAAAGGGAAGCGAAAGTAAGATATTTGACGTTCAATTGCCTTGGTTGACAAAAACAGTATAAATATATGCATATTCAAATTACTATACGTCAGTAAACTTCTTTATTACCCCCAAATAACAAATACAGTAAACGCCGCTTTATAAATTCACTGGTAAATAAAATCAGTCGTTTAATCTGATCAAATTGCAAGGACCGGAATCAATTCAATATGAACTGCTTTTAAAACCGCCGCTTAATAAAATCAGCATTGCTAGCTAATAAACAAAAAAAAATCTCTGAAGTGGTAAAAATGTCATTTATTGCACACTAAACAAATTTATATTTGCACAGTTTATTTTATTTTATTTATTATTATTATTATTATTTTTTTTTTTTTTTTTTATAAAAAGAAAAGAGAAGAAAACACGGTAATTTCTCTGTTATTTCTATATTTTGTCAAAAATTTTGCATTTGCAGCATAATTATAAGTTAAACAAGCCCCATTACTTGTCTTACAAGGAAACATTCAAAAGGTGTAGTCTTCAAAAAATATTGAAAAAAATATATGTGATTCTACTCTTCCTAAAACACCAGAAAGTGAAAAAATTATCAGCTGAAATGAATTACAACGACCACAAAATATTATCAAAATTAAGCAGATTTGGTGATTTCACATTAGTAGGCGATTGATTTTGAGTACTTCGCGGAGAAACAAAACACGGTTCTGTTCACACCCGGCAATCTCGGTGCTAGCGAACTGAACAGCTAAATTGCCAAATATGCTTAATTTTGATAATTTTTTGTGGTCGCTGTAATTCATTTCAGACGATAATTTTTTCACTTCCTGGTGTTTTATGAAGAGTAGAATCACATATATATTTTTTTCAATATTTTTTGAAGACGACACCTTTTGAATGTTTCCTTGTTAGTAAGAATTTCAAGGAACATATTCTTAAAAGTGAAATAATAAGTTGCAAATTTGATTTGATTCGCACATGATACTTTTTTTTTTTTTTAATTATTAAAAGACAATTTTTAGTTCCTATTTTGAAATAATTAAGAAGCAAGAGGTTTAAATGGAAATACTTTAAATTTAAAAGAAAAGCGTGAACTTTTGGCAAAGTAGAATCTTCCTGAAAGGAAAGCGTCTCAGAAATTGGGATTTATTTAATTACTTATTTGGAAGGAACAATTAATTAATCATCTATCAAAAATCAATTAATATTGTTTATTAATTCCATTATTTGTTACATTTTGAAATTTCTTTCCAAATTCGGGGATGTAACACCTTTTCCTTGAGTGCAGGAACGTTCGCCTTATATAAAAATCTGCCACTTAATAAAATCACTTTGGCTCAGAACGAATGGGATTTTAATAAGCGGTGGGTACTGTATTTCAATTTAACAGACATTTTTTAATTTCTAGTGTGAATCAATTTTATTTTCTTCAGCTCTTTAAAACTGTAATCACATACAAAATGCGAACGAACTCCACCCTCCTGAAAATATTCACTGTTTATGTTTAGAGATTTTATTGTATTGCAGAAATGAAATTTATGTAACAGATCTTTTTCCTTTAGAAATTCCCCAAAAGCAATATAATCAGCTCTTTCAATTATTTATCTTTCCAAATATCAAGCAAAATTTCCTTTGTAAACTTTTTCCTTTTTTCTATATTCAATAGAAGAAAGTATTGGATTTGTAAAAATTTTTTACTTCCAGTTTTCGATGGGTTTACACGTTTTAAAAAGCTCCATGATTCGACCATTTTTAAAAAATGTCTGTCTGTATGACAAAAATCTTGTGGAGACCGCATCTCAGGAACTACAGCACAGAATGGTATATAACTTTATATCTAGATGGACCTTAACATAAATTAGTGCCTATAAACTTTTGGTGTCAATCGCTCAACAGGTGGCGCTGCTATACAGTGATTTCTGCAATTCCAGGGCAGGCTACATCTCAGAAATTACTGCACAGAATTGCATATAAATTTATATGTAGATACACCTTAACATAAATCAGTGCCTATTAATTTTTGATGCAAATTGCTCAACAAGTGGTGCTGCTATACAACGATTTCTGCATTTTAATGGATGTCTACATCTCAGGTTCTATTGTGTATAATCAAACAAAACTTGATATGTAAGAAAGCTATTATCAGAAGTTATTTTGATTCAATTTGGGTGCATATTGGCCTATAGGTGGTGCTGTGCTGCTATACTACTGCATACCCCAAGAACAGGAAAGCTATATCTCAGATTTTATAGTATAAAATTCCACAAAACTTGGTATATGAGTGAACCATTGTGAAATAATATAGGGGAAGAGGGGGGACATTGGGACACTTTTTATAAAAGTATATTATTTTCCAATTTATTAAAGTTTTAATGCTTTTGTGCATTTTTATTTAAATATTTGTGTTATTGGTCACCTTTTAAATGTGTAATGAGCATTGTTTAATGTGTTTTGCAAACAGAAATAATTAAAACATAACTTATGCAAAAGTGTCCCAATGTTCCCCGTGCAGGGGCAGATTGGGACAACACTGATTTAATGATGGGGCACTTTGGGACAACCATCTTTTTATTTATCTAATTACAATATTGCAAAATATTTTGCTAAAGTAAATGAAAGGCTTTCAAAACAAGGAATTTGATACAATAACAAATAATAATAAAGTAGGTAATTATGAAAAAAATGAAATTGTTATGAAGCATTACTGCATATTCATATCTTAGCGCACATCAAAACCCTGCAAGTCTACACAAAACTTTAATGTTATGTAGGATCGTGTTGATGGCATAGTTAAGTTGAGAACATGATATTAAATAACCTTTCAACAAGAGTTCTTGTTCAGCTCTGAATATTTGTTGAGATCAGGGTTTAAACTGCCATTAGTTTTTTTAGCATTTTGCTAAAAGGTATCATATTTTGCTAAAACAAGTCGGTCAGAATTTCGCTAAAAAGCTAAAACTGGATAACTGTATAAGATATCTCTATATAATAATTCAGATTTTTTTTTTTTTTTTTTTTTTTTTTGTAATATTTGCAGGCAAAAACTACGAAAGGACTGAAATTTTTGGGAATCCTTATTTATATAGTAATTTGGATTTATTTTTAATTTTCAATGATTGAATTTAAATGCAAAAATATTTAAAAGTATGTTAGAATTCAGAATTTGCTTCATAGAAGCATTTTTAGCACTAGTATTCCACGATTATCTCCACTACACTTTACTTGATTTTTAAATTGCTTTTACATTTCACACATATGATATGAATACATCCTTTTTCTATTGATAAAATCAAAACATAGTTTCCCTGATTCATACTTTTAAAGTCACAAATATGGATGCTTGGTTAAAATCATCAATGAACAAAAGGAATAGAAAACAAAACTGAGGATAACAAAGCTAAGTAAAAGAAATCCATGGTATCCAAAGAATTAACTTTCGAAAAAGCTAAAATAGTGCTTGCCTATTTTCGCTAAAATGCTAAAGTAATTTTTTTGCCAGGTTACAACCCTGGTTGAGATGTATATTTGGATTGAAACTTATAATTTATATTTGTAGTACACACTCAATCTTATTTTCTCTCATTTTTTTTCAATCTATTAAATAATGTAGATTTTGGTATATAATATTTAATTGCAACTTCCCTCACAGAAAGCTTATCTTTGATTATTTCATTTATTGCCTTTTCTATATTTTCTTCTGAAATTTTAGTTCTTTCAGTTTTTGGCTTATAATTTCTAATCATTTTCTATTTATTTAAAGAATACCTAGAAAAAAAATGAATACAATTAGCTTATATGTTCAAAAAATAAGTAAATAAATAAAAATATATTGGTGTTAGAAATGAATGGGTCATTGGAGCAGTCCCAATGTGCCCCATCAGGTCATTTTCAAAACAAATGTTTAGGCCTAATTTTCTAGAGCACATGGGCTAATGATCTATAGTGGAAATGAAAGTTTAGTGTTTATAAAAACACATAGTACTTTTAAAAATTAAAATATTTATTTCCTATTATCTAAAAAATCAACATTAATTTACTTGAAAAAAATTGCTTTTCATATGATAAAATAAACTAACCTTGTTCACAGGCAGCAGACTTGAACAAGTGAGTTGAAATCACAAATATGAAGATGTACTACTAAGTGCCATCTAGTGTGATTTTTTACAAATTTTATTTTGCAATTATAAAGGGATAAAAGCCTTTGTCCCAATGTACCCCCTTCTCCCCTACTTAATTTGGGAAAATATTAGCCATCAGTTGATGCCGTTGCATTGCAATTTACTCCGTGAATAGGATGGCTAAATATCAATTTCATGGCATACAGATGCACAAAACTTGATATGTGAGATAACCATTATGAAAACAAATGCTGGCTTAATTTAGGTGTATATCAAATTATAGGTGAAGCTGCTATTGTAATTTTGTACATGGCTCTCAGCCTCTGTTGACTAAAATTGCACCAAACTCCATATGTAAAATTTTTATTGTGAGAATCTATGGTTAAACTTTTGCATACATGTTAAACAGTAAGTGACACTGTTATATAGAATGATATAGAAGAAAGTTTAGTGATAGCTACAACATACTAGTTTTAATTTGATTTTCAGATGGTTTATTCATCTTCTTTATTTTTAAAGCTTCCGGCCAGGTTAAAATCTATTTAGCAGATTTAGTTCAGTGAAAATAATTGACTTTCGGCTCAACTTTTAGATAGACTTAAGATTCAACACTCAAGTTTGGGTAGGGTATTTAATTTTAATTTAAACAATTTTATTTGGTGTTTCATTTACTAAAGTAAACAACTCTTAAAGACTCTTCATCAAAATGAAGGAAATGCATTAATAATCCAATGAAAATATATTCCTATCGTCTGTAAAATAATTTGTATTTTTAAAAGACTAATATTTTAGAATGGATGTATTTTTAATAAATTTATTCAAGATACCAGCAAGATCATTGCATTTTCTAAAATTCGCTTTACATTGGTTCAGTATTTCAGATGTTACCTTGATGACTAGTTTAGCATGATTTATAATATAAAGCAGGGTTCCCATTAGAGTGTGAGATCGCAAGAATCTGACGTATTTTTTCCTTTCTCAGTTAAAAATTTTAATATTGCAAGAAATTTGTGCCTTTCTTCATTTTTCAGGAATCGATTAAAAAAAAACAATAAAAACTTTTTTAACAATTTCGTTTTACACTAAAATTTCTCCTGTGATAGAAAAAAAACATGACAAACAGGTCCATAATCTGATCAAGTATATGCGACTTCTTGGTGTCTCCCCCTTTACCCCCACCCCCCACAATTCATTAAATGGGATACAGCTAAAAAAAAATCTGGTGTGAAACAACCACACGACTTCCATTACTTACTATTACATGTATTGTGTGCATTTTTTGGAGATAATATGATCAGAAGACATAAAATTGACCTAACAAATTAGACATCTAAAAATTTTCTTGTAAGAGAAAGTATATACACATGTAAAGATACATAAAATAGATTTACATAGTGAATTTAAAAGTAGTAAGAAAGAAAAAATCGGTTTAACCATTTTTTGTAACATTAATTTCTGACATCTAAAACTGATCTACCTAATCAGGATGACTGTTTTTCCTTTAATAATCACATAATACATAAGAAAAGATATCTAAAATGGATTTATGTAACAATTTTCAAGAAAATCATTAGAGCTGTTTTTGAGATACCAACTTTTACCAAAACTTGGCATACACAATTATTGACTGGAAAACAATAATTACATACAAAAGGATACTTAAAAGGCAGTTAATAAGGCAAGTTTGAAAAAAAATCCGTGCAGCCATTTTTAAAGGAACACACTCGCAATACCTGAAATTCACAGGACGCCTATCAATTTTCCTGAACTAACCAACTATATCATTTGAAAAGACATCTAATGTTAATATAGTTATGTGTTAATATAGCAACTTAAAAGAAATTCGTTAGAACCATTTTTGAGATACAGACTTACGGTACCACTTCCGGTTTTCCAATTTTCACCAAAATTTTGAAAATTAATTTGTACACCAGACCTGTCTCAATTCTGAAGTTTCGTAGTTCTATCTTTATTAGTTTCAGAGATATGACAGTCAGAAGATTCCCCACACACATACTTACACACACACACACACACTATTGCCCAAAACGACTTTTTTGGACTCAGGGGATCTTAAAACATGTAAATCAGGTGAAAACTCTATATCGAATTTTTGCACCGAACACAATACTTCCTATGGAAGTAAAAACTTCTGCTATTCTAAAAAAAAAAAAAAAAATGCAAATGCACTTAATATTAATATTTTATAAACGCATTACAGTAGAACCTCAATTCATCGTTTTTCATGGTGTGCATGAAAAAAAAACAATGAAAGCGGGAAAACGATGAATATGGGTTAAAGTCAAAACACGAATAAAACAATGTTTATGAAATAATACATGCAATATATATAGTATACTACTAATAAAAACTAATTTGTTACTCTCCAAACTGTCAAAGAAATAAATCAAAGTTGCAGTACATTAAGTGATATTTATTTTTAAAAATCAGTAATTTTATGTTTGATTTTTTTGTTCATTTTATAAATAAAATGGATATTTTCCAGATTTACAACATTTTCTTGTCCTTTTCTGTAATTTCATGTGCATATAAAAGAATTTGTGCATTTTCAAATACTGTAATTACGTCAGACACACTTGGCACTGGTGTAGGCTCAATCTCAAAAATGTGAAAAAATGTAGTAGCTGACCATACTGGATGCATCCATTCTCCTCTTTACACAAAGTAGAATAACTTATTCTCCAAGCAACAACACATGATCCGTATTCAGTAATTCATAGACACATGTTACAATATCTGCACGTTCCTCACCTAAAACAGTATAAGTTTGAGTAGCTGAGGTTGCTTGGGTTTTACATTGCACTAGTGCTACAATATGGGCAAATAGCGACAGTCTGGAATTCATCTTTGAGGATGGTCTAGAGACAGGCCATCACAATTTTGACCTTCCGTGGAGAAGGAAAAGAGTTATTTTAGGATAAATGAAGCAATGCCAGTTTGAATGCCATGCGGAATCGCTTGATTTTCCAATTTCATTTCGGTCATAAGAAAAAAAATCAGGGGTGCAGAATATGTCCGAACGCCCGAACGAGGTTTGGGGGGAGATTTAAACTGACTGGGAAAATTTTGAATATTTTTTAAAGAGAAAATAAAAATGTAAATCAAAAATAACAATTTGCTACTCTGAAGTTCTTATAATATACACTAACAGTGATATTTTTATGTTACACTGTATACTTATTCTCTTAAAGATATATTACATAGAACAAGTGACTGTATAGCAAAGTAGATTTTTGCATTATTGAGGGAAATTTATACTGTGTTTGGGGGAAATTTCTCAGATCTGAACATTTTCTGCACCCCTGAAAAAAATTACAACGATAAAACATGCGGGTTTCGTTGACATTATTTAAATACAGTTTGTGCACAGACCATAGAAATAAAACGATCAATGCGGGAACAATAGATCGGTGTTTCACTGTATTTGAAATCTGTCCTAGAACAAAAACCTGCTCATATGAGTAGGAATTAGGCTCTAATCATCTCTGCTCTGCACTCACTATAGAAACCACATGAAATTTGAAAAACATAAAAAAAAAAAAATTGTATTAATTCCAGATATGAATTCTGTGTGCCCATATAAAAGGTCTATTATTATTATTCAAAGTTTATTTGGGGTCTCACTTAATTTTCAGAAATCTCACATATTTTTTAAAAGTCTTACTTTGTTTTTGAAGAAGGGTATGAAATTCTCACCCAATTCCTTTCTCTGATGAGAACCCTGATATAAAGGGGCAGACAAAAATTACCATATCTTAGAAGACAGGAAAAATTTCTAGGAGCCAGAGATAGCAAATTATTTTTATGACAATACTCACGGCAAAACATAGAAAGGGTAGGGCTAATATTTCATTATTTTACAATTTAATACAGGTAATTCATGTATTATTTTTTATTGAATAAATGAATTATTCAATTAAAAATGTAAATTAAAGAAAATTTTAAGAAAGTAATTCATTTTCATTTATAAAGGTAAAGTTAAAAATAAACTGTAGGGGAAAAAACCATTGTATGAAATATTATTCTTAATTTTAATATAAACATCAAATATACAGGATGTCTATGGAATACTGTAACACTCCAAAAAATAAAGGTACGATTTATAAAAACAAATATTTAAAGTAACTTTAATTTGGATATTAAATGTAACTTTTAATATCTAAATAGCTTAATTTTAATCATTTTAAATCATCTTCTCTTTTAGTTTTTTTTTTTTTTGGTTGTAAGTTAAATTATGTTTTCTCAATTTAACTGTAATTTGTATTAGGCATAAAATTAATAAGCCTGTAAAATGTTTTAGAATATTTAAGTACACATACAGTAACCGCCACTTAATAAATTCACTGGTATAATCAGCCATTTAATCTAATTAAATTGCCTGGGCCGAAATCAAATCAATACAAACTACTTTTAAAGCCGCCGTTTAATGAAATTAGCATCGCCAGTTAGTAAATTTAAAAATATCTCCTCAGCAGACCAAAATATAATTTATGTATACTAAAAAATATTTTATTTACATTGCGATTTTTTTTTTTTTTTTTAAATAAAAAAAGGAATTAAAGCACAACAATCCCTTCGTTATTGCTCATTGTCGAAAATTTTACACTTGCAGCATAGTTACAGTTAGAGGTCTGCACGGGCTGGAATTTTGAGGCCCGGGCCCAGCCCGTTTATTTTTTGCCTGTGTACAGCCCGGAACGGACAAAAAACGATAAAATCAGGCCCGGCCCGATTCAAAAATATGAAAAAAAAAAAAAAAAATGCATGCCTTTCTATGAAAAAGATTTTTAGTAGTGTTTTGCTGAGGTTTTATATAGCGAAGCAATAGAATCTTCTTTAACAAAGCTGCTGAATTTTTACAAGATAATCATATATAAACAAAAGTTCATTATTACAGACGTACAGAAGGCACAAAGACAGACAGAAAGTCAAATCAAAAAGATTAGCACTCATCAAACAATATAGGACGGTATTTAAAATGGTTATTACTACTAAAAATGCACGTTCAACCATTTCCTCTTATATACTGTAATACATACGAATTTTTCATGTGATCCGGTAAACAAAATTTTAATGGTAATACAACCATATTCTATAGAAAAGAGGCTTTTGTACATCCTTAAAATGATGCTACTTTCATTCAGTGCACTAGAGAAAATAAAAAGGAGTTTAGAGAAAAAGTTACAGCGGCTGTATTTTTATAGCCTTCATACCACCTAAACTCTGCAGACCATAGGGGACAAATCCTTATACACAGTAACGTATCTAATTTCTTTTATTTGAACATGTGCGCAAACTAGTAGTGACATGCATACTATTTCGAATAGGAAACCATTTAAAATTACTTCAAATAAAATATATTAATTTTGAGACATGCTAAAAATATTTGCGGAAAATCAGATTGCGAACAGACAAACTGATAAGCAATTAAATTGAAGTTACAGACATTTTTTAACAAAATAAAATTTTATGCGATATACCAGCCTGTAAAATTATGTGAAATAAATGACTGAAAAAATATTTTATCATTTTCCTTTTCGTTGATTAACGATGAAACCAGAAAAAGATTCGGGCCGACATGGCCCGGAAAAAATTTCATTCGGGCCCGGCCCGGCTATACACAAAAAAAATTTTAACCCGAGCCCGGCCTGGCGCAAGCTTGCAAAAATATTTTAAGTCCGGGCCTGGCCTGTGCACACCTCTAGTTACAGTGACCCCATGACCCCAGGTACCTTTGAAGCCTATTATCGAATCAGAAAATTATTTTCATACTGTCTGTAAAGAATAGTTTTTTCCTCAAAATAAAATTGCCATACAAGGGCCATGGGGTTCTGGGCCCTTTAATTGTTATTTGTGAGGGACAAATTTTAACTCACTTCCAATCATCCAATTGAGTTGAAATTGTGCATACATATACAACTTCGATCCGATGACAATACATGCTCAAGTACTAACACATTTAGGACAGAGACCTTGAGGTTTTGGGTCCCGAATTTTCAGTAATTACTTTGGTTTCGAATTTTAACCCACTTCCTCTCATCCAGTTGAGCTGCAAATTTACATACATGAACAACTCGGATGATAATACATGTTTAAGTAATAAAGGAATTAGGGGAAAGTTCTGGGGGTCGTGGGCCCCCTTCTTTTGCCGTCTGTTAGGTTTTAATCATTCAAGTGAGTTTTAACCCAAGCCCTTTTGTGCAATTGAACTGAAATTGTGTATACACGTAAAACTCCAATGACAATACATGCTCAAGCAGTAGAAGAACTTAGGGATGGGGGTCTGGGAGCCGTGGGCCCCTTTGTTTGCTCTCTGTTAGGTTCAAATCATTCAAGCAAATTTTAACGTACTTCCTCTCATTCGTTGATCGGAAAGTTTGCATACTGACAGCACAACTCCAATGACAATACATGCTCAAGCAATAAAAGGCTTAGAAGGGGGTTTGAGAGCAGTGAGACATGGGATCCTTTCACTTGCTCTGAGTTAGGTTCAAATCTTTCAAGCAAATTTTAATCCCTTTCTTCACATCCAATTCAGCGGAAATTGTGTACAAACATAGAATTTTGATGACAATACATGCTTAAACACTAACGAATGGAAATGGATGGAGGGGGGCGCTAGTGGCATTGGATCTGCACCATATGTTAAAGATTCGATTTCAAATTTTAACCCATTTCTATAATCCGATCTGAATTCAGTGAAAAACATATCATTTCTTCTCCTTTATTTTTAGTATATTAGAAAAGAATGAAACTGATATAAGATAGAAACTTTTAGTAATTATATATGTAAAAAAAGTCATTTAGAGGATGCGTGAAAAGTGTATAACATTGAAACGCATAAGCACAATAGTTTGTAAAATTTCAATGAAGTAAGTTTTGAGCTGCAATTTTTATGATATTTCATAATAATTTGAATTTCTCTAGAGGGGTCCAGAAAATCTTTTAGGGGGATGTTTCCCCCTCCCCCCCAACCCTGGCCCCCACCTTCCTACGCCTATGCCAAGCAGGGTTAGAAATTAGAATATAAAAGTCAGGCATCAATTGCGCCTAATTATTTTTTCTCAGTTGCTAAAATGGTCTAATCAAGTGTAATTTTTAAAAAAAGGGGGGGGGGGGGGAGATTATAACAGAATAAATTTAATTTATATTATTATTTATTTGAATAATAAATACAAACACAAAAGTTAAAACAAATACATTTATATACATTTTTTTTTTTAATTAAAACTTAAAACGTTAAAGCAGAAAAAACAGTAGGAAAAAAAATCAATTTATAATTATCTCTATCTGTTAGTCAGCTATTTTTTTAATTCAGTCAAATACCAAGTATTACATCTTCAAGCAAAATGAGAACTACTAAAACACATTTTTTTTTTTCTTTTTCTTTTTTTTTTTTTTTTTTTTTTATTATCAACTAGCTGCCTTCGGCGACCAGCTGGTTTGCAATCCTTGAAAAATCCGACTTTACAAAACTCCCGCTCGGTGGCGCCTGCGGCGCCTTTTTCCATTTCAGGTCTTACAACAGCTTATTGACATATAGTGAAGATAACTTTACTTTATTGAAAAATTTAATCACAGTAAATTTCCGCTCGGTAGCGCCCTCTTCCCGTTTCAATATCTGAAACAGCCCGTTCACTTACCATTTTATGATCTTTAAAATTTCTGACTTAGGAAAGTCCCGCTCGGTGGCGCCTGCGACGCCTTATCCCCGTTTTGGAACTTACAACACCTTCCTCGCTCATTAGAATTTGAAATATCAAAATTTTAAAATATTACATTACAGCGCCATCTGGCGGTAGAAATTTCTGTAATCTACTGTTCAATTCCAAATCAGCAAAGCTTTCAAGGTGGTCTGGCTTTTCTGTGGTTTTCTCTGAAACTCCCATACGGAATTTAACGGCTTCTGTCGGTTTAAAAGTCTGCAATATTTCAAATGATGTGTTATAACTAATTTAATCATAATTAGAATTCTAGATATTGAATTATTAAAATATCAAACCGCCCTCTGGTGACAGAGATTTGCAACATACACTCTTCGATTCCAATTCAAATACCTTTTAAAATGAACCTCAAAACGTGTAAATCAGGTGAAATCTCGAATTCCACTTTCGATAATACAAAAGAACTTTAAAATATCTTTCGAATGATGTATTAAAAATAATTTAATAATAATTAGAATTTGAAATATTGAAATTTTAAAATATTACAGCGCCATCTGGCAGAAATTTCTGTAATCTACTGTTCAATTCCATCAGAGATTTGAAATATATACTCTTCAATTCCAATTCAAATAACTTTTAAAATTACATATTACTCATGAAATTATATTAATTAGAAGCTGAGATAAAAAAGAAAACCAAATCAGGACACCTTTAAGCATGTAAATCAGGTGAAATCTCGAATCCCACTTTCGATAATACAAAAATACTTTAAAATATCTTTTGAATGATGCATTAAAAGTAACTTAATCATAATTAGAATTTGAAATATTGAAAATAAAGGTGTTCTGGGTATTCCGTTGTTTTCTCCGAAACTCCCGTTCTTTTTCCACATCTTTGCCCCTTCGCTCTCCCCCCCCCTTTCCGTCGATAATAATTTTACACTCGAAAATATCCGCAATCGATTTACCTTGCCTTAAAATCTAAATATGCCAACCAATTTCAAACGCTGTAACTCTTTTTTTTTTTTTTTGCCCCTTTTTGCCCCTCCCTCAAGCGCTCCCTAATAATCGTACTCTTTCAAAAATATTCACAATTGAATTATCAGACATTAAAAACAAATACTACGAAATTTCAACGGCTGCAAATACTGCAAAATATAAAAGAAAATTTAATCTTTTTCCAATAAATATGTCATTTTTTTATTTATTGATATATTTTCATGAAAATTGAACAGTAGCTTTATAATATGCTGTCTAGGCCGAATATTAATTCAAATGTAACATGAATGAAAATTTGAAAATTGCAATTTTTCCCCCCACGACAAAACATGTGACATCTTGATCGGTTACAATGATTTCCTTTTTCATGGCATGTCGTCTGGCATTTGAAATGATGGTGCCACAAAAAATTCATACTTTAGTTAATTTTAAAAAATCTAATTGATGTATCGATAAGCCGCTTGCACTCTTAGATTCAGAAAAAATTCCCCTTTCATTTGGTACCAAATTCGTAACGCTCGGACTAATATTTATAATTTATTTTCCATTTTTTCTGCTTTTAACTCCGTTAAAATATCTATTTTTATGCAATCGCGGTGAATTCTGAGTAATTGAGATCGCTTTTTGATTACACATAGGTCTACATTTTAATTAATATCTCCGCAACTAATTAAAATTTTTAAATTCTGTTTTCACTATCCCCTCGGGAAGGCTTCTAGGTACTCTTATCTCAAATTTTATACTTCTGCGTTCAGTAGGAGCTGAACGTATAGATGCTCAGACAGACAGACAGACAGACATCTTCTTTTATTATTATAGATTTATACTTTCCAACTTTTATAAGCCAAATATAGTTTTAATTAATTCAGTATTTCAGAAATTATCATGATAATAAATTTTTCATTATATATAAATAAATTAATTGCAATACAAAAAAAAAAAAGATTTTTGAAGCATTTTATTATTATTATTATTATTATTCGATAAATCTTCCTGCAAAATGTATTTATGTATTTTCATACTTGTTTTTTTTTTTTTTTTTTTGAGTTTATTTTACATGTGTTTAAACTGACAATGGTAAGAATTTTATACAGATAATAAAAAATAAGCATTTAGTAAATTATAAAGAAAAAAAAAAAAATTATTATGACAAAATTGATTTTCTTTTAAATCTGGTCAAAAGTTAAGCATCAACTGAATGCATTATGACTGAATAAGATTTTATGGTTGTCAAACTTAATTTTTTAGGTGCAAAATACGTCTAACTGCTAATTTCGAACACTGCACCCAAGCAACCGGGCTTCCAGGATTTGTCAGACCCTGATAATATGCGTAAAGTGATTACAATGAATCAATTTTAAAGAAAGAAACAAAAAATTAGAACAAAATGTTTATTTAAAATTTTTAGTAAAAAGAAAAAAAATTACCTCAGATAAGAACGTCTGTGCAG
Organism: Salticus scenicus; assembly: GCA_963930645.1. Taxonomy (NCBI): domain Eukaryota; kingdom Metazoa; phylum Arthropoda; class Arachnida; order Araneae; family Salticidae; genus Salticus; species Salticus scenicus. Next base: position 39,791,366 of record OZ005659.1, read on the forward strand.
CTTTTTGGGCTCCTACATGTAGTAAGTATTCATATACATAGAGTGCAAGCCTGAAAATAAAACAATTATGATAATTTATTAAAGCACTATGTGTGTGTGTGTATAGTAATTAAATAAAAAATTAAATAACATAATTTAAATCTATATAATCATATTTTAAAATATCATTTTTTAGAGTTTTCCTTATCTCCTGCGTACGAAAAAAGTATCTGGTGCTGCCATCTATTGGTTCTACAAAGAAACACTCAAAAACATTTTTGAGTCCCCGTTTCTTGAAGTGAATCTATTTTACATTTGCGCAAGCCTGCATGTGCAAACACTGTTTGTCTGCAACATATCAAATAGCTAAAAAATTGGATGCTAGTCATCTATATTTTTAGCGATTCTAGTGTCAGGAAAATAAGCTGTGTAGCGAACTGTAGGGATTTATCCCTATGTATAACGACTTACAGAAGTTTCCTTGAGGATGTAGGGATGGATTTTTACTTTGTAGGGGCTTTTTGGGGTTTTATGTAAGTCTTTTATCAGAAATTTTCAATAATTTTATTTTATGTGCGACTTTGCATTTAAGTAATGACTTTTATCCTTAATGTAAAGATATTTTGTGTTCTGTGTACGGACAATATGGAATATTTAGCTTCAAAATAATTTTATGAAATTTTGTTTAATAATTTAGGATATTTCAGTAGGTTAAATATGGCTTTAATAAAGAATTTTAAATTTGAGAATCTGTCTTTTTTTTTTTTTTTTTTTTTTTTTTTAGTATGGGCAAACACGAAAAAGGTATTTAGTTTAGTACCAGAATTAATGGAAATCCTTTTATTTATTGTTAGAATAACTTTATTTCTTTTCTTTTCCATAAAAAATAAACAAAATAATAATAATTAGAATCATTATTATTATTATTTTATTACTTTTTATTTTATTTTATTGTTCAATTAAATGTTTGAAATGACAAAGCATTCATAAAATTACTGTAATTAATGCACATTAAGTCCAATTGAGCCAGCAATAAATCTTTAAAATATTGAATTATTAAAATATTACTTTGTGATCTTCATATACTTCGTTAGAAAAAAAAAATCCAACAATAAAATATTTTTTATTCAATATTAGAAGACAATGTGAAAAATATCTTAATTTTTTTAGCGATTTTTTTTTTAATGTTCCAACGAACATGTTTGTATAAATTAATCATCTACTTTTAACCCTTAACAACGAAATCAATTTTTCTCTAGCTTCTTTACTTTTTCCTCTCTGTTGCTCCAAGAATGAAAACAAATTCTATCTTATTGCAAGATTTATTTATTTTCATAAGAAAGTAGTAAAGATTATGTTATCCCCTTCCCCCAAGTATTTTCATGCTGAAAACATGATATTTCTCCGAATTTATAAATATGCATTCATATGTTTAATTATAATGTCATTAACAAATTTTCTGCAATTTTAGACAGTTCGACAGTTAGTTAGACAGTCACAGACAATTTTAGTAAAGAAGCATGATAAAACTGGCGTTGTAAAAATTATTACATACAAACTTTGAATAAACACCATAAAATGCAATATGGTGGTGGTGAAAATACATACAATTTCATACACCATTTTATGGTGTTTATTCAAAGTTTGTATGTAATAAGTCACAGACAATCATTATTTCATTCAATCTGCTTATAAATCGTCATCATAAAAAGTATGCATCACTGATAAATGAAGAGCATATTTTTCCATATTGGGATTCAGTTGTAATCGCAACTGGTAAAAATTAAAATTGAAGAATTTGATTAGTTAATACATGTTTACACATGTGTAAGACAAATTCATATTGCAAAACTCACTCAAAAACATCATTCATAAGCTATTACTTTCTAGTGCTGCACCGAGTAGCACTTTGGCTGAGTAACCGAGTACCGAGTAGTTGTAAGAAAGAATAATTGACATATATATGAAGAATTTCGCACATCTTGAAATTTAAAAAAGGCTTTTTGAACACGAAATTAAAGTTAAATGGCAAACAGCATGTTTTCATGAAACGTTTCAGAACTTTTGTGGTGAAAAAACACAATTAGGTTCATTGTTATATTTGATACTTCCAGCTTAGTGGATTATTAAAACCATAATAACTGATAACTTCATTCTTTATTATCCTATAGTCTTTCTCAGATGCGAATCAATCTCAGATAATTTTTAGAGAATATATAAGTTCCTATACACTCAGGCTTAATTTAAGATGCATGAAATTTACATACGAAATGAGAACATTAAAATAAATATTTTATCATCATTTCAAACATGATAGACTTCATTAACCTTCAAATTCTAGAATAGTCAAAAGATAGGTGGTTTCGGTCCATAATTTGCAGAACAACAATTTTGATAATATATTTTTAATAACATTTTAGTGTATTTACCTTTTTCATAATTACTACTTTTTAAATTAAAAATCAATCTTTTTTTACAGTTTTAAAAGTGTCTTACTTTTATTTGCACAAATACGTAACTAAAGTTTTATCTACTATATTAATATTATATAAGGGTTCTTTTTTCTAAAATATTTTACTTTTGTCTGTTTTATAGATATAATTTTATGTACTAAGTTTTTATATTAAAAAAAAATTGCATATTACACACATACAAGATGGTTATAGTTAAATTCTTCTAATTAAAATGGATAAGCTCATATCATGAATCGTCTCTATACCGAGTTTGGTGGCAATCTACTTGCCCGTTTTAACTGCAGAAAGCTCTTTGCAGCAAAAGTTTAATGACTATGTTTTTTTTTTCATATTTTTTTAGATAATTAACAACTCTTATGAATACATTTCTTTCAATAATACATAAAGATAATGAAATTCTTACAACTGCTCGGTATTGGCCGAATACTTAGTTCATATTTGGCCGAGTACCGAGTATATAACGAGTACTCGGTACAGCTCTATTACTTTCCCATATTACAAGATAGTGCTATAATAAAAGTGATAATAAGCCAGGGAATGGTTAAATTAATATAATAATAATAATAAGACAAAATAAAATTATGTATTGCTCACGAATTTTGAAATTATACCATAATTAATTGAATTAATCATTATTTATCAATTAATTATTACACACATTAATTTAAACTATAGCATATTACTGGATACAGCAAAAGTGTGAGTCAGAGACTGATTACATAAATGTTATTTGAAAAACAATAATGTTAGATCATGCAGCTCTTGCGAACTATGAAACACTTTATTACGGGATATAGTTATAGAAAAAGCGAGACTTAGAATAACTGAGTGTATGTAATTTATTGAATATAATAAATTAATAAAAATAATGTTTTTAAGATTTAAGTTTAAAATTTAAAAATAAATATTGCTAAATTATTATTATTATTATTATTATTTTTTAATTTATAATTCTTTACAAAATGTGTCATGGGGGGGGGGGGGGGGGAATTAGAAATGATCCTGACGAAATCTCATGCCTCGCCACTGTATATATATATACACACCCACACAGTACAGTGAAGCATCCATAATCCAGAATTCTATAATCTAGCAGCACCCATAAACCGGCACAAATGACTTTTTTCTGTTTTTTTTTGCCCTTCTCTGCTTCTTCTTTTTTTTTTTTTTTTTTTTTTTTTTAACCTTCGCCCACAAATTATAGTAGTACTCTCAACTTATTATTCAAAGCATGCTTACTGACTTTTAGGATTGTTAGTAAAGTTCACAGATATTTTCATTTAATTTTACTGATTTAAGCCTTTACAGACTAGTATCAATTTTTTACAGATTAATCAGAATGATAGTGAAAATTTCAAAAAAGAACAACAAAATTTTTGTTTCGCTATGGCATATCCAAAAGTTATTCATAAAAGAAATTGTTCCTCTTCCTGACACTGAAAGTCAAAATAAACACGACCACCCGAAGTATTGGTCAACAGTTTTTAAAAGGACCTGAAAAATACAATTTTATCAGCGATAACCAACTAATGATGTGCATATGTTAATCAGTCAATGACAAACCGAAAAACAAAAAGAATGAAACAAATGAAATTGACTGACATATTTAATAGAATGTAGCATTGTCAAATTCTTGATCTTATTATATTTGTTATTAAGCCAGTTTTAATATCAATTTTTTATTCTTATTGTTATTTGTACAAAAATAAACGATCTGTATTCTGTTTTATAATTGTAATTTTAAAATTTTTAATTTTTATTTCAAATGTTATTTTAATTATTTTCGTTTTTGATAAGGGTTTGCATCAGTGTTAGAAATAAGAATTTTGAAACTAGGCGTCAAAATGATGCCTGGATTAAATTTTTTGGGCGTCAAAATGGAAAATCTAGGTGCCATCTATAATTATATTTGTATATTTAAAAAAAAAATAATAATAATAATAATAAAGCATCAACTTGTAAATAATACATGCAAGATTATATAAAACATATTTATGTAATGAATGTAATTACCTTGACAATATTAAACATATTTAAAATCGCAAATTCATTCTACACCCAGAAGATACATCATTCCACCACAATTTAATAGCATTTTCTGGGCAGAAATCTTCCAATTTAGGGCTGTTTAATTTAATCATTAACAAATCGTCAACTACTTTCATAGAGATATGATTTCTTAAGACTTAAACAGACTTGTTTATAGTCTGATGGGATTTGGAAAATTATTAGGTATGATGAAGAAAAAATCCAGGCGTCAAATATGGCACCTATGATTGGAATTCTAGGCGTCAAAATGAAAAAACTGGTCGCAAAATGCGACTGACGACCGCTTATTTCTAACCCTGGTTTGCATGCATTTAAAAAAAAAAAAAAAAACTAATTTTTAAAAAAATATTTGTTTAGATAGCAGGGTTTGATCCAGGTTTTAATTTTTGGGTCCTTTTTTTGTGAAAAACAAAATATTTTTGTGAAAAAGTAAAATATTGTGTAAAATCTTCTATTTTTACAATCACTGTATATAAAACTTAATATCAAGTTAATAGAGTTTCATTGAGTCAAATTAAGGCATTTATTAAAAATAACACTGAAAACATGAAAACATTTAATAAAAGGATCATTTCATAAATTTGAATTTTGTGAAGGATCCCTTTTTATAGACTTGAATTTTGTGAAGGGTCATTTTTCTATGAATTTGAATTTTGTGAATGGTCCCTTTTTACGATGCAGAATTTTGTGAAGGGGGGATCCAAATTTTTCCTGGATCGGCCCCTGGATACTGTGACTAATACATGATTTCTTTTTCTATATACATTTTCGGAACACCTATTATCCAGAAAAATCCGTAATCCGGCAATGTCTATTTCCCGCCAAAGCCGGATTATCGATGCTTCACTGTATGTATGTATATATATATATATATACACACACATACATGTGTATTAGAGTGGCTATTTTTTTTTTTTTTTTTAATTGAATTAATGGTTCAGAAACATTGCCTTTAAACTTAAATGCCTTTTTAATTTTTTTCTTTACCTCTACAAAGGTTCTAAAAATAATAATATTAGTAATAAAATAAAATAGAAACATCTTTTTGATGTAAAACATTTGTCAATATTAATTTTTTTTTTTTACCTACAAAAAATCTAATTTTTTTTTTTTTTTTTTTTTTTTCAGCAATTTTAATTCTTTTTATATTTTGTCTAGGAAACAAAAGATATTAATTAATCGAAAAAATATTTTAGTGTGACATTACATAATAATAAAGACAATATTATGCAATACTTTGCAATAAATGACATAATACTATGTTATATGGAACTGCTATAGTGAATTTTATTTTAGGTTTCTGATGTGTGGCTTTGGCTTAGGGGAGAGTGGGGGCTAATGGGACAATTTTGAAATTTTATTTATTATAAAATTAAATTAGCAAGTTTTTGTAAAATTTTTTTTTTATGTATAATAAGAGAAATATTGGCTTTATAAAAAAAATATTTAGAAGATATAGCCTTTTTTAAAAAAATAGATATAATGACCTTTATACACTATTGTATTTATCCCATTAGTCCCCTAGGTTGGGGTCTATTGGGACACCCTGTGGGTCAAATGGGACATATCAAAATCAACGCAAAAAGCAGAGTTTCAGTATGCATATTTAAAGGCAACACATTTTAATTCAAAATGCAATGTACATAAACAATATTATATTAATTATTTCATACTAAAATTTGAAAAATTGAAATCAAAAGAAATTAAAGTTGATGAACGAACAGTTTTCTGATCGATTGTAGGCTGAGGCAATTTGTGTACAATGTCTTTAATTTCAGTCCAGTATTTTTCTTCTTTCTCAGGATAGACAATTTTTTGTCATAAATCATGCATATAACTATTAATAAATACCTATGCATCATCAAACCAGCTGTCCCATTAGACCCCATTTTGTTTGTCCCATTAGTCCCCATATGCTGATATTCTATATTTTGATAATCTACATAGCACATGTTTATCCAAAGACAATTTAACTAAGTTTAAAGTAAAATGGAATATTTGTGTTATATAAATTAGTAGCCTCATGAGCAATTTCAGGCAATAATGAATTTTAAATGTCATTCAATTTAAAAAAAAAAAAAAATTACTTTTTATAGTTGAAAACAAACTTTCTTCATGTACTTTTTCATACAATTGACAATGGCTGACTTCTTGTTTTGAAGATAGCAGCTTTGGTGTTGCCATTCAGGTGTAACATAATGTTTTCTTAAAAGTAGGATTTTCAATAAAATTTGGCCACTGTCCCATTAGACCCTTGTCCCATTAGCCCCCACTCTCCCCTATATGTAACAAATTATGGTAGTTCTAAAACAAAACAAAACTTTAAAATTGCAAAACACTGTAAAAACAATAATATACAATTTAGTAAGAAATTCAACCAAAAAAGGCTGCTGTCACATATTAATTAAATTTGCAAAAATGATAATTATATTTGTTAGGTTTTTTTCAGATATGTGATTTCTGCTAATTTCCATAATACTATTTCCATGCAAAAATCTTTTTCATATTATTACATTTTTTAAAAATTGAATAGAGTAATGATTGCTGTTAGAAAATTCTGGTAACTAACAAAAGCGGAAATCATATCTTTGTATTTTACAAATTCGATAAGAGCATAACATTTCAATCTAAATTCCTGAAAGCATACAAATAACAATAAGCAAACTATTGATACATAGCGAAATATTATACATTGAAATTAAAAGAATCAGATTTATTTTTAGAAAATGAAAGGTCTTCACAAGTCTCTGGAAACACTACACTAACTGCATCCCTAATTTTCTTTCTTCATTCAATTTCGTTTTATTTTTCATATATTGCTAGACAGAAATAAAAAGTATTCAAATACATCTTTTTAATAAACTCTTTGTCTTTTATTTACAGGTTGGTTGGTTGAGGGGCTAAAGCCAATTGACTATACTAGGATCGTATGCCTCTGGGTGGAATGCCCTCCACAGGGAGTCTTTCTAAGGGGTCCTAGCCTGTATTTATGCAAGTTTTGGAGGAAACCATAAAAATCTTTGAATGGCTATGTTGGTGAGCATGACCTAGGATTAAACCAGGCACTTCTCAACTCAGTGGTGGATTTAAAGGGATGTGGGCTAGGGGGCTGAAACCCCCCCCCCCCCCAAAAAAAAAAAAAAAAAAAAAAAAAAAAAACATTGACATTCACAATTGAATATTGCAATTGTAAATTTTTTATTGGTCTAGAATAACACTTTGAAAAATCTTAGCCCCCCCCCCCCTCTCAAAAGTCAAGTTCTGGATCCGCCACTGTCTCAACTAACAGCTTTCTGTGCAGAACTGCTCGGCCACTGGTGGGACTTTCTTTACAGAATCTAATATTTTGTAAAACAAATTGACTGTGCGTATTGTAAGTACTTTCCAAATTTGTTAATGGTTAGAATGGAAAACCAAACATTTAACAGTGGTGAAAATAATTATGGCCTCAAAGGATATTTTAAGTAAAAAATTTAATAAGTTTACTTTCCATAATTTTTATGTATTTCTCTTTCATTTTGAGTTTCTAATGTTTGTTTAATTATTTTCAAAGTTAATGTCAGATTCTTTATTATAGTACTTAAGTTATATCTTTTATACCATAGAAACAATGCTGTCTCTATTTTTTACAAATTTGTTGCTAAAGTTATGAAGCTGAAACATTTCTAAAAACCTATAAATATATACACCACATGTCTAAATCAGTCATTTAATTTTTGATAGTTTACAGCAATTTTAGTACCTGCATGCAAGAAAAAGTATTTATCTCAGAAATTATAGTGTAAAAATTTTGTTTATACATCTTCTATTTTCATATTTATTAATAGGTTTCATCATGATACATTTCATTATTTTTAAACTATACTGACATGCCCAGTGGCAGAAACACCGCACATAGTCGCGGACACAGAAAAATGGCTTGTGGACAGTTTTTGTCTGCACTAATAAAAAAAATTGTCCGCAACTTTCAAACAGTCTTTGTCTGCACTAATAAAAGAAAAATTGCCCGCCACCTTTGGACAATCTTTGTCTGAAGTCATAAAAAATTTGTCTGCAATTTATGGACATTTTTCGACCGTGACAGTGCACTACCAATGTATGACGTCTGCTCCAAAAGGGCTAATTTCATTTTAAACTGCTCCAAAACTTCTCCTCCACTTCAAAATTCACTTATAAAAATTTCTGTATCAAAACTAAAACTAATAGTTTTATTATTTATAATTATTTATACTGTGTTGTGTCAAACATTGCTATAAAATATTTAATTGAATGAGTTCAACTTATTTTTGTATAATTGTTTATACTATATTGTTCTGTAGTAAAATTGTATTATGTATTGTGTCACGAGATCACCACTGTTGTTGAGCTCCCCCCCCCCCCTAAGATTGCCGCTATCAGCTTTCAGGCTTTTTGAGTGCAAGCCATTTTCACCCCTGATTACACACAAATTTCGAAGTGGCTAATCGGACCGTCAGTGCGATTAGTGTACAGGCTATTCAGACCATCTTTTCCAAGGAGAATAAGTTAGCACTGATAAAGGAGTAAAATTTAGAAATAATATGTGTCTCGTCCCCATGCATGAAAAATTATCTTTTTTATTTTTTTCTTTGAGTGTGGGAGTGGGTAGAGATTAACTATTTTCACAGAAATTTTGTACTCTAAATGAAGCTAAAATTCTTCATAAAAAGGCAATAACAAAAAATAATTTTTATAAAGCAAAAATGAAAATAATAAAGATTTCGAAAATTTAATAATAAAAATAAAAAATGCAACATGAAAACAGATCTTAGTAAATGAGTATTTTCAATCTTTGAAAAAATCTTCGCAATATGTTTGTTTATGAATATGTATATAAATAAATCTGCATATTCAACTACATAATGTTACTTGTTTTATTTAATTTCTTTTCCCTTTTTTTTTTTTTTTTTTTTTTTTGTACAATTAAACCATTTCAATATACCTAATCTGACGCAAACCAAACCCAATCTTCTATACAAGTATATTTTCTGAAAATGATTTTTGTACTTATTTTGTAATGTTTTCCAACAGTAATGTTGAAGTTGAAATAAATGTGGATTGTAGATCAATCGCATTACAACTTTCAAAATGTTAAAAGTTGGAATTTGCAGTTGAAACAAGCAAATTAATTAGTATATTACAGAGAAAATTCAAGATCAAACAAGCAAAATCATTATTATGACCAGCGCAACAAGGAAGTGGTGAGAATAGCCTCCATACTAATCACACCGATGGTCCGAATAGCAACAGCCCGCAAATTTTGCAGACAGATTTTGAAATTTTAAAAGCCTGTTGCAGACAGCTACAAAACTTTCTCTCACTGGGCTGACATGAATTTTATCAGGATGCAAAAATTATATGCCAAAATTTTATTTCAGTTTTATTGTTTTATTATTCACATTAAAAAAAAAAAAAAAAAAGAAAGAAACTCTAAATGTTTTGTTTTTATTGGCTTCAGCTTGATAATAATAAATTTAATATTATGAAGTTTTTAAGTTTAATACATTTACAGAATGATATGTACATTCAATTGAGGCAAAAAAGGGGTAGGCTTCTATTTTTTTCAAACTAAAGATGATGCTATTCAAGTCAAATTCTATTTTTAAAAATTTTTTGACAGAAGTATTTTTTATTATTATTATTTATTTACAATATTAAATATCTTTTAATTTTTTGGTAGATTTTTCATTAATGACATTAAAAAACCTTATATCCCAACTTTCAAGAAAATGTGTTTGATTTTTGTAAATCAATATGCTACTGTCAAAAATACAATTTTTGTTGTTTCATGAAAAAAACGGGGTAGCAGAAACATGGCAAGTTTTTATCGTAGGACATTGTATTTTCTGCAAACAATGTTTGCGTATGTCATGTATCAGGGGTGAAAATACCTAGCTTGCAAAAACCCTGAAAATTGTTCCTTACATGCAGATAGGGGACATTTGTCAGGGGTCGATCCAGGTTTTAATTTTTGGGTCCCTTTTTTGTGAAAAACAAATTATTTTTGTGAAATTTTTATTTATTTTTGTGAAATATAAAATATTTTTGTGAAAAAGTAAAATATTGTGTAAAATTTTCCGTTTTTGCAATCACTTTATGTAATGTTTAATATCAAGTTAATAGAGTTTCGTTGAGCCAAATTAAGGCATTAATTAAAATAATACTGAAAATATGAAAACATTTAATAAAAGGATCATTTTTATAAAACAAAATCTTGTGAAGGGACTCATTTTATAAATTTGAATTTTGTGAAGGGTCCCTTTTTATGAATTTGAATTTTGTGAAGGGTCCCTTTTTACTATGTGGAATTTTGTGAAAGAGCCACAAAAAGGACCCAAATTTTGCCTGGATCGACCCCTGTTTGTTAATAATATGTCACATGGCAACCTACATTAAGTGACATTTGCAGACTTTGTAGTACATTATAAGGCAAATTAAATATTCAAAATGAAAAATTTCTTTAAAAACAAAGTAATTTAACATGAAATTCAAAGACTGCAAAATTTTCAAAAACTCTGAATTCAGGGGTAGCCCCTGAAAAGTTTCACCCCTGATGTATGTCGGATGACAAGGCAAATAAATCAAAAGTGGTGATTGAAAATTATCTGTTGATTGCCACTTTAATCAACATTTTTTATTCTTCTAAAATTCACACAAAGTACACAGTTAAGTTTCATTTTCATAACGTGCTTTTGGCTCTATTTTATTATTTTATTTCACAAAAAGGCAAAAAAAACAAAATATGATTGTTATCCTTGTGATTTCACCTGACAGTGTCAATATTTTAAATTTAATAAATAACATTTTAAAAGTAAATTAATTAACATTAGCATATTTATTTGAATTATTAAATTTTATATTGCTACTAGTCTATATAGAAATTTTCTAAACATACCATTGTGTTTATAAATTATTCCAAAATTAAAAAGAAAAAAAATAGTATAGAACGTACTTTTATTGTCATAGGCCACTAGTAAAATTTTTTCAATTTTTCCTTTTATATTTAAGGTCAGTAAATGTAAATTTATTATTAATATTTTTTTTTTTTTTTTTAAGCTAATTTTTATTATGAAACATACAAATATTTGAATAAAGTATAATAATCATAAAAAAAAATAAAAAATTAAGTTTTACTTTTTTTATATGCACTTTTTTTTATTATTATTATTATTATTATTAAGTTGAAGCGTTCAATATATTAGATATAAATAAAACTTCATAATCTATATCTGTGCTGAATCTAATAAACTGAAATTTAAAATGCTAGTTTATTTTTCTGATAAAAGAGAGACTTTTCAATAGTACAGCACAAGACTTTTTTCAAAACATTCAAGGTATTAGAATCTAAGATTCCAAAAGTTAAACAGATTTATCATATGTATGAAAAATAAAAATACACCTAAACATAAAAATATTTTGTGCTTATATTACAGAAAAATACATATTATTGTATACATAAAATGTTATAACATACACAAAAATGTGTTTGCATTAGTATATATATGCATACACTTTTAAAAATATTCCTTTTCGTACATCACATGCATGTATGTTTTTATTTATTTTTACAAATACCTTTTTTATTAGTAATAATAATGCAAAATTACATATTTAATAACAATTAATGTCATGAAAAACCACTGATCATTCGGTAAATAAACAAAACACTTCGTTTAAAGGGACACTCTCAAGTTCTGAATTTAATTTAAAAGTACATTTAAGTAGTATTAGTTGTTGATTACATGTAATTTCCCCCTCATTATTAACATATATATAACATTTAAATCTAAAATAATAGGATAGTACTCAATAATATAAAATCATACTTCTCTCTTGCTTGGGCATCCGAAGGTACCGTTGAGCCCTTTCCTTTTGCGTACATTCTTGGTTTTTATTTGTCACGTTGAGGTCAAGACAAGTTAAGCACCACCAGTGCAGTATCCATAGAAACATCAATTTGTCAATAATAATACAAATGATTATTCGGAACAAGTTTTATCACAATCAACACATATTTACTAGTAGTGATCACTATACGTCATAGTATAAAAACAACTATAATTGTGAGCCTCAACTGTTTACGGAAACACGATGATGTCTGTACTTCAGAAGATCCTAACTTGTAAAAAAAACAAATATTCGATTTACATTTCTTTTATAATGCCGGTGTCAAATATAAGGTAAAAATACATTTTACCTTATTATAATAATATAATAATTGAGACTTTGTGCTATGTTTCGATTGGAGAATGGCGTCTTTTGGGCATAAATAGTTGTTGCCAAAATAAATTCTTAATCTAACAAATAATGATGAAAATTCATAAATGTCAGTGTCAATCAGCTTAAATAAATTACATTAAAAATTGGCCAACATTTTTTTCGAAATTTATTAATATTGAAACATTTTACGCATTTATGTCATGATGCACTGTCGGTAAAAATCTATTGAATAAGATAATACATTTAATAAGTTACACCTCTGATTAAAATTGGTTTTATAAAGGAATTTTATTTTTATTGTGCTCATTAAAATAACTTTTAGCACACCGTAGCTCTGGAATTATACATAATAATAAATAAAGCATATATATTATACTCTAGATACTATATTTCAACTTTTCTTTTTTTTCCTTTGGTCTTTAAAAAGTTGTATGCGGGGGAGTAGTTGACCTAAAAAATTCACTCGCCACGTGGCGACGAAACAAAAAGGTGACGAATTAAAAAATAAATAATTTGCCACTTATTTTTTTCTCTTGTAAACATCAGGAAAATAAATATCATTAACTCACCATGTAAAAATAACGTATTTTTGCTGGTAAACGTAAATTAAACCAAATAGTAGCAAAATGGTCAAACATTTCAGAAATAGCCGGCGATAATATGGTATACTTGGTAAAAGTCACCTAAAAAGCAAATAATTTGCTTATTTGAGGTAAAATAATTATCAACTTTGTGAATCAACTCTGAAAAAATACAAATTTTTTTATTAGCGGTAAAATAATTGCCTTTTTAAGCAGCTAATTGCCTATTTAATCTGTTATCGTCGAAAAAATATCCTATATTTCGACAATCAGTTGCAATTGAAAGCATTTATTTATTTATTTTTAATCAATGCTGTATTATTATTATTATTATGTAGAATTATAGTATTTCCTGTCAGTGTGTTTTCTCATATATTGGCCAAACTAAACGCAGTCTTAAATTTCGTCTAAAAGAACATATGAATTACGTCCGCAAACAAGAAACCAATAAATCGGCTATTTCTAAACATTGCTGGGAGGAAAATCATAATTTTAAATTTAATTCAGCTAAAATAATTTGCAGACCTAAATCCATTCATGAACTCGGTTTCTTAGAAACTTTTCATATTTATACAAATTTTAAAAACCTTTTAAATTGGGATTTCGCTGTTCCCTATTTGTCTGATTGTTGGAAATTTTACATTCAGTCCACATTTTCATAATTTTTCTACTGTTTACACAGCTAACATTCCTAAATTCCTACTGGCCACACTCCCCACCTTTCCCGTAATCCTATTGGTTGAACTAAATTCGGCCCTTCTCCTATACAGGGTTGGTGAAAAGTTCCCATACTTTTTTGTTTATGCATTTTTGGCTTAGTTAGCTAAGTTATTTGTCATTTCTGATAATTTTATTGAATTCCTTGTTTAATTTTGTTTTATTTATTTGTTTATTTTTATTTTTGTTGAAGTTATGTCTCGTGAAAATCAACGTGTCACTGTGGTCGAATTGCACAAACAAGGAATGAAGAGAGCTGACATTGTTCGCACGACTGGTTACAAGAAGCAAACCGTCTACGATGCCGTGAAGCGTTATGAGGAGACCAGCGGGACCGCGGACCGTCCTCGAAGCGGTCGTCCAACCACCGTGACCTAAGACTACTATATAATAGGCTGAATCATTCGCCGCCATTTGTACGTCAAGTCCGTCATTGCTAAACTTAAGATTACTATTTAATAGTCTTATATAGTCTCATATAATAATCTTATATGGTAGTTCGTCACTGCCAAACCTAAGACTATTGTATAATAGTCTTATGTAATCTCATATAATAGTCATATACAATGGTCTTAGTTTTAGCAATGACGGACTTGACGGATAAATGGCGGCGAATGATTCAGCCTGTTATATAGTAGTCTTACCGCGACCACTCCGGAGAACGTCAACAAGGTGCGGTGCCGAATTCGACGCAATCTAGAGATCTCTATGAACAAGATGGCCAAAGAGCTCGGAATCATCCACGAACGCGTCCGGCACATCGTCAAAAAGAAGCTGGGACTTCGCAGCTACAAGATCGCCCGTGTTCATTTCCTCAACGAAGCCATGAAGGCGAAGCGGCTGCAAAGATGCCACCGAATGCAACGGCTGGTCGCTGGTGGTACCCTGTCGAAGGTGCTCTTCACCAACTAGAAGATTTTTATGGTCGAGCAGCTCCACAACCGCTAGAATCGCCGTCAACTGCTCAAGAAGGGGCAACAGAAAACCGCAGCGGCGAAAACCATCGGACGCAGTCACTTTCCGGCCTCGGTCATGGTCTGGGCCGGGATCTGCTCCACCGGGAAGACGCCTTTGGTCTTCATCGAGCGGAACGTCAAGATCAACGCCGCCAGCTATCAGCAACGAGTCCTCCGCGACGCTCTGGAACCGTGGGCAACGCAGCACTTCGGCGCAGCCAGATTCACGCTTCAGCAAGACTGAGCACCGGCGCATTCCGCCAAATCAACAATCGCCGTCTGCGAAGAGCTCTTTCCTGGCTTTTGGAGCAAGAACGTTTGGCCGCCGAACTCGCCGGATCTCAACCCGCTCGACTACTCGGTGTGGTCCATCCTGGAGCAAAAAATCTCGGCTAAACGATACGCCACCGTAGAACAGCTGAAAGCGGCGTTGACGCGTGCCTGGGACGAGATCACGGTTGATGAGTGCGCGACCGTCATCAACAATTTTCCAAAGCGTGTTAAAAAATGTATTGAGGCCCAAGGAGGCAATTTTGAGCACCTGTTGTAATTTTTTTTTTTGTTTTATCGTATTGTTATTGATCTAATAAACGTTATTATTTAAACAGTTAATTGAATTTACTTTTGTATACGGTATTTATGTACTGTTGAAATATCTGGAAAAAGTACGGGAACTTTTCACCAACCCTATATATACGAGCACTTCTCCAGATTCAGAATTCTTTTTGCACTGAAGACGGTACGCTTAAGGCTACCGAAACAGCTGTATGCATCTCAAATATTTTTCTTTTGGCGTTTCTGACGTAGTAGTTTATTCGGGTTTTAATATTCCAACGCCAAGTGTCCTGCTATTAAAATAACTTTCTTTTTGCACGCCTAAATAACATTTTTGTGGCGTCCGCGACGGGAAAAAGTAAAACAATATGTTTCAAGCAATTAAGGTTTTAGAAAAGCTGATCTGAAGTTTGTAGCGGAACAACTTGGCGAATGGGTCAGGACACACTACCTTGAAGGAAATCATCTCGAATAGCAACGAATACAAGAAATTCTATCAACGGCTGTTGTTGAGAGGCTAGAAAGAGAAAAACTGAAAGTAGAGCAAGAAAAAGATCTACAACAACAAAAACTTAAACTTGATCAAGAATTAGAGATAAAGAAGTTGGAATTAGACCAACAGTTGTAATTAGCTAGAATATAGTCACAGGCACACATTCAGGGTGAATCAATTTTAACTATTAGTCAAAATAATGCTTCTAAACGAAAATGTTCCTTACCTAAATTACAATTCTGACAATTTGATGGGGATTAAAAAGAATGGCTACTATTCTGGGGTCAGTTTGAGCAGATAGATAAAGATGACGATATTCCTCCAGAAAACAAATTCTAATATCTTATTCAAGCAACGGTCGTTGGTTCAAGAGCACGAGAAGTTGTAGATAGTTTTCCGTCAACTATGCCAAAGTTATAGAGAGGAAAGGTCTGCACGGGCCGGAATTTTAAAACCCGGGCCCGGGCCGGCCCAATATGAAGTCGAAAAATTCGGCCCGGGCCCGTCCCGTTTATTTTTTAACGGTATATGGCCCGGCCCGACCCGGACAAAAACAGTAACATCAGGCCCGGCCCGATCCGATTCAAAAATATGTAAAATAACAAAAAAAAAAAAAGCATACATTTCTATGAAAAAGATTTTTAGTATTTTTTTTTGCAAAGGTTTTATATAACTAAACAATAGTACGTTCTTTAACAAAACTGCTGAACTTTTACAAGATAATATAAACAGAAATTCATTATTTTAGACAAGGCAGAAAGACAAACAGAAAGTCAAATCGAAAATATTAGCATTCATCAAACAATATAGGAAGGTATTTAAAATGGTTAAAACTACTAAAAATGCACTTTCAACCATTTCCTCTTATGTAATATATCTGAATCTTTCATGTGATCCGGTAAACAAAACTTTAATGTTAATCCAACCATATGCAATAGAAAAGTTGGTTTTGCCCATGATAAAAATGATGCTACTTTCGTCCACAAGAGAAAAGGAAAAAGAGCCTTAGAGAAAAAGTTACATCGGAAAGATTTTACTAGCCTTCATACCACCTAAACTCAACAGATCATAAGAAACAAAGTACAGTTATACACAGAAACGTATCTAATTTCTTTTGTTATGTACATGTACGCAAACTGGTAGTGACATGCATACTATTTTGAATAGAAAACCATCTAATATTACTTTAAATAAAATATATTAATTTCGAAGCATGCTAAAAATATCTGCGAAAAATCAAATTTTGGACAGACAGACTGATAAACAATTAAATTGAAGGTACAGACACTTTTTAACAAAATAGAACTTTATATGACATACCAGCCTGTAAAATTATGTAAAAGGAATGACTAAAGAAATATTTTATCATTTTCCTTTTTCGTTGATTAACGAGGAAACCAGAAAAAGATTCGGGCCGACACACACGGCCCAGAGAAAATTTCATTCAGGCCCGGCCCGGCCCGAATATACACAAAAAATACTAAGCCCGAGCCTGCAAAAAATTTTTAAGCCCGGCCCGCCTGAGAGAAAATTCAAAAATTCAGCCCGAACCCGGCCCGAGGGCAGGGCCGGACTCCGGCTCGGGCCGTAAGTCCGGCCCGTGCAGACCTCAAATAGAGAGTCTAAAAGCTCGCTTTGGAAGAGATGATCTTTTAATTGAAGTGTACGTTAGAGAATTATTAAAATTAATTATAGTTGCGCATACAAAAGAAAAATTTTCTCTCACTTCATTGTACGATAAACTTGAATCATATTTAAGCGCTCTTGAAAGGTTGGGTGTCACTACTGATAAATGCGCTTCTATGTTATATCCTATGGTAGAATCCTGTTTTCCAGCTGAATTTTTGAAAGCTTGGAATCGAAGTAGGATTGTTTTTACTAGTTCTGATGTGAAAGAACGGTTGGACAATTTGATGCAATTTCTCAAAAGTAAAGTTAAAGGAGATGAAAGAATAAATTTGGCGGTCTCCGGTTTTGGTTTGGTGTTTGGTGTAGAAAAATGATGGATGACAGAAATTATAGAAAAAGAAGGGCTTACTTACACTGATGTTGTTAAGCCTATACCCACTGCCTCTACTTTATTAACGACTTCTTTTAAACAGGACCTAAAGAAAAATTGTGTATTTTATAATGGAAAGCATATCAGTTCAGACTGTTTTACGGCACGAAAGATGAGTTTTAATGAGAAGCAGAATGTCCTAAAGGATGAGAAGTGCTTTTTCCTCTGCCTGGGGTTAGGACACACTACCAAACAGTGTAAAGCTGACCTGAAGTGTTTTATCTGTGATAAAAAACATTCCCCCTTGATGTGCCAAAGTCTTCATAAAGAAAAATGAAAGGGAAGAGAAAGAAAAGTCACTGAAAATGAAGTAAATAATGGCCAATTTCAATAAAAGCCAAGGGTATTTCTTCAAACTCTCAAAGCAAAAGTCACCTCTGATAATAAAGAAAAGGATATTAGTCTAATTTTAGATACTGGTTCACAGCGATCATATATTTTGAAGAAATTAGCAGAAGAAATGAAATATGCAACCATTAGAAAAGAAAGAGTTGTACATTCACTTTTTGACGGAGTCTTAACAAAAGAATATGAGCATAACTTCTATAAAATAAGATTAAGAGATTTGAAAAGGAAATTCAGATGCAATTTTGATGTTTTGGATCAAAATATTATATGTGAAAATGTTAAACCTGTGGGAGAATGTTCTTGGCTGAAAGAATTAGCAGAGAAAGACATTGTTTTGACCATAGATATAGTAATAAGACATAGATTGATCAGCGAGAGGGAAAAAGTGATACCTTTTTTTTCGGGAAAAGTCACTCTAATGGCTGCCTTTCTCCGAGTAAATCACACACAGGAATGCACACGGATAATTTAGTAAATAAAATTTATGAATAATTTATTTACTAAAGGTGAATGTAAAACTCCAGATACGGTTTCAAATTCATTTTTCTTTTTATTCTTTTTTTCAATACTCTGTAATGGCTGATTTTAGAACTTATTTTCGGCAACAAAATTTTTTGCTCGATAACATGGGGATGATAGATCTATATATATTACTATATCTATGGTTTTGACAGATGTTGGAGATGCAGATGAATCTATTCAAGTACTGATTGGAGCCGATATAATCGGGAAACTATTGACAGGCCGAAGAGAAGTGTTATCATCTGGGCTAGTTGCAATGGAAACATTTTTAAGGTTGGACATTAATGGGAAAAGTTCCTTAAGGAAGTTCATCTAAAGAAAATTTAGCTCTATCAGTTACTTCCATGTTTGTAAAAGAAGCAGAAATTTCCGACCTATGGAGATTAGATTTACTTCGAATAAGTGATCCAATCGAAAAACTATCTAAGATGGAAATAGATCGTCAAGTAAAAGAACACTTTCTACAGACAGCAATTCGGAATGAAGATGGTCGTTATGAAATATCTTTGCGATGGGCTGAAGATAAACCACCTTTATCCGACAATTTTTGTTTAGCCAAGAAATGTTTGTGGTTTTAAAGTAAATTAGATGAGTTATGTAGGTTGCGTGGAAGTTAAGATAACACCAATAAAACAACTAAACTTTTATATATGAAAATATCCCAGAATTATTGTGCCGCGGTAGCCCAGTAGGTAGAGCGCCGGCCTCGTAATTGAAAGATTGCGTACTGGAGCCGGCCAAAGACCGTCGGGTACACTTCCTCGGATTCATCAGGATATTGAAGGTCAGGAGGAACTGCACTAGGTGGTTCTGCAGGTGTTGAAGATGAAAGTTGGTCTTCTGAAAGGATATGAGCTGGTTTAAGTCTGTCAATGGAGACAGTGACTGGTTAGCCATTAATGTGAATAGAAAAGGTTTTATCCCCACGTTTTAACACAGCATAGGGTCCTGTATATGGGTCGTGTAAAGACGGCTTGACCGCATCCACACGCAGAAAGACATGAGAACAAGTCTCTAATTCTTTGTAAATAAAAATATTCCGTTTGGAATGATTAGATGTAGACCTTGGGCAAAGCTTGTGGAAATGATTGGCCAGGTCTTTCAAAAAGGAAGTATCTGTACTAATATGATCACTCGGGTGAAAAAATTGTTCTGGTAGACGAAGATTTTGTCCATATACTAATTCGGCTGCCGAACAGTTGAGGTCTTCTTTAAAAACTGTGCGTAAGCCAAGTAAAACTGCATGCAAGGCAGCTTCCAGTGGATTGATGTATGGCACATAATGGCTTGCTTCAATGCACGGTGCCATCCTCAATAAGACCATTTGTCTGAGGGTGATACGATGTGGTATAAGACAATTTTATTCCAAATTTCTGAGATAAAGTCCTGAATAATTCACTACGAAATTGTGCACCACGATCAGTTATGATACTTTCTGGCTGGTACACTGAACCTGGAAAATCATGTAGTATAGAGGGCCTGAGCTATCATCTCAGTTTTTATATCTGCTAATGGAATCGCTTCAGGCCACCGTGTGCAGCGATCATAATCATATCAATACAAATCAGACGATACATAAAACCCTATGATGAAGGCATAGATCCAATCAGATCAATGTGGATGTGTGAAAAACGTGCATTTTGCACAGTAAATGTGGCTAAAGACGAGGGCACATGTCTGAAAACTTTTGCTTTTTGGCAAGGAATACACGATTTTGCAAATTTGGGGACATTCTTTTTTCATATCAGGCCAGATGAATCGGTCTGTCATTAGTTTGACAGTGGGTTTTACTCCAGGATGTGCCAATCCCTGAATAGCATTAAAAATGGATTTTCGAAATTGTAATGGAATATATGGTCAGGTCTGTTGATGTGTCACAATAAATGGGAGAATCACAATTTGGAATATGGAGTTTTTGAAATTTAAGGTTAAATTGATTATTATGAAGTACACTACTGGCCATTAAAATTGCTACACCAAGAAGGAATAATAATAATGGAATGAAATTTGTTGGACACATACATTACAGTAGGAAAAACAATTGATTAAAATTTCAGGAAATTTCGAGTTATATGTACTGAGAAAACAGTACATAAAGCAGCGACCTCTGTGAGCAATAACAGCACTTATTTGCCTAGGCATTGAATCGAACAGCGATTGGATGACATGTACGGATAGAGCACTTCATCATGTTTTAACACGATGCCACAATTCATCGATCGAAGTTACTGGTGAGTGGTGGGGGATCAGTCGCTTTTCAACGATTAAACAGTCATTTTCATTGGTGCGAGATCAGGAGAACACGCTTGCCAGAGCAACAGTCGATGACATTCTGTATCAAAGAAGGTCCAAACAATACAAACAACTTGAGGTCGTGCATTATCTTGCTTAATTTTTGCCTACGGAGGCCTCAAATACAGGGCAGAGGGGCGGGCCTTAACCCATCAGAAATTTAATGGCCGCTGTTCAGAGTGCCAGGAATACGAACAAGAAGTAATCGAGACGTGTATCCAATGGGAACCCATAACATCATTGGGAATGATGGACAGTACAATGATGTCGAATCCCAGGTGGCATTGTGCATTATTCATAATGCCGTTAAATACGGATAAGGCAATCTTGATGCTGTAAACAGGATTGTGATTTGTCTGAAAGGTGACTTCCCGCCATTCCAGCGTCCAGGTTCATCGTTGATCACACATTAATGGCGCCCATATCAATGATGCAGTTTTGAGGGTAATCAGAATTTTGGTAGCCGCATACTGGGTCACCACCTGGTTTGATGGTATGTGGTACCATTGGATACACGTCCCGATCACCTCTTGTTTTCATTCTGGCCACTCTAAATACCAGCCATTACATTTCTGACGAGTTAAGGCCCGTCGCTCTGCCCTAAATTAAAGGCCTACGAAACGCAATACTTAAGAAGGACAATGCATGACAGCAAGTTGTAAGTATTGTCTGGATCATCCTTGATGCAGGATATGTTCGACTGTTGCTCTGGCCAGTGCGTTCTCCTGACCTTGCACCAATGAAAATGACTGTTTAATCGTTGAAAAGCGACTGGCCCCCACCACTCACCAGTAACTACGATCGATTAATTATGGCATCGTGTTGAAGCTTCATGAAGTGCTTTACCCGTACATATCATCCAATCACTGTTTGATTCAATGCCTAGACAGATAAGTGCAGTTATTGCTCACAGAGGTCGCTGCTTTATGTACTGTTTTCTCAGTACATATAACTCCAAATTTCCTGAAATTTTAATCAATTGTTCTTCTTACTATAATGTATGTGTCCAACAAATTTCATTCCGTTATTATTATGGCCGGGGTTAGAGAACCGGCAGCCGGATAAGTATTATGGACCCGGCAGTCTTCTGCGCTTGCGTATTAGAACATCCGGGTATGGAATACTTGGTCTGTAACTGAAGTGCCGGGTGACACAGTGAATAAATATTTTTTGAATGATTCTTGTTCCTAACAGATAAATACATAAAAGTAAGCAATAATTAACGTCAGTCAAGCATATAAGTCTGATGTGTATTTTAGCAATTAACAAACGAATAAATAGCGCCAGTAGCTGTTTTTCAACCTGTCAACAATCAATTTTGTAATCAATCCAGCTGGTGCTGCCATCTTTCGAAATGATTTGAAACCAAAGATTCGATTTCTCCAAACTTAATCTTTGGAGAAAACATGCAAATTTGAAAAATGAAATTTTTTATACTATACTGATTAAATTAAAATTTAGATTTTTTTTTTTTCTTTAGTAATTTAGTTTTTAAAAATCCTAATATAATAATAGAAACTACATTGGAGAAACCATGCAAAGTTTAAAAATTAAAATTCTTGTCCTAACTGATTGAATTATTATTATTTTTTAAATATATTTAGTTTTTAAAAATTCAAATAAAATTTATTAAAATAGCTATCAGAGAGATCATGCAAAGTTTAAAAAAAAAAAAAACAGCTTTTTTTGTACTATTCTGATTACATTAATTTTTTTAAAAACATATTTAGTTTTTAGTAAAACATAATAAAATATTAAAATAATCTTTTGAGAAATCATGTAAAACTTAAAAGTTAAATTTCTTGTTGTACATTAATTAACGTTAATATACATACATATATATATATATATATATATATATATATATATATATATATATATATATATATATATATATATATATATATATATAGTTTCTAAAAAGTCCAAATATAATGATAAATTTGTATAATCTATGAAGAAACCATGCAAAGTTTAAAATTTATTTATTTATTTATTTATTACTGTACTAATAAAATAAAATTTTTAAAAATACATTTAGTTATTAAAAATCAAAATATAATAAGATATTAAAATAATCTTTCAAAAATCTTGCAAAGTTAAAAATAATTTTTTTTGTACTATACTGATTAAACTAGAACTTTAAAAAATATATTTAGTTTTTAATAATGTAAATATAATATGTTAGAAAAATCTTTGGAGAAATCATGCAAAGTTTAAAAATTTAGCTTTATGTACTATATTTATTGCATTAAAGATTTAAAAAATATATTTAGTTTTTAAAAATCCAAATATAATAAATTAGAATGATTTTTGGAGAAACCACGAACAGTTGAAAAATTAAATTTTTTTGTACTACACTGATTAATTAAAATATTTTTTTAAATATATTTAATTTTTAAAAATAAGAATATAATAATATATTAGAGTAATCTTTTGAGAAACCATGTAAAGGTCAAAAATTAAATTTTTTTTACTATACTAATTAATTTAAAAATTTAAAAATAAATTTAGTTTTTAAAATCCAAATGTAACAATACGTTAGAAATGTTATGGTTTTTGTGTACAGTAAAATCTCTCCCCCCTATTTTATACACGTATATTTCAATCATATACATTATCAGTTTTCTTAAATTTTTATTTTTATTTTGCATTGTGGAGTAATATAAAATCACAGAAATATCTAGCAATTTGAGAGATTTATTTAGCTTAATTATATTAGCTTATTTAACGAAAGACAACGTAGCAGATAAAGCAGAAAATATAAGAGAAAATAAAACTGAATAATGAAACAAATATTTAACGAGAAAAATCAAGAGAGAGAGAGGGTTAAAATACAGAACATGGTCAATACAAATAAATGCTAATTAAAGCGACAATATGAATTATCAAAAGCATGTGTTGATAAGAGTCATTCGCTTTATGGGCAGTTGAATAATAAATCACCCAGGAGTAATCATGCGCAAGCGTCAGAACTGCCGGGAATGTAATAGAGACACGGCTGCCGGTTCTCTAACCACTGCGTTTGTATTTATATTCAGATTTGAATTTAACTTTCGGATATACGCTACAGCTTCAGAGGATACAGATAAGTTCGTTCACTTACTTTTCTTTTCTGTAAAATTTTGCATACGTATGCATTGAAATCTTACAAAATTTAGTTTATTAAAATTTATATATATAAAAAAAAAAAAATATTGTTGCGTACTTGGGGGTTCGTGAGTTGTCTGAGAATGAAAGGCCAAACGTACAAAAATTCAGGAATTTATTCACAGAAAGTTCTAGAAAAATACAGGTCGATAAACCAAGTATCAGCTTCAATTCAAACAGTAAACACAGCTTAAACAACAGCTGTCAATAGCAAATCCACAGTACAAACTGTATACCAATAACACTTGAAGCAAGTCTCTCTCAAAGAGGCTTAAGAGCAATGCAAGCACTAGCGAAGCTGGCTGAGATCTGAACTGAACTGACTGCCTTGGCGAGGAAGCGCTCCTTATATGCTGTTCCATGGAACCCAGATTTTTCGAGAAAACTCTAGAAAGTGGTCAACCAATCAACTTACAGCTTCCATATTTGGTATATCCCATATAAGAATTTTCTCGCCAAGGTCGCCAAAAAAAATCGCCAAGGTGGGAAAAAGTCGCCAAATTTGGCGCCAAATCCATTACCTGCATTACTGGGGCTTTTTAATGCGTTTTAAAGGGAAAATAAGGCTATTTCAACGCTAAAACGACTAGAAATGCACAAAATTAGCCCTTTATCAACTTACTAAGCCTCTTTGAAAGAATTTATACAAAAATAAACACAATTATTTACAATTTCGTAACACTGCCCCCCTCCCAAGGACTGCACGTCCCGGGCAGTGCAACCCTTGGTCAAGAGGCGAAACTAAACAAATTTACACAATCTAAAACACAAAAACTAAGTTGCATATAACGATAAAATAGAAATACAAATCAAGTGAGAAATATTTACAAAATTCACAAATATGTGCAAATATTTATATACAAATATTTACAAAATTCACAAATATGTACAAATATTTATATACAAATATTTACATTACGCATGCGCAAATTTTACCAGTATTTACATTTTTAATTTTTAATATTACCGTTACTTGTGGTACTTGGCTAGCCTATTATAGTGCACCACCTTCGGTTTTGATGAAGGTGTTTTAGTGATCCGCACCACTACATCATTCAGCCTTTTTAAGACTGTGTATGGTCCGTCCCAGTTGCACTGTAACTTGGGAGACAGTCCTTTGCGTCGAACAGGATTCCACAACCAGACCTTCACTCCTTCCTGGAACTCATGTTGTGTAGCCTTTAGATCGTACCTTGTCTTCATTTTCTCCGTTGCCATGTTAATCCGCTCCCGAGTAAAGTCGTGTACGTCCTCAAATCGTGCCTGGAGATCTTGGATGTAGTCCTCGGGCGATGAAGGCGCATCGGGTGGACAACCAAACAGGAGATCACAAGGGAGACGAAGTTCACGTCCAAACAGCATCTGGGCTGGAGTATAGCCGGTGGTTTCATGGACAGCACTTCGATAAGCCAGCAGGAACAATGGCAACTTCAAGTCCCAATCTTGCTGGTTCCTTGATACTAGAAGAGAGAGGTTATTCAGGATGGTACGATTGAACCTCTCGACCATGCCGTCCGACTGGGGATGTAAAGGTGTTGTCCGGGTTTTGTCTATGCCGAGTAGTTGACACAGTCCTTTGAAAACATCAGAGGTAAAGTTCCTACCTTGGTCGGTATGAAGTTGTAGGGGCGTGCCGTACCTTGACACCCACTGCTGCACTACGACCTCTGCGACTGTGCATGCCTCTTGATTGGGAATGGGATATTCCTCAGGCCACTTGGTGAAATAGCCCATCACGACGAGGATGTATTTATTTCCACTGGAGGTCCGTGGAAAAGGACCCAAGATGTCGATTGCAATCCGTTCAAATGGTGCTCCCACGTTATACCGTTGCAGTCTTCCTCGACTTCGTTTCTGCGGGCCTTTACGTGCCGCACAAGCATCACAGGATTTACACCATTTCTCCACATCCTTCTTTGCCTTGCACCAATAGAAGCGTTCCCGAACTTTCTGCAGAGTCTTCATTACCCCAAAATGGCCTCCGGTAGAGCTACTATGCAGTTGTTATAAAACAGCTGGAATTTTTGATCTTGGTAGTACAGTCTGCCATCTGAAGCTTTTTCCATCATCAGATTCCCACTTTCTGTATAATACGCCGTTTCTGATATGAAGAGAGTCCCAAAGTGCCCAATAACTTTTCGTAATGGGACTGAATCTGGAAATGTCTTGCCAGGTAGGTCTGTTGCTGGTCGTCTCCTTCAGCTGTAATATTGGCTTTATGTCAGGATCTTCCATCTGGGCTTGTCTAAGTTCTTCGTCACTCCAGGGATCGGGATCTTATTCTGATGGTGTTGCGACAGTAACTTGGCGAACAACTGGCTTTATTCTTTGGTGTTTATCCTCGGCTTTAGAGATGTATTTATGATCTTCAGTTGGAGGCTTCCGCAAGAATGCATCTGAAATTTTCCGAAGAGCTCCTTCCGGGTGGCATACTTCAGAGACATTCTTGGTTGCTCCACTAGGTGTTCTTACTGGGCAGCTTCGTTTGATATGCCCGTCTTTTCCACAGCCCCAGCATTTAGTTGTTGGAGTCTTCCCTTCTTTCTTCCTCTCAAGAATACGTAGTCTTCTATTAATTTCTGCAATCATTTCCTGAATCTCTTTAAGATCATCTTGAGAGCCGTTCATTTTGTGTGCTGTGCTGTGCTGGCGATGTTTACAGGAGGCTTGTTGGGCAGTCTCGAGCTTTAGGGCATACACCAAGGCTGACTCCACATCCTTCACGCCGGAGAGTCTGAGGGCTTTTTGAATGTCTGGATCTTCGACAGCATCAATGAAATATTCTAGAGCCAGATAATTACGTGTTTCAGGATGACAGTCTGAGAAAGCCAAATGTGAAAGCCTCTGGATGTTTGATGCCAGTTCTTGTAAGCTTTCCTTTGGTCTCTGGCGACGGGACCTTAGCTGGAGTCGACTATATTCTTTGGACCATTTCGCTCCAAAACGTAGCTCTAGTGCTCTGGTTACAGCATCGAAGTCATATCGCTGTTCCTTCGAAAGGGTCTCCAGAATATCTGCGGCGTCGCCCCGCAACGACCCTACCAGATGAGCTGTCTTTGCAACAGAGTCCCAGCCGTTAGCTTCAGCTACGATGGAAAACTGCGTTTTATATACATGCCACGAGGAACTGCCGTCGTAGGTGGATAGCTTAATAAATTCGTGATTCTGGCTTCTTCTCTCTTTCGTTTCAGTTTCCTGGGGCATGGACTCTAACTTTTCTACGAGATTCCGAATCTTGCTCTGCAGTTCATTCCCTATTACTTCTCCGTTCCACTCTTCTTTCATTTTTCTCTCAAGATCTTCCTCCATTCTCTTAAACTTGCTTTCTATCTCTGAAACCTTTCCTTTCAGCTTTTGGTCAAAGTTTTCTTTAAATTTCTCCTCAAAATTCTCTTCTATCTTCATAAATCTCTCTTCAAAATTCTTTTCCACTTTCAAAACTTTCTCTTCAAAATTTTCTTCTATCTTTATAACTTTCTCTTCAAAACTTTCTTCTATCTTTATAACTTTCTCTTCTATTCCATCCATTCTGTTTTCCATAACCGTTAATTTACCCTCGATTGATTCTTTCACCGTTGAAAGCTCTCTTTTCATCTCATCTTGATTAGATTTAATTTCTTCCTGAACTTCACCCATAGTGTCTTTCAACTCTCTTTGCGATGTTTCCATTTTCTCTTGTGCTACCTTCATTTCTTTCATCTCTTGACTCAGGCTATCTTTCATTTCTTTTTGTCCAGTTTCCATCTTTTCCAGTCCTGTTTCCATTTTCTCTATCAATCCCGTTTCCATCTTTTCCTGTCCGGCTTTCATTTCATTCATCTGGGTAGCTAAGGTTTCTAGAAGTTTTTTCATCTCTTGCTCCATAGCCCTCGTTATCACCATTCACAGACAATCCCGCTTCTGACACCAGAAATGTTGCGTACTTGGGGGTTCGTGAGTTGTCTGAGAATGAAAGGCCAAACGTACAAAAATTCAGGAATTTATTCACAGAAAGTTCTAGAAAAATACAGGTCGATAAACCAAGTATCAGCTTCAATTCAAACAGTAAACACAGTTTAAACAACAGCTGTCAATAGCAAATCCACAGTACAAACTGTATACCAATAACACTTGAAGCAAGTCTCTCTCAAAGAGGCTTAAGAGCAATGCAAGCACTAGCGAAGCTGGCTGAGATCTGAACTGAACTGACTGCCTTGGCGAGGAAGCGCTCCTTATATGCTGTTCCATGGAACCCAGATTTTTCGAGAAAACTCTAGAAAGTGGTCAACCAATCAACTTACAGCTTCCATATTTGGTATATCCCATATAAGGATTTTCTCGCCAAAGTCGCCAAAAAAAATCGCCAAGGTGGGAAAAAGTCGCCAAATTTGGCGCCAAATCCATTACCTGCATTACTGGGGCTTTTTAATGCGTTTTAAAGGGAAAATAAGGCTATTTCAACGCTGAAACGACTAGAAATGCACAAAATTAGCACTTTATCAACTTACTAAGCCTCTTTGAAAGAATTTATACAAAAATAAACACAATTATTTACAATTTCGTAACAATATAATATTTTTAAATTAAATTTGAAAATTTAAATTTTTTTACATCTTTCACGCAAACTCCTAAATTTATTTTGTTCGATATTTTATTATTACAATTTAACGTTGCATTCTAAACTAGCAAACCCATGCGAATATTTCGCACTTTTTTTTTTTCTTATTTACTTTTAGAATTTGAAACTCATAAATATTATACCGAATTCCCCATCTGATTAAAATTTTAATTTACCAGAAGCGAAATTATTATTAGTACCAAATTAATATGGTGCAATAGTGAGACCAAGATCATTCAAAGAAAGGTTTCAAAATAAAATTCATACTTCCGCAGGCAGTACAGTTATAGTATAGGATTTTCATGATGCCTTTTAAATTTTTGTCGCGATGTTGGCGGTGACTTTTTATTTATTTTGGTGTAATTTTTTTGTTAAAAAAATAATTATTATTTTGATTATATTTTTATGTTTATGATTTTTAGTCAATTTATGACAATAATTCATATTCTTTATAATCTTTAAAGTATTTCAATGTCTAAAATGACGCTTATAAAGATTGAAGAAGCAATTTTTAAAAATACAGTTTTCCATAAAATAATGTAAGCAGGCAAATGTCGTAATTTTTTCTTATTAGTTCATTGAGTTGAGTCGGCGTGCTTAAATATTGTTCATTTTTAAATATTATTTTTTATCCTCGCGTATTTCAATAATTACACTACTATCGCATCGTTTCGACAAAAATTAATTGTAACTGATCCGCGTTAGAGAAATATTATATAGATAAGAGCATATATGTTTACGTTTTACATTAAACTGTAGAAATGTAAAAGCAGGGAGAAAAAAAAAAGTTACTGAGGTGATTCTTAATATTTCTAAATGTTTTAAATTTTGAAGTTTATTTATTTTATTTGTATTTATTTATTTATTTATTTTATTTTATTATTATTATTTTATTATTTGTTTTCTTTGCAGAATAAACTATTTATTAATTATTTATTTATTTTTCAAAATGTTTTACCATATTTTATACTGTTATATTTCACTGCATGGTGTATGTAAAATTTATAAACTCAAAATCAATAATTTAAATAAATTTCGCATACGCATGATTTGAAATATGAAAATATTAAATAAATTTCACGGAATCTATTTAAATAATAATAATAATAATAATAATAATAATAATAATAATAATAATAATAATTTTTTTTAACGTATTTAAAATACACCGCTGTTCAAAATTAAAGGAAACACAAATAAACACATGGACATAAAATTTGGATGGCATGTTCGTTATCATATCATTAATTGAATTTTACATAACTTTAGCATAAGCAATAATTTTAAAGTAATAATTATTAATTTTTCTCAAATGTAAGCTTTGGAAAAAATTAAAAATTTCAACAATTCTAGTAAAGAAAACTTAATGAAAAATTGTGTTAATGCATTATAGACAAGTGAAGACGCACATGCCCTCAAATGTTAAAAACAAAATCCTGATTTTTCTTTCTGTGTTCACTTTTCTTTTACTTTAATAATGGAATTTTAGAAATAAATAAATAAATAATAATTACTAATTTGTATAAACTGTGACCATCACCAGAATAATAAAAACGTCGATAAATAATTTAATAATGAACGTCTTATCCGATTTTCATGTTTCTATGTAAAATAAAAATTAAAAAAAAATATATTCACACGCGAAAAAATGAAGAAAAAAGAAGACACAAAAAAATGACCACAAGAAGAAATATACCGTTTTAATCTAAAATATAGATTCATGTACATCTTTAACCTATCTGTAATGCATCTTCATGACCATTTTTCATGAAGTTTTCTTTTCTAAAATTGCTGAAATTTTTCCTTTTTTCAAAGTTTACTTTTGAGAAAAATTTACTGATTTTTAGTTTAAAAATTATTACTTATGCTAAAGTTATATAAAATTCGATTCATGGTATTTTTAAAAACATGCTATCCAAATTATATATTTCTGTGTTTATTTGTTTAAGAATTATGTGGAAAAAAAGAAAACGAGAAAACAGTTTATTGTTTTAATTTTGTACACTTATGTACTTCTTTTAACTAATTTTTATTTTTTGTTTTCCATTGATTGTGCATTATTATAGTTTAAAAATAGAATATGTAACATATCTCGGCATTAATTTGAGATTTCATTGATAATTTAATATTTAATAAAATATGTTTGTGTTTGAATGCTAAAAGTTTGCAGTAAGTTACAAAATTTAGATTAAAAAAAAAAAAAAAATTAACATTTTTTTGCTTAACTTATTAAAATTAATATCCAAATATGGTTATATTCTATTATTAAATTATAATGATGCAAAATCTAGGGGGGGGGGGGGATAATAATTAGTTAGCAGGGGGCATATATATATCTTACAAATTTTCAAAATATTCCAAATCTTGAATTTATTTATTTATTTGTTTTTGAATTCAAATATTTATCCAGAATATTCAAAATACTTGATCTTTTGTTATACCTTATTTCAATGCATGTATGTAAAATTTTATAATACTAAAACAATTATTTACGAAAAAAAAAAAAATAATAATAATAAAAGATAAAATAAAAACTATACAAAAAGGGAAAAAGAAAGGATAAATAAGGAAAGGAAGGAAAAAAAGAAGTAAATAAAATAACAAGTGCAAAACTTTGAATAGACACTATAAAATTCAAGAACTCGAAGCAATTGTTTCGGGTCGAGAAAAGACACAACCTTTCATCAACCGAACAAAGTACTCAAGTAGCACATGAACGTTCTCTGAACGTCTAATAACGGTTACACTGGTTTAAATACCGAGTTTCGTGTCAAAAGAACGTTCTACTCGACGTTCAAAAGCAGTATTATTCAGAACGTTCTAAAAAGGTGTGTTTTGTACCATTCATAAAACGTGCAATTTCAGTTTTATAAAAAGCGTTAAGGGAAACACCGTCGTAACACGTTCTGTTTCAGTACAGTTATAACGAATATGACAAAGTTCTCTATTTTCCGTTATAATGTATAAAAAATTTGAAAACAAGATAGAACTTGATTTTGTTGATACATTTTATAATAATATTCATTGGGAAATAAAAGTGAAGAGGTGGTTTTGTTTTTTAACATAATTTTAAATTACAATTATCTTATATTTGTAATTGAATTTCTCTTCGAATTTCTCTTGAAACTCTAATTAACGCATAATCATGTAATTTTGTGGATATATTCTATATAAAATTATTATTTGATTGTTATATTAGTTTGCTGTATTAGAAAATAATTTGGAATAAAATGGAATTATTTCATTCGATCAAATATTTCGATATTACACTTTTGCCTAATTTATATGTTTTTAGAGTACAAAGAAATGGTTTTTGCAATTCGTCAGTGTATAAGTGTATACACGCGATTTATATGCCCTTTCGTATGTATTAGTTGGTTAGTTTAAAAATAAATATATATGACTTCTATATGAATATGGACATTTTAAACCTCGCAGGTGCGTAAAAATGGATCTACGGATTTTCTTCAAACTTGCCATTTTACCTTTCATCTAGATGTACATTCGTATGTAATTTTAGGTTTACGGTGAAAAGGTTAATTTGTAGAAAATCGTAAGTGAGAATATATATAATTCTATCAAAAAAGGCTCGAACGATTTTCTTCAAACTTGCAACAGAACCCCTTTTTAGATGTCTTTCCATGTATATTACTTAATTACTACAAGAAAATTGACAGGCATCCTAATTAAGTAGCTCGGAAATAGGTGTTTCAAATGAAGGTTTTATCTCTTTTTTTTTTTTTTCTTTTTTGCTACGTAAAATCTTTTTTATGTGTTTTTCACGATGCGGGCATTACATTGTTCTTACAGAAAAATTGTTATATGTTTAATATATGCTAAATCAAATTTATGTATTCTGACCGCACTATATCTGAAAAGAGTATATAATATGTATAGTAGTGAGTTATGGAAGTCATATTGTTACAAATCATTTTTTTTTTTTTTTTTTTTTTTTTTTTAATTATTTTAAAAATTTTACACTATTCATGATTTTTTTTCAAATTTCACTTCATTATTTTGTTCAAAAAAATTGTCAAAAATATTTTAATATAATTATATACACATGTTATACATTTGAAGATGAAAAATTCTTTGAATTAGAAGTCATTCAAATATTGAACTACTTACATACTAAATGTTATAATATTACTTGAATCTACAAATTCATTATTTTTATATTACGCTATCGTTTAGAAAATATTTTAAAAAATAATATAATTTGAAATAATAAATTAAATTTGAATTATTTATATACATATATATATATATATAAAATATATTAAAGGATTAATTTTTGAATGTAAAATTCTAGCTATAAGAAACGTTAGCTGAAACCTGAAACTCATAATTATTTGCATTATCACAAACCGCAAACATCTGCTGGTACAGAAACGGTTGATAATTTAGGCGTGTATTTAGCTTCTTGGCGATTTTCTCACTTGTTATTTTTCACTCTTGCTTTTAAATAGCAAATGGTCAATTTTATAAGCTTAAAGTATACTATTAAAGAAAAGTTTTTACTAGAGATAGGGCAGTAAATATAAAACTGTAATCTCTAATAATGTTTAAATCATAAACTTTTATTTTTATTAATCTGACATTAGTTGCCACTTATTAATAACAAAAAATATATAAAAATATGCAACGTAATTCTCAGTGCAAAAAGGTATTTTCATTTAATTATTTCCAGTTAATTAAATAATGAAGTTTTTTTATATAAATTTCATATATTACATATTTTAGAATTTTTTTTTCTACATCATTCTTAAGAAAAAGAATATCAATTATTAGAATATAGATTAATATCTTTTGAAGAATTACTTAAAATGCATAAATTCAGCAATGAATAAAACTTGATACTAGGTATTCCCACTTTCGTTACTTTGTATATCTTCACTCGCAGTTATTAAGCAATTTTAATTCATTTATGTAAAAATGTTTGCTTTGCACTTTAAAAAAAAAAAAAAAAAGAAAAGAAAAATAGATTTTCAAAACAATCTGTAGAATTTTAATTCTTCTTGCTATTAATTTGATTTGAAATCAAACATCAACTTAAAAATAACAACTTTATAAACAGCTAATTGTACACTTTTTACGATTCCATGTGCTGCTATTCATTTTTTTAAACGGTTATGAATTAAAGAAGGATTTTTTTTTTTTTTTTATAATAACTGGTTATTTAACTGGTCATTTAAAACGCATAAGACTATGAAAATGCGCATCAACAAATTTTCAATCATATCGAATATTTTTAAGGAACTTTAAATAAATTACAGTTAATCAACCTTAGTTTAATTTATTTAATCAGAAATATGTATGTTAATTTCTTTATGATTATTGCAGCGTAGTATTTTAGAATTTAACTAGTAAAAATATCTCTTTTAGACCAATATTTATTCGAATTATTTTTTATACTTTTACATAAATTACTCGTACCACATGCAAGATAATTAATAAGGAATTTTCTAATAAAACTAAACACCTGATCGACACATATTAATTTCAATGAATTCTAAAACTATTTATGGAAATGAGAACGCAGGCAGATTGATACACCATTCTACAGACAAACAAAAGTTATTAATTCTTTTCAACTTTATTTGGAAATTTTAAAAACGCATAACTGTTAACTCAACAGAAATGCACTTCGATCATATTCCATCGATCATCCCCTAATTAGATTCTTGTGACCAAGTAAACAAATCATGAATATAAATAATATACGTTTACTTTTTGTGCATATTCAGCATATTAGAGCGAAATTTTCAGGATGTTTTAGAAAATATTCGTCATAGAACGCAATATATCCTAATTCTTTCGTAAATCCTTGTATAAAATCTAGTCATATTTTTATACTATTTTCAATAAAGAACATGACATAATCAGCTGAATAATAATATATCAGTATATCAGATTAAACTTATTCTAAAAATAATCAAGGAAAGGAAAGAGTAGACAGACAGATGAACCGAAATCTTAAATACTGTTCAGTTTTCCTGGAAAGTGTTAAAAAAGATAGAGCGTTAATTGTGTTGAATAATACTTGCACTGTACGATCCCAGATATGTATTTGTGTATGTTTATTTAGCAATACACAAGCCATTATTATTTTTTATTTTTTAACATTTCCCAGCAAAGTTGACAAGACAAGCTTATATGATACCGGTTTTTCTATCTCTTTATCTGCTTTTTCGCGCTTTAATTTTATAAATATTTTTAACATGCTCCAAAACCTATATATATTTTTCAATTTTACTATGCCTTGCTCTTGACTGAAAATGGTATAAATAGCACGAGTGCTTTAGATGCGGTGATGCCCAAAAAGAACTATGATATATTATGGTCTACCAGATATATTTCAGTAAAACTTATTTTATTATATTTTTATACAGCGTAAAACATAAGAAAACATATATTACATACATACGTTCACTTATATTACATAATTAATGTAATTCATATGCCTAAATACATGCTTTGTATAAAATGTGGTATGATTAGCATAAGATTCACTTTGCGACAAAAAAAATATTAGGGTGCATTGGGGGATATATGTGAGAATTTCTGAGATCATATTTAGTTATTTTATGCTTTTCAACATTCTAACAAAATCAAAAAGCTTTTGTGATTTTGGTTTGTTTGTCTATCTGTATTTCTGCTCATTTATTTAATAAATAATTTTAGAATATATTTTTGATGTGTTGTTCAGGTTTACTTTGGCTCTATCATTTTGGCTCTAAAAATAGTACTGTTTTATGCAGAGAAACTCAGAAAACAATTCCGAAACATTAGGGTCTATGGGAGGTCTTTCCTTAAAGCATATTTTAAAAGTTGTATAATTTGCACAAAATAACAAAATTAGCATACATTATTCTGTTGTAAAATGCAGTGTTTCCTGTAGAATATGATTAGCAAAATTAATAAGTTTATAGGGCTTTACAATCGTTTTCAGAGACATTATGAGATATAAGTCGAAATTGCGCATGTAAATTTTCAGTGTTGTAAAGGTTTTTTCGCCCTTTCTTTTTTCTTTGGTATTGTATGTAGAACGTATGGAAACTTTAAACGATATACAAGCTTATAAAAAAAATAATGATTCACTTCATGCTTTCCCTTTCGTAATAATAATAATAATAATAATAACAATAATAATAACAACAAAGATATAAAGCAAGCTTTTATGAGATTTCTTCCTCCGTAATTAAAAACACTATACAGCTTAACCCTTAAATGCCGTGTGTTGCCTTTCGGCAACATACCTAATTTTGTCTTTTAAAGTATTATTAGAATAATATTGAAGCTCTAATGCTCATGTTTGCCAACTGACAATAACTTGCTTTTTAGCTGTAAACCATAGTTAAAATAATGTATGATTTTTTAAAGTATTTTTCCCGTGATTTATTTAATAAAGGTAAGAATAAAACATTTTTAAATTGATTTAAAAAATAATCAGGCATTTAAGGGTTAAGGCGTCATCATTGAGGTAAATTTCACTTCAGATTGAACGATATAACAGATAAAGTGTACTTGGAAAGAGTTTTCTAATTTATACGAACTGCAAAACTTTTCTCTTTTATTAATCAATAAATTAGTAAAACATGTGTGATTGCTGCAATAATTGAATAAAATTATTATCATTATTTCAAATTACATAATACAATAGTTATGTTTCATACCGTTTAAACAGTTTTTTCTATTAACCCATTATTTGCCAAACTAATTTCCTAATTTTTTCTTAATTAGCGAATTTTATAAGTTTTAGTAAAAACTATTTTAGAATTATAACAAATTTCAAGAAATTAAGCATACCACCGCTGATCGTCCTATTTTTGGGACAGTGGCAGAATGCATTATCTAAAACTATATTTCCATTATCATATTGTCTAAAACTTAAAAAAAAAAAAAAAAATTGTCTACAACTTAAAAAAATTATTTTTTATCGTCCCAAAAAAGGGACAATAAAAAATAATGGGCTAAAGTAATAAAAACAAAACACAACAACAAGAATAAATATAAATTTCTGAATATTCCATATGAATTTAAAATATTTAGTCTGGGACAAATAAAAAAGCTAACAATTTTATTGTGTTTCATTCCTTATGATTATAGTTTTTCTATGCAATTTTTATTGACTTTCATTAATAGTTTTCTTTCATAAAAGTAACAGTGCGTGTAATTCATTTAAGCAAACCAATTAAACAGGCATTTAGTATTTTGACTACGATCAATTTTAAAAAATTTATTAAAATTTTTTGAAAAAAAAATAATAATAATACATAGACTAAAAATAAATTAATTCCTTTTTAATAATAAAATTAAAATAATAATAGTGTGTTTTGTTAAATCTCGCCAAACGCTAAATCGCTGTCGCCGAACATTCTCTAGGTTGCCAGCCTATGTTGCGAGCCAAAGTGCAAAGTCAATGGCATATGGCAGTTGGCAATGAGTGTTTAACATCACATCACCCAACACGTTGAAAAAAGACAGCTACAGAAAACAGATTTAGTCTTTCGTTTTACATATTTTATATATACATATTTATATATACATCAAAATTTATCAATTCTATTAAGTATGTAAAAAAATTCTCCAAAACCTTTTAAATTTAAAGCCAAATTAACCAGAAATTATTATTATTATTATTATTATTATTATTATTATTATTTTTCGAAATTTTAAAATGTTCCATTTTAGTTCTTCTTTTTTTTTTTTTTTTTTTTTCGTTGATTTTATATTATTATAGTTTAAATATATTTGAGTATTAATTTGTAGTAGAGTGATAAGTTTACTTCTTAAAATATTTTTGTGTTTGAGTGCCGAAATTTAATTTTTAGCATTTAAGCATAAAAATATTTTTAAAACATTAACTTATAAATGAATCCACAAAAAAAAAAAAAAAAAATCAGATATGTTTAGATGTTATTATTACATTATAGTAATGCAAAATCAGGGGAAACTATTAAAAATTAGTTGGCAAGAAATTCTTAAAAAAAAAAAAAAAAAAAAATAGTACGTTTCTGGAATTTTATATTTTATATTGTTTTATTTCAAAGCATATATATGTAAAATTTATAATTTCGTAAGTCAATAATTTAAATAAAAATTTTCATACATATGCATTAAAATATAATATTGTTAAGTATATTAAAATTTCTCGAAATCTATTTAAATTGACAATAGCAAAAAAATTTTTAATTTTAGTCTTTTGGAAATATTTTAGATGTACCCCTTGTTTGTTTTAGTTTTCCATCTGTTGTGCATTATAATGATTTCGAAATAGAATCTACACATGTTTAGATATTAATATGTAAACTTATTCATAAGTTAATGTTTTAAGAATATTTTTACATTTAAATGCTGAAACTTGGGAATAAATTTCAGCATTCAAAGAAAAATATTTTTTTAATTTTATCTTATGAATGATTAATTAATAGTCAGAAATGTCTAAATTCTGTAACTAAACGTTAATAATGCACAATCGATGGAAAAATAAAATAAAAAACTTTGTTAAGAGGAATCTTAAAATGTTAACAGTGTGTTTTAACGATGTATTTGTTAAAAGCTACATTTAAAGTATTAAAAAAAATTTTGAAATTAAAAAAATTATTGTTATTGTCAATTTAAATAGATTTCGAAATTGCTTTGTATGTAATAATATTATATTATATTTCCATACATTTATGTAAAATTGTATAATACTATGACAGTAATTTACAAAAACACACACACACAAAAGAAAAAAAAAAGAAGAAGAAGAAAGAAAGAAAGAAAGTAAAGAAAAAGGAAAAAATAAATAAATAAATAAATAAAGTACACACGTCACACAATTTTAAGGGAACAGACGACCCTTAAAACTACAAAAAACATCGATTTAATTATAGTCTTTTTTTAAGTAAATCATTGTTAACTAAGCTTCATTGGGCATGTCTGATTGTTGCCTATAAGATTATTATGTATTTTGGAATATAAATTACATTATGTGGTGAATTATTTAATAATTTATGTGTTAATAATAGATGTGTTTTTTCCACCTTGCACGCAGGATATCTCTGAAACTATTTATTTTTTTCTTGAAATTTTCACAGATTATGTAACATATCAGATCCTTCAAACTGAACCTAAATTTGTTCCAGTTTAGGTTAAAAAAAAATGTTCAAAGATAATTTATTTTTTAATAAAGTCTGAAGTATCACCTGTATAAAAAATAAGGGGGGGGGATACAAATTTAGATTCAGTTTGAAGGATCTGATATTTTACATAATTTGTGAAAATTTCAAGAAAAAATATTAACTCGTTTCAGAGATATCCTGCGCGCAAGGTGAAAAAAAACACATTTATTATTAACATATAAATTATTAAATAATTCACCACAGAATTTAAATTATATTCCAAAATACATAATAAACTTTAAGGTAACAATTAGACATGTTCAATGAAGCTTAGTTAACAATGATTTACTTAAAAAAAGACTATAATTAAATCGATGCTTTAATAGTCGTATGTCCCCTTTAAACGTACTAAAAAACGTTCGAAGAACGATTCAAAGAACGTTTTAAAACGTTCAAAGAACGATTTTAAAACGTTCAAACAACGTTTAGGACGTTGCAAAAACGTATATGAAGAACGTTCTCAGAACGTGTCTGTAGAAACAATGGTGATGTTTACACGTGTGCAGAATGTGTTTTGTACCGTACTATTCGACGTCTTCAAGATGGACAAATAGACGTTTATGAAACGTTCAAGCTGAACGTTCATAGAGCGTGTTAGTAGAACTATTTTTAAACGTTCAGAGAACGTTTCCGTGCTGCTTGGGTAGGCACGAGTGTTGCAAAAAAATTTGCAACGTAGCTCTTGTATTTGCAGCACTCGTGCCTACTATGTTCGTCTGACGAAGGGTCGTGTCTTCTTTCGACCCGGAACAATTGTTGCGAGTTCTTCCATTTTATTATACATGAAATACATTTTTAGCACGTACAAAGAATGTTCAAAAATTGTTTACATAACGTTGTGAGAACGTGTGTATAGAACGTTTTCAGAACGTTTCTACACTATTTTAGAACGTTTACAGTACGTTTTCTAGAACGTTCTGAAAATGTGTATAACGTTTTGAAAACGTTCTAAAAACGTTTAGAACGTTCTGAGACCGTATACATAGAACGTTCTCAGAACGCTTCTATAACACCGATGGTGATAGTTACACGTTTATTGAACGTTCTCTGAACCGTACTATTGTACGTCTTCAAGATGGACAGATAGACGTCTATAACACGTTCAGAGTGAACGTTCTTAGAACGTGTTTGCAGAACAATTTTTGAACGTTCAGAGAACGTTTCGGTGCTGCTTGGGTATATATTATTTAATATAGTACAGATTTCAGTCATAAGTTTATGTTGATAGAAATTATAATTTCTGACTTGAAATTTTAAATCAATCAGCGATAACAACGATGAAGAGACAAACACAGCAATTTGTTTTCTTGCTTGGTTCATGTCACGTGTGTCATGTATTAGACTTTGTTCCATGTTCCGATCGTGCCTGACCACACGAGGTCGCTGTTTCTGTGTTGTGCAATGTGAACTCTACGTATAAACTCTATGTTAGTTGTTGTTGTTCTTCTGACGTACTAGCGTACGGTAAATTAAGTGTTCCTGTATATAATTCCTTATAATGTAGTTTATCGTGATTAAATGTGTGTATTAATTACGTATTCGTTATTAGTGGACCCCAACACACAAGATATAACACTGGCGACGAGTACAATTTCTTCTACGCATTACAGTTAAGATTCCTTTGTTCGACATGTCTCTAGGTAAAGTTGAGGAATTCATTATCGGAAAATCAGTATGGATAGAATACAAAGAACGTCTGGATTTTATTTTGCTGCCAATGGCATTACTGATGATGTTAAAAAGCGATCAATATTTCTGAGTGTTGCGGATCCTACACTGTATTCTTTAATAAGATCGTTATGTACGCCAGCTTCTCCAAGTGAAACTGACTTTTTCAATCTGTTAAAAATTTTAGACGACCACTTTTCGCCAAAACCGTCGGAAATACTATCTCGTTTCAAATTTAATAAACGAGATCAACGCCCGAATGAATCTATTGCAGAATTTGTGGCGGAGCTTACTCTCTAAAATATAAAGAGTGAGATCTCACTCTCAAAGAGTGGTATATCACTCTTTGAACATGCCAAAATGGAGCCAACCTCTAAAGAGTGAAAAGTCTCTTTTCGAAAGAGTGAGATTTCTCACTCTTTATTAAGAGTGAGATTATTCAGAACAATTTAAAGAATATGACAGTTTATTTTTCCTTAAAAAATTGTGTACACTAGACGATGTTGCTTCATTTCACCTGGCGAATCGACTCCAATTCAACGGTGCAAAGAATGCAGTTTGGATCTGTCGGGAATCGAACCCAGGCCGCTCCCGTAGCAAGCGAGTATCTTATCCACTGAACCACTGAGCACATATACAAGCTGCTTAATTTACATTATTAAGTCATTCTCATACGTGATCAATCATATTTTTAAACTTTTACTTCATTTATCAACAATATAAAATTAAAGAATTTAAAGGATATTTTAAAATTTAAATTATTTTGAAATTGCTAAAATTAGAATTATTTTAAAAGCTGTATACTTGAAAAAAAATCTTAATGACAAGCAGTCATTTAAAGTAGCTTATGCGGAAAAGAAGTTACTCAAGTGTACATGTTTAAAAAAAAAAAAAAATAAAATAAAAAAAAATAACTGTTCGCATACAAATCTACAGAGTTTCCTGAATAAGTCGCCTGTTCAGAAGTATAAAACTTGCTGTTGATTTTAAATATTAGTAAAATATTATAGCCAAATTTTTGGATACTTCACATGTGTTAGCTGTCAATAAATATAATAAAAATATAAACTGTTACAGATTTTAAGGCGTTGTGCATTAAATATTTGCATTGATATTTTCTTTTATACCTTATATATTTCTAAATAAAACTATTTACTTTCTAAGACTAATTTCGTTATATGTTTCTTGTGATTTTCGATTCTCCATTAATAATATTACTTCGATTTTGTCAATCGTATAAAAAAAATAATTTACCAAACTATCTTTTAACATAATTATTTTCTTTTTTTTATTCTTCAAAAATCTTCAATACGTTCTGTTAAACAAATAGATACATGAGATCGTTCGGAAATAGTCCTTCATATTTCTTTCGAAATATGAAAACCAGATGGCGCCAGCAATTTCTCACTCCACAAAAGTTTCATCTTGCAATAGATGACGACCTCACTGTTTGTGACAGAGTGACTATACGTCACTCTTTCACAAAAAATGAGAAGTGTCACATTTTCCAGAGTGATAATATTGTTTTCTCACCTTAATTGGTGTCAAATTAGGGGTCACTTTTTTAAGGAGAGAAATTCTCACTCCAGAAATTTTACAGAGTAGGAAGCTGTCGGAGAGCTGCAATTTCGGTACGCAGTTAAATTCCATGCTACGAGA